>JAUDYJ010000011.1:16059837-16659837 GCA_030761175.1 Masticophis lateralis
ATTTGGGGAACATTGGAAGGAATAAGTGCTAAGCTTCATGGCTGTCCTTAAATCTCTTCTTCTAATGAAAAGCAGAGAAATGTTCTCACCGTCTCCAGCCCATCTTGTTTTGTCTTCTCTATACCAGTTCCAATCTAAGAAAATCAACTTGTCCATCTCCAGATTTGACTTGTTCTGTTTATTACTTTAACAGATCTCATTTCGGGTCAAGGAATCTAAGGGAAGACTCCCACTGCTCCCTTTTTAAGGTAATTTAGATCAGTTCTTTGGAACTGAGATTGGTCCCCAGAGAGAAATGTCTGTGGGACTGCATGCCATAATCTTACTGTATTTTCCGGCATATAAGACAACTGGGCGTATAAGACGACCCTCCTCAGAGCCATTTAAGGCTCGTCAGAGCCTTATGGGCTGGTCTGCCTGGTTATAGGAGAATGAGACCCAGCGTATAAGACGACCCCCAACTTTTGAGAAGATTTTTGTGTGTTAGAAAGTAGTCTTATACGCAGGAAAATACAGTAATTAATGGGAGAAGCTTCCCATTGTCTATTTTCCCTCTATTGGAAATTGCCAAGAGATGTACATGTGGTTCCAACAAAGAACATTGGTAGCTCAGGGTGGAACTGTGGAGTTCTTGGTGTGCACCAACACTGGAAGTTTTTAAGAAGATGTTGGATAACCCTTTGTCTGAAGTGGTATAGGGTTTCCTGCCTAAGCAGGGGGTTGGACTAGAAGACCTCCAAGCTCCCTTCCCACTCTGTTAGTCTAGTCTGTTCTATTCTTGGTGCTTTCTGAGCTTGGTTATTTTCTTGCAGATATTTTATTACTCAAACTAGGTAACACCATTAGCATTAGAAGGGAGTGGGGTTTGCTTTCTGCTTACATACAAGGAGCAATTAGAATTGTTTATATTGTATATAAGCAGAAAGCAAACCCCACTCCCTTCTAGCACTGATGAAGATACCTAGTTTGGTAATGAAACATCTGCAAGAAAACAACCAAGCTCAGAGAGCACCAAGAAGCCCATAGTCGTCGTCGTCCTCCTCCTCCTCCTCCTCCTCCTCCTCCTCCTCCTCCTCCTCCTCCTCCTCCTCCTCCTCCTCCTCTTCTTCTTCTTCTTCTTCCTCCTCCTCCTCCTCCTCCTCCTCCTCCTTCTCTCTACAAACCTCACTCATTCTAGTACTGGTGAGGTTTTATCTAGTTGGGTAATGTAACATCTGTGAGAAAATAACCAAGCTGAGGAAGCACCAAGAATTCGATAGTTGCCATCGTTCTCCTCCTCCACTTCCTCTTCCTCCCCCTCTTTTCTTCCTCTCCACAAACTCCACTCCCTTCTATCACTGATGAGGTTACTAGTTGGGTAACGGAACAATTGCAAGAAAAGCTCAGAGACCACCAAGGATCTCATAGTCCAATCATGAGCTACAAATATTCTCTTCAAAACAGTCACTGATCAAGTTAAAAAAAGGTAGTGTTTTCTTCTTTTCCATTTCTGGCTATACAGAAATAGCTTGCTTTCAATTTCCTAACATCTCACTTGAAATTCTTTCTACGTTGCTCCTTAGGCCTGTCCTTCCTTTTTTGCAGGCCATTCGACATACGACAACTCAGCATCAGGTCGCGAGGGCTGGGTTTGTTTTAACAACGGTTTCCTACAAGTGTCATAAAGTTGGACTACATAACCCCTTGTGGTCTCTTCCCAACCCTGCCTATCTATGATCCTGTAAATACTGTACACCACATTTGATGGGATTTGGCAAGGAACTGAGCCATAAATTGCAGTGACTGAGTTCAGACCAAATGCTAGACTCTATTATGAGATTATGAGAGACAGTTTGGTCTAGTGATTAAGACAAAAAGCTGGAAAACAAGAGGCTGTGAGTTCAAGTCCCATTTTAGCCATGAAAGCCAGCTTGATAACTTTGGGCCAGTCCTACTCTCTCAGCTCAAGTTGTTGTTGTGTGGCAAACAGGAGGAGAAAAATGTGTTGGATGCTTGTCACTTTGAGTTATTTGTAAAAATAATAAGGGTGGGATACAAATAATCAAATAAATAAATAATAAATAAAATGTTATGGCTTAGTATGACATATATTTTACCCACAGAACAAGGCTGTGGATTGTGGAATTCAAACGTATTCACTGGTCCAAAGTACTGAAAATAAAAAAAAACCAATTATAAAAAACAGAGGAATGGAATGGTGTCAAAAGAAAGACATGATTTGTTGAGTGAAGAGTTTTTAATGCATAGCAGTTTAAACTCTTGATACTTGGTTTATCTTATTCATGAGGTTAAATATATTTAGTGTTGAACCAAGAAACAAATTTATAGGGGAGCGATCCTTATCCATCTCTCTCCAAATTGTGCCATGTTTCCTCATTTCTGATGGTGATGTCACTGGTTTATTTACTGTAATAGTGTGTTTTGGTGGTTTTTTTACTACCAGTATTTCTTCTAGAATAAAAAGGCCATAGCAACTCCATTTGGGAAAATTGTGGAATGTTGGGAACCACATGTTGATGGTTATGATGCACAATACTCGTGTGATGGGATCTGCAGCTGGCTGCTTCTGATGCAGTGATTGGAAATTTTGCATGTAACTTTTTGAGAGTGGTGACCTTTTGGTCAACATGACTTAAATAGCGTCACAAGGAAATTGTGTTCCCACAGAAATTGCACGTGCATGTGAAATGGGACATGCTGGGGAGAAGAGAAAGGGAGGAGAAGGGGATGGAAATATAAAAGGTTAAATGTTAATTTAATTTATCGCTCTTTGGAAAGATTAAAGAAACTAGATCGAGTTAGCATGGAAAGATACTTTTAGATGCTAAGCCTAGCCATGCCTCTCTCCCATCCCTATAAAAGGAGTGATTTATATGATATAAATCATATAATATTATGATTTGATCAAAGCATTATGATTGAAATAGATACAAATTCTAGCAAGGAAAACTACTGTGTTTCCCCCCAAAATAAGAACCTGTCTTATATCTCTTTGAACCCTGAAATATGCGCTTGGCCTTACTGCCATGCGCTCAAGAGCCCAATTGGGCTTATTATCAGTGGATGTCTTATTTGTGGGGAAACAGGGTATAATTTGATTGATTTCCCACAGACTAATAGACTCTTTGCTGATGGCTAGCCTCAAAGTGCCCCTTCCGCCGCCGCCGCCTCCTCCTCCTCCTCCTCCTCCTCCTCCTCCTCCTCCTCCTCTTTCTTCTTACGAGCCTAGGTATAAAAGATCTTTTGTAAAGCAGGAGGCATGGTTCACTGTTTGGTAGATTGACCTACCATATTTTCCGGAGTATAAGATGCACCTTTTTCCCCACAAAAAGAGGGTGAAAATCTGGGTGCGTCTTATACTCCGGATGTAGCCCCGCCCAGCTTCTCAAACAGAGGTTTCAGAGACTGAAATCAGAAATGAAGCTTCAGAAAAAAAAGCCTCCAAACAGAGCTTCAGAGGCTTTTTTTCTGAAGCTCTGTTTCAGAAGGTTCAGAGGCAGAAAAAAAAAGAAAAAAGAAAAAGCAAGGCACAGAGCTCACAACCAAGGAACCTGTTGCTAAAATTCACCTCTGGGAACAGCTGATTGGGGGTATTCTGGGAGGCCGATCCACCTGTCAATCAACTTTTTTTCTTATTTTCCTCCCCAAAAACTAAGGTGTGTCTTATACTCCAGTGCATCTTATACTCCGAAAAATACAGTATGTACCTAAAAATTCAGTGGTGGGATTCAAAATTTTTTACTACCAGTTCTGTGGGTGTGGCTTGGTGGGTGTGGCATTGGCTTGGTGGACGTGGCTTGGCATGGCTTGGTGGGTGTGGCTTGGTGGGCGTGGCAGGGGAAGGATACTGTATTTATTTATTTTATTAAATTTGTATACCGCCCTTCTCCTGGTGGACTCAGGGCGGTGCACAGCCAAGAATAAAAAACATTTCAGTACAAAATTTTAAATTTTTTTTAAAAGAATTAAACAGTTTTGCCCCCCCCCAAAAATTTAAAACATCGCAACTAAAACCCATAATCAATTAAAAAGCTAAAGGGGGGGGGCATTATGCCAGCCCAGCTTGATGAAATAAAAGAGTTTTTAGGGCATGGCGAAAGGCCCGGAGATCTGGTATCCTGTGGATCTCCAGGGACAAATAGTTCCAGAGGGCAGGTGCTGCCACAAAGAAGGCTCTCCCCCTGGGGGTCGCCAGCTGAAGTTGCCTGGCTGATGGCACCCTGAGGAGTCCCTCTCTGTGGGAGCGTACTGGCCGGTGGGAGGCTATCAGCAGCAGAAGGCGGTCCCACAAGTACCCAGGCCCTATGCCATGGAGCGCTTTAAAGGTGGTAACCAGCACCTTGAAACGCACCCGGAAGACCACCGGAAGCCAATGCAGCTCGCGCAGGAGAGGCATCACATGGGAGCGCCCTCTCACTCCCATAATCCCCTGCGTGGCTGCATTCTGCACCAGTTGGAGCCTCCGGGTGCTCCTCAAGGGGAGCCCCAGGTAGAGAGCATTACAGTCCAGGCGGGAAGTGACGAGTGCCTGAGTGACTGTGCGTAAGGAGTCCCAATCCAGATAGGGATGCAACTGGCGAATCAGGCGAACCTGATGAAAAGCCCCCCTGGCTACGGCCATCATATGCTCTGCTAAAGACAACCGTGCATCCAGGAGGACGCCCAAGTTGCGAGCCCTATCCGTGGGGGCCAATGACTCGCCCCCAATAGCCAGCAATGGCGTCAGCTGGCTATATCGGGACACCAGAAGCCACAGCCACTCAGTCTTGGAAGGGTTGAGTCAAAGCCTGTTACTCCCCATCCAGGTCCGCACGGCCTCCAGGCACCGGGACATCACTTCAAGGGCATCCCCTATAAAATCCCCATTCCCTCCCCAATCCAGGGGAAGGATACTGCAAAATCCCCATTTCCTCCCGATCAGCTGGGACTTTGGAGGCAGAGAATAGATGGGGGTGGGGCCAGTCAGAGGTGGTATTTACCGGTTCTCTGAACTACTCATAATTTTCGCTGCCAGTTCTCCAGAACTGGTCAGAACCTGCCGAATACCACCTGTGGTACCTATGCATCAGATCAGTTCCTTCTTTTGCTTGATTCAATTGTGGTGACACCCCAGAAGTGAAGTATGCAGCCAAGAGAACGGCAGCAATGCGGTTTGCCCCATAGGGAGAAAAATCAGCCCTTCGGGTACTTTAAAATTTTGTGTAATGCTGTCCTCCAGAGAACAGTATTTATGGCGTCTACCTAATTGAGATTCTGCAACTAGTGAAATTATTATTGTTATTATTGCAGTGAGCTTTTGGCCCCAGATGAGTGATTGAGTTTTGGATTGGATTTTATGATCATCTTGGGATTCAGACTGGGTTTTGTTATTGTTTTTCCTCTGCTAAATTGTTTTCCTGTTGTACACTGCCCAGGATCCTTTGCGATTGGGTTGGGTGTATAAGCACTTGTCTCAGCAGAAGGAAAAGCTTCAACAGAAGCTTCCTTCAACAGAAGAAGCAGTTGTGGAGTCTTCTAGAGCCCATAAGCAGAAGCTTCTTGTTGATGAGACTGTGTCAACAATAGAACAGCTTCCTTAACAGAGCATGCATTCTTCATCTCTGGAAGTTTTAAAGAGGGGATGGATGGATGGATGGATGGATGGGTGCATGGATGAATAAATGGATGGATGGATGGATGGATAATTGATTAGTCTTATAACCATATCAAAATGAAAAATAAAAATAAAATATGGGATTTAATCCCAAGGTAATCCCAAGAGCCAGCACTGTCTGAAGACATCTCGGTGGTCATGTGGCCAGCATGACTAAACACCAAAGGCGCACGGAACGCTGTTCCCTTCCCACCAAAGGGGGTCCCTATTTTTCTACTTGCATTTTTTACGTGCTTTCGAACTGCTAGGTTGGCAGAAGTAATGGGAGTTCACCCCGTTACGTGGCACAAAGGATTCAAACCATTGAACTGCCGACCTTTTGATCGACAAGCTCAGCGTCTTAGCCAGTGAGCTACCATGTCCCTGTTATCAATCATATTAAGGGGCTTCAAAGAGCCTCCATAGTTGATGCCATGTTTTTCTGCCCTGTGACCCAAATATTGCAGCCACAGGTCCCATAAACCCATAGAAGATCTGGAGTGGGAATCAGAGCCATTTTAACTCATAGCTGGACAAAATCAGCCTTCTGAAGTTCTCCACCAACTATGCTGGTCAAGAGATACTGGATGAGTGATTTTTCCAAATAACTGGAGGGAAAGAGGAATTTCCAAACCATTCTTCTCAAAGATGGGATTTCGTTGGCAACACAATGATTAAAAGAAAAATCCATGAATGTTTACCCTGGGAGCGGATGGAAATATGAAAGAACACAGTGACAGACAGCTGGACAAGCAGTTCTACAATGAAAGAGAATATTTTACCTGGTTCTCTTGGTCACCCATGTGAACAATATTATATTCCAACCATTGGGAATTCCAGGTAAATTCTCTTCTCTAAAGCAGGGGTGAAATGCTCCCAGTTCGGACCGGATCATTTAAAAGCCTCTGATGATCCCAGGTGAGTTGCCTGATCATCAGAGGCTTTTAAAAGCATTTTTTTTACAACCTCTTCAGCCAAAGAGGTTGTAGGGGAAAAAAATTAAAGAAAAACAAGCCTCTGAAGATCAGGCAACTCACCTGGGATCATCGGAGGTTTTTAAAAGCATTTGTTACAACCTCTTCAGCCAAAGAGATTGTAGAAAAAAATGGTTTTAAAAGTTAAAAAAAAAGTTGGCCATGCCCACTCAGTCACATTACCCCCTCCCCCCAACCCACACCCACAGAACCGGTAGTAACAGATTTTACATTTCACCACTGCTCTAAAGTAATTTTTCTCCCATCAGACTAATGAGAATTGGTTGCTTAAGGAGGTAGGGAACTAGCTCCAGCACTAATTTTAGTAAAATGGCATGCTATTTGGCTTATTTTAAAGAAAGAAAGAAAGAAAGAAAGAAGAGAGAGAGAGAGAGAGAGAGAGAGAGAGAGAGAGAGAGAGAGAGAGAGAGAGAGGAAGGAAGGAAGGAAGGAAGGAAGGAAGGAAGGAAGGAAGGAAGGAAGGAAGGAAGAAAGAAAGAAAGAAAGAAAGAAAGAAAGAAAGAAAGAAAGAAAGAAAGAAAGAAAGAAAGAAAGAAAGAATTACAGATTATTCACCAAGCTTTGCAAATCTCATCTGCTCCAGGCCAAATTCTTTTCTCTTTAAAAAAAAGAAAAGAAATTAAAAGAAGCAACTCCATGGAATTTCAAAGGAAGTTCAATTTCATTCATCTATATCTTATTAAAACTGTCCAGTCTGTTTGTAACTTTCAGATAACCAAAACTTTGCATCATAGAAGAACAATTTTTGAATCAAGATGCCTCCAATGGTCTGATTTAAATAATGCATACAAAATCAGGCATCCATTACTCGTGTGGAATTGAAATTTCAAGGATCTTCACACCAGCTGTTTTCCAAAACTTCTGGTTGTTGCAGTGTGGCTACGGTGAGCCACAGTTGGGTGATTAGTTTCCTCCAAGCAAAGTCAACGGAGAAGCCAGCGGCAAGTCAAAAATTGCTCCCGTTGCTTTTTGGCCCACCTTTGCTCATTCTGTTTACCTGTTTAGGCAAGTAAACATTGACAAAGGATGACCCAACACATCGTAGGTTGTCTAATTTGAATGAAAACTGATAGAAATGAATTGATTTTTTTATTGCACTAAATTGTAATAAACATCAAAACATTTTTTTCCTTTAGTAGCAGAAGTCATGCAGAAAATTTGAAGGTTTCGCCTGTCCAGTCATGTCTGACTCTAGGGGGCAGCATTCATCTCTGTTGCTTAACCAAGGGAGATAATGTTGTCCAAAGACATTTCTGTGGTCATGTGGCCAGCATGACAATACATTGGAAGCACACGGAACTGTAGGAGATTAGTAAACTGAGCCTGAGGGAGGGGTCAAACGCATCATAAGTCATGAGTCCCTGCGCGCCCACAAGAGATTTAAATCCAGCCCACTTGAATGCCTCTCTTATCTCCTGTTCATTTCCCTTAATGGTTAGTTGGCCGGATTCTTGTAGAGAGCTTAAATCTTTATACTTATTTGAACTGTTTGAATCTCCTGAATTTCCCGGTGCTTAACAGGAACACTGTTATCTTCCCACCAAAGTGGTACCTATTAATCTACTCACATTTGCCTGCTTTCAAAGTTGGCAGGATCTGGAGCAAGGAACGGGAGCTCACCCTGTTGCGCAGAGCTCAGGTCTCAAACCTGGGCACTGTCCGCTTTCCAGCTGACCAGCTCAGCGTCTTTAACCACTGAGCAATCATGCTAAATCAGGGCTCCTGGAGCAGATGGAGGAAAAAAAATAAAAGCAAGTTCAAATCCCTTCCAGAAGATAATTTCAACTGTCATGTAAGGTGAGCCATGCTCTGTCCCATGACGAACAGCCATACAATCAAAAATGAAAACAATCTGTACCAAAAGGGGAAAGAAAAGGCTTTGTGAGAACAATCATAAAGAGGACACAGAAAGGGAAAAGCGTTTTGAAGAACAAATTAGGCTGATGAGACTCCAGAGAGGCTGAAATTTCCTGCTAAACTTCCTGACATTTCCAATAAAAAACAGCAACAGATTTTTTAAAAAATTTTCCAAAGCATGTATCTTGGTATTTCACCCCTTCTTTCCTCTCCAAAGATCTTGGCATTCGCTCATTTATTGTATGTGGCATAAGTTTAACAACTGAGTAGTTTCCTGTAAAGCTGATTTTCAAGATTAAAAATAAGATTCCAAGATTTCGGTTTCTCATCTCAAGGCCAAGAAACACAAAATAAAATTTTCTTTGAGGCCTCCAAACTAGATTTTCAATCACGAAAGAGATATTTGCATGTCTTAGTTCCAAAAATGCAAAGACTGTCCATTTATCTTGCACTGGATGAGTTAAGATTAATTTCATGGGGTGAAAGCTTAGTTAAGATTAGTTTGGAAAGAAGGTTGTTGCTCATACCATCTGGATTTCTGCTTATCAAAAAATTGTGTAAAGTTCCCGTCGCGATCAATATGTGATTACTTATTTTGTTGTACTGAATCAAATAAATAATAATAAATAAAAAAATTTTAAAAAATGGAGACAGCAATGTACAAATGATAGCACATTTGCTTTTCCAATCTCCCAGCTGAATGTCTGAATGGCATGGGAGTTTTATTTTCTACCCGATTCCCAGGTCTCCCATATTCTGGCAAATGTTCATGGAAGGATTGTGTTCCATCTATGGTCTTCCCAAGTCCTTCTGCCTTTGAAAGGAGGACATCTTCTTCTGTCACCTTGTCCCCAAACTGAGGAATATGATCACAGCAAAGCTAAACAGGTTACTTTGGCATGTAAGGCAAGAAATTCCCACAAAGAGCTTTACACATGAAGGAATAACAACTTGATGACACTCCATTACAAATGCAAGAATCTGTGCTGGGCCAAGATTCTCCACATCGAATTCAGTTTTCTGGGTTTTATCCTGATTAAATCAGTTTGCTTCAAACAGTACATGGCTTTTTAGGATTTAGCTGATTAGATGGATGGATGGACGGATGGATGATGGATGATGGATGATGGATGATGGATGATGGATGATGGATGATGGATGATGGATGGGCAGGTGGGTGTGTGAGTGTGTGGATGGATGGATGGATGGATGGATGGATGGATGAATGGATGGGTGGATAGATGGGTGGGTGAGTGGATGGACGGATAGATGGGTGGATGTATGGAGTGTCATCAAGTTGTTTTCAGCTCCTTTCATCATACTTGAGCCATTGTTTTCCAGTAAACAATTTCAGTAATAACTAAGACCCGACTGACTTTTTTTTAATGTCCAACCAGATGTATTTTCTAATTTTATTTATTTAATACATTTATATGTTACCCATCTCCCCAATAGGCAACTCCCAGACTCTGGTAGTAGTCTAGAACCAAGGACTTGTATTTGTTCCAATTAGACTCTTTAAGTTTACATTTTTCAAATGCTTTCAAGTTGCCTAAATTTTATGTCTCTGTTTAGCCACTTTGTGGGAAGGAGGGAACGCTCTTTGCAAAACATAAAGATGAGCTGTCTGAGTAGATATTTTAACGTAGCAGATGCAGTTAATTAGACTTTTGTGGAATTCTATGGATATAGTTTTCACTGCATATTAATTTAGCTACTTCTGCAGCAACCTTCTGGGTGACTCATCATAAAAGCATAGAAACACATTCACCCAAATAAAGGGTTTAATTAAGATCATCGGTTGAGAGAGTACTAAATAAGAGAGGCTTAAAAGGATAAAGTCGCGATGGGTTAAAATGTCACTAAGGAATTTAAACAAAGACAGGAAAACCACAATTGGGTCCACAATTTCCATTGCTAAACAAGGTGGTTTTTAAGTGAATCGTGCCCAATTTACCTATTTTTTGCCACGGCTGTCAAATAATTCACTGCAGTTGTTAAGTGAATCATGTGGCCATTAAGTGAAACCACCTTGCCCATTGATTTGGTTATCAGAAGCCCATTGGGAAGATTGCAAATAGCGTTCACATGACCTCAGGGTCCTACAATTATGTTGTCAAGTGCCCAACATTTGATCACACAACTGTGAAGTGGGCATGACTATCATAAATGCAAGGACTGACTGTAGGTTGCTTTCTTCCATGCCGTTGCAACTTTGAACTGTCACTACAAAGATGATTAGGGGACTGGAGGCGAAAACATATGAAGAACGGTCGCAGGACAGCATAAGGAAAAAGTTTAATATGCTAAAAATATTTTTTTTCAATACACAATTCTGATTTGTTTTATTTCTGTTTATTTTAAAGACCTCTAGATGTCACGAGATCTGAAAAGGATGCTTGAGAAATTTTGATGTCAACTTTTTCAACATCAGCCCACACGAAGGTTCTCTGAAGTCCATTTTTATTAAGTCTTCTTGGAATACGATTTCATGCTAACACGTAACAAGCATGAAAAGAAGGACTAGGGATGATGTGATAACAGTTTTTCCAATATCCCAGGGGCTGCCCCAAAGAAGAGGGAGTCAAGCTCCAAAGCACCTGAGGGCAGGACAAGACAAGGGCTTGAGTGGTGTAGGAGGCTAATGCCTCCTACTAAGGCAGCATTTAACATCCAGCTGCCTGCAATTACTGCGAGTTCAATTCTCACCAGGCCCAAGGTCGACTCAGCCTTCCATCCTTTCTAAGGTGAGTAAGTTGAGGACCCAGTTTGTGGGGGCAATAAACTGACTTTGTATAAATATACAAAAGTATGAAGGCTATTGCTTAAGGCATTGTAAGCCGCCCTGAGTCTCCGGAGAAGGGCGGCATATAAATCAATTTTTTTTAAAAAAAAGAAGCAATGGGTGGAAACTAATCAAGGAGAGAAGCAACTTAGGACTAAGGAGAAATTTCCTGACAGTTAGAACAATTAATCAGTGGAATGGCTTGCCTCCAAAAGTTGTAGGTGGTCCATCACTGGAGGTTTTTAAGAAGAGATTGGACAACCATTTGTCTGAAGTGGTGTAGGGTTTCCTACCTGAGCAGGGGGTTGGACTAGAAGACCACCAAGGTCCCTTTCAACACCTTTATTCTATCCTATAAATATTCTATAACTAAATGAATGGTTGTAAATTGAGGACTCCTTGTAGTTAAAGGAGATGGGGATGTTTGGGTTTTATTTTATTTTTTAAATAGTCTTTGTTGCTGTCAGCAAGAATTTGGAGTGAATGTCAGACTTACCTACCTCTGAGGAGACTGTCCAAGTAGTGGTGGGCGTTTCCTGAGAAAGCCCAGCCCTAAATAGTTATTTAACAGAATAATAGAGTTGGAAGGGACCTTGGAGGTCTTCTAGTCCAACCCCCTGCTTAGGAACGAAACCCTACACCACTTCAGATAAATGATTATCTAATCTCTTCTTAAAAACTTCCAGTGTTGGAGCATTCACAACTTCTGGAGTCAAGTTGTTCCACTGATTATTTGTTCTCACTGTCAGGAAATTTCTTCTTAGTTCTAGGTTGCTCCTTTCCTTGATTACTTTCCACCTGTTACTTCTTGTCCTGCCCTCAGGTGCTTTGGAGAATAGCTTGACTCCCTCTTCTTTGGGGCAGCCCCTGAGATATTGGAACACTGTTATCACATCATCCCTAGTCCTTCTTTTCATGCTTGTTATGTGTTAGCATGAAATCATATTCTAAGAAGACTTAATAAAAATGGACTTCGGAGAACCTTCGTGTGGGCTGATGTTGAAAAAGTTGACATCAAAATTTCTCAAGCATCCTTTTCAGATCTCGTGACATCTAGAGGTCTTGAAAATAAACAGAAATAAAACAAGTCAGAATTGTGTATTGAAAAAAAATATTTTTAGCATATTAAACTTTTTCCTTTTGCTGTCATTTCTAATTTAGGGAGATCTCTTAGAGTTGCTGCCAAACATAATGTACCATCACCTAGAAAACAGTTTTGGATGATTGTAAGACCTAATTTTCTCATGTTTTCCTGAATTACTATTGTTGTCCACATCAGCATTCCATATCCTTAATGATTTTGGAATTAAGTGGAACATTTAAAGAATATTTTTTTAAAAAATCCGGAACCACTGAATCTTCATGACATAAACATGTTCCTTTTGAGAGAGGATGTGAAAAAAAGGAAGAGAAGATGTAGGAAAAATATAGATCCCTGGTCCATGGAGGTCTTCTAGAGTCATTCTAAATCTCTTTTGGTGGCAGCAGTACCTCAGATAGAAAGTCCATACAGAGAGTGATAAGGACAGTTGAGAAGATTATAGGAATCTCGATTCCCTTTATTCAGGATGCGGCTTACAAGCACTATGTGCTTAGAGCTCAAAGCATTGTTAGAGACCCCACATACCCACTTCATGGTCTGTTTCTGTTGCTCCCCTCTGGGAGGAGGTTTCAAATTATTTCTAGCAGGACTACCAGATTCTCTAACAGCTTTGTTCCCTATGCCATCTGCCTGGTAAACTCACAAGATTCGTTTTTCTCACCATGTACATGTATACATCTAAACTAGACTGTGTTGTTTAGGTGATGTATATTGGAGCTGGTGACCCTTTGAGAGCTGTATGCAATGAAATTTCATTTTAATGTATGCTGATAAGTGTACATTTGAAGTGACAATACAGTTATTCTAATTTCTGAGTTCTAGATGGGCAGAAGCTGAGGCAAGGAACGGGAACTCAGCCTGTAGCGCAGTGCTCAGGTCTCAAACCTTTCCAGCTAACAAACTCAGCATTCTTAACCACAGAGCCCTTGATACCCGGAGTCTACAACAGTATTATCCAAATAGGTATTCTTTGCATATGAAGGTATCTGTGCTTCAATTCAATGTTGACTCATATCACCATGATTCAGTCCTGACAGTAAATCAGTTTCGTTGGGACAGCGGTGAAGAAAATTCTTTACTGTTAAAAACAGTAAGATGAACGTTAAGGAAAAGGAAAACTATTAATAGGGCATTTTCTCTGAGGAAGATCTTAGCGTGAGTGAGAAAAGTTGATTTTTAGAATGTGATAAGTATACTGTATCATCCTTTAACAATTCTAGAGGGAGAAAAAGAGATTCTATTTATAGCATTCCAGTTTTTGTATCAAGAATCACACCTAATGCATTTCTGTGTCTTTCCTTATTATTATTATAAAGGCAGTTTCTTTTCCCGTAAGTCCTACAGTTTTACTCTATTATTGATTTATTATTTACTTCATTTATTAAGTTTGCTGTGCATCTGGCTGTGAGGCAACGCTATCCTTTTCCTTGTAAGATAAACTTGAGAGTTGTTATCATTCCCATATTAGAGTCAGCTCAGAACACAGCACTGGTAAATTAAGAGACTGATTTTGAGTCTCCATATTACCCGCATGCCGTTTTTCCCAGGGGTGGGTTCTACTTACCTTTACTACTGGTTCGCAGCGGGGCCACGTGTGTGCGCTCGCTTCGCTTGTGCATACACTCTTCTGAGCATGCACAGAAGCGTTTTGATGCCTCGCGCCGGTTTTACTATCGGTTCTATAGAACCGGTGCGAACTAGGGGCCACCCACCACTGATCTTCATGCACAAAATGCCAGGGTTCCAAGTAACATACCCACAGCAAACAAAAGTGAAAGTAATCAATCCTGTTACGCAGGGGTGAAATCCAGCAGGTTCTGACAGGTTCTGGAGAACCGGTAGTGGAAATTTTGAGCAGTTCAGAGAACTGGCAAATCCTCCTCTGGCTGGCCTTAGAGTGGGGTGGGAATGGAGATTTTGCAGTATCCTTTCCCTGCCATGCCCACCAAGCCACACCACGTCCACCAAGCCACACCTACAGAACTGATAGTAAAAATATTTGGATTTCACCACTGTTGTTACGATACAGTTTAGACTCCCCCTCTTGCTAGGGTAAGTGCATCCTGACTTTCACAGCAGCTTGTTAAAGCTGGTGGTAGGCTCCCAAATCAGGCCAGTAGATCGGGCAGCCACAAAACCACTTGTGGTTGAGAGGGAAACACACTATGATGCCAACTGAGCATCATAGTGTGTTTCCCCCTCAACCACAAGTGGCTCAGTCAGCTTCAGGACTGACACAGTGCTTGTTTTGCACGTGTATCCTGGAGCCCAGGTGAGATTTAGCTTCCCCAAAACTCCACCTCATTTGGAGGTTAATACTGAGATGTATCAGGACCGGCAAAATGGTACCAGTGGGCTCCAAGCAGTAATGAGGGTTCAATTGGCATCCATAGGATTAAATAATTTGTGGATACTGATCCAAATCTCATGAGACTGTCACATTTCACAAGGGTTCAGGTGATGATGTTAACATCTAAAGATGTTTGAAAAAGAATTTTGGGAACAGTAAGTGTTGAACCACAGATTGGTTCAAAGTTGGGAAAGGAGTCTGGCAAGGTTGTATACTGTAGCCCTGACTATTTACCTTATATGCAGAGTACGTCATGAGAAAGGCGGGGCTAGATGAATCAAAAGTTGGAATAAAGATTGTTGGGAGAAATATCAACAACCTAAGATATGCAGATAATATCACTCTAATGGCAGAAAGCGAAGAGGAACTAAAGAGCCTCTTGATGCGGGTGAAGGAGGAGAGTGCAAAAGTTGGCTTGAAACTCAACACTAAGAAAACTAAGATCATGCCATCCGGCCCTCTCAATTCCTGGCAAATAGATGGGGAAGAAATGGAGGTAGTGACAGATGTTATTTTCCTGGGCTCCAAGATCACTGCAGTTGGGGGACTGCAGCCAAGGAATTAAAAGACGTTTGCTCCTGGGAAGGAAAGCTATGGCAAAGCTAGACAGCATACTAAAAAGCAGAGACATCACCCAGCCAACAAAAATGTGTATAGTCAAGGCTATGGTTTTCCCAGTTGCAATGGATGGCTGTGAAAGATGGACCATAATAAAGGCTGAGCGCCAAAGAATGGTGGCCTTTGAACTCTGGTGCTGGAGAAGACTCCTGTGAGTCCCTTGGACTGCAAGGCGATCCAACCGTCAGTGTTAGAAGAGATCAACCCTGACTGCTGTTTAGAAGGCCAGATCCTGAAGATGAAACTCAAATCCTTTGGCCACTTAGTGAGAAGGAAGGACTCACTGGAGAAGAGCCTAATGCTGGGAACGATTGAGGGCAAAAGAAGAAGGGGATGGCAGAGAACGAGGTGGCTGGATGGAGTCATTGAAGCAGTCAGTGTGAGCTTAAATGGACTCCAGAGGATGGTAGAGGACAGGAAGGCCTGGAGGAACATTGTCCATGGGGTTGCAATGGGTCGGACACGACTTTGCAACTAGCAACAACAACAAAGTGTTGTTCTCCCAGTTTTCAGGCTGGCCTATTGCAGTGTGTGTGTGTGTGTGTGTGCGTTTAAATATTTTTAAAATATAAAATATAAATAAAGATAATGGACAAGCAGGAAAGAAAAGGGGACAGAGTGAATAGAGGAGGGAAAGGGGAAGAAGAAATAAGAAAGAAACAGAAAGGGACTTCTGACATTTTTGGTGTAGCAAATACATAGCAAAGTTATAACGTCAACTTTTTATAGCTATGCCACCGGTCAATAATATCCACCAGCTATTTCTATAACAGTAACTTGCTTAATTGGGAAAACCCAAAATTTCTTGTTTCTCTCTCTTTCACGCAAAAAGTCCAGAAATGGTTTCCAACTAACCGCAAAACTATTTACATTCTTGTCCCTAATTCATGGAGTCACCTTCGTCATCTCTGCCATCATTTTTTCAATCCAATTTTCCATTGCAATATGTTATTGAAGTTGCATTTCATAATCATTCAATAAAACTTCCCTTAGTGCAGGATGCAACTGCTGGCTTGGTAACGGGTAAGAAGATACAACTATTTCTGCTGTTTTACAATGCATTCTGGGCACTGCATTAGCTGACTATATATTTCCCAGCAGAATTCAAAGTGCTAGCTATTATTTAGGAAGTCTTACATGGCTTTGACCCAGATTTCCTTCTGGACTGTCTTTTCCAAATAGAGTCTGCCCATCTTTTGCAATTAAACCAGGACTGGGAGATGTCGGGTCCCTGCCTCCTCAAGATCCAGGCAGCAGATCTTTCCTGCAGGTGCTTCAGTTGTGTGAAATGGGTTAATTTTAACTTCCTTATTGCCTAAACATTGTACCAATATGAAAGATCAAAAAAGAGAAGCAAGGAACAAGGAAGATACAGCACAAGGGAAAAATACATAGTACCACACTCTTCTCCTTCCTTGCATTATTTTTCTCCCAAATAGCTACTACTTAGGTATTTCTACTTGGCTTTAAACTTCATTGCTTACATTTATTTGAGTCATTTGTTCTGTGACCAACTTCCCGCTTTTCTTCAAAATCCACAATCTAAATGTGTTAGCTTGCCTTGCGGTAAAATATGTCTTATGTAAGGGAGCCATTCCTGCTTGAATCTACTTAGATTTCTATTGTGTATTGTAAAATAGTTTCCCCCTTGAGATCTAGCGGCCCGTATCAAACTCCTTAGGGCGTTGTGTTGTTTTATTTTGTTTTTTGGGAAAACTGCAAAAATCTGCCTTTATACCAAATCTGCCTTTTGCCTATGTTTCATGGGCTGATGTAGTTAATTTTTAAATGATAAAGTTATATTTTAACTGGGTTTTTTTATTATTCTGTTTCGGCTTTTGGCTTTGATGGTTATTTTCTTTGGAGGGTTTATTGGAGATTGCTTGGAATCTATTCAAGCAGTCAAGCATAAGCGATGGAACATATAAAAAAGTAAGTACTTCCAGAAATTAACAACTCTCTGAAGTGTGCGGATGACATTTTATGAGATGAGCCAATAGTGTGAGTTTTCAGGCAGGTTTACAAAATTATTCTTGGATCAGTGCTAACAAGAGTAAGAAAGCAGTTATCTCAGGGAATAATCCATAAATGTTGACAAGTTTAAGTCACATTTGCTTGCCAAAGGAAGGAGCGGGCAGAGGGCAGAGGGGGTATTCAGCAGGTTCTGACCAGTTCTGGAGAACTGGCAGCAGAAATTTTGAGTAGTTCGGAGAACCACTAATATCACCTCTGACTGGCCCCGCCCCATCTATTCTCTGCCCCCAGCTGATTGGGAGGAAATGGGGATTTTGCAGTATCCTTCCCTTGCCACACCCACCAAGCCATGCCCATAGAACAAGTAGTAAAAAAAAATTGAATCCTACTACTGAAGGAGGGGGAGGAGGAGAAGGAGGAGGGGATCTTTGATGTTCTCTGACCTTGGTTGTTTTCTTATAGACATTGAGGATCTCTATGCTGCATGAGTCAGAAACAGGGCTGTGAAAATCTTTGCAGACCCTTCGTATCCTGGACATAAGTTGTTTCAACTCCTACCCTCAAAACGACACTAAAGAGCATTGCACACCAGAGCAACTAGACACAAGAACAGTTTTTTTCCCCCAAACACCATCTCTCTGCTAAACAAATAATTCCCTCAACACTGTCAAACTATTTACTAAGTCTGCACTACTATTAATCTTCTCATTGTTCCTATCACCCATCTCCTCCTATTTATGACTGCATGACTGTAATCTTGTTGCTGGTATCCTTAAGATTCACATTGACTGTTTCCTAATATGATTTGATTGCTTGTTTGTACCCTATGACTATTATTAAGTGTTGCACTTTATGATTCTTGACAAATGTGTCTTTTCTTTTATGTACACTGAGAGCATATGCACCAAAGACAAATTCCTTGTGTGTCCAATCACACTTGGCCAATAAAGAATTCTATTCTATTCTATTCTATTCTATTCTATTCTATTCTATTCTATTCTATTCTATTCTATTCTATTCTATTCTATTCTATTCCATTCCATTCCATTCCATTCCATTCCATTCCATATTTTCTCTATTCTATTCTATTCTATTCTATTCTATTCTATTCTATTCTATTCTATTCTATTCTATTCTATTCTATTCTATTCTATTCTATTCTATTCTATTCTATTCTATTCTATTCTTTCATTACCAAACTAGGTATCATCATCATCAGTGCCAGGAGATAGGAGGAGGAGGAACCTAAAGGTCCAACCCTCTTCCTGTACACAGGGACCAAACAAGACCCCACTTGCATAGCTTCTGCCTTTGTCTACTTCCTGGAGAGGACTTCTGCTCTACTGCCCAGGGGATCAGTGGCAAAACTGGGGTGCAGATGGATCCCCTTTTCAGTTTTTCCCTTGTCGTGCTAGAACAGGGGAAAACAAGGCAGGCATTCTTTGAAAAAGCAAGAAACCAAGATGCCATGATGCCTGATGTTTTGAAAAGGCAGAGGAAGAGCAGTTTCCACCAATAAGAAGATACCCCACCCTTTAGCTGTTGAGGAAGTGCTGCATAACAACTCAGCTTTCCTCTAGAATTATATATAGCACAAACAGGAAACCCTCTACCATTTCAGACAAATGGTTATCCAATCTCTTCTTTAAAAACTTCCAATGTTGGAACGCCCACAACTTCTGGAGGCAAATTGTCCCACCGATCAATTGTTCCCGCTGCCAGGAAATTTCTCCTTCATTCTAGGTTGCTTCTCTCCTGGATTAGTTTCCGTTAGTTTCCATCCAGTGTCTCTTGTCCTGCCTTCAAGGTGCTTTGGAGCCCTTCTTCTTTGGGGCAGCTCCTCAAACATTGGAATATTGTTAGCACTGCTATGCAAAGAGAATGCTCATTTCAGATTGGAGTATTTCTAATGGATGGGTAGACACCAGAAAGTCCAGCTAGACCCAATTGTACATTAGATTTTCTGTCTGAATCTATACTTGTTATATGGCTTTTTGGTGATACTAAGACTTAGGGACTTTTAAGCCAGTGGGCTTATATAGATTCATCGTTTACACCCCTTTATACTGTTCCTCTCTGTTCTTTCTCCCTCTACAGGAATTCTAGGATAAGGAGGAAAAGGATGAAGTTATGGGTGCCAGCATCTGATGCATCGTTGTTGACAGAAGGATGATTTTGAATATTCTAAATGCAAAACAACACATTTTACATCTTTCACGTGATGATGTCATGACATGGATGATATTACTTACCTTCCCTGAAAATATCCATTAGGAAGGGTAGGATCAGTGGTGAAATCCAGCAGGTTCTAACAGGTTCTGGAGAATCAGTAGCAGGAATTTTGAGTAGTTCAGAGAACTGGCAAATACCACCTCTGACTGGCCCCAGAGTGGGGTGAGAATGGAAATTTTGCAATATCCTTCCCCTAACACACCCACCAAGCCATGCCCACAGAACGGTAGGGAAAAATTTTGGATTTCATCCCTGGGTAGGATCTGATACATCCAGTTTTCTTTTATATATCCAAGAATGCGGAGGGTTTCTGAGCTCTTGCTTGTAAAGTATTACAATTTTCTGGCTGGATTCATGCAACCGATTAAATCTATGTTTTACTGAATCATGTTTTGCTGAATTGCCAGAATGCACAAAACACATGGAGTCATGAAGTAGCTAAGTATATTTTTTACTCCTGGATGGGAGATTTATATTTTGCTTTTTGTTCAGGAATTCAAAGTGGCATAGGTTGCAGTTCCTTCTCCTGTTTTTGTCTACAACCTTGTGAGATATAGTTTGGGCTGAGAGGGAGGGTCTGGCCCAAAGTCCCATCCCGTCCTGTCCCCCAGTTTCCATGGGGAGGCTAGACTAGAGTAAGTCTCCCTGTTCCTTTGTTCAGTTCTTTAACCACTGCACCACACAATTACATATGAATTGAGCAGCTCAGACAAAACAGAAAAAAAATGTGGCTTTCCTTTTGGTCAGATTTCCAAACTCTTACAACATCAGCCCTAATATAATTAGGCAGCCAACAAGTGAAGACAGGTAGGATATATGAAGAAACTCAGGCACGCTGCATTTATCCTAAAACATGTTGAAACATAAAAGAGAAAGTGCGGCTGAATGAAGCAACCCATTCTTACTACTGTACGGACCAAGTTATCTTTTTTTGAAAGGACTTAGCCCCTCCCTAGCCAAGGAGGGGCTTGGGTGCCTTTTCTTTTTAAACAGAGCTGGCTGCATTAGCTGACTCTGTTCAGAATCTTACTGGGACTGAGGAAATAGCAGCTTGTTTTTGATGGCCAGCTAATTTTTGCTTTACGTCTTGCTCATCAACCCGGAAAGGCAGATTTCCTTCTTTCTAGTTTTTTTTTTTCTCCCATCCCCCTGGAACTGAAGTCATTTTTCCCACGGTATCACTTTGTATCTGCAGGTGGAAGATCACCTGCTTAGCTTGGAAAGGAATGAGAAGCTTCAAGGGACAACTATCCAGAGACTTTGCAAGTAAGTCATTTTGCTGTAATCAGAAGTGTTCCTGGCTTTAGTTAAGTTGCAATCTTTGGAAAAAAACTTTTACCGTTGGGGAGAGAATGTGCTGGGTGGGTAGAATCTGTTCTATTTGGTCCATGCTTCTACCCAGCAATGGTTGAGATTGAGTAAGGCAATGAACGAGGTAGACTTAAGCAGAAAAAAAATGGGGATCTTCTTGGCACAGGAAAGGTGCGATGCTAGAAGCTGAATTTCTCTCTTTCATTCATGGGTTATCCTTCCCCCCTCCCCTCCAAAAAAAATAGAACAAGTAGTTTTAGAATTGGGAATTAATATCTTCTCATTAAGACGAGAGATGCTTGTTTGTCTTCTAGTCCAACTAGAAGTGTGTCTTAGACTCTCCAGCTGGAGAATCTCCAGAACAATTTAAGCACCTGAAGGCACTTACTTTGGAGCGCGTGAATGCTTGGCTTTGCATGCATAAGCTGATGAGGCTTGCGCAATTCTTTTTGTGACTGCTATTATCACTATTCCTTTACTGAATGAGAGAGAGAGAGAGAGAGAGAGAGAGAGAGAGAGAGAGAAAGAGAGAGAGAGAGAGAGAGAGAGAGAGAGAGAGAGAGAGAGAGATTCCTCTGTCTTCAAATACACAAGTTATGAATCATATATCACCCAATTATCTGTGCCTTATGGCTTGATTCAACTCAATCCGGTTAATAATAGGAATCTCATCCTTATCGCATTTGGCATGGCATTAAACTGTGCCCTTATGAGGGTGGGGGGCGGGGGATGCTAAAAGGTTTGCTTGCCAAATGGATGATTCAATGATAGTTGGTGCTTGTCCCCTTTGTATCTGAGAGGGCATGGATCCTGGAGGCTGACCAGCAACCCTCCATTCGTATGTCCTCATGAATAAGGAAGGCAAAAACTTGCTATCGGTTTGTTTGTTTTTTTTGCCTACCTTGAATTTATAGCCTTACCTGTTTGCCTGTTTTAAACAGAACTTGGGTGCTTTGGCATTCTGCCTATGTCAATCCATTCACTCTTTCTACAAAGCATTTGTTGAGTTACTGGGTGAAATGAGGAAGGAATCATTGAAGGTGTTAGAAGGTGCATTGCAAAATATTTATCCAGAAATATTTATTTCTGAATAGAATAGAATAGAATAGAATAGAATAGAATAGAATAGAATAGAATAGAATAGAATAGAATAGAATAGAATAGAATAGAATTCTTTATTGGTCAAGTGTGATTGGACAGATAAGGAATTTGTCTTTGGTGCATATGCTCTCAATGTACATAAAAAGAAAAGATACATTCGTCAGGAATCATAAGAGACAACACTTAATGATAGTCATCGAATCATACTAGGAAACAGTCAATTTAAATTGTAAGGATACCAGCAACAAGGTTATAGTCATACAGTCATTAGTAGAAGGAGATGGGTGGTAGGAACGAAGAGAAGATTAATAGTAGTGCTGACTTAGTTAAATAGTTTGACAGTGTTGAGGGAATTATTTGTTTGGCAGAGTGTTGGCATTCAGGAAAAAACTGTTCTTGTGTATAGTTGTTCTGGAACTAGTTCTGGAATTCAATCTGGTGTTCTAAAGCTATTCTCTAAGGAGGGGGTGTCCAACCTTGGCAACTTTAGGACTTGTGGACTTCAGCTCCTAGAATACCCCCCAAACAACTGCATTCTGGGAGCTGAAGTCCACAGTCTTAAAGTTGCCAAGGTTAGACACCCTTGTTCTAAACGCTGATAAGGAGGCAGAAAAGTAGGATGAGATTCTGAAACAACTGGACCATCAAGGTAGGAATAGATGGCACCTCAGTGGTACTTGAGAAACATTTTAGGGTTTTCATCTGAACGTTAGAAGGGAAGTGTTGAGGTCTTGCTTTTTGCACATAGACCTAATATGGATCAATAGAGAAATAAGGACCCTTCAGCCATAAATTATCCTCAGTTTTCAGGTATAATGAACATTGCTTCATACTCCTGCTGGAAAGCCACTATGGTCCAATGGAAACTTGTTCGGTTTCAACCAGAAAGGTCTAGTTTGATTAATTCTCAACCTTGCCCTGAATATTATTGGAGTCTTTACATTTAACTAATCTAGCAGGATGCAATGGAGATTTAAAATGAGATTTATTTTTATTGGTAAGAACCAAAATGGTAGATCCTACTTTCAGATAATATACTGGAGAAGAGAGACATTTGTAACAGATTTTGGCTAAGTCTCAGACCAGAGCAGACCAATTTGATCCAATTGTAGGACTTCTCAAGACTACAGAACTGCCCCAAACTGATTGGGTGGTACCACGATGCTTTGAAAGTGTTTTGTGATTTCTAAAAGCTTCAGAAAGCCATAGATTGTGCCCAAGTTAGAAATCATGTTTTTTTCAGCTTTTTACCTGGAAAAATTGGAAGGGAAAAATGGAAAAGACTGATGCACACATGTCTACCTTTTATTAGGCACTCTCACTTTTTAATAGTAGCCAAGTAAATTTTGCATGCTCAAATCCATGTGTAAGTAGATTTATGGAAGCTGGCCATCTTTCAACTTTCCCTCAAATGTTGCGATGCAATTCTCCAGTCAAAACCTGCATGCAAAAGTACATTTCAGTAAAAATAATGTCCATGAATATATTAGAGGAATTGTGTGTGTGTGTGTCTGTGTGTCTGTGTGTACAAAATATGTGGTTTTCCACAAAGTATCTATGCACAGAGAAATGGGGAAGAAAGCTTTGTGCAAAAGTAGAAAACTGAACTGAACTGAACAGTTCACACGAAAGAAAAAAAAAGCCAAATCAATGTTTTTATAAATTCTTTTATTGATGTAGTCATACCTTAAAGAATTTAACAAAATCATTTATTAATAAACCATCATGGAACAGTCTATAATAAGGTTAGATATTTGTCTAGAAAGACTTCTGGGCATTTCTTTAGTGCAATCCAGCTTTAATCCAGCAATTGCTTAACCCAGCCATTGCAACATTTTGGGACTTGAAAAATCAATGCAGCCACTTCTTTCTCTTCTGCATTCACCCATGACCTTGCCTTCGGCAAAGGGTTTCCAGTTGACATCACAGCTCTTGAGAATACATGGGGAAGTAAGAATGCATTATACAGGAACAGTCTAAAGTTCATCTTAGGGACCCAAAGCTTGCTTACCTGTTTTAGAATCGTAGGCTCAAAGGGCTAGAAAGGACATTGAACATCTTCTAGTCCAAGGGTCTCCAACCTTGGCAACTTTAAGCCTGGTGGTCTTCAACTCCAGCAAAGCTGGCTGGGGAATTCTGGGAGTTGAAGTCCGCCGGGCTTAAAGTTGCCAAGGTTGGAGACTCCTGTCCTAGTCCGATCGCCTGCCAAGGCAAAAGTCTACCTTCTTAGACAAATGGTTGTCCAATCTTTTCTTGAAAACCTCCAGTGATGGAGCACCCACAATTCTTCTAGCCTTACATGTAAAACTGAACAAATTATAAAAAGCAATTTTAGGATTTCCACAGTTTAGATCCCCTACCTATAAGTGTTACCTGCTGGTGGAGAAAACCGCCACTGGGGATTCCCCTTAACATTTGATAGAATAACAAGGAACTTAAAAGGGAGTGTCTATTTACTTGTCAAGGGCACAGTGGTTTATCATAACAAATTCCACACCCAAGCCAGTTTAAATACTTATAACTGTTTACAGATCTCTTTTCACTGTGCATACTTCTTCTACCTGTATCTTTCCATCTTTAATTAACGGATGGACTTATCTTGTTCACAGTTTGACAGTATATTATGTAAGTTGTATTATTGTCCTGACCTTGTATATAGCTTTATTTGGTTTATGTTTCTGCCTCTTTACTTTTTTTCTTTTTGTATGTTGCAATTGACTTTGACCGTGTTTTTCGATTAGCAGCTTCAATTATCATTTTTAACAATAACGATTCTTGATCTTTTTCCATTAATTGTATACATAACCAATTAGCAAAATAGTATTCAAACTTTAAAAAACTCACATGAGATAACCTCAAACAAGATAAAAATGTAAGCCAAGAAAGGAAAGAAGAAAAATAAATTTTAAAAATTGCCTTATCTTTTATATTTATCAATAACTACTGATTTATTAATGGAAACACTATTGTAATTCCATCAGTACTATTATAATATAATATCAGTACTATTATAATATAATATTCCATCAGTAATATTATAAAATATTACAAACATGAACTCCAGTAACTTTGACCATTTTCCTCAGCATCCTTATTCTCAATCTGGCTGCTGATTTTTGTTTTTTCTTTTGCAACTTTACTGATTTGTGCTGCCTTCATGTTCCAGTATGATAGTCAATTTTTCTATATAGTTTCACAGCTGTCATTCATGATCCTTGCTACAATCTCCAGCCTGTTTTAGTTTATTCTTAGTTTCCCTGTTCTCACTTTTACCCATGTTCATATTTTATATTTTTAATATTAACCAAGGAGTGAGAAGAAAACAACTTTGAGGGGTTCTTGGTACTCTCTGAGCTTGGCTGTTTTTTTGAGATAACATCATCAGTGCTAGTCAATGTTATCTAGTCTACGGGTCACCAACCTTTCGGACTTCAGGGACCACTAAATTCATAATTTTAAATCCTGTGGACCAGAAATATGATCTGTCTAATGACCGGCTGGGTGAGCATGGCTAGGTTGTCAATTGACTGGGTGGGCGTGGCCAACTCAGTCACTCATGTCAAGGGGCACCTCGCCAGCTTCTACTCGCCCCTCCCCTCCCAGCCCTCCTCGTCTGCCCGCCCAGGCTCCTTAGGGCCCCAACAGGAAGCAGTTGTTGGAGCTAAGCAGCCATCATGAGAAAGAGTTGGCAAGAGAGCTCAGTTCAAATTGGATCTGGCCGAGAAGGAGGCTCAGTAGAAGCACCTCGCTGAAGACTACGAGCATAGGCTTTCCAAGCAGACCTGCGGGAATGCAAGGCCAGGTACCGGCACCTGCAGGCTCAGTGGACTGAGATGATCAGTCAGTTCCAGGCCATGATGCAGTCCCTCTGGAACAAGGTTCTCCGGCTCTTCACTACCAGTGTCACTTCCCTCCAGCCTTTGCCCAAAGCCCTACACAAGGAGGCCGAAGCAGACCCCAAGTCGGAATTTCTGTCCCCTTCCAACCCACACAAAAAGAAGGGGGAGACTCTCTGCAGCAACACAAACGCTCATTGCACGTATCTGTCCCAGGGGCCGTATCTGTCCCATTGCACCCCTGATTTAGTGCAATATAAAAAATGCAAGTAATTTTTCTGCGGACCACCAAAATTTTCTTGTGGACCTCCAGTGGTCCACAGACCACCAATTGGTGACCGCTGACATCTTAGTCTGTTATTTAGTTTGAAATATCTCCCAGAAAACAACCAAGCTCAGGGAGCACCCAGGACCCCTCATTTCAACCCTGAGCTACAAATAATCTCCTTTCTTGAAAACAACTTTTTCCATTTGCCCCAGCGGACAATATCTTTTCATGCTAAGCATTGGGCCATCCTGTCCGTTTCATGTTTGGATGGTCAGACGTAACTCTCAGCCGTAAGCAGTTTTATCAGTTTATCAGACTCTAAGGAAATATTCCTTTTGCCCTTTTTTCAGCCAACTAAATGGGGAGAGGGAGAACACTTCAGGAATGAATGGAATCCCTAGGCTGAAGCCAAGCATCTAAAAAGATACTGACTGAAAGGGAGGGAGAAAGACCAGGAATGAAATTCATGAATAAGAATAGCACGACCATGCACTAAAGAAAAGGAGAAGATGCATGGAAGGCAGACTATTCCTGTTGACTTCTGCTGCTCCATTTACCTGACAGATGATTCAGTAAAAGAGAATTTTTGTAGCTCAGGGTTGAACTGTAAACTCCTTTGGTGCTCTCCAAACTTGGTTTTCTTGCAAACATTTCAGTTGCTTTATACGTAAATAGAGAGCAAATCCCACTTCCTTTAAGCACTGGTTACCTAGTTGGGTAATGGAACATCAAGAAGACAACAAAGCTCAGAGAGTACCAAGGATCACACGGTCCTCCTCCTCTTCTTCTTCTTCCTCCTCCTCCTCTTCCTCCTCCTTTCCACAAACTCCTCTCCCTTCTAGAACTGATGATGCTACCTACTTCGGTAATGAAACATCTGCAAGAAAAGAACCAAGCTCAGAGAGCATCAGGGACTCCACATTGACAGATGACTGCCCAAAAGTATAATCATCAATTGAAAAAAAAACCCTACCAGTTTATATTTTCCATAAAGCAAGACAGGAAAATGATCCATTTCAGCAGTAATCTTTTCATAGACAGAGGGCCTCTGAGTTCAGTCACAGGATAGATAACACTGAATTACATGCCTAGCTTGACTTTACATAAACTCTTCTCAAGACAAAAGGTGTCTTTGCAAAGTATATCCGGCAGCAAGTCTCATCAATTACCTCTTTTGACCACTGGGTTAAAACTAAAGACAACAGTTGAATGAACATCTGGATAACCACTAATTAAACCTAAAGACAACAGTTGGATGAACATCTGGATCACCACTAATTAAACCTAAAGACAACGGTTGGATGAATATCTGGATAACCACTAATTAAAACTTAAGGCAACAGTTGGATGAACATCTGGATAACCACAAATTGCTGATCCCTGACAAATTACAAGCCTGGTTCACACTTCAGGCTAACCCATTGACTGGGCTCCATTAACAGTGCTTAACCAGATCAGTTACAAACCTAATAACTTAGTTTGCTTAACACGCTAACCCTGGCTAGTTTTTAGCCTTAATTTTTTAAAAATTTGATTTATATGCCACCCTTCTCTGGAGACTCAGGGCGGCTTACAATGCCTTAAGCAATAGCCTTCATACTTTTGTATACTTTATACAAAGTCAGCTTATTGCCCCGACAAACTCAATTTACCTACCTTAGAAAGGATGGAAGGCTGAGTCGACCTTGAGCCTGGTGAGATTCCAACTTACAGTAATTGCAGACAGCTGGTGTTAAACACAATGCTTTTAGTCTGCTGAGCTATCCAGGCCAGTTAATCAGGTCAGTTACAAATCCAGCAGTTTAATTTGCTTTAACGTAGTCAGCTAGGCCAATCGTTTTATTGCTTGTGGTGTTCTGTGAAACGAGGAATCTGATTAGCTTCTGGTTCTATGTGGAAAAATCAGAAAATAGGCCAATTCAGCCACCAGTTTAAGCCAGTTATTGGGACTCAGGCATTATGCAAACTGTTATTTACATAAGCTGAAGGATGTTGAAACCTCAAACCGGGTGAAGTTTATCAAAGTTGTGGGTGCACTTTCTAAAAGATTTCAAAAATTGTTACCACCTTTTCATTTTGAATGTGGAAGGAGATGCATGACAGCTGACTCACATTTCTGACGGCTGCAGTGTCCCGGAGCCATGCTGAAATTCCCTTTTCTGACCTTCTGACAAGCAAAGTCAGTAAGGAAACCAGATTCATTTCACTAATTTTACTAATTTAACAACGGCAAAACTCTACTTAACAAAATAGGTTGGGGCTCAGTTATGGTTTGTTGGTATGTATGGTTTGGACTGTTTTAATTGTCGGCTGAAAATATTTAATATTTTTTAATTGTTTTAATTTTTGTATATCATGTTTTATTCTGGCTGTTCACCGCCCTGAGTCCGCAAGGAGAAGGGCGGTTTATAAATTGAAACAAACAAACAAATAAATAAATAAAATGGTTGTAAGTCGAGGTTTATCTGTATAGGGCTGGAGCAAAATCCTTTAAAGTACAGATAGTCCTTGACTTACAACAGTTCATTTAGTGACCATTCAAAGTTACAGCAGCACTGAAAAGAGTGACTTATGACCAGTGGTGAGTTGCAAATTTTTTTACTACCAGTTCTGTGGGCGTGGCTTGGTGGGCAGAGCTTGGTGGGCCTAAGAGGAGAAGGATACTATAAAATCTCCATTCCCACCCCACTCCAGGGCAAGGTTACTGCAAAATCTCCATTCCTTTCCGATCAGCTGGGACTTGGGAGGCCGAGAATAGATGGGGACGGGGACAGTCACCATCTTTACTACCGGTTCTCCGAACTACTCAAAATTTCTGCTACCAGTTCTCCCGAACTGGTCAGAACCTGCTGAAACCTACCTCTGCTTGTGACAGTTTTTCGCACTTATGACCATGGCAGCATCCCCATGGTCATGTGATCAAAATTCAGATACTTGGAAGCTGACTTGTATTTATGACCGTTGTAGTGTGGTGACATCATGTGGCCATTTTTTGCAACCTTCTGACAAGCAAAGCCAATGTGGGGAAGGCAGATTTACTTAACAACAGTGTTACTAATCTATCACTTGCAGTGATTCACTTAACAACTGTGGCACGAAAAGTCATAAAATGGGGCAAAATTCACGGAACAAGCGTCTCGCTTAGCAACAGAAATTTTGGGTTTAATTGTGAATGTAAGTCAAGGACTCCCTGTATACCTAATTTCAATTAGATTTAGAAGTAATACAAGATCATTTTTATTTTAATTTTAATTAGATTTATATGCCGCCCTTCTCCGGAGATTCAGGGCGGCTTACAATGCGTTAAGCAATAGCCTTCATATTTTGTATATTTTTTATACAAAGTCAGCTTATTGCCCCCACAAACTGGGTCCTCCATTTACCTACCTTAGAAAGGATGGAAGGCTGAGTCAACCTTGAGCCTCGAAGTGGTGTAATTGCAGACAGCTGGATGTTAATTACAGGCTATTCAGCCGGTTGAGCTATCTGAGGCCCCAACTATTTGTTTTAGTTGGGGCAGATTTTAGTAGCTACTTTCTCGTAAACGGCCTCCAGAACTCAAGAGCCATGTATGGGCTCTATCCCAGTTGCACACCCTGGATGTGAGCCTTCCCGGATTGATCCTAGAGTGGGGTTAGCCTAAAATGGTGCTGAAAAATATTTCAGGTTGCCCAATTCTGTTATTCCCCTGCAAAAGGGCCTTTTCTGATCCAGCTTTATCTCAGGGTGCTTGCCAACTTTTTTTCCAACAGTCTCTTAGTCACTCTTTTAAGTGGACTTGATTGCAACACATATCTGCAAATAGTAATTATGAAAGGCTGGCATGATTTCATCCCTTGCCAAAAATACACTGAATAACACACACACACACACACACACAAATGCATACACACACACACACACAAATAAAACAGACACCGATCATCTGTCAAATTAATCTTCATTATGATCATAGGCCAGCTTAATAATATTGTTCATATATACAAATTCTTATATGGTACATATCTGGAATATGTCTCAGCCAACTTTTAGAGTTAAGCTTTTTTAAATGCAGCATTGCCCAATAATGTAAAATACAATAAAGTGTGTGTTGTGGCCCCGTCCTCTGAGCCTATCCCATTGGAGGAAGGAAGCTCTGAGCATGAGGAAGAGGAGCCAGCCAGATCTCCCAGCCCCCCCCCCCCCGGCACCGTCTCAGGTGCCAGCTGAAAGAGAGCAAAGTAGTGGGGAAACAGGTGTCTCAGATGAGAGTGAGGGAGAGACGTCATTCCTGGACGCACGTCAATGAAGGCGAGATAAGCGCTTGCAGCAGCTGAGGAGGCGTGCGAGGGAATAGACCTGAGTCACTGGACTTGAGTCACAGGACCAATGAGTCACTGGACCACACCCCAGAGACTATATAAGAGAGGGTGGTGGTCAGTGATCCCTGTGACGAACAAAACTCAATCTGGTAGTCATTGGAGCCTGAAGCTGCTAAAAGAACGGATTTTGGCAAAGCTACGTATGTGATTTTCTTTCTGTGAACAATTAAAGCACTTGGCAGACGGTGTGAATATCGCTGCCAAGTTGGAGATAAGGACTGTGGTGTGTGCCAAGTGCTTCTTTAACCCTCGACTGGCTGTGTTTTTGTGGGTGTGTGTAGAGGGGGACAGATCAGTGTGTTCAAGAGATCACATTGGATGAGGGTTTTTACAACTTCAAAACACTTATACTGTAAGTGTTAACACTTATAACTCTAACGCTCCAGTAGATAATTATTTTGATTTTTTTTGTCATGGTGCTTCATGGTACTAACCTTAAGAGACCTTTCTTGACTTTCCATCTAAAGGTGATACTTTTACAGGCTGCTTTCTTTGATTTAGAGATCATGCTGTCAATATTTAATTTCAGCTATATGTCTGTATAGGGATGCGGTGGCTCAGTGGCTAAGATGCTGAGCTTGTCGATGGAAAGGTTGGCAGTCCAGTGATTCGAATCCCTAGTGCCACGTAATGGGGTGAGCTCCCATGACTTGTCCCAGCTCCTGCCAACCTAGCAGTTTGAAAGCACGTAAAAAATGTAAATAGAAAAATAGGGACCACTTTTGGTGGGAAGGTAACAGCATTCCATGCGCCTTTGGCGTTGAGTCATGCTGGCCACATGACCACGGAGACATCTTTGGACAGTGCTGGCTCTTTGGCTTTGAAATGGAGATGAGCACTGCCCCCTAGAGTCAGGAACGACTATGTGTGAGGGGAATCTTTACCTTTACCTTTACCTTTATGTCTGTATAAAAAGAAGAGAGACAAAGAGAGAATAAAAGTTTTCTACATGCCCTACTGAAGCTATTAAAAGTTCATTGTACTTATAAGATACATGATAGTGAGAATTCTAAGCAATTCAGAGAATATGCTTCAAATGGGCAATCTTACGCATGTACAAGCAGTCCCCAGGTTAAGAATGCCTGATTTACAAATAACTCGTACTTTCCAACAGTCTGCCATTAAAGCCTATTATATTTTAAAATTGAGTTAAATACAATGGTTCGTAATAAGAAACGTAGGCTCTACTTTGTGACGCTTATGAAAACATTGTATGGCTTCAAGAGTTCATCGGCTTCAAGGAGGACAACCCCTTCTGACATTGGAAGTTGGATCATGTTGCTATTCACACTGGGTTGAGTGTGTAACTTTACATTTGACTTAATTGTTTTATGGAGTGCTTGGTTGTGCTTACATTTTCATCTTACCTAGCTTTGTAACCACACTTCCAAAGTGTAAATCTGATGCAATTGCTAGTGATGCTTCAAAGAAAGAGGAAGCACTCGAATGGTTACAAGACCATTTATGACAAGAAAAAGAATAAAGAACTGATTCCCTTACTACCTACTTCAAGGAAAAGATAAAATAGACAACTCTACTATAAGACAACTGAGTAACGCGAAATAAGAACCTGTACTGACTTATCTACAAAATCCATCTGAAGACTAATTTATCAATGGATCTTGTTTATAACCCAGGGATTACTGCCTGTAATTTTATTCTGTGGTAAAAGTTAATTGTGACATAACCCTGTGTTTTGGCAAGTTTAAGACACGTGAACTTCAACTCCCAGAATTTCCCCCCAGCCAGCTATAGAAAATTCTGGGAGTTGAAGTCCATACGTCTTAAGCTTGTCAAGGTTGAGAACAGTGGTGAAATTCATTTTTTTTTTACTACTGGTTCTGTGGGTGTAGCGTGGTGGGCATGGTGTGGTGGTGGCTTGGTGGGCGTGGCTTGGTGGGCATGGCAGGGGAGGATTACTGCAAAATCTCCATTCCCGCCCCATTCTGGGGCCAGCCAGAGGTGACATTTGCCAGTTCTCTGAATTACTCAAAATTTCCACTACCGGTTCTCTGAACTGCTTAAAATTTCCGCTACTGGTTCTCCAGAACCTGTCAGAACCTGCTGGATTTCACCCCTGGTTGAGAAACGCAGAGATAAGGAGCTTTGCTCAGAATCTGCAAGATAAACAAGAAAGATTTATGATAGATACCTAAAATGAAACTTGAATTTTTCCAGATACTTAATCTGAAAATTGCCCGTTTTGTAATCTCTGATGATTGATGCTTCTTCCAGTGAAGGCTAAAGAGAAGGATTTACCCATAGCATGCTTATTTGCCCTTTCTGCAGGCTCATTAAAAGAAAGCATCAAAGTCATTTCAAAAATGACAGCAGGCTTGTCATTTCAAACAGAGCAATCCCATTTCTCCAAGCCTTTTTATTTGTTGTTGTTGGTTGCAAAGTCGTGTCCGACCCATCGCGACCCCATGGACGTTCCTCCAGGCCTTTCTGTCCTTTATCATCCTCTGGAGTCCATTTAAGCTCACGCTGTCTGCTTCAGTGACTCCATCCAGCCACTTTCTCTGTCATCCCCTTCTTCTTTTGCCCTCCATCATTCCCAGCATTAGGCTCTTCTCCAGTGAGCCCTTCCTTCTCATTAGGTGGCCAAAGTATTTGAGTTTCATCTTCAGGATCTGGCCTTCTGAAGAGCAGTCAGGGTTGATCTCCTCTAGGACTGACCGGTTTGAGAGGTAAATGCCTTGTGGTCAGATGGACAGCAAATAAAACATTTTGTTGGTCTAGCATTGTTTGAGTCAGGTAAATATGGCCAGTGATAAGACACAAAAGGAAGGGGCTAAATTGTAAATAGGTATGTAAATATTTAACCTTCTTTGGACTTCTCAGACCTAGTGTATCCTCCTTTCTACCCTGTGTAGACTCAACAAAAAGAGGTGAAATAAGGACTGAACTCTCTTTCACACTGGAAATCATCACACTAATTTTTTTCAGGCAAACCAACCTATAACCTGTGGAAAGCCTGCAGCTGGAATCTGTGTAATTTTTCCTCTAGCAGATTACTTGACATTTCTGACATTGGTATCTACTCTCTGGGGATGGACCTTTGGCATATGTAAATCCTTTTGCAGATAGAAGTTGACATAATTGTTTTCTTTGCTCATCTAATTGTCCTCAGTTTTATTGCTTAATGCATTGTAAGCTTCCTTGAGTCTCTGGAGAAGGTGCAGCATATAAATCAAATAAATAAATAAATAATTTTTGCTGTAGTTTTGATTAGTTAAAATAAATTATTAGTAAGGTGGTTGGTAGCTCTTAAAATGCATGAAAACTGCAAATTCATTCCTCATAATATACTTTAAATACTATGGGAGAAGCCTGCAATGTTTAAGATAAATATATATAATGTAAAACTATCTTCATTAACAAAATTTATTCTGCTAGTAAAACTACCCAACGCTTAGCTTTCCTAATTTTTGATGCTATTAAATTAAATATCTCTCTGTTCTCCATCAAAATAAATTGAAGGTAAAAGGTTACTTGCTACCTCTAATTCTTTCCAAATGGTATTTACTATAGTTTCAGTACCCTGCATTCTGAAATGCGAAACTGTTTTTCAACCCCTTGACAATCATGTTTTTAAAAAATCCTTTTTTCAGACTGATGGAATTAAGCCAGGCATTCAAGAGACTGTTCACCCAATGAGATCAATAGACAGATCAATAGAGTCAAACCGATTCCTTAAATTTGATCCTGAATCATTGTTTTCCATTCCATATTATTGCTTGGATTTTTCTACTTCCACTTAATCTCTTAATCTCTAGGCAAAGATAGGTAACCTCCAGTTTCCAGATGTTGCTCTTATTATCCTTGACCATCCTCACAGATGTAATTCAGCAACATCTGGATGTTGAATTGGAAAGGCCACAGGTTCCTAAATAACAGGGAATTGGCTGAAGATAGAACTTGGGAGCCAACCAAGTAATCACTTAGGACATTGCCGAGATCCCTTCCTTCCATTGTACATTAATGATCCATCAACTATTACATTAGTCAGTAATCTTGGCTTGCAAACTATTTTGTGCTTTAAACCTGACAATGAACATAAAGTGCTTGTTGGAGCCAGTTGATCAAATACAGTAGCAGCCAAAATTGTGGAAACCTTTTGGGAAAAGTGTATTTTTTTGGCTTGATGGCTAATAACACCACTTTTGGGGGGGAGTTTCAAGATAATTATATTCTACTGATGGAATGGCCTGGGAATAGCCCAGACCTTAACCCAATTGAAAATCTATGGAGCCGACTAAAGAAACTTGTTAGTGAGAAGCAACCCCGCAATAAAACCCAGTTAATAGAAGCCATAATTCAACCTTGATTTCACATTATAACAGCTGCAGAACTAAAAGACTTGGTTTGCTTCATGGGAAGACGTTGTAAGGCCGTCATTCATGCTAAAGGTTACCCAACTAAGTATTAGCTAACATGGTGATAATTTTTGTACATCTCGTTTTTTTCTATGGTGATAATTTTTGTTTATCTCATTTTTTCTACGTGTTTCACTTTTCTTCTTTATACTGTAACTGCTATTCTAATAGCAAATTCTTTACAGAAGTTATTGCATTATGTTCTTGATTAAATTATCTTGTCACTGATATATAACTTTATGGTACTACTCCAAAAAAAAAGTGGTGTTATTAGCTAGTTTTTAGAAAATACACTTTTCCCAAAAGGTTTCCACAATTTTAGCCACTACTGTAGCTACTGATGTTCAATTAAGAAGATTGAGTGTTTGAAAAATGACATGCTACAGTTACTACCAGAATGCACATCAAAGATTTTTATGGTGCAACAACATTAGGCATGAAATTGCAAATGATGAGGAAGGCAGTGTTTGTGAAGCATTGTATGATTACAGCGTTGGTAAAAAATATTTCAGAACCAACATTACTGGATGCAACACAACTAAAGACAGTAAGTGCATTCACAACTACTTTTAAGATATTTGTTGGGGGTCAAATCAAATGGGGGATTGAAGGCTAAAACGTGTGAAGAACAGTTGCAGGAATTGGATACGCTGAGTTTTAAGAACAGAAGGACTGGGGTGACATGATAGCAGTGTTCCAATATCTAAGAAGCTGCCAGAAAGAAGAGGGGAGGTCAACCTATTTTCCAAAACACCAAAGGCAAGTCAAGAATCATTGGAAACTAATCAAAGAGAGAAGCAACCTAGAACTAAGGAGAAATTTTCTGAGAGTGAGAACAAGTAATCAGTGGAACAACTTGTCTTCGGATGTTATAGGTGCTTCATCACTGGAGGTTTTGAAGAAGAGTTTGGACATTCATTTGTCTGAAATATTATAGGCTCTCCTTGTCTAAGTCTAAGAGTCCAAAAATAAAAGCTCAGCTGGTAAATACAGAAACCCAGTGACACTCCTGTTTGAGTAAAACCATAAAAAAGTGAAAGTTAGAATATTTTGGACATGTGATGCAACCCCTGGAAAAATACGGCATCCTTCACTTAATCCTCCAGGGAAAAATTGAAGGTAAACGAGCTCCGGGCAGAAGAAGAACATCATGACTTCAAAATCTAAGGAACTGGTTTGGACCAAACTCAGCAGCACTTTTTCGTGAGGCTTTTGATAAAAATAGGGTCACCAATGTCCGATGACAGTTATGGCACAAGAAGAAGAAGAAGAAGCTTGAGCAGGGGTGACTAGAGGACCTCCAAGGTCCCTTCCATCTTGGTTATTCTCCGTTATTCTGTTTGTTAGTCTGTTAAATGCCACTGACTGCTACACAATTCATAAACTACTAACCAGAAGGGACAGTGGGGTATAGATACCTACTTTGTCTCTGCCTATTTTTAATCTATGAAATAGCTAATTAGAGGTTATTCCCTTCTCTCATTCTTCCAGGCAAATGCATGCATAGAGAAAACTTTTTTGGGAGTGTTTTCCTGATAGGATAGACATACTTAGCTGCTAAGCTCTGCTGATCCCTATGATTTATTTCCTGAAAATAATTTGTCTTTCTGCTCTTGTTTTAAAATTTGCTTTGAGATTAGATTCTGATGCGTAGGAATGTTGACACTAGGAGAAAATACTTCAAACTTCCACAGCATCTGTCCCATAAATCCAGCACGGTTAAAGCAAAAATGTAAATAAGCAGGAGAATAAAAATTTCCAATGTAAGATACTCCTGTGTATCTCTGTCGGGAGCCTCATTTTTGCCACAGGTGCATTGTATTGGGCATTCATTTGAGCAGATGTGGGGAAAACAAGAATGTCTTCATATTTCTTCTCATTTGATCAGCTGCACAAATGTGGCATTGTGTTTTGTTTGTTTGCTTTATTTTAGCGGTCACTTTTAGCTTTTCCAAAATTTACCTCTTCTTTCCTTCGCTGGCCAAAGAATCTGCTACTTGGTTCGGTAGCAATTCTGGTTTGCAGGAGTGTGTTTAAGTTATGGCTGAAAATTTAATCACCCAGTTTTCTTTCATCCCCACTTGACACTCATGTTCTGTGACCATTCGAAGTTAAATAGTGCTCTATGAGGAGACTTATGACCGTTCCTCAAAGTTGTGGCCATTGCAGCATCCCCATGGACCGTATGGTCCTGATGCAGGTGCCTGGCAACCAGCTTCCAATTATGACTGACACAGCATCTTGCATTCATATCAACTTGCATTCATATAACATTCACAAAGAATTGTGGTGGGTGGGAGTGTGTTTGGGGATTGTTATGTGTGTTGGACCTGGTCTTTGGGTGTTAAGTGAATTTTGTTGTATGGGAATACTGTGTATACACATACAATGACAATAAAGTTATTCATTTATTTAATTAATTATTAAGAGCCGTGGTGGCGCAGTGGTTAGAGTGCAGTACTGCAGGCTACTTCTGCTGATCATCGGCTGCCTGCAATTTGACAGTTCGAATCTCACCAGGCTCAAGGCTGACTCAGCCTTCCCTCCTTCCAAGGTGGGTAAAATGAGGACCCAGATTATTGGGGACAATATTGTGACTCTGTAAACCGCTTAGAGAGGGCTGTAAAGCACTGTGAAGCAATATATAAGTCTAAGTGCTATTTCTATTATCATTCCCAATCATTATCACATATCTTCATATGAGATGCTGCAGCCATGCTGGATTGGCTTTAACAATGGCAACTGGGATTACTGGAGCTGTCATAAATCAGTCCAGTCACGTGACATTGTTTTTTATGACTCTCTTAGCAACAGAATTGCCTGTCTCAATTACCATCGTTATGTGAGGAGTACCAGTAATTATTCTATTAGAAAAGTAATTTTTTTTTGTATCCAAAAAAAGTGAGTGAAACCCACTGACTTCATTAATGTTTATTTCCAGTTAAGTGAATGTAGGAATACACTGTACGCTAAGCTTATCCTTTAATTTTAACTAAGTCTCCTCTAAGACAAAATTGGAATCCAACATGAAATTCATTCCAGCCATATATATAATTTTCTACTCTAACCTTTTAAGTTTTATTCTGTGTTTAGCTCTCATTTTTTCCCAATGGTTTGGTTTCTTTTTCTTTTTTTTAAAGATCGCTGAATTGTTTTTATGTCAAACACTGTTTTGTTTTGTTGCTTTAAAAAAAAAACAACCCTTACTCATTTCTGGCTTTTTTGTTCAAATAAATGCTGGAGTTTCTTACAGCAGAGATCAAAACCAAGTTATCAGGAAATTCAACAGCAGATAGTGATTGCACGTAGCCAACAGAAGTACCATTTCGATAAATTTCTGAGCAGCCAGATAGATTTAAAACTAAGCAAATAAACAGAGCGGGAAACATTTTGGGGTCTGTCTTAAACTTTCCATGAAATGATTGTGTTTTTATTATGTAACTGGGAAGATCTTAAGATTGGCAGCATTGTTCCTGCAAGATGCTGTTTCCGGTTTTCATTGTTGTTTCAGCTGGTCAGAAGGACATGTTCACACAGCATCTCCTAGCCAAACCCCTGCTGTGCTTCTGGCTCTAATCAGGAACATTCCAAGAAGACAGTTAGGAGCTGAAAAGCATTTTTGAACCAATCGGATTAGTCTGTGATCTAATTAAAATCAGTAAATGAGATTATTGCAAGCTACTTCTGCTGATCACCGCCTGCCAGCAGTTTGGCAGTTCAAATCTCACCAGGCTGAAGGTTGACTCAGCCTTCCATCCTTCCGAGGTGGGTAAAATGAGGACCCAGATTGTTGGGGGCAAGAGGCTGACTCTGTAAAAGGGCTGTAGAGAGGGCTGTAAAAGCACTGTGAAGTGGTATATAAGTCTAAGTGCTATTGGTATTGCTATCATGCCAAAAAACAAACAAACAAACCCTCCACTGAAATCCAAACTCATAATAGCAATAGAACTTAGACTTATATACCGCTTCACAGTGCTTTACAGTCCTCTCTAAGTGGTTTACTGAGTCAGTTTATTGCCCCCAACAATCTGGGTCCTCATTTTACCCACCTCAGAAGGATGGAAGCAGAGGTGGGTTTCAGCAGGTTCTGACCAGTCCTGGAGAACTGGTAGTGGAAATTTTGAGTAGTTTGGAGAACCGGTAGTAAAAATTTTGACTGGCCCCGCCCCATCTATTCTCTGCCTCCCAAATCCCAGCTGATCAGGAGGAAATGGGGATTTTGCAGTAACCTTCCCCTGGATTGGGGAGGGTATGGAGTTTTCTTTTTTAATTTTGATTTATATGCCGCCCTTCTCCGAAGACTCAGGGCGGCTTACAATGCATTAAGCAATAGCCTTCATACTTTTGTATATTTATACAAAGTCAGCTTATTGCCCCCACAAACTGGGTCCTCGATTTACCTACCTTAGAAAGGATGGAAGGCTGAGTCAACCTTGAGCCTGGGGAGATTCGAACTGGTGTAATTGCAGACAGCTGGATCTTACAGTATTCTTCCCCTGCCATGCCCACAAAGCCACGCCCACAGAACCGGTAGTAAAAAAAATTGAAACCCACCACTGGATGGAAGGCTGAGTCCACCTTGAGTCTGGTGAGATTTTAACTGCTGAACTGCAGCTAGCAGTCAGCTGAAGTAGCCTGCAGTGCTGCACTCTAACCACTGCACCACCTCGGGTCATCCACAGCCTTGCCTCATTAAAATGTATGTATGTACAGATAATCCTCGAATTACAAACATGTGTTTAGTGACAGTTTGAAGTTACAACAGCACTAAAAAAAAGTGACTTATAACTGTTGTGTCATGATAGCTACATAATCAAAATTTGGACTCTTGGCCATTGGCACGTATTTATGATGGCTGCGGTGTCCCAGGGTCATGGGATCATTTTTTGTGACTTTCTGACAGGCAAATCAATGGGGAAGCCAGATTCACTTAACAACCATGTTATTAACTTGACAACTGTGGCAAGAAAGGTCATAAGATGGGACAAAATTCACTTAACACTCTTGTCTGGCAACAGAAATTTGGAGCTCAGTTGTGGTTGAAAGTTGAGGTATGTATGAATGTACGTATGTAGATTCTGGATGAAGAAGTGATTGGAGGCAGGACCAAAGCTTAAATTTTATTTAACATAATTTAAATGCGGATGCTATTAATTATCAATTTAGTGGCACAGTCTCCATCTGATTAATATGTAATAATATTAACTCTCCGTCACATTGTGAAGTACATTCGGCAAAACTGGGTGGGAAACATGCAGTGGCCTTTCTATGGGGTGAAGCTTTTTAGCAGCAGCTACCTAGCAAATTGGAATTCTTTCTGAGCATAAAATCTTCTTTAACAAGATTTATTGCGATGAAAAGGATAGAGTTACAACAATTTCAGCAGTTGACTATTTCACATTGGGAATCAATTTACTTCGCAATAAAAATATTCCAAGAATTTCAATAAAGGGTAATTTTAACGTGAGACTGTCTGCCTTTGGAAGATGGCATAGCCAGACTTCAAACTGTTTAAAGATCAAGGACCACGAAAAGGTAGCATGGTAAATAGCACACCCTTTACCTGGTCATACACGCCTCAGCCTCTGCTGGATAAATGGTGTTTCCTTTCAAAATCCTAATAATTGTTTTTAGATATATTCTGATATCTATAAATTAATAGGAACTTGTTGGAAGAAATATCCTTCTGGGTTCAGTTCCAAGTGGGGAAAAAGACACTGGAAACATGGAGACTATTCAGAAAGATGGTTTTAATGATGGACAGGATCACATGCCTTGATGATGATGGGTGAAGAAAAAAATGAGCAGAGATGCTGAGAGTGCCTGGGTTTTATTGGTTGTCATACTTCCATGGGGGCAATTCTGTAGGCTGTGTTTTTGAGTCCAAGCTTGGTTGAGCCTTGCTGGGTGATGTAATCTTCCCTGGCGCCATATGGTGAGATGGGTCAGAGAAGCTAATCCTACCTTTGTTGGAACTTGGGTGAAGGCATTTGCCTATGAATAGACATAGCTGTCTCTTTATCTCTTAAGTGTGGACATCTGCTATGGGCTAGTGAGGATGGTGGGGACTATTAAGAGTGACTCTGTTTCTTGCCTAAAAACATGTTTCTCCATTTCTCATCCAGGGAAATATAATATTCTGCCTTTTTAATATTTCCTAGAATATTTCATTTTCCTAGGAGAGGGAGGGTGCTAACTTCCTATATACTATTTTAACAATCCAGTAGTCTCTTATGTCCTTGTGTTAGGTGATATATTTTTGACCTTAAGAGTGATGTGTTACTAAGTGAGAGCAATTAATGAGTGGAAAAGCTTGCCTCCTTGAGTTTTGGGGTGCTCCATCACTGGAGATTTTCAAGAAAAGATTGGATATCCATTTGCCTAGGACTGCTGTCTTAGACTAGAAGACCTCCAAAGTCCCATCCAGGCTTATGATTCTCTGATTCTAAGTGTTGTAGTTAATCCTACATCTCCTTTTCTATCCATCCATGATCAAGAGTTTTACAAAAACACACACACACACACAAATAAATGTTTGAAATGTAATTATTCACCTCTGTTTTTATTGTGCTTTTTGTTCTTTACTTTCAAGGAACAACACGGATAACTTTTGATGTCTCCATGATGACTACTGCACAATTACTCAAGTAGACTTCTTGGGTCAGTCTTCCGGAACGGAGCCTTCATCATCATCAAATTAATCCCAGCAAGTTCACAGACCATCTGAAGTTGAGCGAGTTAGTATGAAAATTCTTATTGAAGAAGAATTCTTGATGCCTTTATGTTTTAAAGAATACCATGGCAACGTATTGCTTAAATAAGAATCAACAGGAAAATCAAATGCCAGCTAGTAATAATGGAAGAACTGCGTTGAACAAGCAGACATAAACAACTATGCAATAATGTGTTCTTTAGAAAAGAAGGCTCAACTTGGGGAGGTCTCTTACAAAACTGCTTCAACCAGTCGAAAACTAAAGTCAGGCCAAATATGAAGTCAGATTCTTTATTTTCTTTTTTACTCGCATACAATCATCAACATTAAATAGGAGAAGTTCTCCAGAATTTCGCTAGTTCTGTCTGGAGGTTTTGGAGGTCAACTTTAAACCTTCAGTCTTAGATCCAGACAACCCACTGGTCAAAGTTAAAAGGGAAGTTTATGATTCAGCATGGCTTAAATTAGAAGATTGCACAATCTGGGCAAACAAGAGGCTTTAAACCTAAATAGGGTTTGCAAGTGAAGACTTAACTTAGTTCAGGCTAGTTTCCTTCCATCCCCCCCTCCTCCAGCTTGTTTAACAGTTCCACAAAGATGTCAAGAAAGCAATATTCTATTGAGCTAATGCCGGGGGGAGGTCAAACTTGATTTCATTGAGGGCCGCATCAGAGTTGTGTTTGACCAGTCAAGGGGCTGGAATGGCCATGGCCAGGATGGGCATGGCCAGATCAATGTCACTCATGTCAGGGGTGCCTGGGGTGGCCCAAGCTGGTGAAAACGGGCTCCTGAACTCCGTTTTCGGCTGCAACGGCCTCCTGCAACCCTCTGCCAGCAAAAATGGAGCTTGGGGGGCCCCGCAAGCATTTTCACTGGCAGAGACACCATGGGCCAATTCTTTGCTGTTTCCAGGGCGGCCCCTTGGGCCAGATCTAAACACCCTGCAGGTTGGATCCGGTCCCCGGGCCTTGAGTTTGACACCCCTGAGCTAATGGATCTGCTGAGCAGCTACCATTTAGATATCAAGATTTAAGTCAAAAGCCTTTTTTGGCATCCTGTCACAGGCTGCTCACACCTGTGATCCCTGGATCTGACTTTGGCTATGTTGAATCTTCCCCCCCCCCCCGCACACCCCATATTGCTTTTCTACAGAATCACGCACATGCACTACACAAACACACACATACCCCTGCCCCATCCGGGTGACTCAAAAATACATTCGAGCCTTCTTCCTTTCACCGCCTCTCCTGGTCTTCAGCCTCCCTGACTCCCTTCACTCAGAATAGAATAGAATAGAATAGAATTCTTTATTGGCCAAGTGTGATTGGACACACAAGGAATTTGTCTTGGTGCATACATTCTCAATGTACATAAAAGAAAAGATACATTCATCAAGAATCATAAGGTACAACACTTAATGATAGTCATCGGGTACAAATAAGCAATCAGGAAACTATATCAATATAAATCGTAAGGCTACACGCAATAAAGTTACAGTCATACAGCCATAAGTGGGAGGTGATGGGTGATAGGAACGATGAAAAGAATAATAGTAATTCAATCTTAGTAGATAATTTAACAGTGTTGTGGGAATTATTTGTTTAGCAGAGTGATGGTGTTCGGGGAAAAATTGTTCTTGTGTCTAGTTGTTCTGGTGTGCAGTCTCTATAGCATCATTTTGAGGGTAGGAGTTGAAACAGTTTATGTCCAGGATGCGAGGGGTCTGTAAATATTTTCACAGCCCTCTTTTTGATTCATGCAGTATACAGGTCCTCAATGGAAGGCAGGTTGGTAGCCATTGTTTTTTCTGCAGTTCTAATTATCCTCTGAAGTCTTTGTCTGTCTTGTTGGGTTGCAAAATCAAACCAGACAGTTATGGAGGTGCAGATGACAGACTCAATAATTCCTCGGTAGAAGCAGAAGGAAGCAGGAAAACAACAGAAAGCTGGAGAGATGGATTGGGGTTGGTTGGGGTGGGGGGAGCAGAGGGAAGCAACCTATTTTCCCCACCAATTGCAAAAAAATAATGGCAAGAAATTCTGATGAAGGAAAGCAATTTGGCACCTGAATCCTGAACCTTGTCCCGAATAAATCTAAGCTAAAATATATCATCCCACTTCCTGAAGCTAAAAAAAAGCTGTCCTTGTGTCTAGTTGTTCTGGTGTGCAGTGCCGTATAACATTGTTTTGAGTTGCGTGATAGGAACGATGAGAAGAATAATAGTAATTCAATCTTAGTAGATAGATAGAGTAGATAGTAGATAGATAGATAGACAATGTTGTGGGAATTATTTGTTTAGCAGAGTGATGGTGTTCAGGGAAAAACTGTCCTTGTGTCTAGTTCCCACTTCCTTGAGTACTCGAAGGTATAAAACTTTGAGGAAGTGGGCAGACAAATTTTAGCTTAGAATTTGTCCGGACATCCTCCTCATATGCAAAAAGCTAGACGAGTATTTGGAGGCTCTCAAGGTGTTCTTCTTTTACTTTTATTTTGCTGCTTCCTCTTTATGATAGGATGGCAGGGAGAAGTATAATTTTGTATGCAAATAGATAGCTATGTAAGGGATCCTTAACTTATGACCAATATTGGGACTGGAATTTCCGCTGTACGTTGTGACGGTTGTAAATTAAGGCACTCATGTGGCTGGATCCTATTTTATGATTGTTTGACAGTAGTCATTAAGTATATCATACAGTCGTAAGTCTGAACCCTTTCTCCTGAATGGGTCGCTGTTTGCTAGAAACGGGCAATAAAGTTGCAAATTGTGGTTGTGTGACCATGGGATGCTGCAACCAGTTGTAAAATGTGAGCTGTTGCCAAGTGTCCCCCCCCCCCCATTGCATGTAAGCATGCAATGGAGGGGGCATGGCAGCCCTAGATTTTATGATAGCTAGAAGGAATTTAGAGATCATAAAACAAAGAAAGAAAGAAAGGAAGGAAGGAAGGAAGGAAGGAAGGAAGGAAGGAAGGAAGGAAGGAAGGAAGGAAGGAAGGAAGGAAGGAAAGAGAAAGAAAGAGAAAGAGAGAGAGGGAGAAAGAAAGAAATAATGAAAGAAAGAAAGAAAGGAAGGAAGGAAGGAAGGAAGGAAGGAAGGAAGGAGAGGGAGGGAGAGAAAGAAAGAAAGAAAGAAAGAAAGAAAGAAAGAAAGAAAGAAAGAAAGAAAGAATATAGATAAGTAAGTAGGTAGGTAGGTAGGTAGGTAGGTAGGTTATGACACTGACCAACTATTCTTCCCCAAGGCATGCAAACTATTGATTACCAATTACTACTAATAAAGACAGGATACAAATAAATATGGGTAGTTCTCGAGTTGAGCCTAAAGTTTATGTGGCTAAGTGAAACATTTGATAAGTGAGTTTTGACCCATTTTGCCAATTACCTTGCCAGACTTGTTAAATGAATCATTGCACTTGTTAAATTAGTAATGTGGGTTGCTCAGTGAATCCAGATTCCCCATGGACTTTGCTTGTCGGAAGGTCGCAAAAGCGGATCACGTGACCCCCAAGACATTGCAACCGTCATAAATTTGCCAAGCATCCAAATTCTGATTATGTGACCATAAGTCGTAAGGGTGAAAAAATGGTCCTTAGTCACTTTTTTTCAGGGCTGTTGATAAGTTAAGTTTACTTTATTGTCATTGCACATGGTACAATGCAATTAAATGCCGTCTTCAGTGTACATTATAACTATAAAAATAAAAACACAAATACACATCTTCACATTCTATATAATTGAAATTGAAAACCCAATATTGCATTAATATTGCACTATACAGCAGAATTCAATATAATTAATGCCCTGGGAAAGAAGGTTTTTTTTTCAGCCTATTTGTCCCTGTTTTTATTATCCGGTACCGTCTGCCAGATGGTAATAGTTCAAAAAAAGGGTGCCCAGGATGAGATGGATCCTTAAGAATGTTTTGAACTTTCTTAAGGCAGTGGGAGCTATAAAGCTCTTCCAAGGAGGGGAGAGGGCAACTATTGATCCTCTGGGCAATGTTAATTAATTAACATTGTTAATTAATCCTCTGGAGCGCTGTCCTATCTTCCCCTGTGCAATTGGCAAACCATTGTAACTCGAAAAGTCACTAAAGGAACTGTTGTAAGTCAAGGACTATCTGCATAATAATAAAAGCAATTTAAAAACAGCCACTCAAACTTACAACTGTCCACCTAAGCCATTTCAGATGAAATGATTTATGTCCTTCTGGAAACTGCAACAAGAATATAGTATTTCAAGCCTAAATCACTGGAAATCAGGAGAAGAATTTGTGAGTGTGCTTCTCTGTTTGTAACTATATTCTTCCTGGGATGTGTTTGCCTCCGAGTTTGTGTGTAGGCTTACACATATGTGTGGAGTCTGGTGCAGCTGTGTGCATGCCTGTTTTGAGTATTTGAACTCACGTTGTGCAGCTTCTGATCCATCAACCATCCCTGCATGGATGGAAGTTTAAAACATTTTCTGTTGCTTTTGTTTTTTTCAAGCTGAAGGGTGTGAGGTTTGAGCTTGAATCAATTTTGGAAATTTAATTTGGTAATCTTCCAGGAAGCACTTAGAAAAATGTGGTTAGGAGCACTTATTCCTTAACAACGTCTCAAAGCGGAAATTCAATCTAGGGGGAAGAAAAAAACACTTTCCCAGACTTCAACTTACTGAAAGAGATTTATTGCCTTCGCTCTCTCTCTCTCTCTCCCTCTCTCTCTCTCCCTCTCTCTCCCCCCTCCCTCCCCATCTCTCTCTTGAACAGGATTGGAGACCTTTGGTCCAGTTATCAGCTCTTCCACATCTTTCTGGAGGAGCTCATCTCAGTTCAGAAAGCAGAAATCTTCAGAAGGATGTGAGTAGAACTTGAATGGTTGTTTGGCTTGGAGAGAGTACATGAAGGGCTCTGATTAAGCAGAATATTTGTAGCTTAGGGTTGAAATGAGGGGCCCTTGGTGCTCTCTGAGTTTGGTGGTTTTCTTGCAGACGGTTAATTTCCCTACTAGGCAACATTGTCAGTGCATTTTGCATAGTTTGAGTAATGAAACCTCTGCAGAAAACCACCAAGTTCAGAGAGTACCAAGGATCCCTCATACAAGGGGTTGTATGTCCACAAATGTTGAACTGTGGCCCCATCTTCAACAGCTTATACCAGTGATGGCTAATCTTTTTCCCATTGCGTGCCAAAAGTGAGGGAGTGTGGGGTGGTTGCTCACATGCGTGCCCACACCCATAATTCCATGCGCCCTCCCCCCTCGCATGCATGTGTGACACCACCACCACCCGTGCTCCTCCCGCTTTTTGCATGTGATGGCACGGTTGACCCAGTAGGCCCGTTTTTCACCCTCCCCAGGCTCCAGAGGCTTTCTAGGAGCTGGGGAGGGAGAAAACAGCCTCCCCCCCTGCCAGAGACCGGAAACAGCCCATTTGCTGACTTCTGGTGGGCCCAGAAGGCCCGAAAATCAGCTGGCCAGTGCATGCATGCATGCTGGAGCTGAGCTAGGGCAACACTTGCGTGCCCATCAATATGGCTCCGCATGCCACCTGTGGCACGCGTGCCACAGTTTCGCCATCACGGACTTATACCCTTGCCATCTATATGTGATTCATGGTGGTGTTTATCCATGGCTATCTCAACCCTTGGATTTAAATCATCGCCTCCATCGGCACTTCAGCTAGGTTCCCCAACCATCTTTTTATAGGTGCAAAGGGAAGTGTGAGCAATCTGATATTTTGTAAAAGAAACAATGTTGGGTAATCTTTGGATGCATGCCCTAGTTTCAAGACATCACACCCGGTGCGCCATCTCTTCCAAATAGTTGAGATGAGACAATCCGTGCCCCACTGGGTGACCATGTCAGAGATATTTCTTTACTTAGACAGAGAAACAGAATGACCATAGGCAGGCCAAAAAAAAAAGGAGTGGGAGCAGGAGAGACTTCTGATTTCCTGCTGGCTTTCTCATTGACTTTCATTTTGGGAAAGAAAATCTCTATAAAATGTTTTCTAGGTGGCATTATTCACCTGCAAGATTAGTGAATATGTATAAAAATAAATCTGTTAAATACTAGAAACTCAACCAAATACCAAGCTCATATTATCCTATATGGTGGACATGTTCCAAAGCAAAAAAATACTGGAAGAAAATACACATATGGCTGGAAACTGTGACAAAACAACACATAGATTTGAAACCTGAGACATTTCTGTTGAGCCTGCTTCCAGGAAAATAATAAGGGTAATACATATTTAATTTTACATATTTTAACAGCAGCCAGGATTGTATATGCACAATAATGGAAAAATCTAGAAACCCCTAAAGATGATAATATAATCAAAAAAAAATCTGGAATGTGCAGAAATGGATAGGTTAACTCTAAAAATCAAAGGAAAAGAAGTGGCTGCTGCTAGGTAAGAGAGGGAGCAAGGGATTGCGAGAGTGGCTTGGAAACTGTCATGGAACATTGAAATGAAGATCTCATGGCTGCAGCAGCAGTGCAGTAACAGCCAATACCCCTGAAGCAACCAAAACTTTCCCAAATTTCTTTCCTTCTGGAGTCATGGATCCCAGATTTTGGATACATTAGCCCATTTAAGGTAGTTTGATTCAGAAATTGTTTCCCAGTTAAAGGTCATTGCAGTGAGAGTTTTAATAGTATATAAATGTATGGAATTTAGGGCCATGAATTGGCAATTAATAGGATTTGGGGCATAGATAAGTGGCTAAGACGCTGAGCTTGTTGATCGAAAGGTCGGCAGTTCAGCAGTTCGAATCCCTAGTGTTGCGTAACAGGGTGAGCTCCCGTTACTTGTCCCAGCTTCTGCCAACCTAGCAGTTCGAAAGTACGTAAAAAATGCAAGTAGAAAAATAGGGACCACCTTTGGTGGGAAGGTAACAGCGTTCTGTGCTCCTTTGGTGTTTAGTAATGTCGGCCACATGACCACAGAGACATCTTCAGACAGCGCTGGCTCTTCAGCTTTGAAACAGAGATGAGCATTGCCCCCTAGAGTCAGGAGTGATTAGTACATATGTGCAAGGGGAACCTTTACCTTTACCTTACCCTAATAGAATTTGAGGGAGTCTGAAATAGAAGAGGCACTTAACTGAGATAAATGGTTTCAGTGAAGATATATCTGAATAATCAAATGTATGTTTAATATGCCCAATTTTTCTACACAATACAGCTACTTGAAATGGTCTGGAAACTTATTCATTAAACTATTTGATTCCTTGCTAAGTAATATAGCAATTTGGGATGTGCTCTTTGAGGTTTTTCTCAAGTGAAGAATGCTTTTCGTTTTTTCTAATGGGGCATTATGTTTTCAATTTCTTCTGCATCTTCAATTTAATCCATTATCTTTGAAAGAAATAAAGATTTTTATTTTGATAAACCACACATTTAGGAGGGAAGGAAAGTGAGGAACATTGGTTCATACAGTGCGGCATTGTTTACACCACCTCCTGGGTTTTAACATAAATCTTTTTTGGCTTTAGCTGGAGATGCGAAGGAAGAGCCTAGATTTTCTTGCTACAAAACTTGGCCTTTGCAATTAACTTTCCATCAACTGATGGCAATTAACTTCCCATCACTTTCTAGCAGAGGTGAAATTCAGCAGATTTTGACCAGTTCTGGAGAACCGGTAGAGGAAATTTTGAGTGGTCTGGAGAACCAGAAAATACCATTTCTGGCTGGCCCCAGAGTGGGGTGGGAATGGAGTTTTTGCAGTATCCTTCCCCTGCCACGCCCACCAAGCCCCACCCACCAAGCTACAAAAGGCCCACCAAGCCACACCCACAGAACCGGTAGTAAAAAAAATTGAATTTCACCACTGCTTTCTAGATTCCAGAGGTACCCAAAACAAGGTCATTTCAATTCCGTGGAGGATTATTCCAAAAAGCAAACATGAGATTTTAACGAGTCAGAGAAAAATGTACATCCTTCCAGTCTGGCACATCACACCATATATATATTTATTTGTAGGACTATTCTCTTTTTTTTTTTTTTTCTATTTAATCCTGCACCAATTGCCTTTTCGTTGAGATCCGACCGAGAACGTCGCCAGTTGTTTTACTTAGCTATGTAGCCTAATCCTTTTTAACCAGGATTGCCCCCTTCTGGTTATCTCATTATATTGTCTTCAATAGAAATAAATTAAAAGTTTCACTGGACACAATGCAGAATGTAAGGCAGGAGATGATACCTAGGGGAATTTCTAATTAAATAGTCGAATTCATTTATTTGGCAGATTCACAAATCAAGATAAGGCGCTAACACTTTTATGCTTGCTATTCCTTTTCTATCTTGAGAAGCAGCCTGGATGGAAACCGTTCAGTCTTTAGAACTTCTCTAGGGTGGAGGTCTTCAAACTTGGCAGCTTTAAGACTTGTGGACTTCAACTCCCAGAATTCTCCAGCCAGCATAGCTTGAAGACCACAAGTCTTAAAGCTGCCAAGTTTGAAGACCTCCACTCTAGATTGTCTTTGGATGATGTTCTGAGCTCATTTCATCCCCGGTAATGGACAAATGATGCTATTGGGGTTTTGTTTTTGTTTTTTCTTCTTACAGACAGTCCTCGACATACAACAATAATAACAGAGTCTGCCCATTATGATTGTATATGGTAATGGCCGTAAATTGGGTCAGTCATGTGACTGTCCAAATTTTTATGAACTTTTTTTTTTTGGTAGCAGTGAATAATGTGGACGTTAAACGAATGCCACAGTTATTAAGCAAACCCATTGTCCACCGTGTTACAGTTTTGCTAAAAAGCAGAAGTAACTAAAACTGTCATAAAACACAGTCATGTGAATAAACTTGGCTGCCTTGATCCTGCAGAGAGGCAGACAATTGCATTCATCCATCAACCATCTTGTCATTAAGATAAGGTCAGGAACACATATCACAAGAGCTTCATTGATTTTTTTTGTGTGTGTGTGTCTACTTTGAATATAAAGTAGATAAAAACTTTATAATGACCCTGTAGTCTCTATTCTGGATAGAGTTGGGATGACTGGATAGAGCTGAGCATTGACTGGCCAGATGCCCTTCCTCACACCAGATGGAGTTTGCAGCAGATTTTTTTTTTCTTTGCACCCTAGGAGAGAAACATTTTTGAACATAATATCAAGTACCAATTCTTCTTCATTAAACTGAATGAGAAATTCTTGGAACCGCACTTTTTGTGTATATGGTTGTCCACAAAAGACCAGATCCACACATCAATAGCAATAGCACTTAGACTTATATATTGCTTCACAGTGCTTTTACAGCCCTCTCTAAGCAGTTTACAGAGTCAGTCCCTTGCCCCCAATAATCTGGGTCCTCATTTTACCAACCTCGGAAGGATGGAAGGCTAAGTCAACCATGAGCCAGTGAGGATTGAACTCCTGGCAGTGAGCAATGAATTAGCCTGCAATATGCATTCTAACCACTGCGTCACCATGAAGGTTCAATTAAATTGGTTTAATTCGGGAGTTCATGGCCTCTATGATGGCCATAGACCTTACTCAGGTTGTACAGAGTCCAACTCACAGTGGTGGACACACACTTGGCCTGATTTTTATCTCTGGGCAGTGGATAAATGTGCAGGATAGGGGGAAACTATCTATTCAACCCCTGTCATGGACTGACCATTACCTCCTTAGGTTGGACTTTCGATCCACTAACCCCCACCCCTGGGAGGTGGGACCAATACGTTGGTTCCACCCCAAGCGCCTGATGGATCCTGAAAGATTCCTAACGGAGCTTGGATATTTCCCATTTCCCTATCCCGCGATTCGCCAGAGGCCCTGGTGGATGCCTGGGAACAGGCTGCCACCGGAGCACTGGATCAAATCACCCGCTTGCGGCCTCTCCTCAGACAGGGATCCCAGGTAGCTCCATGGTTCACTGTAGAGCTTAGGGAGATGAAACATCAGAAGAGATGCCTAGAGGGTTGTTGGAGGTCTTCCCACTCCGAATCTGATCGAACACAGTTAAGAACCTACATTAGGTCTTATCTTGTGGCGATGGAAGCGGCAAAACATGATTATTTCGCCGCTCTCATTGTGTCTGCAGAGAATCGCCCTGCAGCCTTGTTCCGAGTCACTCGCTCCCTTCTTAACCAGGGAGTGAGGGAAGACCCCTTGCAGGACAGTGCTGAGGATTTTGCTCAATTTCTGCAAAACAAAATCGCTCAGATCCGGACAGGTTTACACTCTGACTGGGCAGGGTCTGACGAGGAGATGGGAGCAAGTCTTGAAGGTGACATCCGGGTTGACTTTGACCCTGTATTCGTAGATGAAGTGGACAGGATTGTGGGTAGACTGGGGGCCTCCACTTGTTTGTTGGACCCATGTCCCTCCTGGCTTGTTGCAGCGACCAGAGAGGTGATAATCGCCTGGATCCAGGCAATTATCAACGCTTTGCTGAGGGATGGGGTCTTCTCTGCCACCCTTAAGGAGGCAGTGGTTCGATCCCTTCTCAAGAAGTCGGCCCTCGATCCGGCCTCCTTGAACAACTTTCGTCCCATCTCAAACTTTCGCTTTATAGCGAAGGTTGTTGAGTCCGTGGTGGCATACCAATTTCCACAATTCCTGGAGGAAACAGATTACCTAGACCCGTACCAATTGGGTTTCAGGCACGGACATAGCATGGAAACAGCATTGGTCGCTCTGGTGAATGATCTCTGGCAGGCCCGGGATGGGGGTTATTCCTCCATCTTGGTCCTACTTGACCTCTCAGCACCTTTTGATACCATCGACCATAGTATCCAACTGTGACGACTCAGGGGGTTGGAGGTGGGAGGCACTGTTCTGCAGTGGTTCTTCTCCTACCTCTCGGGTCATACACAGTTTGTCTGGGTGGGGGCCAGAGATCCTCTCCAAAATCTCTTATGTGTGGGGTGCTCCAGGGGTTGGTTCTCTCCCCCTTGCTCTTTAACATCTATATGAAGCCGCTGGGTGAAACATTCACAGTTTGGGGGTGAGGTATCATCAATATGCTGATGATACCCAGCTTTACATTTCCATCGCGGGCCAACCCAGAGATGCCCTTTCCATGATGTTGAAGTACCTGGAGGCAGTGTGGGTCTGGATGGGTAGGAACAGGCTCAGACTCAACCCTTCCAAGATGGAGTGGCTGTGGTTGCTGGCATCTCATGATCTAGTGGCCCCATCACTTTTGATGGGAAGGGAGTCACTTACTCCCTCTGAAAGGGTGTGTAATTTGAGGGCATTCTCTGTGGGCGCACCGACCCTCTGGAATGGGTTACCCACGGAGCTCCGGATGGCCCCCGACCTCCGCTCTTTCCACCGAGAGCTGAAGAAATGGCTTTTCCAACAAATTTGCTGATCTGATGGGTGGTTTTTAATTGGGATGGATTTTAAATTGATTGTCCGTGGAGTTATTTTTATTATTCTCATTGTCTTAATTTTTTGTAAGCTGCCCCGAGTCCCTCGGAAGAAGGGCGGCATATAAGTACAATAAAATAAATAAATAAATAAATAAATAAAATTGAATCAATTTTCTCAACTAATGGTTAGCATCTGTTTTGAATTATATAAGGGTCTATGGCACTCAAGTGGGGTTGGACTTAGTTCACTTGTGGCTACATAAGGATTCTAGGCTGAGCCCTCTTTTCACACCACCTCCAGGTTCTGCCATTTTTTAATTAAAAAAAATTCATTTTTTGAGCTTCTTGATTGGTAGCATCCTTTCATTTGAATCTCATTCTGAGTGTCTTATATCTTCTCTTCCCCCCCGCCTTCTTTTTTTTTTTTTTTACTCCCTAGGAGATGAGTGTGTTCCTATGGCTTTTCCTGCAAACACAACGCAAAACATGTCATGCAATGCCACCATTGATGAGTTCCGGAGTCAGGTGTATCCTGTGACATACTCCATCATCTCAATCCTGGGATTTGTGGGAAATGGCTTTGTGTTGTGTGTCCTCATCAGGACCTACCAGGAGAAGACAGCTTTCCAGATATACATGTTCAACCTTGCCATTGCAGATCTTCTCTTTGTATGCACTCTGCCCCTACGAGTGGTCTATTACCTCTATAATGGCAACTGGTTCTTTGGTGACTTTTTGTGCCGGATCAGCTCCTATGCCATGTATGTCAACTTGTACTGTAGCATCCTGTTCATGACGGCGATGAGTTTCTTCCGTTGCATTGCCATTGTTTTCCCCATCTGGAATATCCAATTTATCTCCCGGAAGAAGGCCACCATCGTCTGCGTTGGCATTTGGTTCTTCGTAATCGTGACCACCACTCCATTTTTGCAGAAAAGTGTCCAGGTATCTGATGAAAATATAACCAAATGCTTTGAGCCACCGAGGAACAAGGATTTGAGAAAGGTGATGGTTCTCCACTACATTTCACTGTTCGTGGGTTTCATCTTTCCTTTCATCACCATCACCATCTGTTACGCCATGATCCTAAACAAGCTCCTGAAGAATTCCATGCATAAGAAAGAAGGCACTCGTAGAAAAGCCATCTGGATGATCCTGATTGTGACCATCGTCTTCCTCGTGAGCTTCACCCCGTATCATGTCCAGCGCACAGTCCACCTCCACTTCCTGAAAGACGAGACTTCCTGCGAGAAGAGTCTTTACATGCAGAAATCCGTGGTGATAACCTACTCCCTTGCAGCCTTCAACTGTTGCTTCAACCCACTTCTCTATTACTTTTCTGGAGGTAATTTCCGAAGGAGAGTTTCCACTTTCCAAAGGGCCTCTATTTCCAGTTCTCATCAGCGGAAGATGTCAAAGATGGAGGAAGCCGTGAATGGAAACGCCGTGCTACACAGGAACTTGTAAGGGTCTTTTCATCTGTTCCTCATCAAAAACATACATTTTGGAAGTGATGGGAAGACTAGGTCTAGCAACCTGTAAAACTCGAACTATGAGTTGGTGTGAGCAATGCCCTTGCCATTATACCAACTCCCTCCAAACAGATGCCAATGAGACATGCCGTTATTGTGCGTCAGTGGTTTATCTAGTTTCTCAAAATGGTGCCCAGAGAAGCAAGTATATATAGACCAGAGGCTGGCTGGAGAATTCTGGGAATTGAAGTCCACAAGTCTAAAAGCTGCCAAGTTTGAAGACCTCTGATATAGATCTTTGCTTGGCCACAACCAGATTCCTTGCTTCAACTGTACTTCTAAATATATCTCTGGGGCCTGAACGAAACTTAAAAGATATTTTAAGACATAAAGACGATGATGAAATCAATCCAATGCTTTGTTTGGAACTGTGCACGCTTGCTCAAAAAAAAAAAAAAAAGGCAGCGGAATAGGGCAAGAGAAGGGACTAAAGGAATTGTAAGTAGCTTTGAAGCTGATGCCTTGTAATAGCCAGTTTGGTCTCGTGATTAAGGCGCCAGGCTAGAAAGTGACAGATTATGAGTTCAAGTTCCTTCTCAGCTATGAAGGTCAGCTGGGTGACTTTGGGCCAATCACCAGGAGACGGTGAATTCTAGTCCCACCTTAGGCATGAAAGGTGGCTGGGTGACTTTGGGCCAATCACCAGGAGACGGTGAATTCTAGTCTCACCTTAGGCATGAAAGGTGGCTGGGTGACTTTGGGCCAATCACCAGGAGACGGTGAATTCTAGTCTCACCTTAGGCATCAAAGGTGGCTGGGTGACTTTGGGCCAGTGCCTCTTTCTCTCTCCCCAACCCACCTCACAGAGTTGTTATTGTGGGGGAAAATAGGAGGAAGAAAGTGTATTGGACATACACACACCTTATTTGTTAAAAATAATAACGATGAGATATAATATAAAGAACTGGTTATGTCCCCTAGTAAGCTATTTTGCAAATAGACAATTTCCTCCTCCAGAAGACGTTTTGCAATCAAGATTTTCAAGACTCCAAAAAGATCCAATGACCTCCCCAAACTTTGGGGATTTCTGCTGTAAACCAGACAACTCGATTTCATAATAACGCTTTGCTTTTTCTTCTCTGAAGCCAAGACTGTTTGTGCTTAAACACCTCTCTGCAGGCCAAGCTTATCTGATACAAATCTCTTCCGTCTTTTTGCCCATACATGGAAGAGCAAGTTGAATATATTTGGTTGTATTACTACTGCTTTGTAAATCCTTAGTAAGGCCACACCTGGAATACTGCATCTAGTTTTGGTCACCATATTAAAAAAGGATGTTGAGACTTTGGAAAAAGTGCAGAGAAGAGCAAGTAAGATGATTTAAGGAGACTTAACAGACGAAGAACGGTGGCAGGAATTGGGTATGTCTAGTCTAGAGAAAAGAAGGACTAGGGATGACATGATAGCAATTCTCCAGTGTTTGACGGGCTGCCCCGAAGAAGAGGAAGGCGTCAACTTATTTTCCAAAGCATCTGAAAGCAGGACAAGAAACAATGCATGGAAACTAATCCAGGAGAGAACCAACCTGGAATTAAGGAGAAACTTCCTCAAAGTGAGAACAATTAAGCAGTGGAACGGCTTGCCTTCTGAAGTTGTGCTTTATCACTAGGGGTGGGTGGGTGTTAAGAAGAGACTGGATAGCCACTTGTTTGTAATGGTATCGGGCAGGGGTGTCAAACTGGAGGCCCATGGGCCGGACACATCACGCGCAGGCCACGGCCACCCCAGCTCGGGAAAGGCAAAAAAACCATCGCAATTCGTCATGTGACATCAACGTGACATAGCAAGTTTGACACCTGTGGTCATCTGTTTGAGCAGGGGGTTGGGCTTGAAGACTTCCAAGGCCACTTCCAGGTTTAATCAGAATTGAATTGATGTTTAATGTGATATTATGACTGCCAACCTTTGTTGTGATATTTTCAACTCCAACAAATACCTGACTATTCCCTGGCCAAGCATATATGGATTGCTGAGATCAACTATATGGGGAAAAAGCCAGGGGTGTTATTCACCAGGTTTTGACAGGTTCTGGAGAACCAGTAGTGGAATTTTTGAGTAGTTCGGAGAACCGGCAAATACCACCTCTGGCTGGCCCCAGAGTGGGGTGGGAATGGAGATTTTGCAATATCCTTCCCTTGCCATGCCCACCAAGCTATGCTATGCCCACCAAGCCACACCCACAGAACTGGTAGTAAAAAAAATTGAATTCCACCACTGGTTCAAAAAGCCATATTTTCCTAACCTGGGAATCTCCTGATGAATTGGACTTTTGAAAGTTCTAGAATCCTTTGTGCTGGTTAGAGATTCTAGTAATTTTTGGTATAATGTGTGGGAGGAGAATACTGAATTGGGAAAAAACTAAGGTTAATTAAGGCTCACTCCACACTGATAGTTATTTTTTAAAAAATGAGTTTTCCCTTTTTGGTAAAGAACTGCTGAATGGAGAATATTCGGCTGAGTCATCTTGAGGACATCCTCTTTTGATAACGGGTGACTTTTCTCTTTCATCCTAAAAGCAAGCTTTTCTTTCTTTGATGTGGAAAAGGAAATTGAGCTTCTTATTTTAAACTGGGAGTTGCAATCTGCTATTAAAGGAAGAGGCAATTATGGCAGAGAGAGCTAAAAATATAAACCAAAGAAAAGGAGATGTGGGACAGGGAGATTTTGGAGAAAGGAGACTCTATTATGAAATATTGCCTTTTGCCCTAGTCTTCAGGTAAAAATCAAAACAAAACTGTCGTTCAACTTTCAGGAAGAGTAGAATAGAGGAAAAAGTATTTTTTTAAACTATGTAACACTATGTAATAGTAAATGAATATTAAATTTTGGAGGGCAATCTAATTCCAATTTTAAGGACTGCACAGGAGCAAAGAGCAAATCTTATTTCCAGGAGAAGGGAGGAGTCTTCTTTGACATATGACTGGGAAACTTGAGGTTTCCAGTACAGGTAGTCCTCGACTTATAACAATTCATTTAGTGACTTTTCAAAATTACAATGGCACTGAAAAAGTGACTTTTGACCATTTTTCACACTTATAACCATTGCAGCATCCCTGCAATGAATGCTTGTGATCATGTGATCATAATTCTAGTTTTAGAAAATACACTTTTCCCAAAAGGTTTCCACAATTTTGGCCACTACTGTATATTGGAGAAATGGAATAATAGGGAGATATCCCATTTCCTATTCACTTCCTCGCAGCCAATATATTTATTTTTGGTTGGGGAGGAGATGTGTGAAAGCAAAATACCCATAGAGATAGAGTGCCTAGAGAGGCCCTATGTTTCTCTAGGACTTCTATCTTGCTAGAGGTAAGGGTTAGTTAATTCTACAGTCAACAGTTTTAGCGACTCGGATGACTAGCAGGAGTTGATGTAATCCTAGGCAAAACTCTAATCCCTGGCTAATTCAACTCAAGTGAACGTAGTGTAAACTCAACCTTTTACATTACCATTACCTCAAAGAGATAAGAGCTCTCCTAAAGCGATTAAATCCCACATGCAAAATCACAAAACTGCTCCATTGAGATATATATATATATATATATATATATATATATATATATATATATATATATATATATATATATATATATATATATAAAATCAGTACCATTGGGTTGACAAGTTGCCATGGTGATTCAGTCAAAGCTGGGATGTCCTTCTGGGAACTGGATATGATTTAATATCCTGGTCACACCAGTGTAAATCTGCAGCCAACTCAGTGACAAAATGAGCTTTAGGTCATGATTTTCTGCAACTCTTTTTGACAGGGCGGCTGTGAAGAGCTTGGAGACTGGAAGTGGGGACGCGGTGGGTGAACCTTAAAAAATAAACAGCCTCTTTTTTTTTTCCCCCTCATCCAAACTCCAATCATGTCAGATGCACAAAGCCGTAACCCCCGTGGCTTCCCCCAATCTGAGGTTTCTGGTTTTTTTCAGCAGCCGGATCGACCTCTTTTCACGATCCCAAGAACTGTGGCCCAGGAGGAGGGAAAGGGGAGGGGGAGATAAACAGAGGCTGAAATAAATCTGAGCAGTGGGAAAGCACACAACGCATTCCTTCAAAGGGGACAGTGGCTCAGCCTCAGAAAATGTAGCCTGCTGAGGAACTAATGTCAACAGCCTTGGAGTCGCTCAGCAAGAAGGGCTTTCGGCAAATTTTCAAGACGTTATTAATTGCCCTGCTAGTGGGAAATGCAAATATTTGCCATGGTGGGAATCGGCAGAGCTTCTGCAAACGAGAGAAGTAGCAGGAGGGTGTGGAGAGAATCCTCAAAGAGCATGGGTTTTGGAGTTGCACGGAAGCTAATAAAACACATCAACCCTTGTATCCAATGCTGTGCGAGTTGTACGAGCTAAGTCATTGTTCTGTGATGCTCTGTGGAGATCTAAACTACGCTCAGCTCCATGGAATCCAGTTCGCCAGCTAAATGCTTGATATCCTTCCTTCCAAGAAAACTGAGTAGATTAGCCCCAACCAGAAGAGAGGTTTCACACATTATGTACCAAAGGGATTCTTCTTCCCCAATTGTCCATGTGGTTGCAAACAATGTTGTGTCATAAGCAGAATGTACTTCCTTGAATGTAATATGTAAGTACCCATGTGCGGTAACAATTATTTTGTTATGATGTTGGCTGAATATATGTAGCATTTCCTTCCTTCCTTCCTTCCTTCCTTCCTTCCTTCTTTCCTTTCCTTTCCTTTTCCCTCCCTTCTATTTCCTTCCTTCTTTCCTTCCTCCCTCCTTCTTATTTCCTTTCCTTTTCCCTCCTTTCTATTTCCTTCCTTCTTTCCTCCCTCCCTCCTTTCTTCTTTCCTTTCCTTTTTCTTCACTCCATCCCTCTTTCCTTCTCTTCCTTCCCTCCCTCCCTCCTTCCTTCTTTCCTTTCTTTTTCCCTCCCTTCTATTTCCTTCCTTCTTTCCTCCCTCCCTCCCTCCTTTCTTCTTTCTTTTTCTCTCCCTTATATTTCCTTCCTTCCTTCTTTCCTCCCTCCCTCCTTCCTTCTTTCCTTTCCTTTTCTCTCCCTTCTATTTCCTTCCTCCTCCCTCCATATAATGAATGCAAATTATAAACATGTTGATGCTATGTATAGGGTTGTTATTTTTTGTTCTTGCCATGTTATGAAATTGGGTTGCATTAAAAAAAATTAAAATAAAAGAATGTATTTTGTTGTAGAATTGCTGTCTGCTGTTGAATGCTACCTAGGGCAGACAGTGCATCTGGAGACCCACGATATCCCATTGGGATAGACATACATTGTTCACATGTGTTGGACATCATTGTCCATCTTCCCCATCCAGCATGGCCATTGGCTATGATGAATGGCAAGGAAAGTAGATGGGCATTAATGTATCCAAGGAGCAGCAGGTTGGAGAAGCTGGCTGTGTAGTGATCCATTCGATGACTTACAAAAGGATAAAATGAAAATGTGAAAAGCACAGGCACTGCACCTTATCCATATCTTTCAAATCTTTCCAAATCACTCTTATCAACAGTTGATAAGATGGCAGAAGAAATGTACTTCTATTCAGAATAACAGACTTGGAAGGGACCTTTGAGGTCTTCTAGTCCAACCTCAAGCAGGAGATCCAGAAGTGGGTCTCAGCAGGTTCTGACCAGTTCTGGAGAACCAGTAGTGAAAATTTTGAGTAGTTTGGAGAACCGGTAGTAAAACTTCTGACTGGCCCCGCCCCCATCTATTCTCTGCCTTCCAAGTCCAGCTGATCAGGAGGAAATGGGGATTTTGCAGTATCCTTCCCCTGCCATGCCCACCAAGCCACTCCGACCAAGCCATGCCACGTCCACCAAGCCATACCCACAGAACCAGCAGTAAAAAATTTTGAAACTCACCACTGAGGGGATCCTATACCATTTCAGACAAATGGCTCTCCAATCTCTTCTTAAAAACCTCCAGTGATGGAGATTAATTGTTCTCACTGTGAGGAACTTTCTCTTCAATTCTCTGTTGCTTCTCTTCTCGATTTGAATAGAATAGAACAGAGCTGGAAGGGACCTTAGAGGTTTTGTAGTCCAGCCCCCTGCTCAAGCAGAAGATCCTGTACCCGTGATTGCGAATCTATGGCACGGGTGCCACAGGTGGCATGCGGAGCTATATCGGTGGGCACACAAGCTCAGCTCCATGCGCCAGCCAGCTGATTTTCAGGCCTTCTGGGCCCACCAGAATTCAGGAAACACACTGTTTCCGGCCTCCGGAGGGCCTATGGGGGGAGGATGGGGAAGGCTGTTTTTGCCCTCCCCAGGCTCCTAGAAAGGCTCTGGAGCCTGGGGAGAGCAAAAAACGGGCCTACCAGGCCCACTGGGCCATCACGTGCCAAAAGCAGGGAGGGAACATGGGGAGGGGGTGGGGCGCATAGAATTATGGATGTGGGCACACATGTGTGTGACCCCACCACGCTCCCACCACACTTTTGGCATGCGATGGCAAAAAGGTTAGCCATTATTGTCCAATACCATTTCAGACAAATGGCTGTCCAATCTCTTCTTAAAAACCTCCAGTGATAGAGCATTCACAACTTCTGGAGGCAAATCGTTCCACTGGTTAATTGTTCTCACTGTTAGGAAGTTCTCCTCAATTTCAGGTTGCTTCTCTCCATGATTAGTTTCCATCCATTGCTTCTTGCCATGCTCTGAGGTCCTTTGGAGAATAGGTTGATCTCCATCTCCTTTGTAGCAGCCCCTTAAACTGATAGACAACCAATTCTTCCAATAAGATGCTTGGCAGCCTCCCAGTAGCTGCTTACCAAGAACTTTATCAACAAACAGAAATACCCACAGTAAGAATTGTCCAGTTTTGTAAGAATAATTCCAAGGCCGATATTGCTGTTTCCAGAGATGCAATGTGACTCAATAGGAGTTAGTTTTGTCCATCACAGAGTCTGAACGGCTAACTCATCCCCTTTTATACCCTGTGGGGTATGGTCCAGTGACTCAGCCTAATCTCTGGCATGCCTTTTCTTCTGTTGCGCGCGCTTATCCCTGCGATGCTGCCGAAGATCCAACCAAGACTCATTACCCTCATGACTGTCCACCTGTGGCTGCGTGGACGTGCTTGGCTCTGGGCCTATCTCTTGCCCTTCAGTGTCCTCCGGAGGCATTGCCTGAGAGGAGGGTCCTGGAGAGGCAGGCCTTGCTAATTCCTCCCCCTCACTCTCAGAGTCTGTATCTGCCGATGACACCGGCTCTGGCAACGGAGCCACAACACCACTATATGCATAATGATCGTCTCCAAGTTACTGTAACAGTGAAGAATACATCATCTCTAGATTGGCAGGGAAAAATACAGCCCCGTTTTGTATTGATTAGATCTCCTGCCTCATTTGGAATTTGACATTTTAAGACGAACAACAACATAGACCAGGATCTGAGAAGGGTGATTGGCGCGTTCTGTATTAGCAAATTTCTGGTGCAGATTTTCTTTCTGCTGCTCTCAGAGATCAGGATAAAAGCGAGTGGAAGATTAAAGATGAGGAAGAACTTCCAAAATTAAATGCTTCTGCAGGTGGCAGCATTTAGCTGACCAAAACTGATCTCAGAAATTAAGTAATGTTGGGCCTCGATAAAACATGGATGGAGTGGAGTATTGCCTATGAATTCCAAGGCTGTTGGGTTATTTAACAAAATCTTAGGGAGGTAGTGGCAATCTGCTTCTATAATTCTACCAAACAAAATATTTATGGATGTAGTTATCAGGAGTCTCGTCTCTTTTGTTTTCTCTTGAACAAATAAAAATTGAACACCTTACTTAGAAAAGAGGCCACTAGTCTTTCTGATTTTTCTTCGAAGGCATTTCGCTTCTCATCCATGAGCTCATTATCAGAGCTGAAGAAGTTCCTTGAGTGAGAAGTGAAAAGTCTTCAAAGAAAAACCAGAAAATCCAGTGGCTTCTTGAAAAAAGCACCTTTGGGACAACCATGACCTGGATGACTGACAATCTCCATAGACACCTTACTGAAAAGCTGGTGGATTCTCATAGCTACTTAAGGAGAAGCTTAATGTCTATCTTTCTACTGCAGTTGTGTTGTTCATTGCACATCGTGCTTTATGTAGGGCAGGGGTGTCAAACTCAAGGCCCGTGGACCAGATACGGCCCACAGGACTGCCCTGGAAACAGCAAAGTACTGGCCCACAGTGTCTCTGCCAGCAAAAATGGGGCTTGTGAGGGCCGTGTGCTATCCTCCTGAGCTCTGTTTTAGCTGGCAGAGGTTGCAGGAGGCCATTGCAGCCAGAAACAGAACTCGGGAGCCTGTTTTTCCTGGCTGAGTGCTACCACAGGAGCCCCTGACACAAGGATGTTAAGCTGGCCATGCCCCCCCCCCCAGCCGGTGGTGGAATTTTTTTTTATATAATTTAATTTATATGCCGCCCTTCTCCGGAGACTCAGGGCGGCTTACAATGCGTTAAGCAATAGCCTTCATACTTTTGTATATACCTGCTTAGTAGGGCTTTGCCCCCCCACCCCCCGCAAACGGTGTTCTTTTTTTTATACAAAGTCAGTTTATTGCCCCCACAATCCGGGTCCTCATTTTACCTACCTCAGAAGGATGGAAGGCTGAGTCAACCTTGAGCCTGGTGAGATTTGAACTTGCAGTAATTGCAGGCAGCTGATGTCACTTTAACACCACTTTAAGCTGCTGCGCCACCAAGGCTCTTCTCTTCAAATGCTGCCTGTTTAACAACTGGTTTGGTGAGCACACGCTTCACGCTGAAAATGGAGCATTTAGAAGCTCAGCTGCATATCTTCCAAGTCAGCAATGGTAAGTAGAACAGCGAGGGGAGGAAAATCAGCTGTGCTGCACAGTTGAATGAGCTCGAAAGCAGGAAATAAAGGACATGATAGGGTGGGGGCAGATGGGTGGGGCCAGCTGATTGTCGGAGCTATCGCTTTGCCCAAACCAGTCTGAACCGGCTGAATTCCACCTCTGCTCCCAAGCCACCCTGAAATCAAACACACCCTGATGTGACCTTTGATGAAATTGAGTTTGATTTATATTTATATGCCGCCCTTCTCCGGAGACTCAGGGCGGCTTACAATGCGTTAAGCAATAGCCTTCATACTTTTGTATCTACCTGCTTAGTAGGGCTTTCGCCCGACCCTAAGTGGTGTTTTTTTTTATACAAAGTCAGCTTATTGCCCCCACAATCCGGGTCCTCATTTTACCAACCTTGAAAGGATGGAAGGCTGAGTCAACCTTGAGCCTGCTGAGATTCGAGCTTGCAGTAATTGCAGGCAGCTGGCAGCTCAGTGCTATTTAACAGCACATAATCCACTGCGCCACCAAGGCTCTTCTGGGTTCACATAACACACTCCATAAAATAATTCATTTTTCTGCATTTGGACAATATTGTCTGCATGAGCTGGGATTGCACAATGAAGTAAGTGAATATCTCTGCAGTGGTTAGAAACTCATCAAGGAAAGAAGCAACCTAGAACTAAGGAGAAATTTCTTGACAGTTGGAACAATTAATCAGTGGAACAACTTGCCTCCAGAAGTTGTGAATGCTCCAACACTGGATGTTTTTAAGAAGAGATTGGATAACCATTTGTCTGAAATAGTATAGGGCAGTGATGGTTAACCTTTTGGCTGTCATTGGCCAAAAGTGGAGGGAGTGCAGGGGGTTTGCGCGTATGCGTGCCCACACCCATAATTCAATGGTGCTCCCATGTGACCCCCCTCTTGCTCAAGCTGCACTGGGTCCCAGTGGTCTTCCGGGTGCGCTTCAAGGTCTTGGTTACCACCTTCAGAGCGCTCCATGGTTTAGGACCAGGGTACTTATGAGACCGCCTTCTGCCACTAGTAGCCGCTCACTGACCAGGTCACTCCCATAGAGGGGGCTCCTCAGGGTGGCTTCAGCCAAACAATGTTGACTGGCGGCCCCCAGGGGGAGAGCCTTCTCTGTGGGGGCACCTGCCCTCTGGAAAGAGCTCCCCCTGGAGATATGGAGGATCCTAGATTTTCGCACTTTCCGCCACGCCCTAAAAACGTTTTTATTCCAACAGGCTGGTCTGACCTAACTCTCCCTTTTAAAATGGGTTTTAATGTTTTATATAAATTGGATATTTTAAATTTGTTTTTGAGCCCAAATTATTTAATCTATTTTTAATAGTTTTTAACTTTTATATGACGGATTTTATCTGAGGCTGTTCGCCGCCCTGAGTCCTTCGGGAGAAGGGCGGTATAGAAATCTAATAAAAATAAAAAAATTTTAAAAATGTGCCCCGCCCTCCTGTACATGTGTGTGTGATATCCACCCACCACCATGCTCCTCCCGCTTTTGGCATGTAATGGCATGGAGGGCCCGATAGGCCCATTTCTCACCCTCCCCAGGCTCCAGAGGCTTTCTAGGAGCCTGGGGAGGGTGAAAACTGCCTTCCCCATGCCCCCGGAGGCCCTCCAGAGGCTGGAAATAGTCCGTTTCCTGACTTCCAGTGGGCCCGGAAGGGCAGAAAATCAGGTGGCCGGTGCACACATGCATGCTGGAGCTGAGTTAAGGCAATGCTCGCGTGCCCACAGATACGGCTCTGCATGCCACCTGTGGTTCACCATCACGGGTATAGGGTTTCCTGCCTAAACAGAGGGTTGGACTAGAAGATCTCCAAGGTCCCTTCTAACTCTGTTATTCTGTTATTCTTATTCATTCAGCTGCTACATTTGCAATGTTCTGGGATAAGATAAGCATGCAAAAACTGTTGGAAACTTGAGCATGGGAAACAGAAGCGAGGCACTTGACCAAATCGGTATTCCCAGAATGTGTTTGTAGTACACTCTTCACATCAATTTCCTGCACCATTGACACTTTGGCGTTCTAGATACAAACAATCTTAAGAACCCAGGGCAAAGTGCTCAGTGTAGGTTATCAAATGAATAAGAAAAGAGATTCTGAAAATATGTGACATTTTCTCATATCTCCTTTTGGCTTTATTTTTCTGTATATGAATATTATAGGGGTTTTTTTTATTCCAATCAGTGTATCCCACAGCAACATCTGAACTACTGAATAAACAAAGAATGTGAGAACACCATCCATGGCAAAGAATGATGGTGACTTACGGAGACATTCTCACAAGATATTTTTTTTAATATTTATAATATATCATGGCCTCTTGCGGATATCATCGGAAGAAAACCTCCCTGAATGGAAAGTTCTCTCTTCAAATGACAAATAAATTACAGGGAAGAGGACTGAAATGCCCTTGGCTAATGTGTGGTCATGGTAAACTCTACCCTTCATCGGCTTTTGCATTCTTTCTTGATAGCACAATTAAGTTGGAGAAGACATGTAGAACAAACACTATCAGTAGGTCATGTGATATGACCTCGTATAAATAAGTATGTAATAAAAGCTCAAAAGGAGGGTGGGAAAAAAGGAACATTAACATTCATGCTTTTTTAAACAGAACTTGGCAATCTGAGATCTCCAGATCACTTTTATGTGGTCCGAACCACAAATTAACTGCTATCATTGGGTGCTAATGGCAGTGGTGGTTCCATGAGTATTATCAAAATTCAGCAACAAGCTGTACCAGTGATAATTCCTCTATTTGTTCCTATCTTCTCACTTTCCCCCAACCCAAGCAAGAGAACACAGTAGCTTATTCTCTTCCCAAGCAATTCCACACTCTCATATGTCCTGCTACAAGCAAGGATGAATCCATTAGGAAGTTCATGAGATATTAAAGAACTTCAGATAATCATTCAGGTAATCATTATAAAAGAAAGTTAGGAAGCTATAGCTGAAGAATTCCCATGACTGCTACATTTCAAGAACAAGTAGCTTTCCTCCTCCTCCCTGGTCATATTTGTTATGTTAGTTTTTACTGGCTGTGTGAGAACTAACTTCATACAGAGAATGGAAGCCCTTTTGAGACCTGGTAAAAGGTCAATTATTCCAAGCGGCACGGTGATGGTCTCCCATTATGAGGATGATTGTTGAAAGAAGAGGTTGTGGGAGGCACAGTGCTCAGCAGCCTGGAATGTGCCCACATAGTCAGCAGCAGAATAAACTCTCTGTGTGTGTCTGTGTGTCTGTGTCTGTGTGTCTGTGTGTGTCTGTGAGAGAAAGAGAGAGAGAAATTATCAATTTGCATCACTTCAGCTCAGCCAGTTAGATACCACTCCATCGCACTAAAATAATTTTAAAGCAGAAACTTTCCACTCACAAAATATACCACTGAGAAATTCTCCCATCATTGCTTCACCCAGTCTTGCTTACTCTTATTATTGAAAAATGTTCATTGGATTAGGACATATTTTCATTAAGCTATAACAAACTTTATGACAGGCGACCAAATAATCTCCAGATTTTCTGGATTACAACTTGGATAATTTGCCATTACCATACTGGTTAAGACTGAAGAAAGTATACGGGGGGAAAAAACATCTGGAGAACTTTCACGGGCTCCTAACTAGGACTTGGATCTGTTAAATGGATTATCGCTGAAATATTTGAGAGTGGGAGATTTATGGACGCCAGCCAATAGTGATTCATAATAGGAATCAAAATGTTCTTCAGTGAATGATAGGAAATACTAGTGAAAAGTAGAAGGTAAGGAGGAAACTCCCAAGCTCCGTTTTTGGATACGCTGGCCTCTTTCAACCCTCAGTTAGTGAAAACGGAACTCCGGAGGGCTGCCCCAGTGGTGGGATTCAGCAGGTTCAGGCCGGTTCAGGCTGGTTTGGGGGAACTGGTTGTTAAATTTCTGGCTGGCCCTGCCCTTCCTTGTCCCACTCCTTCCAGGAATCCCCATGCACCTTGTTTTGGCTCCCAGGTAAGTGCAGGGAGATCTACTAGGCCCAAAACAGGGAACGTGTGTGTGTGTGTGTGTGTGTGTGTGTGCAGCCATTCCATGGCCCGTTTTTGCTCCCAGAAGGCTGCAGGGTGGCCAAGTGCTGCCTGTCAAACCCCCTGGCCATGCCCACCATGGCCACCCACCCAGCTGGTCATTAGGGCAGAGAACCGGTTTTTAAATTATTTGAATCCCACCACTGGCCTCCGCCCTCTGTTTTTGCTGGCAGAAGCACCACGGACCAGTCCTTCATTGTTTCCAGGGTGACCCCGTGGGCCAGATCTAAGCATCCTGCAGGCCAGATCTGGGCCCCGGGCCTTGAGGTTGACACCCCTGCTGCTCGCCACTCTACTAACCGAATTTCATTTAAATTCTCTTCTTCTTGGGGAGACATCTACAAAATCAATTCTCTTTCAAAGGGCGGGGAAAAATGGGAGAGAATTTTCCCACCCAACACTAATTTAGAAAGATGGTGTTTCATCCAGTCTCTTTCACTCTTATCGTCTTCCTTCTTCCCATTTTAAAACGATCCACACAACCTTCATAAATTTAATATGCATGCAGATGTCCAGTTCTGAAGATAGCCGGCACGTTGCCCATAGTTAGTAGGTGCTCGGGAAAAAGAATGGGCACAGTTTTCTAATTGGTGAAGGCACCTAATTCAGAATGAATAAAAGATCCATCTTGTTCATCCATCCCCTCCCTACTCACTGAGATTCAACTATTTCATGAAAATAGTGCTTATTTGTAAATTGTGCTTAGAAGTGAAGGAAGGAAATCCGGTCTGCCTATCTTCTGAGTTGTTTTGTCAATTCCCCTCAAAAAAGGTATCCACTACCCCATCATGAAGCTAGAGGGTGCTGCTTTGCAAGTAGAAGCACTTGTCATTTAGTACGTGGCATTTTTATCCCCTTGCACTGGACAGTACTGTATTTTAGAGATTGGGGAACAGATTGAGGGAGAGGATACATGAGAGAGAGAGAAGAGATGATAGATAGATAGATAGATAGATAGATAGATAGATAGATAGATAGATAGATAGATAGATAGATAGATGAGAGAGAGAGAGATGGATTGAAGGAGAGAGAGAGATAATTAGATAGATGATAGATAGATGATAGATAGATAGATAGATAGATAGATAGATAGATAGATAGATAGATAGATGATAGATAGATAGATATAGACAGACAGACAGACAGACAGACAGATGAGAGAGAGAGCGATGGATTGAAGGAGAGAGATAATTAGATAAAGAGAGAGAGAGATGAGAGAGAGATGGATTGAAGGAGATAGATAGATAGATAGATAGATAGATAGATAGATAGATAGATAGATAGATAGATAGATGAAAGAGAGAGAGGTGGATTGAAGGAGAGAGAGAGATAATTAGATAAGAGATAGATAGATGATAGATAGATAGATAGATAGATAGATAGATAGATAGATAGATAGACAGACAGACAGATTAGAGAAAGAGAGAGAAAAGAAGAGTGAAGGGTTTATATTGCGATTTACAATTCTTGAATTTTTTCTATTAGGAAAGTAGGGTGAGGGCCTTGTGAGATTTTCTGCCTCAAATCCTGAATGGAGGCACCCAGTGCAGATTAAATTAGCCCCAGATGCAAAATCCCTCTAAATTATAGTGTCACTGATTGTAAGATTTGCCTACCAAGTAATATTTTTCCCTTTAGAAGTGAGTTTAATTTCCTAGTTTGGCCATGTCGTAGGATAAATTGTACCTTATGAAAAGGAGTTTCAAAACATATTTATTTTCCAAGACTGTCAGGCTGTCAGGCCAGGACCACAGGTGAAGTTCCCATTAAACAAATTCATTGCTTGTGCCTATGCACAGGAATCTACTCAGCTAATGGGTAGCATTATTTTGGCACTAGATCAGGGTTAACGGAATTCAAAGGGGGTTGGACTTAGACCGCTTGTGACTATGTGGAGACTCCAGGCTGATTCCTCTTTTGATTCTGCCCGCAGTTCTGCCATTTCTTCTCCTCCTTCAGCCTTTTAATACCAACGTTTTAACTCTGCGGTGTGATAATTATTGTTCTAATTTCAAGAGGAATTTATGTGTCATTTTAATCATGTATCTTCTGAAAGGCTTAGCAAGCAGGCAAGATTTTTATCTCAAATGTCAAACCAGTGTCAAATACAGCTGCATTTTGTTTAGCATCTGTTGGGCTATGTCATCAGATAGGCAGGTTTCACTTGACATAATGGAGCAGCCACCAAGTATTTTAAAAATATTCTGATTGTTTAATTGAAACTGCAAATCTAAGACTCACATCATTAGCTGGATTTATGAGCCAGGTCCTAGAGGTGAAAACTCACACCGCCTAAATTATTATGAATTTTTATCATGTTTTTACATTAATGTAATGTTTCTTCTTTCTTTTTAATGCTCATTTTAAATGGATATTAATAATGTTTTTTTTACTGGACTTGATAAGCCTCCCCAGATCGCTAAAGAGATGGACAGCATAGTATTTGTATAAATAAATAAGATAAATCTAGATTTATTTATTTTTTTTAAGAAATTTTCTCCCCACACTCTTCCTGAGAAACTTAGTCCATCTTGCTCCTGAGTTGGTTTCAGGCTGAGCTTATGAAAGTAACACCTGGGAAATAAGAATACCATCTTCAACATCTTTTTGGGGCTGCAAATGCAACTTCCCCTTGCAAAACATTTCTGCTTTCCAGAGAACAATTTTGGCTTTTATTTTTAAATGGTGGCACCCCTGTCTTTTGTTCCAACAATGGTCGCTTCCGTAAAAATGTCTTTGGACAAAATGCTTTTGGATTGGTCAAATAATCCTATTCTATTCTATTCTATTCTATTCTATTCTATTCTATTCTATTCTATTCTATTCTATTCTATTCTATTCTATTCTATTCCATTCCATTCCATTCCATTCCATTCCATTCCACTCCATTCCATTCCCTCTCTTTCTTTCCTTATTCTATTCTATTCTATTCTATTCTATTCTATTCTATTCTATTCTATTCTATTCTATTCTATTCTATTCTATTCTATTCCATTCCTGATCTATACCTCTCCTCTCCTCCCTTCCTTCCTATCCAAGGATGGGATTCAAAGATTTTAGCAACCGGTTCTTTGCCTGGCTGCTTGGTGGGCATGGCTGTGGTGGCCATGGCCTATTTGGCTTCCTGCACCATGGGGGTGGGGCATTTTCACCCTCCCCAAGCTGCAGAGGTTTTCCTTGAGCCTCTGGGAGGGCAAAAACATCCTCCCCCGGGCCCCAGAGGCTCTCCAGAGTCCAGAAATGGGCTTGTTTCTGGACTTCTGGAATTTCCAGGATGCCTGTTTTCCACCTTCCCACAGCCTCCATGTGGGCCCTGCTCTTACCTCGCATCCAAAATGGGCTGTGTGGAGACTTCGGGGAGGGGTGGATGGGGCCAGCGTGAACTTGCAATGACCAGTTTGGCGAACCAGATGTAAAATTAGCATCCAGTTTTCCCAAACCAGTCTTAACTGGCTGAATCCCAACCCTGAATCCCATCCCATCCCTTCCCATTCCATTCCATTCCAAAACGAGGCAGGAGTAAAAGAAGGAGAACAGGACCTAGGTTATAAATAAGCTCTCTATGTTCTTATACTTGGATTTTTCTTCACTGCCGCTACCCTAATTTTGTTGTTTTCCAACATTTGCAAGGAAGGAACTTGCATAAAGACTCTAATATGAACCTGGGACATTTATATATTTAAGCCACTACAGTATACCACTCAACACTCCAGGGAAGCACAGGTTGGACACAGGATAGAAAGCCTACTGAAGCTTTGGAACTTTTGATGTCGAAGAATAAGCCTGAGAATACCATGGAAAACCAAGAAACAAACAAACAAAAAAAGCACTTTTGAACAAATCAATCCAGAGCAGTCACTTAAGATACAAATGATTTTGGACACATTAGGTGAAGATCAAACGGTTTTGAGAAATCTATAATTCTGGGAAAGAAAAAAAGAAAGAGAAGGGACTTATAGCAGCACAGTGGATGGGTCAGATTTCAGTGGTATTAGAAGACCTGATGCCAGGTGCAAAAAGTCAGGAACCAGGATAGTGTTCAAAAACATTGCAAGTTTATTTTATACTACCTATACACAGGAATCTGAGCTACTAATGGTCAAGGTGAATCAGCACCAGGTCAGAGTCGATGGATGTCAAGTGGGGGAGAGTGGACTTAGGTCTCTCGTGGGAGCGTAGAGACTCCAAACTGATGACATGTTTGACCCTACTCTTGAGCTCAGCCTGGTTATCTCCTACATCTGAGCAAATCATTCTTGAAAAAGTCTATTTATGTGGACAATAAGAGTCAACATTAACATTTGTGTGAGTGTTTGTATGTGTCTTCCAGCAGTGTTGACCTCCTGATGACTATCTGGACAAGTCCAGTGGTGGGTTGCTCCCGGTTCACACTGGGTCTATAGAACTGGCAGCAAAACCGGTGAGAGACTCCGCCCACTGACCCCGATGATCAAAATGCTTCTGTGCATGCTCAGAAGCTTCTGTGCTTGTGCGCGGCCCCATTGCGAACCGGTAGCAAAGGTAAGTAGAACCCACCCCGGCAAAGGTCCCTGCAGTTTTCATGGTAAGATTTTGGAGGTGGCTTGCCATTGTCCCTTTCCTAGGGCTGAGAGAAAGAACCAGGCTTAAGGTGACTTCTTGTCTAAGGTGGGACTAGAACACCTCACAGCCTCGTGGTTTCTAGTCTGCTTCTAAATTTGGTGCCTTAACCACTACACCAGGGGTCAGCAACCCGCGGCTCTGGAGCTGCATGTGGCTCTTTCATCCCTCTGCTGGGGTTCCTTGTTACCAGTTGGCTCCACAATTGTTAGGGCTTTTGGTTAGGACAGGTAGAGGAAAAAGAATGCTGCACTAAGAGGAGACTCTATGGTGGGGGAACTGGACTTCTGGTCAGCATAGGAAAAAGGACCCCACGCTAGGAGGAGACTCTATGGTGGGGGAACTGGACTTCCGGTCAGCATAGGAAAAAGGACCCCATGCTAGGAGGAAACTCTATGGTGGGGGAACTGGACTTCCGGTCAGCATAGGAAAAAGGACCCCACACTAGGAAGAGACTCTATGGTGGGGGAACTGGACTTCCGATCAGCATAGGAAAAAGGACCCCATGCTAGGAGGAGACTCTATGATGGGGGAACCAGACTTCCAGTCGGCTCCAGAATTGAACGGGGAGCTTCCGGTTAGAAACTTTGTGGCTCTTTGAGTGTTTAAGGTTGCCGACCCCTGCACTACACCAAGCTGACTCTCCAACACTAAATGAATGGCACATCATCAATCAATCAATCAATCAATAACAGACAGCAGACAAGGTCAAAGGCAGAAGGCATGATAGCTCAGAGTTTAGATCTGATAAGTAACACAGATTAGTTCTCCGTTGCGGTCTACTTCTACTATACATGTGCCAATTAATCCTTATATGTTAATTCTTCTAATTGGGAATGCTTCTTCAAGCATCTATCCCATGATGTTTTCTCAATGTAACGGGCTTTAAATGTCCTTGTATTATAACCCTCTTCCTTCTCAGCCAGCTGGCTCTTGTGTAGGAGGAAACAATAACCTACAGCCCACCCACCTCCAAGCAATTGGGCTTCCTCACATTCCACCATTATTAAATATTGGAACGGCAGTTTCCAACTCTGGAGAAATGCAGCCACATAGATGAAAAGAATTCCGTTTGTTTCCGTCCCCCAGATAACCTTGGCTGGAATTAAATTGAGTCTCGGTGTTGCCTACAAAAATGTTGCTTTTGTTTTCTTACTTCAAGATCTGAGGGTTAAAAATAGCTGCGGTTATCATCTGTGTCTCGCCAGATGTTTTCTTACAGGTACTCGAGGTTTCTATGGGGAGTCACATTTTATACATTGAAGGTTAATGGTGAGATTTCACCTTAACCAAATAAGAGACCAGATGGAGGGAAAGTCAATATAATTTTATATATCCCTTATTTTTTTTATTTTTTTTAAAAAAAGGGTATTGCAAACCCAGCTGTTTAAAGGCAGCAGACACGGAGGAGTTCACAATTTTCCTATATTATTAGTTTCATTGTCAAAATGCTTTTACTTACAATGTATTTCTTAACATGTAGCCATACTCTGCTTGCTTGCCTGCCTGCCTGCCTGCCTTATAAATTACATCAGTTTTGAATCTTAGCATGCACGAGAGCACTTATAAAGAATGCATCAGTTTTGCAAACTGATTTAAAATATGCAATCTGCAATTAAATTCTGCATTGAATCAATCAAAAAAAAAAAAACCAGCACTTTTCTGGTATTGCATTCTGGGATGAAAGAAAATATTCCAGGGGAAGTCAGTTTGGTTAGTGATTAAGGCATCAGGCTAGAAATCAGGAGATCATGAGCTCTAGTTCCAGCTTAGACCTCCAACAGAGACAACTGTGTCAGGGGTCGGTTCTAATTTTTTTTACTACCGGTTCTGTGGGCATGGCTTATTTTGTGGGCGTGGTTTGATGGTCATGTGACAATTCTTTAGGATTTAGCAGAGGTACTGGTCTACCAGGCTTTTAATTGCTTGCAGAGCTGTACCGGTCTACCTATTTGTTTTTGGAATGCACTGGTCTACCACCACACTGCCTTTTACCGCTGATCAGCTGTAGGGCGGCCCTTTGAAGCGCCGCCGCAAGAGTTTAAACAGTTTTTTTCCTTCTAGCTGATCAGCTGGGACTCAGGAAGCAGTGAATAGATTGGGGGCGGGGCCAGGCAGAGGCGGTATTTACCGGTTCTCTGAACTACTCAAAATTTCCACTACCAGTTCGCAAGAACCAGGGAGAACCACTAGCAACCCACCGCTGAACTGGGTGACCTTGAGCCAATCACTTTCTCTCAGCTCTGGGAAAGAGGCAATGGCAAACCATTTCTGAAATCTTCCCAAGAAAACTGCAAGGACTTGTCCAATATTGACTTGAAAAGCACCCAAAAAACTATGCCAGGAGTTCCGTAATATATCACCTCAATCTTATCTTCTTATGTTTTAATTACTTGGCTCCCTCAATCTCTTCCTTCAGAATTTGCATTAATAGAGGGATACAATCAAGATCAAGGGAGGTACTAATACCACTCTACAAAGCCTTAGTAAGACCACACCTAGAATACTACATCCAATTTTGATCACCACACTATAAAAAAGATGTTGAGACTCTAGAAGAAGTGCAGAGAAGAGCAACCAAAATAATTAGGGGACTGGAGACTAAAACATATAATGAACGGTTGCAGGAACTGGGCATGGCTAATCTAGTGAAGAGAAGGACCAGAGGAGACATGATAGCAGTGTGTTCCAATATTTGAGGAGCTGCTACAGAGAGGAAGGAGTCAAGCTATTTTCCAAGGCACCTGAGGGCCAGACAAGGAATAATGGAAGGAAACTGATCAAGGAAAGATTCAACCTACAAATAAGGAGAATTTTTCTGACAGTGAGAACAATCAACCCATGGAACAGAAGTTGCCATCAGAAGTTGTGGGAGCTTCATCCCTGGAAGCTTTCAAGAAGAGACTGGGCTGCCATCTGCCAGAAATGGTGCAGGGTCTCCTGCTTGGGGGGGGGGGTTGGACTAGATGACCTCTACAAGATGTCTTCCAACTCTGTTAATCTGATAAACATCTGTTAAACTTAGTTTTCCCTAAATCTTTAAAATGGGAGCAGGGAGAGAATAAAAATGTGAGTCCAAAATCTTTTTACTAAATGTCCAGTTATTCTTCAATCGTGATTTCCATGATTCTAGGTAACATGGCCAAGACCAGTGGTGGGTTTCAAATTTTTTTACTACCGGTTCTGTGGGCGTGGCTTGGTGGGCGTGGCTTGGTGGGTGTGGCAGGGGAAGGATACTGCAAAATCCCCATTTTTTCCCGATCAGCTGGGACTTGAGAGGCAGAGAATAGATGGGTGTGGGGCCAGTCAGATTTTTTTATTACCAGTTCTCCAAACTACTCAAAATTTCCGCTAGCGGTTCTCCAGAACTGGTCAGAACCTGCTGAAACCCACCTCTGGCCAAGACGCAAGAATGTGGGAGTTGTAGCTGAGCACCTTGGAATGGGAAAAGTTGAAACTTAATTGGCTGTAAGTCTCCTAATTTTTTTTCTTGTATGTAGATGCTCACACAAGATCAGAACTAAGTTTGAGAAGTCTCCTTGACAAAGTAGTATCTGTTAGTTCCCTGTTATTATATATATATTATAAGATGAACAGCGTCTCTCCCAATTAGAGTTACGTTTTCTTTTTCTTTTCTTTTGATTTGATTTATTTATTTATTTTTTAAAAAGGCTATGGATTTCTAGGCTGGTCTTCATTTTTTTTTTTTTATCCTGGGAACTAAACATCATAAAAACACCAGTCTTATCTTTCAAACACATTATTTACCACTTCTTGCTGTTCTTTTTTCTAGCTTGTGAATTTGGTGCCCTTTTAAAATATCAGATTATTCTGAAACCACACCAGTCAACTAGAGACCGGGGACGGGGGGGGGGGGGGGGGGAGGAGCAGGCCAAGTGTTACTTCTGTCCACTCCACAATGTGACCGAGTCAAATCTTGATAAATCCTCTCGTTGCTCAGAATGGCCTTTCTGATATTTGTAGCAAAGTATATTTAGTTTCATCATCATAAATCGGATTCCAGTCTCCTCCTCCTCCTCCTCCTCTCCTCCTCCTCTTTCTCCTCCTTTTGAAGTTCTGACATCCACCCTCCCATGATCGCATGACTACATATTGGGTCACGGCAATTGGCTCTCCCATTTGCAAGGTTTCATGGTCACATGATTGCGATTTATGACGTTTTTGCTTTTACTTCTGGTTTTGGCAAAAGTTGACCCAGAGCAAATAATGAGTTCACTGAACAACTGCCACAAAAAAGATCTTAAAAACAGGTCAAACAACATGGTGATCCACCTTACAACCATGACAACTTACAACCGTAATTGCCAGGATCAACTACAATTGTAACTTGAGGACTATAAATAGACTAGATTGGACTGGACTAGGCTAGGCTAGACTAAATAGAATAGAATAGAATAGAATAGAATAGAATAGAATAGAATAGAATAGAATAGAATAGAATAGAATAGAATAGAATAGAAAATGGAATAGAAAATATAGAATGGAATGGAATGGAATAGAATAGAATAGAATAGAATAGAATAGAATAGAATAGAATAGAATAGAATAGAATAGAATAGAATACGGAATACGGAATACGGAATACGGAATACGGAATACAGAATAGAAAATGGAATAGAAAATATAGAATAGAATAGAATAGAATAGAATGGAATGGAATGGAATGGAATGGAATGGAATAGAATAGAATAGAATAGAATAGAATAGAATAGAATAGAATAGAATAGAATAGAATAGAATAGAATAGAATACGGAATACGGAATACGGAATACGGAATAGAAAATGGAATAGAAAATATAGAATAGAATAGAATGGAATGGAATGGAATGGAATGGAATGGAATAGAATAGAATAGAATAGAATAGAATAGAATAGAATAGAATAGAATAGAATAGAATAGAATAGAATAGAATAGAAGAATCCATTACTGACAAGAAAGTTCATCCTCCAATTTTCATGTGATGAATACAAGAGAGCAGCATTCATTTTTATAACAGCTCCTCCAAACAAGCACAAAAATTATTAGCATTTTTCCCCCAGCAGGAAAAAAAAAAGCTTAAAAATATCCACAGTGTAACCTTTTACTTGAAGCCAGGGACTAAGAAAATGTGTTGAAAGCTATCATGACAGAAGGCCCCTTTTGACATTCTTCTCATTCCCCTCCTCCCCTTTTCTTCTCTGTTTTCCAGGATTTATCTCATCCTGATGATTGACCCTCTTTGGCAGCAAGGGATACTCCGAAGAGAAAATTCAAAGGTCTCACAAATGAAAATACAAAGAAATGTTTTCTAATGAAGGGGTTATGGACCACTTACAGCTGCGATGGTGAACCTTTGAGAGACCGAGTGCCCAAACTGCAATCCAAAACCCACTTATTTATCGCAACACGGCAATTTAACCTGAATAATGGGGATTTGCTACCTAAAATAATGATAAACAACACAGAGTGCAGCTAACTGTTCTAAGAAAAACGTGATAAAGGCACTTTTATGCCCCTTCATTTTTTTCTGCTTTTGAAATATTACGTTTAGCAACAATAAAAAAGAAAAACTTTTGTAATATCATTTCTCTTTCATTTCCTCTCTTTCTCTCTTTCTTTCCCTCCCCCCTCTGATTCTCTCTCTCTCTTTCCCTCCCTCTTTCTTTCTCTCCCCCTCTCCCTCTGTTTCCCTCTGTCTTTCCCTCCCACCCTCTTTTTCTTTCTTCCCCCGTTTCTCTTTCCCTCTTTCTCTCTCCTTCTCTTTCTTTCCCTCCTCCCTCTATCTTTCTCTCTCTTTCTTCCCCGTTTCTCTTTTTCTCTTTCTCTCTCCTCCTCTATTTCTTTCCCTCTTCCTTCCTCCTCTCTCTTTCTTCCCCCCACGTTTCTTCTCCTCCTTCTCTCTTTTTCTTTCCCTCCCCGCTCTCTCTGTTTTCTCTCTCTCTCTTTCCCTCCCTCCCCCTCTCTCTTTCTCTCTCTTCCTTCCCCCCCATGGGGTGGGGGTGGGGGAAGGAACACCTGAATTGGTGCTGGATGGTGGGAATGATGTCTGAAACTCAGCTGGCTGGCAGAGAGGCATGGCATCCCAACACCGGCAGCTCTATAGGAAAAGAAACTGCTTTTTTTTTCCCCTAAGCTTAATGCAGGCTTGCATTGTGGCATCGTAATGGGCTTCAGGAGGACGGGATCCCATCTCCCCCATTGTGAAGTGCGCAAGTGAAAAAGTTCACTCAATCAATTCCAACTTCGCGACATTATTTTCTTTTGCGAGAAGTTGGAATTGATTGAATGAAACGCGATGGAGTAATATGATTGGAGTTGAGTGGGGCGATTGTGTGTGTGCCCACAGGTCAGGGGTGAAATCCAGCAGGTTCTGACAGGTTCTGAAGAACCGGAGGAGGAAATTTTGAGCAGTTTGGAGAACCGGCAAATACCACCTCTGGCTGGCCCCAAAATGGGGTGGGAATGGAGATTTTGCAATATCCTTCCCCCAGGATTAGAGAGGGAATAGGGATTTTGCAGTATCCTTCCTCTGGAATGGGGTGGGAATGGAGAGTTTGCAGTATCCTTCCCCTGCCATGCCCACCAAGCCACACCATGCCCACCAAGCGGATTTCACCACTGCCAAAGACAGGGCTCTACATCAGTGGTGGGATTCAAAATTTTTTATTACCGGTTCTGTGGGCGTGGCTTTGTGGGCGTGGCATGAGTTGGTGGGCATGGCAGGAGAAAGATACTGTAAAATCTCCATTCCCACTGCACTCCAGGGGAAGGTTACTGCAAAATCTCCTTTTCCTCCGGATCACCTGGGACTTGGGAGGCAGAGAATAAGATGGGGGCAGGGCCAGGCAGAGGTGGTATTTACCGGTTCTCCGAACTACTCAAAATTCCCGCTACTGGTTCTCCAGAACTGGTCAGAACCTGCTGAAACCCAGCTCTGAAACACACCCAGGTATGAATAAAACAAAACAAAAACACAACCCTCTTGCCCGAATCCTGAAAATTCCCTGCTAATTTCTGGCTAGATGCCAATAACATGAAAAGTGGCAGTGTACATTGTATGTTGTGTAAATAATTCCAGTTGTAACATACTCAATAAACCATGGCTTAATGTTGTGATGTCGAACCTATGGCACATGTGCCGGAGGTGACACACAGAGACATCTTTCTGGGCGCGCAAGCTGTCACCCAACTCACCTGCAGCTGTGCATGCATGCTCGCCCCAGCTGGTGTTCAGGCTTCCACTGAGCATGTGCACAATTCAGGGGACCCAGATGGTCTTCAGAGCTCTCCTGTGCATGCACGCACATTTGCACGTGTGCGAGAGTATTTGCACACAGCACATGCGTGCGTAGACAGTGTTCACACATGTGCATTGCACACAAGAAAACCACACATGTGCAGATTTATTTATTTATTTATTTATTTATTTATTTATTTATTTATTAGATTTGGATACCGCCCTTCTCCTTGCGGACTCAGGGCGGTGAACAGCCAGAAATAAAAAGCAAGCTACACAAAAGTTAAAATTTTAAAAACAACTAATATAAATTTGGCTGATAGTTAAAACAATTCAATTTAAAATTAATATCAAAACTCTAAAAAATTTCTAAAAAATTTTTACAGGGATCAGGCCAAGCTGGCAAGCTGAAAAAAATACGTTTTTAAGGCCCGACGAAAAGTCCGGAGGTCAGAGATCATTCGCAACTCTGGAGGAAGGTCGTTCCAGAGGGTGGGAGCTACCACAGAGAAGGCTCTCCCCCTGGGGGTCGCCAGCCGACATTGTCTGGCTGACAGCACCCTGAGGAGGCCCTCTCTGTGGGAGCAAACCGGACGGTGGGAAGCAATTGGTGGCAGAAGGCGGTCCCGTAAGTACCCTGGTCCTAAGCCATGAGCGCTTTAAAGGTGATTACCAACACCTTGAAGCACACCTGGAAGTCCACCGGTAGCCAATGCAGCTCCCACAGGAGAGGTGTCACATGGGAGCCCCCTGTCGCTCCCATAATCCCCCGCGTGGCCGCATTCTGCTGTATGGTGTCAGTGCAAGCGCAGCGCACGGGGGAGCTGTTTGAAACCTGCACACATGTGCAGTTAGTGCGGTTGTGTGCACAGTGCATGGGGGTGCGCATAGCTCACGGGGGAGGAGCCATGCGTTAGCGCGGAGAGCATGCACACGCTCGAAGCACGTACCTGTTTGGCACTCGGTGAGTAAAAGGTTCACCACCCCTGGCTTAATGCCATGTATGTACCAGGATGAGAACTACAGAGTTCAGGGGTCTGAGCACAAGGAAGTCCTTGTACCTTAAATTTTAACTGTCTTGAATCCAAACATTTGTAAGATTAGCTACCCCTGACTCCAGTCTCAAGTTCAATTTTTTGGGGAAATAATGGTGCATTTCATGATCATAATACATGCTACATAGGACAGTATGCACCAGTGGTGAAATGTAAAATTTGTTACCCCCGGTTCTGTGGGCGTGGCTTGGTGCATGGGGGTAATGTGACTGAGTGGGCATGGGCAACTTTTTTTTTTACTTTTAAAAGCATTTTTTCTACAACTTCTCGAAGAGGTTGTAGAAAAAATGCTTTTAAAAACCTCTGAAGATCCCAGCTGAGCCGCACGATCATCAGAAGCTTTTGTTTTTAACTTTTAAAAGTATTTTTTCGGCTGAAGAGGTTGTAGAAAAATGCTTTTTAAATTTTTTTTTAAAAAAGCCTCTAATGATAGCACAGCTCAGCTGGGCATGGGGGGGAGGCAGGGATTTTTGCTACTGGTTCTCCGAACCACCTGCCATCTTAATTTTTTTTTTTTAATTTTTGATTTATATGCCGCCCTTCTCTGGACACTCAGGGCGGCTTACAATGCATTAAGCAATAGCCTTCATACTTTTTGTACATATTTATACAAAGTCAGCTTATTGCCCCCACAAACTGGGTCCTCAATTTACCCACCTTAGAAAGGATGGAAGGCTGAGTCGACCTTGAGCCTGGCTAGGATTGAACTCACAGAATTACAGACAGCTGGATGTAATTGCTGCCTTTAGTAGGAGGCATTAGCCCCCTACGCTACGCAGGCTCCCGGATCGGTCCGAACCGGGAGCATTTCACCCCTGGTATGCACCCTACACTGAAAAGGGGATCACAGCTCGTTTCTAATCTGTTAGTGTTTCAAATGCCAATTCTGTATGTTTTTTTCTTTTATGAGCTCACTGCTATGTAATCTGGAAATGGATAAAGAACCTTTTGTGCTCCCGAAAGAAAATCTTGACAGCCTCATCTTACCAGTTTTTAAGGACACAAGCAAACTCTCTCTTTCTCGCAGCTGCCAATCAAGTGCTGTTTGGAAGAAAACTAAATCAAATGTTTGGTGAGACCATTCTGGGAACAAGTGAGAGCCACTTAAACCAACAGATGAAAAGTAGGTTTTGTAGAAAAACAGCAAAATGGATAGTTAATTTTTATAGCAGGTGATATTTGCTATTGTAAACCTGGAAAATAATAAGACAGGGAAAAAAATAGCAGTAAACTAGGGGCTGCCACAAAGAAGAGGGAGTCAAGCTATTCGCCAAAGCACCTGAGGGGAGGACAAGAAGCAATGGGTGGAAACTAATCAAGGAGAGAAGCAACCTAGAACTAAGGAGAAATTTCCTGACAATGAGAATAATTAATCAAGATTGACTGAATGGCAACAATTGAAGAATAACCATTGGAGCTGAAAGACAATATTTCTTCTTCTCCATCTCTGCGGCTGTTCTGTTAGGGAAGAACTCAGGGAAGCATCCAATGGAATAATTTTTTCTAAGTCTTCTTTCTCACTGGTGACTTAATGGGGTCTTTACAGCGTCACCCAGATATTTTGGATCTGAGGCAACATAAAACCTATCCTCAACACTGTTCTATCAGTGTGGTGGTGGTTGAATCAGGGATGAAATCCAGCAGGTTCTGACAGGTTCTGGAGAACCAGTAGCAGAATTTTGAGTAGTTCAGAGAACTGGTAAATACCCCCTTTGACTGGCTCCGCCCCCATCTATTCTCTGCCTCCCGAGTCCCAGCTGATTGGGAGAAAATGGGGATTTTGCAGTAACCTTCCCCTGGAATGGGGAGGGAAAGGAGATTCCCTCAGTAACCTTCCCCTGGAATGGGGAGGGAAGGGCGTGGCAGGTATCCTTCCCCTGCCACGCCCACCAAGCCATGCTACGCCCACCAAGCCACACCCACAGAACCAGTAGTAAAAAAATTTGAAACCCACCACTGGACAGGCCCCTGGCTATCAACCGTGTCCCTCTGTGCAGAGCTCACTAAAAGTTTGTCGTTGCCACGTCAACTAAGGTTCATACCTTGGGGGTCAAAGTTCCAAAACATCTCAGTGACATTTATTTCAAGAAGAAGAAGGGTTTCCAGTGGCAATGCCGGCGCCGCAGCAGCTCTTTTGGGAACTCTGACTCCCGTGATCTGTAAAGCTGCCAAAACAGCGAAAATCAGCTGTTCTGGCAGCTCAGAACTTTCCCCTCGAGGGAAGAGGGGAAAGCGAGTGCACAGGCATGGGTAGAGCTCCCCAAATCCCCAGGATTAACCCTGGGGGTGCAGAGGGCAAGAGCTCCCCAAGCGCCTGAAGCAGCTCTAGGTCCGGGACATTTCTGTCAATGACAGAACAAGGCGTCGCGACCACCCCTGCGAACCAACTGATTCCAAGGATTGATTTTAAAGCAGGCAGAGCAAAACAGGAGAATTTGCAAGTATTTGCAAAATATTTAACTCCAATAAATGCTACTTCCTTCCAGAGGCGAGAGAAAGTTTTTAAAAGAAACAATATGGCGCTGATTTGCTAGAAAGAGTGAAAACAAAGGCTGAAGAAGAAAGGGATCGTTAATGCTTGTTAGTGCTCGTTAAAGTTGTTAAAGCTGTCAGTATTTTAAGGTTTGGCTGAATGAAGTTGAAACTAAGGTTTGCAGCTCAAGAAAATAGGATTTATTGACTATTAAATGATAATACCTGTTGGAGACTGAGAATAAGAATTTTAATGACTTTGTTGTGAGCTGCTGGAAAGTGTTTTTTGGAAATGGTGGTTAAACAAATACTGACAGTGGATCTCTTTGAAGAAAGACTAGAATCATTTACCTCCTCGTTAATGGAAAGACTGGAAGGGTGTTTAGAGAAGATTTTTACTCAATTTTGTAACAAAGATATAAGGAGAGACACTGTATTGGTATCCCAGATGCCAAATAATATTGAAATGCTGAACAAAGAGGAGGAAGAAGTAACCCAGTTCAAAGTGCCTGAGGAAAATGGAGTGGATGTTCTACAAATTATGAATGGAAAGCTGACAGGCTTGAAGAAGATTAATCAGGAGATATGGAGAGAGATCTTTCCAGAGATTTAGACACAGTCAAATGGAAAAGTGACAGGAGGCGTTGGGATTTTTAACATAAGAAGAAGGATTCGAAATGGAACATTACAATTTCTTTATAAAAATGGACTTTCAATTCTAGTTAAAGAGGTGTGCTTATTAAAAGGAATTATTTTGCGAAGTGTACAAGATTGCAAGACTCAAATATTACAGCTGAAAATTCAAGAGTTTGTAAAAATAAAAAAAGGTGGAGAAATAAGACTAAAGAGGAAGGCTCGTAAAAAAGCCAGGAAAAAATGGAGATGGAAGAATTATACTCCTCCTTGTTGGGGAGGATAATAATGGTGAAAAAGAATTACTATACTTATATTAAGGGATATGATTTGTTTTGTATTAGAGTGAAAATGAATGATTTACTTATACTTAGGGACATGATTTACTTTGGAAAGTTATTTTAAGTAATGTTATGTTTGAATTGTTATAGGTTACTGGCTAAATTTTTACCTATGCTTAGAAGTACATTTTGAACAGTGTTTTTTTTTTAAACTATAAAAGTTGATAGACTTAAAGGAAAATATGGATGTTAAAATTAAGATCAGTATAGATCTTTCAATACAAATTCAAGGGCTCCAAGAAGGATATCATTAAAAAAAATTATATTTTGTTTTAAGTTACATTAATGTTATCTAGAGGATTTGTAGAGAATAAGTTGAATAAGTTTATGTTTAATATAAGTTTATAGGATGGAAAGTATAAGGTTTTTTACAATATATTTTACCGGAGACTAGTTGAAGCATTTTCTCATTGTGGTAATATATGTAAGGGTTGGAGATGTGATGGCTAATTGTTACTAGGTTTTGACTGGAATAAAGAAGATCTGCTTATTGCTGAAGAATGGACAAGAATGAAGTGGGACTAACTACCTTCAAGCAAGAACAGTTATATTTAGATATGAAGAAGGCGAGTTTAAATGCCTATATGTTTGCATGTTGATTATGAAATAAAATTTGTTAATAAAAAAAAAAGAAGAAGCAGCTCCGTAAACCCAAACATCAAGAGTGTGAAATTTTTGATACTGAGAAAGCGAAAATGAAATTGCAGATCAGCGCAAGGCAGACCAGAAGACTGTGGACTCCCAACTTCTGCCCATCATCAAGAAGGTTCCTCAGCTCCAGGGCAACCTACGTTTGACCTTTTCACTCTCCAATGGAGTTTATCCCCACAAATTGGACTTCTAAATAGTCCAAAAATACCACAGTAAAAGTTGTGGGGGGGGGGGAGGATAAAACAACAACAACAATGGTCTTCTATTGAACAGACTGAATGGCAACAATTGAAGAAACACCACTGGATCTGAGGGACAATTTTTGTTCATGTCCATCTCTGCGGCTGTTCTGTTAGGGTTTGCTGTTAAGGAATAACTGGGGGAAGCATCCAATGGAATAATTTTTTCTAAGTGTTCTTTCTCCCTGGTGACTTGATGGGGTCTCTATAGCGTCACCCAGACATTTTGGAACTGAGGCAACATAAAACCTATCCTCAACACTGTTCTATCAGCGTGATGGTGGTTGAATGGTGCTATGTAGTGGCCAAAATTGTGGAAACCTTTTGGGAAAAGTGTATTTTTGAAGTTTGATGGCTAATAACACCAGGTGGCCTTCCCCACCCCTCCAGAGGTCCTTAACAGCCCATTTCCTGACTTCCGGTGGGCCCGGAAGGCCTAGAAATCAGCTGGCTGGCACACACATGTGCGCTGGAGCTGAGCTTGGATGCTTACATGCACACAGATATGGCATCATGGGAACAGAGTCTAGAGTAGGGTAGGGTTAGGGTTAGGGTTAGGGTTAGGGTTAGGGTTAGGGTTAGGGTTAGGGTTAGGGTTAGGGTTAGGGTTAGAATAGAATAGAATAGAATAGAATAGAACAGAACAGAACAGAACAGAACAGAACAGAACAGAACAGAACAGAACAGAACAGAATAGAATTATTGGCTAAGTGTGATTACACACACAAGAAATTTGTCTCTTGTGCAAAAACCTCTCAATGTACTTGCAAACCAAGAGAGTATTAATAATTATATTAATTGGTATAATTATATAATAATGGGACCAATAAGAAGGGAGAGGGGAGAAGATGAGAAGGATAACAATAATACCACAACCATACAACATGGGTAAATTTCCTTAGAGATAAGACAATACTGTGAGGATTAGGTATTCAAGCACAGTGCTGGCATGAGGGAAAAAAACTGTCCCCGTGTCTAGTTGTTTTGGCATGCAATGTCCTGTACCAGAGACCTGAGGGAAAGAATTGAAAGAGTTCATGTCCAGGATGTATCGGATCAGTAGATATTTTCTCAGCCTTCCTTCTGACCTGTACAATATACAGGTCTTCTAGGAAAGGCAAATTGGTTGCAATTATTCTTTCTGCAGTTTTAACTAGTACCTTCCTTTTTAGTTTCCATCCATTGTTTCTTGCCTTGCCTTCAGGTGCTTTGGTGAACAGGTTGACCCCCTCTTCTTTTGTGGCAGCCCCTTAGATATTGGAACACTGCTATCATGTCTCCCCTAGTCCTTCTTTTTGCTAAACTTGTTGTTGTTGTTGTTGTTGTTAGTTGCGAAGTCTTGTCCATCGTGACCCCACGGACAATGTTCTCCAGGCCTTCCTGTCCTCTACCACCCTCTGGAGTCCATTTAATTCTTTGGTGCTCAGCCTTTCGCAGCCATACATTGCAACTGGGAAAACCATTGCCTTGACTATGCACACTTTTGTTGGCAGGGGGATGTTTCTGCTTTTTAGGAAGCTATCTAGATTTGACATAGCTTTCCTTCTCAGGAGTAAGCATCTTTTAATTTCTTGGCTACAGTCCCCATCTGCAAATTCACTAAACTAAACATACCCAATTCCTGCAACCGTTCTTCCTTCAAAGCAATCTAACTAAACAAAACATAACACTTGAGCTGTGTTGATCACCAAACACTTGTCTAGTTCAGAGTTCAGTTTCATCCATAGGGGAATGCCTTTAGCTAATTTACATCTTGATAACGTGGGCCTGTGTCTGAGCACCCTGTCTGAACTCAACCTAAGTATATTGTGTTAATCCAGAAAATGCGTACATCACACTGAACCTTTATAGGAAAGGGTGGAGTGTGTGTGAACATTGAAGTCAATGTTGATTCCAGATGACTGCCTGGACAGGTCCCTGCAGTTTTCTTGCCAAAGTTTTTCAGAAATAGTTTGCATTTCCTTCTTCCTAGGGCTGAATGAGTGACAAGACCCAAGCTCACCCAGCTGGCCATGTGCCTAAGGCAGGACTAGAACTCACAATCTGGTTTCTAGCCCAATGTCTTAACCAACACACAAACTGGTTTTCTATATATCTAACAATTTGGTGACCAGGTGAAGTATATGAATGCAGCTTGCATGTGTAATAGATTGACTTATAACAGTTCATTTAGTGACAGTTCAAAGTTACAATGGCACCGGAAAAAGTGACTTATGACCATTTCTCACACTTATGACCGTTGCAGCTTCCCTATGGTCACATGATCAAAAAAATCATATTTATGACGGTTGCAGTGTTCCCCGGGCCATGTGATCATCTCTTGCAAACCTCTGACCAGATTTGCTTAACATCTTTGCAACTAACTTAACAACTACAGTGATTCACTTAACACCTGTGGCCAGAAAGGTCGTAAAATGGGACAAAACTCACTCAACAACTATCTCGTTTAGCAATTTTGGGCTCAATGGTGGTTGTACATTGAGGACTACCTGCAATTTGCAATCTGCAACTTCTCTTTAAAATAAAATCCAGAGTCTAAAATAAAATGCTTTGCACTGTACACCTAATGCAAGCATCATTTGTGACATAGATGTATAATATAGTGCCAATATAGAGGAAGGGGAGTCATGGAGATATTGCTTGCAATTTTCCAGCATCCCAGCTGTTGCCCTGTCTTCGTTCATAATAGACATGTATTTATGAATGAATGTCATTTACATGCTGGTTGGCATTCCCCCTTCTCTAACATTTCCTTGAAAGCTTTATTGTGTCTTGCTCACATGCAGATCGCATTCAGTAATGGCAGATTATGTAAGATGGACAAAGGAGCACATTGTGTGTGAGATTCTTGGAAGCTGACAGATAACCCCAGCAGCAGACTCAAGGAGGTGAACCTTTGGCAAGCAACACTTCGCCACTGGAAAGAGGCATTTGGGCTAAAAAGGAAGAAAGGAGAGAACAATGAGGGTTGCTTAGTAATACTCAGGCCTAGTCCTCAACTTACAACAGTTCATTTACTGACTGTTCAAATGGCACTGAAAAAAATGAGGTAAGACCCATTTTTCACAGTTATGACCATTGCAGCATTCCAAGCCACCTGAAGGCCAGACAAGGAATAATGGATGGAAACTGAACAAGGAGAGATTCAACCAGGAAATAAAGAGAAATTTTCTGACAGTGAGAACAATCAATCCATGGAACAGAAGTTGCCTTTGGAAGTTGTGGGTGTTTCATCACTGGAAGCTTTCAAGAAGAGATTGGACTGCCGTTTGTCAGAAATGATGTAGGGCCGGTCATGGTCCAGCCGCAGCCTGCAGAGCTGGCAGTGGAGTTGGACAGCGATGAGGCTGAGGAAGAACATGGGCCAGTCCTGGAGGCTGGGGAAGGCCCGGATGAGAGCTCCGCGTTGGAGGCAGAAATGGGGCCAGGGCCATCAGGGAATGATGTGCGGACTCCGGAGCCTCCAGAGGCTGACAATAGAGAGGCAGAGGAACAGGAGGAGCCTGTTCCTAGTGCACGCATGAGAAGAGCTGCCAGAAGGCGAGAGCAGCTAAAGCAAAAAGGACAACTCGGGAGTAAGGCCAAGAGATGATTGGCCCTTCTCATAAGGCTTAAAAGATCAGCAACAGCTCTTGGGCTCTTTGTCGGAAAACAATATTGATAGATTTGTTTCTTGTCTTGCTGCATTTATTTCTTATCTGCATCTTCCGCTTTAAAACTTTTGCCAAGAGAAGCCTTTGGCAGTTGGCCTAATTATCCCAAGGTCGGTGATAAACTGAGGAATGGTGTTTTGAAGAATTTGTTTTAATTTAGTTGGGACTATGCCGAGAATAAATTAATTCTCAGCTGTTCTAATAAAGTCTATTTGTTTTCGAACTGTTTGTATTTAACACTAACTACTTGGGCCTGAGTCACAACAGCTGTGATGTCAAACCTATGGCACATGTGCCCGAAGTAGCACGTGGAGCCATGTCGCCTGGCCCGCGCGGCATCACCCGTTCCTCTTTTCGGTTTCTGGTGCACATGCGCACATAATGATCAGCTGTGCTTTTCGCATGTGGCAATACCAGAACTGGAAGAGCTGGTTTTCCATTTTCCTGATTAAGATGACCTACAAGGTCCTTTCAAACTTTGTTAATCTGTAATCTGATGGTCATGTGATCAAAATTCATGCACTTGGCAAAATTCAGACCCTGAGTCATATTCATGAGACTTGCGGTGTATCAAGGTCCTCTAATCCCCTTTTCTGCCCTTCTGACAAGCAAAGTCAAAAAGGAAGCCAGGTTGACTTAAGACCCATGTTACTAGTTTAACAACTGCAGTGATTCACTTAACAACTGGGGCAAAAAAAGTTGTAAAATGGGGCAAAACCCACTAACTGTCTCCCATAGCAACAGAAATTTGGAGCTGAATTGTAGTTGTAAGTCAATGGCCACAGGTACAGCTATGGCCACCTATAGCCCTTTCAACTCCATCTTCTTTCATATAGAAGCAATCTGGATTTTTTTGCTACGGATGTTAAGCAAATCAGTGCAGTTATTAAATGAATGACAGAGTCATTAAACGAACGACTAATTGTTCCAAAAAAGGTAGGTCCTTTGTCAGAAAAGTAACGGTGGAAACAATAGCTACCATAGGCAACAAATGTCAAAAATAAACCTCTTTAATCTTTGGAGCTTCGAGACGACGGTAGCAGAAAGAGTTGCTGGCACTTCACAGTAAGTGTCTCAGAGATGATGGACTCCTTCAGGACTGTGTTTGTACAGGGCGGGCACAAATTTTCCGAGGTGAGGGTGAATAGTGGCATTGTTGCCCCTAGAGAAGAGATGTGCGAGAGGAAATATGTGGGAGTTGCAAGCGAGGAGACCACTGAATTCTCCTCTTGGGACAAGCAGTAAATTCTTTTCGATTCCAACCCAGCAGACTGCAAGGAGAGGACCTCTGAATATTTCTGGGCAGAAGCCTAAAGGATGTCTGAATAATTATTGCAACTGGACAACGTTTTAATTTCAGAAACGTTTTACTTTCTATTCAGGCAGCATCCTCAGTCACCATAAGGTGGTTCGGCAATGGGTCGTTGGAATGTACCAGCTCTTGCCTACCAAACTCAGGGGATACTTCCCCAAAATGCATTCCAGGCAGAAAGCTTTAGAATTGAAAATAATGGCTGTAGGTGGCCATAGCTGTACAGATAATCCTTGACTTACAACTACAACTGAGCTCCAAATTTCTGTTGCTATGGGAAACGGTTAAGCGAGTGTTGCCCTCTTTTACCATTTTTTCTTGCCCTGATTGTTAAGTGAGTCACTGCAGTTGTTAAATTAGTCACCCAGTTCTTAAGTCAGCCTGGCTTCCCCATTGATTTTGCTTGTCAGTTCAAATCAATTTATTACAATCGTAGACCAGAGACCAAAACGAATAAAATCACTCAATTTAGGAATAAGGAGAAATGTCCTGTCAGCGAGAACAATCAACCGATGGAACAGAGGTTGCCTTCGGAAGTTATGGGAGCTTCATCACTGGAAGCTTTCCAAGAAGAGACTGGACTGCCATCTGTCAGAAATAGTGTAGGGAAGTAATGATGAACCTATGGCACATGTGCCACAGGTGGCATGAGGAGCCATATCTGTGGGCACGCAAGCATTGCCCTAACTGTGCTGAAGCAGATAAATTGACTAAAAAATTAAAAGACAAAGACCAAACACAAACGGGTCTATCTTGGGGAAAATTCTATAGATGGCTAGAGAAGAGAAAAGTATAATCCAAATTAGATGAGAAATTATATGTATTACTAAAGTTATATTATATAAATATAATGAGGTCGAACGGATTTGACTGTTGTATAAAGATATGTAAGGTGTTCTGTCTTCTCCGGATTATAATATAAACACATAGTACAGGATATTAAGTTATTAGATTACTGCTTAGAGAAACATTTGTTTTATGTTTTGTGTGGGTGGTTTATGGGTTTTTTTCTCTTTATGTTATTTGTATGATGTTTTGTTTTTTCTTTTGTTTTTAACGGAAAATGTAAATAAAGATTATTTTTTTAAAAAAAGCCAGTTGACTGGGCCTTATTCAATAATGGACATGTTACAGTAGGAAAATCATGGTTTATCATAATGTGTGATCACAATGCAAAGAACTCTTTTCCACCTTCTCCAGAAGTTATTTGGGCAGTTTCTGCATAAAAGGTGTCACTCTTTTATTTATTTTTTTTGACAGATTGTATGTTTTCTTTATCAAAACTCACCAAAAACAATTATTAAAGATTAAAAGAAAATGTTTGGCCATGATTACAGAGCCTGTTTGATTTCAAGAACGCTTTCTAAGGTGAAATGATTACCCAGTTTTTCTTTTTCCTGGTCAACAAGTGCATCCTGTATCTTAATCTGCCTTATTAACGGTGCTTCCGGCTGCCTATTTAAAAATTCCTGCATAGTCATTCTATCATTTCCTGAAACAGAGAGAGAGAGAGAGAGAGAGAGAGAGAGAGAGAGAGGGAGGGAGGGAGGGAGGGGGAAGAAATATAGCAAGAAATACAGGTAATACTTGACATGACCACAATTGGGCCCAAAATGTCTGATACTAAGTGAGACATTTGTTAAGTGAGTTTTTTGACCCATTTTACAACCTTGCTTGCCTCAGTTGTTAAGTGAATCACTGCAGTTGTTAAGTTAGTAACACAATTGTTAAGAGAATCTGGCTTTGCTTGTCAGAAGGTCGCAAAAGTGAAACCCCTGACCGTACGACACTACAACCGTCGTAAATGTGAGTTGGTGGCCAAGCATCTGAATTTTGATCACATGATTCACAGAAATGCTTGCAACGGGTTGTATGAAAAATGGTCGTAAGTTCACTTTTTTTTCACTGCTGTTGCAGCGTTCCCATGAATCATGTGACCAGAATGCAGATGCTTGGCTGCCGACTCATATTTATGACGGTTGTAGACTAGTGTCCTACGGTCATATTGCTTAATATATTGTAAGTCACTCTGAGTCTCCGGAGAAGGGCGGCATATAAATCAAACTAATAATAATAAATAAAATGTTGTAACTTTGAACGGTCACTAAATGAACAACCACAGACTATCTGTATAAGCCAAAGACATTGGCTTCTTAGCCTAATCAAGCTGAAAGGGTTGCTGTGATGAGAAATGAGGAGAGGAAGAGAAACATCTGGATTGAAGGTGGGCAGCAGTGGCGTTTGTGGGACTGTCCTGACTTTGTCACTTCCCCAAACATTCCTACAAATGGAGTTAATTTTTGGCAGGGAAAAATTTTCCATTAGTCCTGGGACCGAAATAAGGAGCAATAGGTTCACCCCACTGCATCACTTGCAATCATCTGCTAGGTTTCCTGTAATTCTCAGAGTCCTCCTTCCAAATGCAATCTGCAAGGGATAGATTCTGACTCATAAAAAAACTTCCGTCTGCTCTTGAGAACAAGGAATGGCTGGGCAAAGTGACTTGCCCGCACTCCCAAAATATGCTCGTCTTCAGCAGTCCTGGTTTTAAGAAGACTCTCTGAAGCAGGGGTCTCCAACCTTGGCCACTTTAAGCCTGGCAGACTTCAAGCAAAGCTGGCTGGGGAATTCTGGGAGTTGAAGTCTGCCAGGCTTAAAGTGGCCAAGGTTGGAGACCCCTGCTCTGAAGGGCAAGGAGGCAGTTGGTTGACCCCCAGACTCAAGGAAACACCCAACTCCTTTACATGATCTGCTGGTAGTTGTTGCCATCAGGGTTGTCTCTCAAGTCCCCATCATGTTTGCATGGTCAATCTTGCCCACATTTTGTTAAAAAACAACAATTCTGTCCTAATCCCAGTTGGGTGACTCTCTACAACTCCTGTCCCGAGCTCCGTTTTCTCTTGCAGAGGATTGCAGGAGGCCATCATGGTCAAAAACGGAGCTTGGGAGCCTGTTTTCACTGGCAGAGCGCTAAGCCTCCCACCTGTGCTCCCAACACAAGTGATGTTGAGCTGGTCACGCCCCCCTCAGGTCAAACCCAACCCTGATGCGGCCCTCAATAAAATTGAGTTGGACACCCCTATAATAGATCTTCCACATCAGGGATGTCCAACCTTGAAGATTTTTAAGACTGGTGGACTTCAACTCCCAGAATTCTCCAGCCAGCATGGTTGGTTGAATAATTCTGGGAACAAATCTTAAAAATTGTCAAGTTTGGAGAAGCCTTCCTCTACCTCAACCTTTCCCCCATTGTAACGGCTCCAAAGACTGCATGAGGAATCCGAAAGCAAAGACGTTCATGGGTCATTTCTTCCCTATACTCATGGCTTAAGGCAAGCCATCTTACTAAATACGACACATCTGGTGGGGTTGAACAATATGGATTTTGGAGAAACCAAGTTGTTTAATTTGATACGGTTCTAAGGACTTAGGAGAGGTCCTTACAAGGAATTTATTGCTCTGGGCACCAAAGACAGTTGATAAGTTTTTGGTGTTGTTGTACTTGGACTCGGGCAGATGATTTGCTGCTGCGTCTCAGGAATTACAGCTGCGTGTCAGAAGTGATCAATGCTCGCAAATGTTATCCAAATGTCAACTCTGCCTGGAAGCTATGTTTATTGATTGCATGTTATAGTTGAATTATAATAAATTGTAGTATCTTCACTAAATCTTTTCACACAGCACTGGAACCTATAGGAGTTTGGCATATTTTGCATTCTAGACTGGTAGAACGGATTCTTATCTCTTTGTCCGCGCTCAAGGGTATATTTTCCAATGCTGCAAAGTCAGGTGTCTTCTTCCTAACAATAAAATCTGAACCCAACCAGGGAATTTTACAAAGCAGCTTGAAACTTAATACATATTTTACTCATAAGACTGTGCTTCTTTACTCATGCTTTCGTCTTCTACACAAACATCCAGTTGCTACCAAAAATATTTGGGGGACACAGAAAAGACCGTCCCACCTTAGGGATGAAAGCCAACTGGGTGACTTGGGTCAATCACCACGAGTCCATGAATTTTACTCCCGATTTAACCATGAAAGCAGACTGGGTGACTTTGGGCCAATCACTAGGAGATGATGAGTTCTAGTTCCACCTTAGCAATGAAAGTCAGCTAGCTGATTTTGGGCCAATCACCAGGAGAGTTCTAGTCCTGACCTGATCTGCAAATTGAAGGAGAATGACACTGGCAAAAGAAAGCAATAGTAGTAGAAAATAATAATAATAATAATAATAATAATAATAATAATAATAATAATAATAATAATAATAATAATATGAATATGAATATGCGCCCTTGGTGCAATCCCAAAACAATAGAACACCACTTGAACATCAACAGGCATTGACTAAATCCCCAATCCGTCAATTGCAAAAGGCAGCTTTACTTGGGAGCAGCTTACATCCTGCGACAATCCCTTTAAACACTACCAAATATCCACCTCTGCTTATCCCAGGTCCTTGGGCAACAACGCCAAACACAGCCCGAACATCTGGCTGTCTGTGCAAACCAACCATAATAATTTATTAAATTTGTCTGCCACCCGACACCCAGGGAAAAGAAGCACCCCGATTCCAGTCCCAGCTCCCAAGTCCTTCATGCATTCCTTCTTCCTTCCCTTTCTTCTCTCTGCGCAGGTCTCCCTTCCCCTTAACTCGGTCTTGACGAAGAGCTCTGCAGGACTCAGAAGCCCGCATCCCTCTTAAAAGTCGCAGGGAGAGGGGAGGAAAGGAAAAAAAAAAAAAAAAAAAAGCAAATATCTGCCTCCCGAGCCTATTTCGACAGCTTTCCTTTCTCCTTAGCACACAAGGTCTTTGCGCAGAGCCGGCTGGGCACGAGGATATATATGAGAGAGAGAGAGAGAGAGAGCAGGAGGCGAGCGAGACCGCATTGTGGTTGGCGCGCCCGGCCGCGCGCCCCCTCTTCCCCCCTGCTCCTCCCGTCTGCGGTAACCGCGCATGCGCCGCAGCCTGCATTCCATCATGGCGGAGCCGTCCGACTTTCTCTCCTGCCGCGGCGAGGCTTCGTGGCGCCGAGCCTGAGGCGGCGGCTGGAGCGTCTTCCCTTCCCGGCGCTCGCCGCCTTCTCCTCCGGTCCCCCCGCGCGGTGAGTGTCAAGGCTCCCCTTCCGGCCGGGAGAGGCTCCCCTCAGCGGGCCGCCAGGGCGGGGCAGTGGCCGGGCGGGAGGAGGAGGAGGAGGGAGAGAGAGAGAGAGAAAAAAAAGGGGGGGGGGTCTCACCGAGTGGGAGGGGGGAGAAAGCGGGATATGCCCCCCCCCCAGGAAATACTGGAGCGAGGAGAGGGAGGGAGTGAAGAGGCTGACCCCACTTTCCCTCCCCCCCCTCCCCACCATGCCGGTCCCTCCTTCGCCCAGCAACAGCCCCCCCCTCCTTTCCATCCCCACACCTGATTTGTCCACCCCCCCCGCCCCCATTCCAGGATTTTGCAAAAAAGAAAAAGAAAAAAAAAAGAGGATGATTTCCATTCTCCCCCGTTGCAATCCCTGCGCTTTCCAGCCCCAGTTTTGCATTTTTATTTTATTTTATTTTTTTTTTAATATTCTTTTTGTTTCCTCCACGCCCCCTCTCAACAGCCCCCCCCCTTCCTCCCTTCCAGGTTCCAAGTCTTATTATTTTTATTTATTTTTATTTTTAAAAATCCCCATTTCCTTAAATTTTCCAGGGCCTTCTCCGCTCTTCCCCTGGTTGCCTGCCAACCAACCAGCCAGCCTCGCATTCCCATCTTGACTTATTATTCCGGGAAAGGGGAAAGAAAAAAAAAAAACACCACCAAAAACCCGCCCCCTTCCTCCAGCTGATCTTTTTTTTTTTTTACTGTATTTCCAGAGCCTCCACCTTTTCCAACCAATCTCTGGTTCTGCTCACCCTTTTGGGGGGCGGGGGGGGGGAGATAGTGGGGGTGGGGGTGTCAGAAGGGAAGAGAGGCTTGGAAAGATGAAGAAGGGAAGGTTTTGGACTTGCTGAGGCTGGGATTGGGGGGGGGGGTTGCAAGGGGTGGGGTGGGGACTTGCTGTTAATCCTTGGGGGTGAAAAATGGATTTGGGGAGAAGGGGACCTTGCATTTGGAGGAATGGAGGGGGTGGGGTGGGGAGGGGGTTTTGTGCGGGGAGGGGGTTGCTTTCCAAACTTGGGGAAATAGAGAGGTGGGGAAATGGGGGAGGGGGATAGGTCAACACAGCCAGGCAGGAAAGTTGGTATAGAACCCAGGTGAAGAGAATTGGATCTGCAAGAAAGGGGGAGAGGTTGTGGAGAGGGGTTTAGGCCAAAGGGAGTGTCTGTGGTGTGTGTGATAGGGGGTTTGTGTGGTGTGTGAGGATGCACACAAAGGGGATGTGGGTTCAAAAGCCGGGTTGCAGAGTTTAGTAGAGTTTGGTGGAAGGAACTCTAATGCCTAATGCTCCAGGATTGTAATTTATGCTCGAAACATCTGGAAATGCAAGTCCAAAGGTATAAGAAACTTCAAGGTGCCTGTGGAAAGGTACTTAAAGAGACCAAAATGTTTCTTTTCTTTTCTTTTCTTTTCTTTTCTTTTCTTTTCTTTTCTTTTCTTTTCTTTTCTCTCTCTCTCTCTTTCTCTCTCTCTATATGTATGTGTGTGTATGTGTGTGTATACACATACACACATACATTTAGGGGTCCAGCGACATGCCCCAGTTTTGCTTCCACCTGCTTTGTGGATGTGAGTTTCTTTTAAGTGGCAGGAAGTTCCCTTTGGGGAGGGGGAGAGAGAAAGATTCCTAGGAATGTCAGCCCTCCCCCCCCCTTCCCAGCAGAGCAGAGGTGATGGGTCCAACTGATACTCCCTTTTAAAGGTTTTCGACTCTAGGTGGCTCTTTTCCTCTTGATCCGCTGAGGCTAATTATTTTGAAAAGAGGGGAAAGGGGGTGGAGGAAAGGAGGGGGGGTGCTTTCCCCTTCGTTCTTCTCCACCCCTTTTCCCCTTCAATGCTGTCTATCTGAATGCCACGTCGCCTTGCCTTCCCCGGCCTTTTGACTGAGTGCATAGCAAGCGTAGTAGATACTCTCCCACAGTGTTTCTCCTGAGCCAAAGGTAAGTGCTGTTAATCAGCAGCTGCTTTCCATCGGCCTGTCTTTTGAATCCCTTCTGGATCCCTTCCTTTAGGGAAAAAGAGAGGGGGGGGGGGCGCGGAATTTGTAACCGATGTCCAGGCTCCTGCTTAATTGCAAAGATGTTAGTAGGTGCCAAGCAAGGTTTCGGTCATGTCTTTTGCAGCTGTGATCACAGGCTGAGGGGGGGGGAAGTAATTCAGATGATGAAAACCTCTGTTTTGGGATTAAGAAGACCACCTTCTCCCCCCCCGCCCCCCTTTGCAAGATCCCTTCCTCAACATATGGCAAATAGTGTGTGTTATTATAATCTTGCCAACTGGCGGCCAATGACGCAAATACTGGCAGGTGTACTTTAGTTCATTGTATGTTTCCTGTTTGTACTCCTTTCCAGCTTTTTTTAGTCATCGGTGTTAATGGAATCTATTTCATATTTTTTATCTGTTTTTTTTTTTTAAACCGGTGTTTGTTTTAGATAGATTAATTATGGAAAAGCATATCTATTTTCGTCGGGGAAACCTGTGTTCGATTATTCATGCATTTATGCTGATAAATATATCGTCATGGATAGGGACGTCAAACTGTAGTTTAAAACTTAAAAGGGTAACAGAAATGGACAAGTATTCCAGCTAGTGCTGTACTTTGATTCTTAAACGATTACTGGTGGCTTCTGTGATAATAGGTGTTTTAAGACCGGTTGTACTTGCTACAGCACCCATTATGCAATGGTATCTGTGATATTTTTCCAAAATGTCAAATTTGCCAGCCTGGAAAGATTTGTGATTCTGGCATAATCAAGTTTTCAGCTGAGAAATTATGTCTTGGCCATAATCGCTTTGAAAAGTGTGTACTTTATGCTGGTCTTCCTTTTTTCAGCCATGTTGGTAACCTTCCTATCACCAGGACTTATATGTGGGTTATAATAATAAGTGAAATAATTTATATAACGTTTTGTTATTTAGAAAATGTGCTGTAAGCATCTTTATTTTATTCTATTTTTCATGTTTCTTCTGTGGAGCCCAGGGCAATATCTGAAGCCTTGCAAAAATCCGAAGTAGCTTATGGAGTTGTATGGCCCAAGTTCACTTACTTGTTGTCAAATATTTAAAAATAAGAACAGAAAAAGAAAATGAGGGAATTAGTATACAGTATTTTGATTTTACTCTTCTAGGGATATTTTGAAAAGTATAACAACTGTTAGAATTAAGAAAAAAATACAGTGTTTTTTGAAAACTTGGGAAAATAATATTGCCTTATGCTAAAATATTGTTAAGGACAGTTACCTGCTCTGGTTAAGTTGGTGATCACCAAATAAAAAAAACCCTCCATTTTTCCTTTCTTGCCATTTGATATATCACTGTAGTTCTTTCCCCCACATTCTGTTTGTGATGTTCTTTTTAATTTAATATTGTTTTAATTTTGTACAAGCTTGCTCTTGAAATAGGCCTTTATATATCTTGTTTTCCTTTTCACCTGCATTCTTGTATGGCACAAAAGTTATATTTTAATTTGCAAAGGTTGAGATAGTGGATTTTTCAGCTCTTATCTCTTTTGCAGAGCACAAATCTTGGATTCCTGAATAAAAACAAAACAAAACAGATTGAGCTCTATCTCATCTTCTAGAAGGACTCATTGTGGTGGAGATACACAAGAGATCTCTCTCTTTTATATTAACCTAAGCTTCCTTGTCTATATTTCCTGGTGATCCAATAGCTCGGTCACTCGGAAAAACAAACAATACCCAGCAGCATTGGAGCTTCCAGGATTCACAAATGTTGTGCATACATGCTCTCCCAGGTTTGGGCCTTTCACCTGCATTTGAACAAACATTTACTTAGGCACAGAAACAGAAAAGCCTTAAAGGGGCCACGTGTATTGATAAGCAGAATTGATTAGGAATGCTAAGGACTGTGCATGTTCCTCTCTCCTCTCTTCCTCCATCAGCAGCCATGGAATGACCAGAGAACGTAATGCTGTGTTGCTTGTCTGTCCATCCCCCACAATATAGGTGGTCCTCGACTTACAACAGTTCGTTTAGTGACTGCTTGGAGTCAACGGCACTGAAAAAAAGTGACGCATGACCGTTTTTCACACTTACGACCTTTGTAACGTCCCATGGTCCCCTGATCAAAATTAAGACGCTTGGCAACTGACTCATATTTAGGATGGTTGCAGTGTCCTGGGATTATGTGACCCCCTTTTGCGACCTTCTGACAAGCAAAATCAATGGGGAGGCCAGATTCATTTAACAACTCTGTTGCTAACTTAACAACTGCAGTGATTCACTTAACAACTGTGGCCTGGAAAGTCGTAAAATGGGGCAAAACTCAAGTTAAGAAATGTCTCGCTTAGCAACAGAAATTTTGAGCTTAATTTTGGTTGTAAGTCGAGGACTACCTGTGTGTGCAAAACTATTGTTGGGAAATCTTCCTATGGATTTTTCTGATGAAATGAGAGCCACTATGACATAATAACTGCAACTCATTGGATCATTTCCAAAGTGCATACAATGATCCTGCAAATGGCCTTTCCTGGATTAGGACTCGCCTGAAACCCTTTTTAATTTAGGGTTATGCAAAGTGGGATAATTTACTGATACTGACTCTATTGTGAATATTCATAAGTGGAGAAAGTTCTGTGCTACAGGTTTAGAGTTCGAATTCTGCTTTAGGTATGAAAACTGGCTAGGTGACTTTGGGCCAATCATTCTCTCTCATCCCATGACATCAGGTTTAGGTGACAAGCAAGTCGATTAATTCCTGTCACAACCAATGGGTCAATAATTGGTTGATAAAAAAAAAAATAAAAAAAATAGGGGACCCTACACTTGTGGGAAAAATTCTAGGAAGAAGAGAGAAGTGGGATGGCATACATGGCCTCTCACTCCCCTGAACTTGAGTAGAGTACCAGTGCTTTGGGTACATCTGATGTGGGATGTAAATTTGTTTAATATTTAGAGATAGCATAATTAACTTTTTATCCTAGATTAATCAATCCATTCTGAAGATAATGCTTTGCCAAAGTTTTACCTGAAAGTGAAAATGCAAAATAATTTAGTACTAGAATTTGATACTAGATCATTTTCCTCTTAAAGGAAAAATTGAATCTAATTAAGAATGTAGCCTTTGTTCCCATTGTTAGTGAAATTTTCTCTAAACTTTATGCATCTATGTTTTATTACTACAAGAACAGCTGTATTGGGGTGATTGATTGCCTTGTTATATGTTTGAATGCCATTAATCATACACACACAAAATCCTCTTGGTTTTAATATATTGTGTTATAGGTTTCCCATGTTTCCTTGAATCTCCCAGAGTTGGGAAATTGTGGTTGATGGGAGCCAGATTCTTAAATAAGCTGCTCAAGGAATACACGGTATGGTAGCCTCTGTGGCAGGCAGTTCCAACTACACTATTACCTTGGAATAAATATCTATAATGAAGCTGGATTAGTGTGCTCATTAAGATAGACTTATCATATCTGAGCAATCAAAACTGTCCTATGACTCAAGTGATCGTTCCCTTTAAGAAGTATGCAACTTATCGCCACGATCGTCTACATAAAATGCCAGAAATGAACTTGAAGTCTGAAGGACATCTAGCCACACAATCTGCGCAGTGTAGGATGGCCTCGAGGAAGCATTCCTCCTCATTTTCCCCAACATTATTTTAGCTTTTGTAATGATTTTTTAAAAAAGGAATGCGGTGGTTCAGTGGTTAAGATGCTGAGTTTGTCGATTAAAAGGTCGGCAGTTCCCCGGTTCAAATCCCTAGTGCCGTGTAATGGGGTGAGCTCCCGTTACTTGTCCCAGCTTCTGCCAACCTAGCAGTTTGAAAGCACGTAAAAAATGTAAATAGAAAAATAGGGACCACCTTTGATGGGAAGGTAACAGCCTTCCGTGCGCCTTTGGTGTTGAGTCGTGCCGGCCACATGACCACGGAGACGTCTTCAGACAGTGCTGGCTCTTTGACTTTGAAATGGAACGAGTCGGGAACGACTAGCACATATGTGCAGGAGAAACTTTTACCTTTACCTAATGATTAAAAAAAGGGTCCATGCTTACATTTCATGAACGCATAAAATGAAAACAAGAATTTTATTTTTCCTTTTCAGTACTTGGATAGTAGACATAAAAAGAATGCATACACGATAGGGAAGGATAGTAGACATGAAAAGAATGTGTTGACTAACAGAGCAGGATGGAGGATGATATTGGGAAGACTGGTAGAAAACAAAGATAAAATTATGAAGCACTGAGTGAGAGCACCGCTTGCTGAGAGAACTTGCAAGGCTTCTCAGGGGGAAGATCCTGCCTCAAAAACTTGTTCAGGTGTTTTGCAGAGCTCAGCAGGGGCATGAATGGAGGTGGTCGTACACTTGTGTTCAAAAGATTTTTTTGACAAAGGTCATTGTGAAAGACTCTTGAGTAAACTAGTCCTAGGACCGCAGGAAAAGTCCTCCCATGGATCAGTGATTAGTTGAGCTATTGTTCAGCCAGACAGGGTAGAGGCACAAGCAGGGAATTAGCCTTGAATTTTAAGACATCCAGGACCGTCCTCCCCTCCTTCCCAAGCTCCATGGACCCTCATCTGTCTGTTCCCAAGGGAAGGCAAGCAGTCTGGGGAGATTTTTTTTTTTTAATTTGATTTATATGCCACCCTTCTCCAGAGACTCAGGGCGGCTTACAATGCATTAAGCGACAGCCTTCATACTTTTGTATATTTATACAAAGTCAGCTTATTGCTCCCACAAACCGGGTCCTCAATTGACCTACCTTAGAAAGGATGGAAGGCAGAGTCAACCTTGAGCCTGGTGAGATTCGAACTTACAGTAATTGCAGGCAGCTGGAGTTAATGACAATGCTTTAGTCTGCTGAGCTATCCAGGCTCATTTTATGGACAGAACACAAAGTGGTTAGCTGGAACTCAACACATATGGATCTGATTGCTTGCGACCAGAGGTGGGCTGCGGGGTAGTTCCAATCAACGGCAGGGCCCGCCCACCTGCCCAGGCGCTAACCCATCCTATATAATCGCCATGTGTTTGAAGCCACACTCACACTCGCATGCTCACATTTTCAGCTCTGAGCGAACTGGTTGTAACATTATCTGACGGCCATCTCTGCTTGTGACTGACAACTATGGAAAACATGGAACAGAATAAATGAGCAGTTTTTCACATTGGAGGAAAGTACAAAGTAGTGTCCCCTAAGGATCTGGTTTGGGCCCATGTTCAACTTGTTAATAAATGAGTTAGTCAAGACGTTTCCAATTAAGTGACAAAATTGGCAGATGACACAATCATTTAAGCTAAGACATAAGGGAATTGTGAAGAGCTCCAAAGAGATCTCTTCCAACAATGCTTAGATCACTAAATGGCAAATGCAATTTAATCTCTTCCGGCATGATGATAGTCTGTCACTACATACTAGATGCATGGGAGCAGGAATGGCAGGGGGAAAAAAAACCATTTTCATCTCCTCTAATTAAATATTAAGTTTCACTTTAATAATATGTAACATAAGTATATTTCCAAGGAACACATTTCAATTAATGCATTCTTCTGTATTTTTTTTAATTGATTTTAAATTTGATTACAGTTTGGAGTGTTGTGGATTTTATAGTTATTTATTGAATGTTGATCAGTCATTTGAGAGCCAGTTTGGTCCTAGTGCAGGGGTCTGCAACCTTAAGCACTCAAAGAGCCATTTGGATCCGTTTCCCACAGAAAAGAAAACACCGGGAGCCACAAAACCTGGGTGGGTGTGGCCAACTCTATGTCACTCACTTCCACCAGTCACATGACCCCCCCCCCACCATGCCTATCCAGCTGATCATTAGGGTAGAGAACCAGTTGTTAAAAAACACTGGGAACGACAAAATCCTTTTAACATATCTTTCTCTCCCCTCCCCCCCCCTCTCTCTCCCTCTCTCTCTGTATCTCTCCCTATCTCTCTCTCTCCCCCCCCCTCTGTATCTCTCCCTGTCTCTCTCTCTCTCCCACTCTCTCTGTATCTCTCCCTGTCTCTCTCTCTCTCCCACTTTCTCTGTATCTCTGTGTGTGTGTCTCTCTCTCCCTCTCTCTGTCTCTGCCCTGGCCGCTTCTTCATCCCCCGCCATCACCCTTACTTTCTCAGGCAAGGCAAGGAGTGACTGGGAGGGGAGGGTGAGGGGTTGGGCCAGCCAGTGGTGGGATCACCTGACAGGGAGCCACAGCAGAGGGCCCAAAGAGCCGCATGTGGCTCTGGAGCCCCAGGTTGCTGACCCCTGGTCTAGTGGTTAAGGCACCTGGCTAGAAAATGGAAGACCGTGAGTTCTAGTCCCGCCTTAAGCATGAAAGCCAGATGGGTCACTTTAGACCAATCACGAGAATATTGTGAGTTCTAGTTCTGCTTTAGGCATGAAATCTGATTGGGTGACTTTGAGCCAATCACTAGGAAAATGTGAGTTCTAGTTCTGTCTCAGACATGAAAGTCAGCTCGGGAACTTTGGGCCAATCACCAGGAGGTTGTAAGTTCTACTCTCACTATATACATAAGGGCCGTCTGGCTGACCTTGGACTAATCACACACACACACACACAGCCCAACTCACCTCACAGGCATATCATTCTGGGGAAAACAGGAGAAGAAGGCTAAGTTGGATGTGTTTGCCACCTTGAATTATTTGTGTAAAAAAAAAACGGCTGAATACAAATAAATAGAATAAAAACGTGCTCACTATAAAGGAGTGTCAGACTCTTTGAGCCATACTACAGGGCTTGTTCTAGAAGTATATTTGATTTTAAGGTACCCTCCAACTTTTGCCTGTAAATAAGATTGATTTGCCTTACAATGCAGAGAGGAAACACTGATTTAGCATCCAGTGTTTGGAAGTACCTAAAAGCTCTGCTGATGAGACTTACAGTACAAGAATAGAATAGGTTTTCCCCCCCTTTGGTTTCACTTAAGTTTTAAAAAAATGCTTCCCTATGATTACAGGCAGAGAATAGAAAAGATTTTTGATTTCTGGATGCTGGTATCTTATGTTAAGACACAAAGAGTTTCAATATTTGTATGTGTAGTGGATTAACAGTTGTGAAACTCAGTTGGGATTCAGCAACTCTAATTTAACTGGCTTATTTTGCTTATGCTACAAGATTCCTAAGACGAGACTTTTTCTAGGCCACCTTATTAGAATTCTTCATAACCGCAGATACTCGGCATTGAATCCTCTGAATATCTTGAGCCGCCATGTACAAATAGGCGGCAATATAAATTTCCTAAAATAAAATAAATATCTAGAATAGCTTCTACCATTCAACTCTTCCAGTCTTAAAGAAATCCATCATGATCTAAGCCCAGTTGCCCCTTATATTTCATACTTTTCAAAAAAAAAAATATTGACCATGTTACTTCATCACTGATTTACATCTTTTGTGCCAGTGTTCGTGCCAGCACGAATTCTGTAAAGAAGGAAATAAATATTGAGATGTTTAGGATGCTGGCTTGTGCTGTGGAACTGCAAGAAAGACACTAAACCCGTGATGGCAAGGAGCCGTATCTGTGGGCACACTAGTGTTGCCCTAGCTCAGCTCCAGCACGCATTCGCGCGCTGGCCAGCTGATTTTCGGGTCTTCCGGGCCCACCGGAAGTCAGGAAACGGGCTGCTTCCGGACTCTGGGAGGGTTGGGAAGGCCGTTTTCATCTTCCCCAGGCTCCTAGAAAGCCTCTGGAGCCTGGGGAGGGCGAAAAAGGGCCTTCCAGTCCCACTGGAAGTTGGGAAATGGGCCATTTCTGGCCTCTGGGGGGGGGGAGGCCATTTTTGCCCTCCCCAGTCTCCAAGAAAGCCTCTGGAGTCTGGGGAGGGTGAAAAATGTGCCTACTGGGCCCACCGTGCCAAAAACAGAGGGAGCATGGGGGGGGGGTGTCATGCATGCGTGGGAGGACGGAGCGCATTGAATTATGGGTGTGGGCACACGGGTGCATGACCCCCACACACTCCCCCCGCTTTTGGCACACGATGGCAAAAAGGTTAGCCATCACTGCACTAAACCATGCTGTTTTTCACCTCTTCATCTGCTCTCATGTTTATCTTCCCTCTTCAGTGTTTGCAGGTAATCTCAACCAGTGTAGGTAGGTGGATAGGCAAGTAGATGGAGGGAGGGAGAAAACACTTTGTACCTTTCCTGATTTTGATTCATAGTGATCTGCCCAGCTACGGACCCCAAAGAACGCAGCCCACACAAAGTACTCTGGCCTAAGTACTTCCTCTTGATCTAATGTGAATTGATGCCTACGTGATACTGCGATTTTATCTCTAAAGTTATAGTGTACTGTATTTTTCAGAGTATAAAATGCACCTTTCCCCCCTCCCCCCAAAAAAGGGGGTGAAAATTTAAGTGCGCCTTATACACCGAATGTAGCCCCGCCCACTCACTGGCCCACACCCTTTGGCCTCTGCCTCGCAGCAGTTAACCTCTTTGCAAGCAAACAGCAAGAAAAAACAGGTCCTTTCAGCTTCAGCACAGCCTAATTAGCACAAGTTGATTGGATCCGCCTCCCGACTCTCAGCTGATTTGCTCTCATCTGTTTTGCGCAGGGCTCTGCTGCTTGCTGCAAAGAGGTAAATTGCTGGAGGAGATTTTTTTTTCCTTGTGCTAATCAAACTATGCTGAAAACGAAAGTGAAAGTAAAGCAGGCTGTTTGCTGTTTGCTGCAACAAGGCAAAATTGCTCAGAGGCAGAGGGAGATTTCTTTTTCTTTTCCTCACCAAAAAAGGTAGGTGCGTCTTATACCCCGGTGCGTCTTATACTCTGAAAAATACAGTATTTTGATCTTGATTAGTTGTTGAATTTGTGTTCAAGTTCCTTAGTCTATGTACTGTATATGTATAGATCATGTACAGAATCATAGATCTGAGTAAACAGATCATACTTCCCTTCATGATATGTTTTCACTTTCCTCTCTTCTTCTAGGTTAGATGGTGTAATCTTGTGAATGATTTTGCCAACCTTTACCACAATTACTCCATAAAACCTTGGCATAATTCTTTCCCCTGGACTATGCCGTACAATATCGCTAAGCATCATATGTGCTAGCTCTGGCTTACTCTTTTATAAGAAACATCCATGATTTTATAGTGAAAAATAGATTGGTCCCCAATTATGACAATGGAAAATTGAAGGGAGTAGAGGGATGTTGAACTCATGCAGAGCTTCGTTAAAAAATTCTGGTCTTATGATAAAGGCACTAGACTACTGCGAGTTCTGGTTCCGGCCTTCGACATAAAAGCTGGCTGGAGGATTTTGGGCCAATCACCAGGAGACTGTGAGTTCTAGTCCCACCCTAGGCAAGAAAGCTGGCTGGGTGACATTGGGTCAATCACCAGGAACCTGTAAATTCTAGTCCTGCCTTAGGTATGAAATTTGGCTGGTTGACTTTTAGCCAGTTATTCTCTCTCAGCCCTATCCATCTCACACAGCTACTGTTTTGGGAAAGAATATTAAGTATGTTTGCCGCTTATTTGTAAGAATAATAAAGGTGGGATACAAATAAATACCGTAATTCAGAACTGTGATTTTATCCAGTGATGTAAAAATGCCATGGAATACTTCTGATTGCAATAGTACTGTATATCAGCTGTGGTATTACTTTGATTTTGAGGAGTCAAGATACAGTGATAAATATCCAGGGAGAAATATATTGAAATTTCTTCAAGAGAGAAAGCGCATTTGTGTTTTCAGGAATTAAAAAGTTTTAACAACCTTTGGTTTGTTTGATAAAAAGTTTGATTAACCTTTGGTTAATCTCCCCACCAAAGGCAGAATTTTAAGACATATTAATTTATGTGTGTATTTTGCATCTGCCCTTACACAATCTCTTGCTTTTGGAGCAAAATTTAAGAAATACTTTTAATGATTATTTGCAATCCAATGGTACTTTCTGGATAGAAGCCAAATATTATACACAAAACAGAGTGCATATAAGGTCTCCTGGGAAATATTTAAAATTTTTATAATGATTTAATTTAAAAAAAAAACATGCCTCCAGTTATGAACAGATTGCTGTTATGGAAAGTATGTGGCCTTGCCATCTCTGCCTCTGAAAAGTTAAGTTATAACTAGGTTCTTGTCAAAAGACAGTTATTTGTCTGAACTTTTTTGAAATTTGGAATATGTAAATCGTTTTGCCTGAAATGCTTCTGTGTGGTCTCCCCTGTAATGCAAGAAAATCTTTCCAGAATAATCCGATAAAATGAGATTACAAGAACATGGGCATGAAATAGTAAATGAGTGATTGAGTTGTGGTACTGATTCTATTTGGGCTCTGTTCATAAATTAACAATTATCTACTACAAGTGTTGCTTTCACATTCCAAAGTAAGCTTTAGACGACCTTATAATGTATATTCCTGTGTTTGTAGAATGGTGGGGTGCTGCTTAAATAATGCTCTATAATTTGTATCATACTAGCTGGCAGGGACAAAATGTAGATATGAATCCCACAACAAACTTTGAACCATCTCAATATCCAACAGATTGAGGACAATCTTTTCTGCAAGATGGGCTAGATCAAGTCAGATTCAAGTTTTGTTTGGCTGAGTGTTAGATTTTTGTGTATGTGCCTTCTGGTTAGTTTTATTGACTTCTGGCGATTGCCTGGGCAAGTCCCTACATTTTTCTTACAAGATTTTGGAAGTGTTTTACCTTTACTTCTTTTCTGGGGCTGAGAGAGAATGACTGGCCCAAGGCCACCCAGCTAGAACTCATTGTCTCCTGGTTTCTTGCCTGATGTCTTAACCACCATACCAAACCACTAGCGTACCATGCCTTAACCAGTAGTGTACCATGATGTTCAAAGACTTTGGCTTTTGAGTTCATTGTCAGCATATGCCTCTGGTCAATGATAGCTAAATTATCGATTAATGAATAAAGAATTGGCAATGTACAACAAGCCAGTGCTTTGGGTACTACTTACACTTACCCTTCCACCCCAATTGACATATACCAAGATTCCCATGAAGGTGTTTTCTAAGCATTTAAAGCATTGCTCTCAATTTGGATGCCTTCTCAGCCCAAATCCAATTTTCTAACCACAGCACCACACTGATTCTCGGGTGAGACCAAGTCATCCAGTCTTCATTAAAGGGTCTAGAGGCATTAATAAATTGCTCACTGTAGTTATTTGTGCAAATAAGGAACTGGCAGCTAGTAAGTGGGTTGTATGCTTAGATGCTTTGTCTGGGTTCCTACCACCCGTTCTTTGACGGACTGGAGATGAAATTACAAAATTCCATGAGTTATTTACCTAAAAATGAATGTGAACATGTAATTTGGCTTTTGCAAACCACAGATGTCCTCATTAAATCCCAGACTATTTGGATTGCCAGCGTTACAAAAACGTCAGTTCTAGAATTAGTGGGAATGTTCCTAATAGAAAATGGAACCTAGAATAACAGAGGTAGAAGGGACCTTGGAGGTCTTCCAGGCCAACCCCCTGTTCAAGCAATAGACCCTATATCACTTCAGACAAATGGCTGAAATGGTATAGGGTCTCCTATGATCTATGGTATTTTTCGGAGTATAAGACGCACCTTTTTACCCCCCAAAAGGGGGTGAAAATTTAGGTGTGTCTTATACACCAAATGTAGCCCTACCCACCCACTGACCCCCACCCTTTGGCCTCTGCCTCCCAGCAATTACCTCCTTGCAAGCAAACAGCAAGAAAAAACAGCCCCATTCAGCTTCAGCATCAGCTAATTAGCACAAGTTGATTAGATCGGCCTCCCGACTCTTAGCTGATTTGCTCTCAGCTGTTTTTGCAGGCTCTTTTGCAAGCTCTTGTTTTGCAAGCTCTTTGCTTGCTGCAAAGAGTGCTGGAGCAGATTTTTTTTCCCTAGCTAAAACGAAACTGAAAGTAAAGCAGGCTCTGCTGCCACCTGACAAAATGAGGCAGGGAGAGAGATTTCTTTTTCTTTTTGCTCACCAAAAAAGGTAGGTGCAAACAATGGGAAATTTAGGACAAAAGAGGAGAGTTCAAGATTTTAAAACACAAAGGAAAAAAAGGTCTATTTAACTAGGGAATTGTAATAATTGAGATACTATTAATTGCATATTGTGTTGAAAGCAGAAATGGTTAAGTTATGGTTTGGAGGAATATATGGGGAAAATTATTTGGTTTATTATTATTGGTAAATATAATTAATTGATTTGTAAGAAATTGGATTGCATGGAAATAATTGGAATATTCAGGTTCATATTGATTAGTATATAAAAAGATAGTTATAACTAATTGATTTATATTAAAATATTGAATTTGTATTAAACAATTGTAATATTAAATAATTAACCAATGTGAGAATGGATATAAAAATAGATGACAATGGGAAGGGGTATAATATAGAATAGAAGGGAAAAATTGAATTTGATTAAGATTAGAGATGAGAATGAAGGGTAATACTGGTTTTTTTAAAAAAATAGATGAGGAATAAATATGGCAAAAAGGAAATATAGAAATTGTAAATTTAATTGAAATGACCAAACACTGTTTAAATTTGTGAACCAGCCAAATACTCTGTTCAAAGAAAATACATTGTATGTGTGCTTGTCTAAATTTTTTTAAAAAACTTAAAAAAAAAAAACAACCACCAAAAAGTAGGTGCATCTTATACTCCGAAAAATACGGTATGTCCTTCACTGATAATTGAAATTAAAGAATATCTAGATCTTGGCATATTATTCCTGTTCTAATACCAGTAATCATTGATTACTATTGCAGGCACCTGAAAAAGTTACTAACACATTTTAAATATTTAGATCCGTTCCCACTTTCCTTTAGACAGTAGAGTTTGGCTGCCTGTCATCCAGTTTTTCTTAAACAGTTCTGTGTTGATTCCTTCTCCATTCTCCAGTGTGGCTGCCTGAAGAGTTGCAGTATATGCTACCTTGAGTATGTTCAGGGGACTTTGGTGGTTCATAATTTCCTTCATAATCCTGAAATAACTTCTCATCTCCAGGAAATCATAGCACAATGTAAAAAAAAATTTCCTTCTATGAGCTGTAGAACCTCTCCTTGAATACAAAATAACAGAGTTGAAAGGGACCTTGGAGGTCTTCTACTCCAACCCCCTGCTCAGGCAAGAAACCCTATACTATTTCAGACAAATGGTTGTCCAATCTCTTCTTTAAAACTTCCAGTGTTGCAGCGTTCACAACTTCTGGAGGCAAGGTGTTCCATCGATTAATTGTTCTAACTTGTCAGGATATTTCTCCTTAGTTCTAGGTTGCTTCTCTCCTTGATTAGTTTCCACCCATTGCTTCTTGTCCTCCCCTCAGGTGCTTTGGCGAATAGCTTGACTCCCTCTTCTTTGCGGCAGCCCCTGAGATCTCAGAATACTGTTATCATGTCATCCCTAGTCCAGCTTTTCATTAAACTAGGCATACCCAGTTCCTGCAGCCGTTCTTCATATGTTTTAGCCTCCAGTCCCCTAATCATCTTTGTTGCTCTTCTCTGCACTCTTTCTAGAGTCTCCAAATCTTTTTTACATCATGGCGACCAAAACTGGAAGCAGTATTCGAAGTGTGGCCTTACAAAGGCATTAAAAAGTGGCATTCACACTTCCCGTGAAATCTCACCTCTGTGTGTCTTGGATCTCTTCCTTGTCTTCAATAACTTTACAGTAGTAGTAATTAACTCCTGATCATTGACCATAGTTTTTTAAATTTCTACTGAACTGTGAGAAATAGTAATACCTCAATATTCTTTACTATTTAAACAGCGGTGATGATGGACAATCAGTTATCTATTGTGTTTATTGAACCATTTCTAGGAAAGAAGGAAAAATGTCATAAGGATCCAAACATTTTCACTAAAATTAATTTCAGAGTGAAACATACAATTCTTTTTCCTTGAACTTGAATATCCATGATACGCAGTCTTCAAGGCCATCTTGGGAACTGAGGACTTAATCCAAATTCATACCGGGCCTCATTTCCCAAAGTGAAATTTGAAATTTGAGCATTGGAAGTATAGATGCAAAGACCACTACAGAGAAGAAATCCAGTTTCATCCTTGAGTTATTTTGCTTGCTTTTAAGGTATTACAGAATTTTTTTGTTGAAAAGTCTCTCTCTCTCTCTCTCTCTCTCTCTCTCTCTCTCTCCCTCCCTCCCTCCCTCCCTCCCTCCCTCCCTCTCTCTCCCCCCACCCCTCTGTGTCTGTATACAAACATATACACATACCTTCAGATTTACAAATAGGCTTTGGTTACAGCTCAAGTGTCAAAATTTTATAATGGATCAGTGCTTACTGAGCGGGTAAATATTTGGTAAACTCACCTTCATGTCTGTTCAAGATCTGTCAACAAATCCAGTGTATGAAACATTAATATTAGAAAAGCTTTGTAAAATATTAAGTACCGTTAAGAAAGAAAGAAAGAAATAGCCATGCCTCACAAAATAACACAAATGAAGGTTTGTTTCCCGTATTTGATGATGGCATATATAGAAATGGCATAAATATTGTTTTTCATTGACAAGAGCGGTTGGAAATGTACCTGTCTCTAGGGATGTCCAATGGCTTTTCTGAACGACAAATTCCATACACTGTATTTAGGATCATATTTGTTCCATGTTTATCTTTTATAGTTTATTGTATATTCTTTTGTCAGCCACTGGGAGTCTTTGTCTTTGAGGCAGAGTTTATTACGATTAATAAACAAGCAAAAAATCCAAAATAAATAACCTTCTGTATTCAGGAACATAACTCCAAGTTGTTTGTTTGTTTGTTTGTTTTGTTTGTTTTACCATCCATCTCATTTAGAGGTGATTTTAGGCAATTTGTAATCTTTCATCTGCTTTAAATTTCTCTCCCCCCCTCCCTTTTTCTTCGAAATATTCTTGGGGTCATATACTACTTTAGAATCCGAGCTCAAACTCAAAGCTCGTTCAGTGTGGATTTAATAAGCAATTCATTGCCAGATCTTAGATGTTTTACATTATGGAAGTCACAACATTCATTTTAAGATGACTGTATCTTAAACAGGCCAGTTTTGAGAAGCGTTGCATTCTGGGAACAAGAATTAGCCTTTGTAGAGCACCTGGGATTGTTTTTGCATACCTGGCACCTAGTTCTTTCAAAAGTTCTACAATGAAAGCTGGTATTACCAGTTTTGATCAAACTCACTTGCCAGTGTCACTGAGGTGACAAAGTAGGGCATCTTGCCAAGAATTCTCAGGGAAATGGGTGCTTTGCTGCAACAAAATTAAGTTAATAATAACAGATAACAGATTAACAGAGTTGGAAGGGACCTTGTAGGTCACTTAGTCCACCCCCCCCCCCAACCAGACCCTATATCAGTGATGGCTAAACTTTTTGCTATTGCGTGCCAAAAGTAGGGGGGGAGCGTGGGGGATCGCGGGTGCAGGTGCCCACATCCATAATTCAATGTGCCCCGCCCTCCTGCACGTGCGTACCTGACCCCTCCCCACACTTCCCCTTGCTTTTGGCACGTGATGGCCTGGTAGGCCCGGTAGGCCTGTTTTTCCCCCTCACCAGGCTCCAGAGCCTTTCTAGGAGCCTAGGGAGGGCAAAAACAGCCTTCCCCATCCCCCCTGGAGGCCTTCCGGTGGCCGGAAACAGTCAGTTTCCCGACTTCCAGTGGGACCCGAAGGCCTGAAAATCAGTTGGCTGGTGCGTGCAGGCGCTCTGGAACTGAGCTAGGGCAACACTCGCGTGCCCACCAATATGGTTCCGTGTGCCACTTGTGGCACCCCATAAATTCACCATCATGGCCCTATATCATTTCTGATGGATGGCAGCCCAGTCTCTTTGTGAAAGCCTCCAGTGATGAAGCTCCCACAACTTCCGAAGGCAACTTCTGTTCCGTTGATTGATTGCTCTCGCTGTCAGAAAATTTCTCCTTATTTCCAGGTTGAATCTCTCCTTGATCAGTTTCCATCCATTATTCCTTGTCTGGCCTTCAGGTGCTTTGGAAAAGTTGCCATGAAATATACAGATAGTCCTCAATTTACGGCCACAATTGAGCCCCGAATTTTTGTTGCTAAGCGAAACATTTGTTAAGTGAATTTAGCCCTGTTTCACCACCTTTTTTTTTGTACCACAGTTGTTACAGTGAATCATTGCAGCTGTTAAGTCAGTAACAGGGTTGTTAAGTGAATCTGGCTTCCACGTGGACTTTGCTTGTCAGACGGCCGCAAAAGGTGTGATCACCTGGCCATGGGCCACTGCAACTGTCATGAATATGAGTTGGTTGCCAAGCATCTGAATTTTGATCACGTGACCCTGGAGATACTGCAGTGGTCGCAAATGCGAAAAATGATCGTAAGCCACTTTTTGCACTGCTGTTGTAACTTTGAATGGTCACTAAATGAACTGTTGTAAGCTGAGGACTACCTGTATTTGGGAAGAAATAGGGTTTTTTTTGTTCTAAATGGCACCTGTAAAGGTTTCCTCCTCATTTTTATTTTGTTGGGAAATACTATAGGATTTGGGTGGTGGGTTGGTCTAGATTACTTAAAAGGTCCCTTCCAATTCTGTTAATCTATTATCATCTATTTCCTGATAGGCTAAAGGAGTTCTCTCCTGTAGCCTATCTCACTGTGGGCCACTTGTTTTCATACTTTCGTTTCGTTGAAGCTAATCAGCATTTTAGTTTATCTGGAAAAGCATTTCCTTTCTCTTGGAACCAACTGGCTCCTGCAGTTTCAATCTGATTGCTAGTTGATTTTTTAGAAGTAACAGCAAGAAGCAGTTCCTTAATAGGAAAAGATAGAGCAGGCGGGGTGATTTCAGAAATTCCTTGAAGTTCCCTGCAGAGTTACTTCATTTATTCCTCCTGCTTCGCATTTCTCCCTCTCTCTCTGATTTTCAGTTCCCACTTTCTGCATCAAATTTTGGTTATGGGCTGTGGAGCTTCCCTACCAGCTTAGAGGATGATTAAAAAGTAAAAAAATAAAATATTACCTATCGTGGAACTGATCGTTCTGCAACGAAGATCTTGAGTAAATTTCTTAAGTGAGAAAGAAAGATGTACTTTCCAGAATGTTTTAAACCTGTTTTAAAAACCTTTCTGTGGGACTTGCCAAAGGAATTTCTTTAATTTTTGGAAAGAGATGAAATTTATAAGCAGCAGCACTGTCTATGCAATTAGCCCTTCTTAATGTGGTGAGTGGATTAGTCTGATACCTGTGGCAAATGGGAAAGTATTTTGCTTGTCCTTAGAGGCACTGTTATTCTGTTTTGAATGATTGAAAATCATTTTGGTTATTAATCCTTAACTTAATTTGTGACACGCTATTTGTTATCACAGTAATTTTGAAACTTCATCCAGAAGGAACTGCAAAGCGTCTTAGAAGAAATACTTTTTTGGGGGACTTCAAGCAGTCATGTTTCAGGCTGGGGTATTACACAGAAACTACCTTGGCCATATCTTGATGTGACCTGAGCAGGGGTTGGGCCAGAGGCATATGTTCTCGGTTGTCCTTGATTTCTCAATAGCTTTCAGGGTCCTTGACAATGGCAGTGGTTCTCAACCTGTGATCCACAGGGCGATGATGTTGTCACAGGGGGCCTGGGAAGGCTTAAAGAAATCTTATGATTTAAATCTTGAGTTCAGCCTTGATGGTCCGTGGCCACAAAACGTATTTAAAGGGGATCTGTAGTGAAAGAAAAGGTTGAGAACCACTAGACCATGGTATCCTGGGCCATCTCTAAGGCCTTGGAATGGGGGCCAGCATCTTGCAGTATTCTCCATCACCCTGAAGGAACAGTTCCAATGAGTAATAGTGGGAGAGGGCAGATGAAGTTGTATCTGATGTGAGGTTCAGTATCATCAAAAAATTTATTATATTCATTTATAGCAATAGCACTTAGACTTAGATACCACTTCACAGTGCTTGGCAGCCCAGTCTAAGCGCTTTACAGTGTCAGAATATTTCCCCCAACAATCTGGGTCTCATTTTACCCACCTTGGAAGGATGAGTCAACCTTGAGCCCTGTGAGACTCAAAACTGCTGGCAGCTGGCAATCAGCAGAAGTAGCTTGCAGTTCTGCATTCTAACCACTGAGCCACCACAGCTATACATCTCAGTCTATGGCAAAATAGGTGAGGTAATGAAAGCATTGATCCAGTGCTTGGAGTACATCTGGTGAGAATGGGGAGGAGCAGACTGTAACTGAGACCATCAAAGATAGAAAGGGTTTTGTGGCTCTTAACAATTCTAGGGAAATGCCATCTTTTCCTTTGAGTTGATCAGACTATCTCACTTGGGAATGGTCTGTATTTTGGCGTTCTCTTATATTTAGATTCCTACTTGAAAGGCGGGTGGCAGCTATGGCCAGGGGTCAGTTTTCAGTAGCTGCCCTCACCTTTTGCCCCATCACCCCCAAAATAACAGTCTGACCAGCTTTGAAACTTTAAAAGACCAACCTCTTCTGCTTCACCCAGTGTGAGAGTGTAAAGGAGATTCTGTGGGTGCATGATACATATTTTTCAGTTTTTCAAAAAAAAAAAATTGAATTTTTGCATTGGTGATGTTTTATTTTGACACTGATAGTTGTCCTGAGCCTTTTTTGGAAAAGATGTCACACACACACACACACACACACACACACACACACACACACACACACACACACCAAGCCCTGATGATGTTACCTAGTTGGGTTGTGAAATGTCAGGTCCTTCGTGCACTAAGGACCTCACACACAGATCTGCCTTTGGCTAAGATGACTCTTGCAACAGACCGACTGCATTCTTAGTCTTTGGATGTGAGATCCAAACCAAACATAACGTTTTTGAAGCAGTGGAAATCTCTTACGTCTAAATTTTTCTCTGGAATGGTTGTTGGAAACCTTGACATGGTATTTTGAAAGATCTGATTAAATTATGGGAACGGGCCACTTGTAAATGGCTTATCTGCTCCCAGCTTTTGCAGTTCACTTCTCCCTTTCTCTCATATGGTGAAGACCATATAGAGCTTCTGAAATAACTCCAGAGGCCAGTTAAAAAACCGTGCTATAAATCTAAATAAGTAGTGCAGCAACTTATTTTTTTCTCTTGTGTGTCCAACAAATCATTTGCTTTTTAGAAAAGCCTTCTTCATGCAAGAGTGCCATATAATGTGTTAGAAACCTCAAATTTGGAAATAGAGACTGCATACCAGCTGACTTCTCCTTCCAGTCCTCCAAACTGCCACCTGTATCTCAAATGTTTCAGGCATGTTTTTCACAGCCGGTTATATTTTTAAACCAGTAATTTGAATGCTTGGTTAACTCCCGGAGGACTTTCCTTGATTTGTGCTGTTTTTTTCTCTCTCTTTTCAATATGCTGCTGGAGGGTTGAAGTAGGTTTTATTGAAAGAAGAGTCTGACAAGCCACATTTTTTGATAACGCGTGTGGCTTTTGGAAAATCACCTTTTTATTTCACTATTGACAAAATTGCTTGTCATAATAGAAGGGTGCTGGTGTAATTTTAGTGCATACCAGTTTTCTGCACAAACTCTGGAAAGAATCAGCGAAGATGCTACGCTTAAAGTCGGGGGAAAGCTAGACAGCAGCATCTTTGATACCTAGGCGAGTTGCTGATTCTTGTTCTATGCTGGATGTTGCCGGTAAGGTGCTGGTCCTTTTTTATTACTGACGTTTGAATTTTTTGCTTTGGGATTTTTCTGAGTAGGTGGATGATTTTTCAGAGCCCAAAGCCCCAGAGATAATTAATTCCGTATCATAATAAGAACTTGTTGACAACTGAGACTGCATTTCTGTTTTCCCAGGTAGCCGATCTGAGAGAAATCATTGATGATCGGTCCTTTCAGTTATGATGGCAGACCAGCCACCTCCATTAGAAGCCACACCTATTTTGAATGAAGTGCCACTTCTACCTCATATGGTCAATGGGGACACCACACAACAGGTAAGTTGACCTGCATAAGATGGGAATCTTCAAAGTGTTCCCTTCTGCAAATGCTTAGAAGGAATGATCACATCTTCTGTGTCACTTCAGTTTGTAGATAATGGCTTAACATGATTAAGCTCCTCTGATCACAGTTTATTTAGCAAAGGATGTTTAAGCAAGCCATGGCTTAACAATCCCCTTGGAATCTTTGGAACATATTTGATTTTATTAAAATTGGATTCCAAGGTCCAAGATCATTGTCATTATGTTTAGCAATATCAGTCTCATTCCTCCGCTGTGTGCTTGTTAACTCTGAAAAATTAACTACATGGCAATCAGATATAATCTTAATTTAAAAACAGTGGGAAAATGGCCATTCTGTAGAAGTCTGTGATTAACTATAATTGAACTATTGCCATAAAATGGAGAATATTGTTTTATAAATAAAGTGCCTTAAGGACAGGAAGAATCATATTGTCATATGATTTTCTAAAACTATGAGTGTTAGTTTAAGGAACCGAAAATATACGAAACTGTTTATGCCAGATGTAAAACGGTATTTCTGTCTAGATACATACAGAATCTCCCATACATGCAAATCTAAAGTATCCATGCTATGATGTTCTAAAATAGCTTTTGCTGGCCGATAATTTTCCTTCACGTTTCTTTCTTTTAGGAAAGACTTGTATTGCTTCTTACATCTTACAATGAGTTGCCTTGTGCAATGGAGTGTTGATGTATTTCCTTCTTTTATCTGGTGAATCAGTTTTAATAATAGTGTTTACAGTAAAGGGTAATAATGTGAAGATCCTCAATTAAGATTATCTTTATAATCTAACGCAAGAATTTAGATCCCTGGCCTTGCTTTAAGGATGTCCGAACGATTTTTCCTTGAATAGTAGATTTTTTGAAGCCATGTTGCAGATTTGAACTTCCTAGAATTTTTTTAAAAGATTGTCACGTAGAACTGAGAATCCCTATTAGTTTATGTGATGGTCAATTCGTGTAGGATCCATGTTGTCAAATATATTGGTCCCCTTTAAAGAAAAAGATGTATTGATTTATGTAAATCAGGTGCGTGATTCAGCACTCATGTTAAAAATTGCACAAAAGAAGCTCTATGTGCATTCAGAGTTAGCTTGGAAAGAGCTCAGAGCTACTGCCCAGCTAATTAGTTTGAGATAAATATTGCAAGAAATGCGAGAGTTTTCTAAGCAAAGCATTCTAGTGCAGTTGAAAAATCTATGAAGGACCCAAACATTTTAGATGTCCTGGAAGTTTTATTAGATTAATTCAAGGACTTGCATGACCAGATTTATCGCACGCAATTAAAACTTCAGGAATTTTTTGTTTTCACTCTGTTGGCTCCACATTGACCAGTATGTTTTTAAACTTCTTGTCTTATGTTTCTGGTTGAGGGAGCCCTTGAAGGTTTTGTTTTATTTTCCAGGAGCCGAGTTATCAGTAGCCTTGCAAATTGTTCAGTTCTTAAGATACAACTATAGAAATCCAGATTAGCTGACGTTTAATAATCACTTTCACCTTGTTGTAAGTCTGTTTTGCTATAATTTGAAGCTTGAGGGTGGGCTCCAGCTTTCTGAAGCTTGCAAAATAGTTCTAAGCACAGGGCAATTTAAAGCAAAACCTGCAGAATCAATATATTTGTGGAAATGAATGTGAAGGTAAGCATCTTGTAAGCTTCTTCTCAAAATCATTGCAGATATCGCACTTGTTATGAAGATTAGTGCCTTCGGGTAGGCTCCCATATCTTTCTTGCATTTTTTCCCTCCCAGAATTTTTTGCTAGAACAGCTGCAGATAAAATATAGACTTCTGAAGGTTGTTTAGTGAGAAATTATCTCCCTTTGACCTGATGAGATACAGCCACCGAATACTATGTCCTAGATATTACGTACATGACCTTTTAATGAAAAGAGTTGAGATAAAAATTTACCTCTCCTTGGTCAGAAGGGAGCCATAACTTGTCTCAAAAAGCCTTCTATTACAATCTAAAATATTTAACCAATTCAGCCTTGGGAAATCGGGTCAGGAGTTTTGAAAAATACGGCGTATTTGATTTCTTATAGGAGGAAAAAATAAGTCTTCCCAGCAAGAAGCAAAAGGCTTGGCTGTGCTGGTATTAGCCCATTATTTTATTCCCCCTTTATGTTATCTGTTCCAAGTATAAACCAACTTGGCCTTTTTTCTTTCATTTACTGGGAACGTACAGCTTATTAAATTTATGATGTTTCTCAAATGAAAAAGACTTCGATTTTAGACTTAGAATTGTGACCATCGCCAACTAAAATAATGTTAGAACTGTTCAGTCTGGAACAATTTGGATTTTTATTCAGTAAAAAAAAATGCTCCTTATCGAAGGAGGCAACAACGCAAAGTTTTAAGAAAACTGTCTATAAAAGGTACATTTCGATCAGAATAGCAGGAAAACATTTGCTTCAGTGGGCTGTAATAACACTGAATAAAAATCAAAGTAGTTTATAGTCAGAAAGCTGCTGGCTTGTTTAAAACCCCAGAAGGGTTGGGGGTGGGGGAAAGTTGAATTGGCTTGAATTTTTAAAATCACAAGAATTTTAAAAGGAGCCTTGTATCATGGTCATAATAGGTTCAACCAAGAATCTGTTCCAGCCCTGCCTAGAATTGTCATAGAGTTAACTTGTGCATTCCTCTTTGCAAAGCGCATGACGTATTGCTCAGCTGTGGCTCTCCCCATTTCGCCCACAGAACCGGTAGTAAAAAAATTTGAATCCCACCACTGAGGTAGTCCTCAGGTTATGTCTACAGTTGAGCCCAACATTTATGTTGCTAAGTGAAACATTTGTTAAGTGTGTTAGTCCCATTTTGCGACTTCTCTTGTCATTTGTTAACTGAATCACTCATGGTTGTTAAGTGAACTTGGTTTTCCCACTAACTTGGCTTGTCAGAAGGTCGCAAAAGATGATCACATGACCCCAGGTCACTGCAACCGTCATAAATGTGGATCAGTTGTCAAGCTTCGGAATATAAATCACGCTTCGGAATATAAATCACGGGACCACGGAGATGCTACAATGGTCATAAGTGTGGAAAATGGTGATAAGTCCTTTTTTTCAGTGCCATTGTAAATGTCGAACGGTCGCTAAATGAACTGTGGTTGTAAGTCGAGGACTGCCAGTACTGCAATTCCTGAATTCAAGCAAAGAAAGTTCTTGAGAAATTGCACATAAAATTGTACTTCCTTGGTCTTTAGTTTTGTTACTATTATGGATTAAGAAGCACAGTCAAGCTAGTACCATTTAATTTTGGGGGGTGAGGGTGGAAACTTTCTATTCCTTCAAGCACAAGACCAGAAGAGGTGGTAGATAAATCAGACCATTGTTATTTCTATTCAAGTATCATCTAATTGCCCGAAGAAATACGGAATGTTGGCTATTACTTTTCAACTTCAGTTGCCAGAAATTGCAATATTTTCAGACTCTCCTGGGTTAAATAATCTGGTTTTTGCTAAATCAGTATCCCTGTAGTTGGTATCATTGCACTGACTTCACTTAGATCTCATTTATATGTGAGAATGTTTCGGGGAAATTTTTGTCCCAGATCCTAGGAATTTGGCAATAGAATTAGAAATCACAGTGGCCATTTATTTCTAACACGCATACACACACACACTCTGATGTTTATCAACATTCTGGTGATTTTGCTAACTTGTTTTTCTGTTTTTAAAAACACGGTTCTGCTTTATGTAAAAATGTAAATTCAGAATTGATATGTTGGCCTACTTGAGGGATTGCATTGTACATCAGCTATTCTTATGGAACAATACAGTCCCTCTGCTGATTACATCTCTGCAAAACGCAATGTTGTCTTAAGAACCAGAGTGTAGAAATGTACAATATTCCCTCTTTTCTTACTTATGTTTTCTTTTTCATTCTTCCTTTAAGTAACCCCAAAATGACAGTTGCATGGATTTTCCTTGTCCACTTGTCTTTCTGTAGCAAAAGAGGTACAGTGTGGTACAAGACATATCATTAAGTTTATAAAATCGGGTGTACAACCATAGCAACTTTTAAGACCTGTGGACTTCAATACCCAGCATCCCCCTGGCCAGCCATGGTGACTGGGGAATTCTGGGAATTGAAGTTCATAAGTCTTAAATTTGCCAAGGTTGGACACTCCTGGTGTAAAACATGGTTGCATACTGTATACTATTTTGGAGACAGGTGTAAATACCACCACCTTCTGGCTTGTATAACCCAAGTTTCTTTGTCAATGTCTGTGGTTACTTAGTCTTTGAGAAACCCTTGATGCAGAAAGAGTGACCACCTGTAATTGTAATTAAAACGACTAAGTTATTTGGAAATCAGTGAAGAAAGAAAGCATAAAAATATGAGCAATCACACTTATGAGAAAAAATGAACACACCTTAATTATCATTTGAGGGGAATAGTCAAACATGGATTAGAAATAATATTTTTTTCTGTATAATTGGTTTTATATGATTTAGTGATTGGAGAATTTTATCTGTCTGTCTGTCTGTCTGTCTGTCTGTCTGTCTGTCTGTCTATCTATCTATCTATCTATCTATCTATCTATCTATCTATCTATCTATCTATCTATCTATTAGTTTGATTTATATGCCGCCCTTCTCCGGAGACTCAGGGCGGCTTACAGTCCGTTAAGCAATAGCCTTCATACCGGAGAAACGAAACTTTCTGCAATACTATTTGTTTAGTTGTTAGTCAGAGGAAACAATTGTTGTATGTGCAGCATGGAAGGGATTCTTTTTAATTTGCTGGATTTATGTTCAAAATGACTTCAGTTTGATTTTTACTGATTACTATCACTGATGTTTCTAATCAGATGTGTTTAGTTTTGCAAAGTTATATGTTGGTTTCAGATGAAGTTCAAAACAGGACTTAATATTCTTATTCCTAGGTTATTCTGGTGCAAGTAAACCCAGGAGAGACGTTCACAATAAGAACTGAAGATGGTCATATCCAGTGTATTCAAGGTGAACAATGCCACAAGGGTATACTCTGAAATTACTGATATCAGATACTGCATGCCTATTAAATGATTGTGGCTAGAGGTCTTTATCATAATTCTGCAGGTTCATAACAAGACAACAACTTTACTGATATCTAGACTCCAACAGCAGGAATTCCTCTGAATTCCACTTCTGAGAATCTTGGAAGTTGAAGGCCATACATTTAGAAGGAACTCAGATTGAGGAAAGTTGAAGGTTATTGAATCAAGTCCATTTCCTACGCAGAATGATCTTGCAGTCCTTATAACCATAGTAAAGAGCTGGCCATCTCTCTAGAAGACTAGTTCTAGGGCAAAGAAGTTAACTCTAATGTCGAAGGCCAAATAATAGCCACGAGGAAAGATTAAGGCTTCTGGTAAAGATCTCAAAATCACAGTGTGAAAGCTATTCTCAGCTTCTGCATTTTGAATGGTCACAAGCCGAACGTGATCAAAACTAATCCAGTCTGATGTCACAAAGGGATATTTTACTGGACATTTTTTCCACCATCCCCATTCTCGGACAGTTTCTGATAGGTTAGAGAAAGTGGGAAGGCTATAAGAAGTCCTTGCTAACTTTCCCAGGCTGTGGGTTGAAGCATCAGAAAAAGTAGAGCCAAACCATTCGTTTTGTTTTTATCTCAAGTCAAAAGTTGCTCCAGCAAAGAGCACCATTCTGTTCCTAGAACTTAGTACTCCAACTTTCAGGTTGGAGACCTCTCTGCCACCTTGCCTTTTTTTGTCTAGCAAGGATGATGTAGAACAGAGGTGTCAAACTGACGGCTGGATACGGCCTGTGGGATGCTTAGATGTGGCACGCGGGGCCTCTCTGGAAACAGCAAAGGACTGGCCCATGGTGCCTCTGCCAGCAAAAACCGGCCCTCCTGAGCTCTATTTTTGCTGGCAGAGGGTTGCAGGAGGCCATCTCAGCCGAAAACATAGATCAGGAGCCCATTTTCTCTGGCAGGTGCCCCCAACACAGGTGACATCGAGCTGGCCATGCCCACCCTAGCTACACCCACCCGGGCCCCTCTGAAGTCAAACACAACCCTGATGTGGCCCTCAATGAAATCGAGTTTGATGCCCCTGATGTAGAATATATTGCCTGAGAAGGGATCAGAGGCCTTGCTTCTTTGGTGCCGAAACTTAGTGAGCTACTAGCAGCTATTGAGCCACCAAAATGCAGAAAGAGGGGGCGAGGGTGGGAGGCACACTAGAGAAGACATTCCCCCCCCCCCCCCCGAGTTTTCAAGCAAGACTCAAGGTATAGCTTACTTACTTGGTTTTGCTTCTAGAAGTGTTCAGTTTAAATAAAACTCACTCTGAATGTGGCAGAAATAAAGAACTTGCCTGGGAAGGCTCTCCTTTCTTGTAGATCTAAAAAGCAATCTGTGGCCTCATCAAACAGATCGAGTACATGAGCCCACTGTAATTTTTTAATGCCTCTTGGGCCAACCTCAAGGTCTTCATAAAACACTTGCCTTTAAAGAAATGATTTAAGATGAAGATCTTTGTTGATCTGATCAGTAGTTTTCTAGGTAAGATTGTTGAGCATTTTTAGAGGTCTTTTTTAAAAAAAAATTGTCTGACTTGGCTCTTTCACTGAGATTTTCAACAGCAATGGGGCCGTTTTTCCAGGCTGGCTGGGGAATTTTGGGGAGTTGAAGTCCACCCATCTTAAAAAGTTGCCAAGGCTGAGATATCCAGCCAAAAACCTGTATCCATTTGACCCCATTCCCCATTTTTTGCTAAATGGTATGATGGAAGAATGAAATGGATGGGCCTATGCATTGTGGCCTATTCGACGATTATGTTTGTCAAATAAACTCTGAATGTGCTTGGTTTTAGTACTCTGCAAGCAGTCATGAATCAGTGTTGCCTGGTTTCCTTTCAGGTCCAGCACATGTTCCTATGATGTCACCAAATGGTTCCGTCCCTCCAATATTTGTGCCTCCTGGTTACGTTTCTCAGGTAATCATTCAGATCCTTTGTACCCTTATAAAAGAGAGATTTTTCCAAGTGAGTGATGGGCAATTTATCCCTTTTTATAATCCATAAAGGTAACAAGGGTGACAAGTGGAGAAAACAAAACTGAATATCTTTTTCCTTGTCTCATTTCATTAGTCACTTTTAAGGTAAAGGTAAAGGTTCCCCTCGCACATATGTGCTAGTCGTTCCTGACTCTAGTGGGCGGTGCTCATCTCCGTTTCAAATCCAAAAAGGCAGCGCTGTTCAAAGACGTCTCTGTGGTCATGTTGCCAGCATGACTAAGCACCAAAGGCGCACGGAACACTATTACCATCCCACCAAAGGTGGTCCCTATTTTTCTACTTGCATTTTTTACGTGCTTTTGAACTGCTAGGTTGGCAGAAGCTGGGCCAAGTAATGGGAGCTCACCCCGTTACATGGCACTAAGGATTCAAACTGCTAACCTTTCAGTCGACAAGCTCAGCGTCTTAGCCACTGAGCCACTGCGTCCTTTTAGTCACTTTTAGTCACCCATAATTTCCCATAATCCTAAAATATGGAGACACAGCCCAATCGCTAAGGATGTTGTCTTGTACAGGCTACAAATTAAGCACATGGTGGACCATGAACACGAAAACCAGGTGCCAAATATAAAGCCTATTAGGCAAAACCAGGTTTTATAGCAAGGAAGTTCAAGAAGGTTTGGTCAGCAGCCTATAGGGTTGAGAAGAGTAGAAACAGAAGACTCCAGACACTGTTGCTTAAATTACTATTTTTTTTTTAAAAGGTGATTGTTTTAAAATCTCAAATCTGCAGCTATAACAACACAGCCTTGCATTGAGCCAAAACTAGCGTACAGTCAGTTTGAGGATAGTAATCCAAATATTGCATTAGTCTTTAATAGTACTGTATGGTTAATAGTTTTTTTTTCACAGCCTTAGCCAGATGTTAGAGAAACAGCTAAAGGGATCATGGCATATTAGAAACGAGGAGGGCCTGTTAGCTGACATATGAATTCTTGTTCTCACTATACCTTATAAATTGTAATTGAATTGTTCTTTTTTTAACAAGAAACAGCAGAACAACATGAGTACAATGATTATCCCAAAGGTGCTTTTTCAAAAGGCAACTGGACTTTTATTCGTTTTTGCTTGAAGATATTTCACTTCGCATCCAAGAAGCTTCTTCAGTTCCCCCTAGAGGTGTAGAATGTAATGCCGTAAAATGTAATGCCGAATTTGAAAACATTGCTCCAAATACACCACATTGCAGTTAATGCTCAAGAGGTTTTATGAAAGAGTGAGAGAGAATATAAATGAGAGTGGCTCAAAATCTGAGGAATAAATGAGATTGGGATGTGTTTTTCATACTTGTTTGAGTGTAGTCCAACATCTGGAGCTTAGTTTGGCATCCAGTTCAAAACCAAGCTTTTATCAAGAGCCTATGCGTACTGAAGTACGGTGTATTTTATATTATTTCAGAGTGCAAGAGGATTTTAGATGTTCAGTTGATTTTCTATTCTTCTGCTTAATGTGTTGGCCATAATAGTAGCCCTTTCAACAGTCTTATTTTTTGGTGGTAGAAGAATAGCAATCACAGTGGTGCTTTAAAGAGTGGACTGTCCCCTATCTTTCTTTTTATATTCAGCATTTTACATGCCTTTTTAATGCTTTTTGTAAGTTCAGGTTTTCCTATAACTTTATACAAATTGTTCCTTGGTGTTGGCAAGAGCTATAGACAGCTGTGCCTGATTACCATATGTTTCAGAGTATAAGACACATTTTTCCCCATCCTAAAAGAGGCTGAAAAATTGGGTGCGTCTTATATTCCGAATGCAACCCCACCCACTTGCCGGCCCCCACCCTTCGGCCTCTGCACATCCTCTTCCTACCTGCAGAAATTGCCACCAACAATGGCTTGTGTTTTGGGGCTCTGTGCATCGTGTTTTCAGCCTCCAAACGCTCCTTCAAGGCTGCAGGGATTGCCAAAGCACATCGCCGCCCACCAAAAACGCAACGCGTTTAGAGGCTGAAAATGCGACACGTGGTGCCCAAAATGGCTACTTGGAACAGCTGCTGCCTTCTTTTGCCCCTTCCACGCTTCGCCTGCTTTAGTCACTGGTGCTCCCTCTGGCGATCAGCTGTGCTTATGAAGCTGTTTTTCAGCCCCAATGCGGTGCTTGCGAGCGAAGCGATCTTCCGCGCTTTGCCTGCTTTTCTAATTGCTGCTCCCTCCAACGATCAGCAGTGCTTTAGAAGCTGTTTTTTAGCCCCAACCAGCCCCAAACTCAAAACCAGTGAGCGAACTAATGTGCTGAAGCTGATCAGGCTAAGGACTCTAGCCAGATGAATACCTGGTAGGCAGAATTCTCTCCCCCCCCCCCATTTTCCTCCCCAAAAACTAAGGTACATCTTATACTCCGAAAAATACGGTACTTCAGATTTCTTAGATTCCTCTGTGACCCTTCCACTGCTGTTGCAGAGGGCATTAGCATTGAACATCCTAGCCTTGGTGGAACTTCTGATTGGCACGAATGACTCAGAAGCATTCTTCTCTGAATGTTGGGCTTCAATGGGGCTGAATCAGACAATTCTGGAGCCAGCTTATCATCTCCTTTTCAATCTCAAAGGGAATCTTTGAGAAGGCCTTGAATTTCAGTATCAGCCTCGTAATGTTCCATGCTCATCAGAATCACAATGCTCACGGTTTAGACAAACAAAAAATCCCCAAGAAACATCTTTTCTCCTTTTGCCTTTATGATGAGATCAAGGCATCAGCTAACAGGAACTTGAAGTGGTTCATATCTTCTGCTGATTCATCTTTCTCGTTTTTGGTTGTTTTTTTTTTTTTTTTTCATGATAGCTAATCAGCCTGTCCTAATTTGGAAACTCCAGAAGTATTAGAATTGGCTAAATATTCCGAGAGATCAAGGTTGAGAAACTGGGAAGCTCATCCTTTATCCCATAGACAGTGTGCATTTAATTAAGCAGGAAATAAACTGAGTTAACAGGAGAAACCTTAGCATTTTCTCAAGAACACTTAACATGCTTTTTTTTCCCCCCTATGAGATTAGACTTTGCTGTCCTCTCTCTTTTTAAAACCTAAAATAAATAGGCAGATGGTCTAGGAATTGGCAAGCTTTTCAGGCTTCAGACACTGTCCAAAATCTTACGAAATAGCTCAAATACCTTCTGCCAAACAATTCCATTTGAAATTTCATAACAACATACAATTTTGATAATCTCATCCTAGAATCTTGCAAGATCTTGGACCGGAAAGTCAAAATTTTAGGAGTTTGGGGAGGGATTACTGAAGTCTCATGGAACTCTTGCTATTTTCCTTATTTTGATTTATTTTAGTTGGTTGCAGTTGTCATTTGCAAGGCATAAGTGTCTGAAGCCTATGTCTGTAATTCATTTGATTAAAATACAATGGCTATGTTAGCAGCCCCCCCCCCTTTTTTTTATTAAGGTTCAATTCTCTAATTCTGAATTAACCTAAGAAAAGTCCGTTGCTTTCGCTTTCTTAACAGTTAGTAGGGAAAAATTATTTGGTTGGGTTAAAGCATTATGAAAGCAAAACCATTCTTGACAAGGATTGCATTGCAGCATATTATATAAATATTTTTCACCATGGATGCCTTTGCTTTATGTATATATATTATGGATGGGGAAGGAAGTCTTGCTTTTAAATGTTGTTCTAGGGTAGCCACAAGTTAAATGTGCTTTAGTTGTAATGTGGTCTGCAAAATGCATTTCCAACAATAATCGTTTTTTTTCTCCTTTGGAAGAGAATGGTCTCCCATCTTATCTGACTTGCCTTGAATTAGGAATTTATGGTTGCATACATGATTGGAATACTGAATGATGCCAAATCTCTCCCAAATCCTGTTTACCTGACTAGGAAATGTGAGAACAGGTTAGCTAAATTAAACAAGCTTCAAGCAGAATAATTTATCAAAGGATAAAATATTTGGTTGGTCAGTTATGACGTTATTTGTCCCAGGCATAAGCTGCCTACATTTTGCTGGTGGCCAATAGGATACTTTCAGTCGATTGTTTAATAACCCTTTTGGTATTGTGTTACATGCCAAGAGTACACTTTTGAGTGTATAATTCATCCCTTATTTCCACTCTAGGGCTTACGATAAACCACATTAAACACATAACGTCCTTCTCTTTGCTTACGTACTTGTTGTATAAGCTGCACGATTGAATTTAATCTTGTCTTTGCTAAAGTTTTATCTCTTTCTTCCCAAAACCAGGCAGCAGTTCCCAGAATTTGTAGTCTGTAAGCTTTAGCTGTGGCTGACAAAGAAAGTCACAACAATGCATTTCTGCAGCTTTATTTAATGGCATTGGCCATTCTAGGGAGTTTCAATCCCAGCTCAGTTGAAGGGTTCCAGGTTAGCGAAAGCTAATAAGTACATTTAATTCCTATCCATGTTAAAAAAAAATGAATTGTGCTTCATTTTCTTCTGACTTAAATATTTAAGATTAAGAGATAGCAAAAAGTAAAAGGTTGCCTGCATCTTGCTTGGGGTATTAGGTTAGGTTCTGTTACATCTGCATATTAATTTGAGGAGTGATTAACAGTGTTTGCATTTAGGGTTTATCTCTCTGCCTGTAGGTTTAATGTTTGGTACCCAAAGTCCCAGATTAAAACAATCTGTTATGTAGAAAAATCCAAAGCATTTTTTAATTTATTTGTATCCTGCCTTTATTATTTTTACAAGTAACTCAAGGTGGTGAACGTATCCAACACACCTTTCTCCTCCTGTTTTTCCCACAACAACAACCCTGTGAGGTGGGTTGGGCTGGGAGAAAGGACTGGGCCAAAGTCACCCCAGCTGGCTTTCGTGGCTAAGACGGGACTTGAACTCATAGCCCCTTGCTTTCTTAACCACTAGCCCAAACTAGCTCTCGTTATAATTGTATATTGTCTTTTTTCTCTTTTTTAAAAAAAACCTCATATAGCTCTTTTTCACTTTCTATTGCAGGTGGTTGAAGAGAATGGAGTTCGGAAGGTCATAGTTATGCCACACTCGACTGAATTTCACCCCTCCATGCATCCACCTCCTCCACATGTGCCCCATTATATTCACCCCCATCCTGCTTTGCTTCCCCACCCTCCTCATCCTGTGTACCCTCCGGTTCCAGGAACGGGAGAAATCCCACCACAGTTCATTCATCAGCATCCACCACCACCATCGCCTCATCTTTACCAAGATCAAGGTGAGACATTAGCTGGAAAGAAAGGGGGCGGGGGGAAGCAATCTTATAGCAAGCTCACCTGCACTTAAATGGACCAGAGCTTGATGTTTTCTTGACTGTTTGGTACCTGGACATTTTCAGAACCAGTGCTGAAGCTTTCTTTCCCTCTGTAGTTAGTTTCTTATGTCCTTACGGGAATAACGACAATAACATTTAGACCAGTGGTGGGACTCAAATTTTTTTACTGCCGGTTTTATGGGCGGGGCTTGGTGAGCATGGCAAGGGAAGGTTATTGCAAAATCCCCATTTCCTCCCAATCAGCTGGGACTCGGGAGGCAGAGAATAGATGGGAGCGGGGCCAGTCAGAGGTGGTATTTTCCAGTTATTTGTTTATTTATTTATTTGTCAGATTTATATGCTGCCCTTCTCCCATAAGACTCGGGGCGGCTCACAACAATAAAACAACCCGACGATAGATAAAATTAAAAATATTAAAAACCAATTTAAGATCCCCAAATCCCCAAGTTAAAATACACGGCAGATCAGGGAAGTTGCTGAAAGAGCCATGTCTTCAGGTCGGCGCGGAAGGTGCGGAGGTCTCCAAACTATTCAAAATTTCCACTACCAGTTCTCCAGAACTGGTCAGAACCTGCTGGAACCCACCTCTGATTTAGACTGAGTGGTTACATCAGCATGCAGCCCCAACAGTCTGGCTCCTCCTTTTATTGACCTCAGACGATGGCAGGCTGAGTCAAGCTTGAATCCTGTCAGCATCGTACTCCAGGCTGTGGGCAGAGTTCGCCTGCAATACTGCATTCTAATCACTGCACCACCAGGGCTCCTTGAGTAACTCTTTATCTGAAGCACTTCAGATAAAGCAAAGTTACATTTGCATTGTAGCTTTGATTCCCAGCTTGGTAAAATCTAGAATTTAGAGTCTTCGCACATTTGGAAAGCGTGAAAGTATTTATTGTTTTATTGGGAACTTCTTTAGATGCCGTCCTGTAATATCACAGATGTTGTAGCACGCAGGCACCTCATTGCCAGCTCCTGAGGTTATTTTCAGAGGTGGTCCACAAGGCTGAAAGTCAGAAATTTTGGGCTCAATCATGGTCGTACATCGAGGACCACCTATGTTACGGTATATAACCAATACAGGTGGCTGCAGACATGCTAATACTGTGAACAGAGAACTTTTAACTTCCTTTTTCTTGATTTCCCTCCGCAAGCCTGCTTGGAGTATGGGTCAGCTTCCCCCATAGAGGGGGAAAAAAAATCCATAACAACTGAAGCCTGCTTTTAGAGAAATCAGCTCATGTGTCCTGCAATTTAGAAAACTTTGTAAGCCAGCTGCTTGTCATAGGCCAAGGGTTTTCTCTCAGCCCAGCCCACCTCGGAGGGTAGTTGCTGTAGAGAAAACAGAAGGAGGAGGCATTATGAGGGGTCCTTGGTGGTCTCTGAGCTTGTTTGTTTTCCTGCAGACATTTCAGTGCTAGTAAGAACTCCTTACTAGCATTGATGACATTACCTAGTTTGGGTAATAATATGTCTGCAAGAAAAACACCAAGCTTAGAAAAGCATTAAGGACCCCGCATTTCAATCCACAGCTACAAATATTCCCCTTTATAGGAAGCATTTTCTATGCCACCTTGAGCTATACAAAGTGAAGGCAAGATAGATAGATAGGTAATCTTTACTGCTATCAAGAGCCGAGGTGGCGCAGTGGTTAGAGTGCTGTACTGCAGCGATTTCAGTTGACTGCTAGTTCAGCAGATCAGCAGATCAAATCTCACCGGCTCAAGGTTGACTCAGCCTTCCATCCTTCCGAGGTGGGTAAAATGAGGACCCAGATTGTTGGGGGCAATATGCTATTTAGTATACTGTCGATGGTTGTAAGCCGCCCGGAGTCCTCGGGAGAGCGGGCGGCATAGAAATATGACTAATAAAATAAAATAAAAATAAATACTTTCATAAGTGCTTCATTCTTTTTTTCCTCTCCCTTCCAGACAGTAGAGTTGCATTTAACACAATTGCCCTAAATTTGCATTGGTGCTAGAAAGTTTGTGAATCCTTTAGCAATAGCACTTAGACTTATATATCGCTTCCCAGTGCTTTACAGCCCTCTCTAAGCGGTTTACAGAGTCAGGCTCTTGCCCCCAACAACCTGCGTCCTCATTTTACCCACCTCGGAAGGATGGAAGGCTGTATTCATACAGTTGTAAAGTGTATTCTGCCCAATTTTACGACCTTTCTTGCCGCCGTTGTTAAGTGAATCCCCACAGTTGCTAAGCGAGTAACACTGTTGTTAAGTGAATCTGGCTTCCCCATTTGCCAGGTCGCAAAAGGGGATCACGTGACCACGGGGAAGCTGCAATGGTCGTAAGTGTGGAAAACGGTCATAAGTCACTTTTTTCAGTGCTGCTGTAACTTTGAACAATCACTAAATGAACTGTTGTAATGCGAGGACTACCTGTATGGCATGGGCATTTAATAAAATCATATAGGGTTTACTTTATGCCCTACCCTACCCTTGTGCTTGTTCACACTCTTTTTCTCTTATACACTGCTCAAAAAAAAATAAAGGAAACACAAGCAGAAGACATCCGAGATCTGAATGAATGACATAGCCTTATTAAATACTTTGTTCGTAGTTTTGTGTTCCCTTTAGTTGTTGAGCAGTGTATAAACTACTGTATGTAAAAAACAAAGTATTTAATAAGGCTATGTCATTCATTCAGATTTCGGATGTCTTCTGCTTGTGTTCCCTTTATTTTTTTGAGCAGTATATAATGTCATACATATTCGCCAATTGCGTCCCTTTCTAGTCCGGGACTCATTACGCACCGTCACTCAAGCCCTCGTCATTTCCCGACTTGACTACTGCAATGCTCTCTACATGGGGCTCCCCTTGAAGTGCACCTGGAAGCTGCAACTGGTCCAGAATGCGGCTGCGCGAGTAATTATGGGAGCAACATGGTGCTCGCATGTAACACCTCTTCTATGCGAGCTGCACTGGCTTCCGGTGGCCTTCTGAGTACGCTTCAAGGTGTTGGTTCTTACCTTTAAAGTGCTCCATGGCTTAGGACCTGAGTACTTACGAGACCACCTGCTGCAATCGATAACCTCCCACCAACCAACACGCTCTCACAGAGTAGGCCTACTCATAGTACCAACATTAAAACAATGTCATCTAGTAGTTCCAAGGGAGAGAGCCTTCTCTGTGGGGGCACCTACGCTTTGGAACAAAATACCACCTGGAATACGAATAATCCCAGATCTTCGCACTTTCCGACGTGCCCTGAAGACCTTTCTATTTCAACAAGCAGGGCTAGCATAAACATCAAAATTCTATGCCAAGGTCTTAGTAGATACACCAAGTTGACTCAATTTATTATTTACTGTTTATAAAATATATTTATATGTATATGAAATCTTAATCTGTTCACTGCCCTGAGTCCTTTGGGAGAAGGGCGGTATAGAAATTCAATAAATAAATAAAATATACATACACTCAAGTTGTGTATATTTGTATAAGTTGCAAAAACAGGCCTGGTTGTTAGTGCCGTGAAGCAATATGCAGGTAATTTATCTATTTGATTCCATGTCTGTCTTAAGCCTTGAAGGCATTTAAACACAACTCCTTTTAACAGTTGTGTTCCATCTAACGGGTTCTTTTTTTGCCTTTGTCGCTCTAGAGTCCCGTTCCCACGGCAGAGCAAACTTTGTTCAGCGAGACGAAAGGACTCTCAAAATGCAAGAACATCTGAAGAAGAGGCTAAAAGACCGACAGGCCAGCGGACATACGAATAACAAGGCCAACAGCCCCCCTGCCTCACCTCACAAAGCTAACAGCTCTTCCGGCACCAACGTTCAGAACGGCTACGGAAAGGGGCAGCCAGGCACCGTAGGGCAAGTGAAACAGAAGCATATAGGGAAAACCCGGGGAAGCCCCATCCCTTCAGCCGATTCAGGAATGGGAGGTACAGAACATTTTGTGGATATTTTGGGGGTGGGGGTGGGGGGAAATGGATGCATGCATTAATCAAGTGCATGTAAACTGTGCGGAGCCCTGTGGGAGTCGGCTGCCTCTGAATTGGTAAAACCAACAGGTCCATTTCCTGCATGGGAAAGGAATGAAATGGTGACATCTTCCTATATGGCACCAGGAGAAGACTCTTATTTTCCTTAAGTGGTTTACAGCAAGGGTGGGGAACTCTAGCCCCTTTTATGACTGGCGGATTTCAACTCCCAGAATTCCTGAGCCAGTCATGCTGGCTCAGGAATTCTGGGAGTTGAATTCCACCAGTCATAAAAGAGCTATATTGTTGTGGCTTGTCCGTTGCCAACCCCTCCAGCAGCCAAATCAGGAGGAGGAGGAGGAGGTGTGGGAGTCAGGTCAGCATCAAGGCAACCTGAGAGCTCTGAGCGGGAAGAGGGAATGGAGCTGTCAGAGAGACAAGAGGTGGAGTCTGGGCTGTTTGTCAGCTCTCAGATGGAGAGTCAATAGCCTCCAGGTCTGGAAGTGGCTGATGAGGAAGAAGAGGAACAGCTGGATCCAGTGCCTGACGCGTGGCTGCACAGAAGGCAGAGGAGAGGAGAGCAGTGGAAATCTATGGGCCGATCCTTGGGACGGAAGAGCCACCGCTGCTAGCAAAGCGATGAATAGATGTGGCAGACAACTATTAATCTCCCGGATGGACTGACTTATTAGCCTGCGGTGTGAGAGAGACTTTTTGCTGGGGCTGCTGGGCACGCCTAATAAAGGAAACTTTGAGTCAACTTCAGAGGGTTGTCACGTAAGGGGAGGTGGGTCAGAACATATAGTTCCCCACCTCTGGTTTACAGACTAGATGCAGAAGACTTTTCCAAATGGGTTTTGCTTGGATTATGCTTCTTGGCAAGCATCGTTTGGCGTGGCTGAAGGTATATTGGTGCTTCTTTCAACCTAGCAGTTCAAAAGCACATAAAAAATGCAGGTAGAAAAATAGGTGTCACCTTTGGTGGGAAGGTAACAGCATTCCGTGCACCTTTGGCATTTAGTCATGCCGGCCACATGACCGCGGAGACGTCTTCGGACAGCGCTGGCTCTTCAGCTTTGAAACAGATGAGCACTGCCCCCTAGAGTCGGGAACGACTAGCACCGTGATGGCTAACCTATGGCATGCGTGCCACAGGTGGCACGCGAAGCCATATCAATGGGCACGCAAGCATTGCCCTAGCTCAGCTCCAGCGCACATGTGCACACTGGACAGCTGATTTTCGGGCCTTCCAGGACCACTGGAAGTCAGGAAACAGGCTGTTTCTGACCTCCAGAGGACCTCCAGGAGGGGTGGGGAAGGCCTGATTTTCACCCTCCCCAGGCTCCAAGAAAGCTTCTGGAGCGCCCTACAAACAGCCAGTTCTCCAGTGAAGGAAAAGGGGGGGAAAAAGGCCATCCAGAAAGAAACATCCATAATCACAGGTTCCTTTGTTTCCGTTGGCTTATTCAACCCTTTGCATTAATTAGCATTCTGAACTTTGCGCCACGGAAAGTCTTAAGCAGAAAAGAGAACATGAAATTATCTGGAAACAGGCATATCTTTCCCCTTTTCAGTCTTTTTAGCCTTCCTAGTGCCAAAGCTTTAATCTTAATTAACAAATGAGACAAAAGGTTCCCAAGCGTCTTCCCAGCACAGGGAATGGTAGCCTATCCTTTGAGGAAAATTTGCTTATCATTTGGTATGTGTCTAATCTCAAAAACGGACCCCCCCCCCTTTTTTTTAAAGGAAAGTATACTAATGAAAGGAAAGGAAATATTCTGAGCTGTATTTCTGAAGTGAAAGAGAACTTGCTGTTCGGATTTTAAAATGTTAGAATTTTAAAATTGGCCAAAGGCCATGCAAATTCTGGGTGGCATCACAGGGCAAGCTAAAAGGAAGTCTGTAGTGTTCTCCACCTCCTGAGCAGACTTGCAAGCTTGGCAGATTCGGTGGTCAAAACAAATAAGGCCACTGAACTTTGCTCAGCTTGTGTTTTGCTGCTTCTAACAACTTTTTATCTGTTGGCGCTGCAGTTAAAAAGAAAAAACATTTAACTGGGGATTTTTGTTCCGTTTCCCCTTCGCTTAATGTGTTGTTGTGTTTTTCCTCCTAGAATCTGACACGGAGTCTAGAAAATCTGAAGAACTCTTGAGCTTCAGTAAGCCTACCGTAAGTTGCAATCACTGTTCACAGGGGTGGGGTGGGGCTTCTAACCTTCTCCCACCAAACAGAGATAGAAAACATTTAAAGTTGTATCAAATTCGGTTTTAGAGTTCTATATCTTAAATATTACAAGTGAAACATGTCTGTAGTCTCTCTAACTGCACTCTGAGGACAAATTCATTCGTGTGTGCAGATGTTTAACTAAAATAAGAAGTGGGTGGAAAATGGAACTGGCTTATTGTAATGCTCTCTACATGGGGCTCCCCTTGAGGAGCACTCGGAGGCTCCAACTGGCGCAGAGTGAGGCTGCGCAGGTGGTTATGGGAGCGACGTGGCGCTCCCAATGTTACACCTCTCCTGCATGAGCTGCACTGGCTCCCGGTGGTCTTCCGAGTGCGCTTCAAGGTTTTGGTTATCACCTTTAAAGCGCTCCATGGCTTAGGACCTGGTTATTTACGGGACCGCCTACTACCACCAATAGCCTCCCACCGGCCAGTACGCTCCTATAGAGAGGGGCTCCTCCGGGTGCTGTCGGCCAAACAATGTTGGCTGGCGGCCCCCAGGGGGAGAGCCTTCTCTGTGGGAGCACCTACCACCTGGAACGAGCTCCCCGCGGAGATATGGAGGATCCCGGACCTGCGCACCTTCCGTCACGCGCTCAAGACTCACTTATTCCATCAAGCCGGCCTGACCTAAGTCTTTTCCCCATTTTAAATGGGAATTTTAATTTGTTTTAAATTATTGGGATTTTAAATTTTTCAGCCAAATTATTTAATTTCGTTTTAGTCTATTTTAAATTTTGTATTTATATGTTTTATTTTATGGCTGTACACCGCCCTGAGTCCTTCGGGAGTAGGGCGGTATATAAATTCAATAAAATCTAAAAATCTAAATCTTAGCCTCTAAGTTCAAATAGGGACAGTAGATGAGGACAGCAGAATACATGACACCGGGAACACCCACAAGATGGCTCCAAAGATGGGGTGTCAAACTCTGTTTCATTGAGAGCCACATCAGGGCTGTGGTTGACCTTCGGGGGGTCCGGGGGTGTGTGGCTGACTGGGTGGACATGGCCAGCTTGACGCCACTCCCGAAACTGCTGGCATGTTTCTTCCTGGATAGATCGGGCCGTAGCTACGCTGGCCTGAATAGATCGGGCCGTAGCTACGCTGGCCCGATGTTTCCTCTTCACATTGGGTAGACCAGGCCAAAGCAACGCAGTCTGGCCCCTTAAATTTTCCAGGACAGCCCCTCAGGCCGGATCCAACCCCATCATGGGCCAGATGTTTGACACACCTGCCCTAGAGCAATAGCATTTAAGCTTATATAGCAATAACAATAGCACTTAGACTTACATACGGCTTCATAGTGCTTTACAACCCTCTCTAAGTGGTTTACAGAGTCAGCATATTTCCCCTGAAAATCTTTGTCCTCATTTTACCGATCTCAGAAGGATGGAAGGCTGAGTCAACCTTGAGCCTGGTGAGATTTGAACTGCCAAATTGCAAGCAGCTGGCAGGCAACAGAAGTAGCCAGCAGTACTGCACTCTAACCACTGCGCCACCAGAGCTCTTTACTGCATTACTGCAATCACTGTGCCACCATGCCTCCTTATATACCTCCCCATAGCACATTACAGCACTCTCTGGATGGTTTACAATGTAGAAGCATTATTTGCATATTGCCTGCAACAATCTGGATCCTCATTTTACCCACCTCAGAAGGATGAAAGGCTGAGTCAACCTCGGGCCCCATTGGGATTGAACTCCAGGCTGTGGGCAGAGTTAGCCTGCAATACTGCACTTCACCACCAGGGCTCATAATGTTACACCAGGCCCATCCAGTTGTGGCAGATGTAATGGCACAATGCAGCTGTCATCATTTTTGGGGAAGCAGCAAAACAACCACCTATTGCATATTTGTATTGTAAATGGTAACCATCTTCCCTTTGGTTTCCAAAGGTCTCTGAGATACAGGCACGTTCGGCAGTTATTTCTTGGACTGCCCCAGCTGCAGCCCAGAATGAAGAAACGCAGAGTCTCACTCCTGAAGCCTTTACTTTTGAAGTCGCAATCTCGAATAGCGGTAAAAATGGAAAATTTAAATCGCTTTATAGGTGAGTCCCATTTTCATAATTGAATGGCATAGCTTTCTTAGCTGGCCGCCTGACAGCTGATGTCAATCAGGATTGTTTTTTCAGCTTCGTTTCCATGGAAATAATTTTAAAAGTGGAGCTTATATTTGCTTCTACTGTTGAACTTTGAGTGCCAAATCCTAGAAGTAAATTTTAAGATTAGCTTGCAAACCTAATTTTTATCCTGTGGCCTCCTTCCTGATACCTAGTCCTTGCAAGCTGCATTTGCCAGCTGATTTGTCATTGTGAGCATGTTTTTATTATAGGGTTTTCCCCTCTGCAAAAGGCAGAAGGATTTTGTAGCTCATTATTTTTGTTGTTGTTAGGATCTAACGATATCTTTTTTTCCCCACCTACAGTGGTGAGGATGTAACTTTTACTCTGTCTGAACTCCGACCAGCAACTGATTATCATGTCAGGTGAGCTTGGGAAGCAAAAGTTTATCAATAGCAAGACAATAAAATAAAGATTGCAATGTTTTAAATTTGAAGGGGAGGGTTTTTTTTTTCTTTTGAAGGAGAGGCCTTCCATCAAGGGGTACAGGGGACATGGAAATTGCATTATTGCCAATAGAGGACTTTGGGGGGGGGGGTTGCTTTTAAACCTTCTCGTGGCCCTTGTTGGAGAACTTTGGATTTTCTTGTCAAATAACATGAAAATATAAAGGGTATTTTGAGTTTAAGGTAGGTATTTGGGTCTTGAGAATGGGGACACAGGAATCTGGAGCTGTGGGTCTCTTCTAATGCCCTCTACCATAAGAGGGCTATATTTAGGGATGGGCTGCTGGGGGTTCTCAGGGATTCTGTGCAGTTCGGAGAACCCCCAAGTTCCACTCTTGGCTGGTCCCACCCACCACTCCCCTCCCAGGAATCCCCATGCGGCCCGTTTTGGATCCAGATAAGTGCAGGGCACGTGTGGAGGCTCAGGGAACGACAAAAAACGGGCCTACCAGAAGTTTGGGAAGGCCAGAAATGGGCCTGTTTACCAAAGCCTGGGGAGGCCATTTTTGCCCTCCTGGAGGCTCGAGAAAAGCCTCTGGAGCCTGGGGAGGCTGTTTTTGCCCTCCTGGAGGCTTGAGAAAAGCCTCTGGAGCCTGGGGAGAACAAAAATGCACACACACACACACATACACCCCATGGTGCCGGAGGCCGACTAGGCCACGCCCACCATGCCCATACCCACGCAGCAACCCGGCAGAGAACCTCTTGCTAAAATTTTTAAAGCCCACCCGTGGCTATATTCCAAATGAAGTTCTGACATATCTATTTCTCAGAGCCTTATGTTCCCCATGGTCTGTTTTTTTCAGCTCTCAACGTCATTGTATGTTGGTAGCTTCCTTGGTTTGTTTTGCTTCATTGTATGTTTGGCATTACTTGTCCGTAAGTTCATTGAACATTTTATATCTGCCCCCTTTCAAAACACTTTGCCATCTCCCACGAACCTTCAAAATGAACAGATAATGAGGAGTTACAGCAGAATTTAGAAAACAGGGATAAGACTGAGACTTTGTTTCTAAAGCTGTATCTATTTTTTTGTTGACTTCATGCAGAGTTTCGGCATTGGGTCATTCCACGAAGGAATCCGTTTCAGAGCTGGTGAGTTTTACTACCGAGAGTTGTGAACCGGATCCTCCAGCTGCACCAAAAGTAGTCAACAAAACCAAAAACAGCCTGACTTTACAGTGGAAGGTAAGAGAAAAGCCAAGAATGGTTCCTGGCCTCTGTGTGGGTTTTCAAAAGAAATACAGATTTCCCTCCTCTCCCCCTCTTTGTAATGATGTTTCTTACAACTTCCTTTGAATGTACTCAGCTTACATCACACACAGTTTTGTAGTGCGGGCACTGGGCAATATTTACATATTGTTTTTGGTTTTTTATGCATGCTTGGAGAGGTGAGGGTGGGAGATATACAGTAGTAGCAGCCAAAATTGTGGAAACCTTTTGGGAAAAGCGTATTTTCTAAAAACAGCTAATAACACCACTTTTTGGGGGGTGGGAGTGGTACCATAAAATTATATATCAATGGAAAGATAATTTGGTCAAGAATGTAACGCAATAACTTTTAGGAAGGATTTGCTATTAGAATAGCAATTGTAGTATAAAGAAGAAAAGTGAAACACGTAGAAAAAAACGAGATGTACAAAATTTATCTCCATGTCAATTAATACTTAGTTGGGTAACCTTTAGCATGAATTACAGCCTTACAACGTTTTCCCATGGAGCGAACCAAGCCTTTTAGTTCTGCAGCTGTTCTAATGTTGAAACCAAGATTGATGATTGCTTCTGTTAACTGGGTTTTATTGCTGGATCGCTTCTGATTAACAAGTTTCTTTAGTTGGCTCCATAGATTTTCAACTGGGTTAAGGTCTGGACTATTCCCTGGCCATTCCAGCAGTGGAATAGGATTATCTTGACACTCCCCCCCAAAAAGTGGTATTATTAGCCATCAAACCTCAAAAATACACTTTTCCCAAAAGGTTTCCACAATTTTGGCCACTATTATAGGGCTTGAAAGCATTGTTGGAAATAAAGATTTCATTTATTTATTACATTGCTATAGCCACCAACTCACACATAGGAGACTCCAGGTACCATATAGTAAAATCCATTAAAAAAAACCCCACCCCTCCACCCCCAGATCAAGACTATTGGGAGTATTGCTTAATGAGGCTACACAGTCCTCATCTTACAACAGTTCATTTAGAGACTGCTTCCTCCTCTGCTTCCTTCCCATCGCAGAATGAAAAAGCCAATTTTATTTAATTATATAGCTGGAGAACAGAGGTGTGTTTTCTGTAGGAATGAAGTATTGGTTAAAATTAGGAAGTAATTTCTTCTCTGAATAACCTAACAATCTAACTTTTCTTTCTTTCTTTTCACAGTCCTCCAATGACAATGGGTCCAAAATAACTAGCTACCTTTTAGAATGGGATGAGGTACGTTTCCTGTGCTTAATGAATTATTATAAATCCTCATAATTCTGGTGTTCTGATCAAGACGTTGGTCTGCATTTGTGTAAAACATACTTCAGTGCAAATGTCCAGAGATGACTGCAAACTTGCAACTCCAGAAAGAAGATCTTATCTTCCAGTCAATCCACTTTTCTGGAAGGCAAAAAACAGAACTTCCAAAATGGGCTTTCAGCACCTTCTGTTTAAGATTTTGAGAGTTTAAGCTAGTATTTGTTAAGATTTCAGGTGGATTTTAAAAAAAGCAAAGATGCCTTAAAGGTCTCGTATGAAGACCATCAATTTCTCAGAATTGTAAAGCAACATGGGCAGAATCAATGGATAATAGCTAGTTGTAACATTGTCCCATTTGATTCCCGCCAAGAATAATTCATAATCTGGCTGTGTAAACCTTAACCAAGGCAGTCTTGTGTCCCTATGAAATACACGTTACATCGCTGTGCTTGCTAACAAATACAAGATATTTTTTTTAAACAAACAAACAAAAAACTAACCCCAAAAGATTAGCACCAGAATGGTTTTATTACCAGAACTATCGCTTACATTGCTTTTTTTTAAAAAAGATACTTTGGATTATAAAATAGTGACATTAGAATTGGCTTGTCAAGGAGAAATTGTATGAGATTAGGGACTTAGTTCCCTAATGTTAACATGTCTGCTACCAAAATTGATGGCACAGTACAACATGCATCTCACAATGTAGCTTTGTATCTGTGATATTGTTGAACCACCACAAGGAGAAGGTCGGTATACAAATCTAAACAAATAAATAAAATAAATAAATAAATAAATTCCTGGGGAACAATAACAATGACACCTGGAGAATGGAATGGGCTGTAAACTTGACAAATAAATTAACAGGGTGGAAACGTTCCGCTTCTCATGGCCCAATTCAAAGCTATGATTAGGCTAGGGCTAGGATGGCGAACCTATGGCACGGGGTGTTGCCCTAGCTCAGCTCCAGCACACATGTGCCCACTGGCCAGCTGATTTTTGGGCCTTCCGGGCCCACTGAAAATTGAGAAATGGGCTGTTTTCGGCCTCTGGAGGGCCTCCTGGGGAGTGTTGAGGAAGGCTGTTTTTGCCCTCCCCAGGCTCCTAGAAAGGCTCTGGAGCCTGGGGAGAGTGAAAAATGGGCCCACTGTGCCATCGCATGCCAAAAACGGGGGTAGCGTGGGGGGAGCACACGCACGTGCGCAGGAGGGCGGGGCACGGGTAGACATTGAATTATAGGTGTGGGCACGCACACGATCCCCCCGCTCTCCTAAAAGGTTAGCCATCACTGGGCTAGGGAATCTTCATTGAGAAGAGTTTTATTCTAGATTTTGAACTAAGAATCATTGGTCTAAAGCTGGTCTCCCTTACTAAGATGATGAGATGTTTCTGAGTCTAAACGCTACTCTAGTTCTCCCTTAAGAGAGGCCTTCCTTCCTTCCTTTAGGCTTAATGCGATGGGTGGACTTCAACTCCCAGAATTCCCTAGCCAGCCATGCTTAAGGTTGCCAAGATTGATAGACACTGACCTAATGGCTTTTGTGTATCAAAATGAGGAGGAGGAGGAGGCAAACTCTGCCCTGTAAGCCTTCCACCTCCAAATATGAAAGATCCTAGCTTAGGCATCAGGGTTAACTGGATCTTTGAGAACTTTACTGTACTTTCTGACTTGATTTTAATTTTAATAAGAAGAGACCGGGCAGCCTTTTGTCTGAAACGATATAGGCTCTCCTGCTTGAGCAGGGGGCTAGACTAGAAGACCTCCAAGGTCCCTTCCAACTCTGTCGTTGTCTTCTTCTTTGAAAAGGGGAAGACCGGAGCCTTCAAAGAATGCTACTACGGTCATCTAAAGCAGCACAAGGTCACCAAGCTGTCCCCCTCTACCAAATACGCATTCAGACTAGCAGCCAAAAATGACATTGGCATGAGGTAAAAAAAGGGGGAGAGGCATTGTTAGTTGACTGTTTCCCCAAAGACTTGTATGGCTCAGCTTCTTCCCTAACCGCACAATTTTTTGTCCCCCCCCCCTCCCCTCCCCAGTGGGTTCGGTGAGACGTTGGTCTGCTTCACCATCGGAGTTGTCCCACCACCGCCTCTCCCACCCCAGATAAGCAAGGCAGGCGTGAACTGGTTGTCACTCAAATGGGGGCCTCCCAACGGCATGTCTTCGGACGACTCCCTGACGTACATTTTAGAAATGGAAGAAGAAGGTTCGGTGAGTAGCTTTTGAATCCAGATCCTTGAGTTTAGAATAGGGAGAGAGAAGACTTGGAAGAGAGCAGCTGCCCTCTGGGGTGGATTAAAAGGTTGCCTAGTGAATAATTGCATTCTGTGCTGTTTGCCCATCCCGGAGGATCTGGTAGTCAGTCAACCCTTCTGAGAGTCATTTAACATCAAATTGTTGCTACTCAAAAGTCTTCCCCTTAGAAGAAGGGACAAATGCAGTAAACAGTAGAGTTGCATAATGCTTTGGATTCAGAGAGAAGGAAAAAAACTACTTTGGATGACACTGGAGGATATCTGAACTGTTTATCAGGAATAATCCTCTGTCCAGCATGGGGAGGCGGCTATAAGAAACCCATTAAAATATGGGGAAATTATTATTATTCCAGAAGTTTTAAAGAAATTGTTTTTGGAAACATGTGATCTGCTTGTTTTGAGAAAGGCGATATTTTCTAATAATCAAAGGATGAAGCAGTTCATTATTAGTACGACAAAGCTTCTGGAATATTTTGTAATATTGTCTTGTGTTACATTATGATACTGTGATTATTAATAAACCAGTGACTTGATAAATATATATAAGGTAGATTTTTCTACCTTACATATTTCTACCAATCTTTCCTCCCCTTTCCAATGAATGCAAATTCTTTAACTGGGAACACAGATCTATTCTAAATAATTACTGGGATTGTTATGATTATTTTTTTTTTAAAAAATTACGATTGTCATGAATGTACACATTATATAATCCGTGGCTATAAGGTGGAAAGTTTACTAAGGAATATGTGAACACTGGACGTATTTTTTCTTTATGCAGGATTATGGCTTCCAAGCAGGTTACAATGGAGATGAGCTTTCTTGCACTTTAAGTGACCTTAGAAGAAACACTTCCTATAAATTTCGGGTAGGTGCCAAATCCATACGATCAACACATCCATGTGCTGAGAAATCCCTTATTCCACCCTGAAAACTGCTGACTAGTGACTTGTTCCTACAAACTAGGTGAAATATATGACCCCTTCAAGCCTCTAGGAGAAGTTTAGACTTCCATTAAAGACCTTGGAAATGATTTGATCGAATCCTTCTTCGGTTCTGTCTAGTTCAATACTGAGGAACCTTAAATAGCAGCAACTTTTTAAGATTTTTTTTAAAAAAATTCTATCTGGGGATTGAATTTGAGACTTCCTTTAGGCAAAACTTGTGTCGTTGACATACGACTCTTCTGTGAACCTCGCTATGCTCCCCAGTCTTCAGCTATCCTTTATTAGCTTGCAAATATCTTGTTCATTGATTGGAAAATCATGAAGATTCTCGGGTCTATGGAGTCCTTGGTCCTTGGTGTTCTCTGATCTTGGTTGTTTGCTTGAGGATATTGTGTTACCCAACTAGGTTGGCACACGAGCACCGGCGACTAGATTAGAGTTGGAAGGGACCTTGGGAGGTCTTCTAGTCCAACCCCCTGTTCATGCAGGAGAGCCTATGCTATTTCAGATTGTTCAGTCTTTTCTTAAAAACTTCCAGTGATGAAGCATGTAGAAGTTCTGAAGGCAAATGCACTGGTTAATTGTCCTCACTGTTAGGAAGTTTCTCCTTAATTCTAAGCTGTATCTCTCCTTGATCCGTTTCCACCCATTGTTTCTTGTCTTGCCTTCTGGTGCTTTGGAAAATAAGTTGACCCCCTCTTCTTTATGGCAGCTCTTCAAATATTGGAATTCCAAGTAATGGAATAGTTGAATAATGAAATACCCACAAGCAAAGAACCAGTCTCAGAAAGCACCAAGGGTACCATAGTTCAACCCTGAGCTACAGAGATTCTCTTCCTTTGAATTCTTGGGTCTTCCAACTTCCCCTTTCACCACCAAGTTTTGCAAGTCTCCTTTGACAGCCCTTCCTGATTAACTTTGTGCTCAACTTCATAAATATGTTCACGTGTTATGAAGAGAGAGAGAGGTTATTCTACATGTAAATATATTCTTAAGAGAATATTGTGTGGAATTTCAGGCTTTTTTGTGGCACCTATAGGCCAGTAATATATAGGTGGTCTAGTGGAGAAAGACATTCCAGAGATGATTTTTCAAAAGTCAACTGGACTTTATTGTTTCCTTGAAGACGAAGAATTGCTTCTCATCCAAGAAACTGAAGAAGAACTAAAGAAGCTTCTTGGATGAGAAGTGAAACATCTTCAAGTAAAAACACAGAAAATCCAGCTGCCTCTTGGAAAAGCACCTTTGGACCAAATATGACCTGGATGACGGAGAACCTCCGTAGACGTTTAGTGGAGAAAGAGTTTTGATTCTTTGTTCACCCTGTAAAAAGCTCTGATATATGTTTTTTAAAAGAAAAACCATGAATGCATTTTTAATTAAATTTGTTCTCTTTCGCAATGGCACAGTTGTTTGCTCACAACACTGAAGGGAAAAGTGGGCCCAGTGAAGTGGTGGAGTATAGCACCTGCCCTGACAAGCCTGGACCACCTAGTAAACCGACCGTAAAGGGAAAAATCCATTCCCACAATGTGAAAGTGACTTGGGGTAAGAAAACTTCATTCCTTTGCTGGAGCTCTGCTTTGTTCCCTCCCCTCTGATGCCCTGCCCAATCCTTAGCTCGGGGGTGTCCAACTCGATTTCACTGAGAGCCACATCAAGGTTGTGTTTGACCTCATGGGACCAGGTGGGCGTGGCCCGGGTGGGGTGGCCAGCTTGACATCACTCGTGTCATGGCGACCTGAGCACTCTGCCAGTGAAAACGGCCTCATGAGCTCCGTTTTCGGCCGCGATGGCCTCCTGCAACCCTCTGCCAGCGAAAACGGAGCTCAGGAAGGCCACCCACAGCCCTTGTGAGTTCCGTTTTCGGCCGCGATGGCCTCCTGCAACCCTCTGACATAGAAAACAGAGCTCAGTTTTCACTGGCAGAGGCACCACCGGCTGGTCCTTCACTGTTTCCAGAGCGGACGCACAGGCCAGATCTAATCTCCCCGCAGGCCGGATTTGGCCGGCGGACCTTGAGGTTGACACCCCTGCCTTCGCTGTATAAAATGGAAAGAGAGTGACCGCATTCACATTGCATTTTTTTGTCTGGTTCTGTAGCAATTTGCCAGTGTTTTCAGAACTAATCTGAGGTTAAATGAAAGGCAGTGCATTGCTTTCTGTAGACGAGAGCTAAATTGATCCTGTTCAATTCCAAGACTTCTTTCCTGAGCCCAGCTCTTCAAATAGAGAGAAGCATTGCCAAAGACAATCTTCCTTAATAATATTTTTTCAGCCCGGGCAGTAATTACAGCTAATTATTGTTGCCTTAAAACTTTGGTCTTCTTTCAGTTCTAAACTGTGTCTGCATTTCTTCTTAAACTAGACCCACCAAAAGATACCGGAGGATCAGATATTTCTTCATATATCTTAGAGATTTCCGAAGCCTCTGCTGGTAAATATTTCATTTCTCTGTGTATTTCTTAAAGATGGAATCAATCACACTTTGAATTGATCCGTTAAAATAATTGGGACAGGTTAATACTGCATTCTAAGCACTGTGCCACACTGAGCCATGGTGGCACAGTGGTTAGAATGTATATTGCAGACTAATTCTGCTGACTGCCAGCAGTTCGAGCCTCACTGGCTCAAGGTTGACTCAGCCTTCCATCCGTCCAAGGTCATGAGGACCCAGATTGTTGGGGCAATACACAGACTCTGTAAACTGCTTAGAGGGGGCTGTAAAACACTGTGAAGTGGTATATAAGCACTAGTGCTATTCTATTGCTATTAACAATAACTACTACACCCCACTGATTTCAGGGTGTCTGCCTTTATAAAAAAAATCTTACTCCAGATTCTTGTAATTTGGGATTGGCCATTTCTCCCTGGGAAGCAGAGTCATCTTCTCCTCCCTCTCTCTCTCTCTCTCTCTCTCTCCCTCTCTCCTCTCTCCTCCCTCTCCTCTTCTCTCTCTCTCTCTCTCTCTCTCTCTCTCTCTCTCTCTCCTCTCTCCTCTCTCCTCTCTCCTCCCTCTCCTCCCTCTCCTCTTCTCTCTCTCTCTCTCTCTCTCTCTCTCTCTCTTTTTACCTACCTCGGAAGGATGGAAGGTTGAGTCAACCTTGAGCCTGGGGAGATTTGAACTTGCAGTAATTGCAGGCAACTGGCGGCTAAGTGCTACTTAACAGCACTTTAGTCCGCTGCACCGCCAAGGCTCCTTTTTAAAGGTTGAAACAAAAAAGAGAGACATCGTATGAGAGAGAAAGCCAGGATTACGCTGAATCTGTAAATTGGCTGTAAAGCACTATAAAGAGCCATATAAGTCTAAGTGCTATTGCTATTAACTTTTTGTCTCTTCTGGGATGTTGCAAGAGGAGTTGTTTGTCCTGCATTCTCCCAGGAATGGGTTGTGAACAGATCTTCCTTTTTTCCCTTGCAGGCAGTAAATGGGAAATCGCCTATAAAGGTTCCACGAGAGAACATGTATGTGCCCATCTCAAGCCTGGCATTTCCTACAGGCTGAAGGTTTCCTGTGTTGGTAGAGGGGGACAAAGTCAGGTGAGGAAAAAAAATGTCTTGGGGGAAAAAATACAAGCTGAGTTTATGTTTTGTATTTGTAAGGTATAGTTCAGTGATGGCTAACCTTTTTGATACTGCGTGCCAAAAGCGAGAGTCGCAGGGTGGGGGGGTTGCGTGTGTGCCCACACCCATAATTCTATGCGCCCCGCCCTCTGTGCATGTCCATGCAATCCCCCCGCACTCCTCCTGCTTTTGGCATGTGATGGCATGGTGGGCCCATTTTTTGCTCTCCTCAGGCACCAGAGGGTTTCTAGGAGCCTGGGGAGGGTGAAAATGGCCTTCCCCACCCCCCCTCGAGGCCCTCCCGAGGCCAGAAATGGCCTGTTTGCCAACTTCCGGTGGGCCAGGAAGTCCCGTTTTTCTCTCCAGGCTTCAGAGCCTTTCTAGGAGCCTGGGGAGGGCAAAAAAAGCCTCCTCCTCCCACCCCACCCCCTCGGAGGTCCTCCAAAGGCTGGAAACGGGCCATTTGCCAACTTCCAATCCCACCAGAAGTTGGCAAACAGGCTGATTCTGGCATCCGGAGGGCCTCTGGGTGGGTGGGGAGGTGAGGATGGACGTTTCCGCCCTCCCCAGGCTCCTAGAAAGGCCCTGGAACCTGGGGAGAGCAAAAAAACAGGCCTTCCCCACCCCCATGAGGCCCTCTGGAGGCAGGAAACAGCCTGTTTCCCTACTTCTGGTAGGCCCAGAAGGCCCAAAAATCAGCTGAGCTCGCATGCCCACTGATACGGCTCCACATGCCACAGGTGGTACGCGTGCCATATGTTTGCCATGTCAGGTATAGTTCCTTAAGATTGTGCTGCAGTTGGAATTTGGAAGGAGGGGAACGCGAGGATTTCCATACCCTACAGAGTAAGATAGCGGAATATAGTAAAGCTTCCTGCCAGTGAATTGCTTTATTGGTTTTTCAGTAGCCCTTGACTTACAACAGTTCATTTAGTGACCATTTCAAGTTACAACGGCAGTGAAAAAAGGGACGTAAGACACGTTTTTCATACTCGCGGCTATTGCAACATCCCCACGGTCACATGATCCAAATTAAGATGCATGGCAACGGATTCACATTTATGGCGGTTGCAGTGTCCCTGGGTCATGTGATCCTCTTTTATGACCTCTTGACAAGCAAAATCAGCGGGGAAGCCAGGTTGACTTAAGAACCATGTTACTAACTTAAGAACTGCAGCGATTCACTTAACAACGGTGGCAAGAAAATTTACTTAATAAATGTCTGGCTTAGTAATAGAAATTTTTGGCTCAATTGAGATCGTAAGTCAAGGACTACCTGTAATTGTATTTGTATTGTATTTGATTGGGGTATGGCATATTTTTGAGTTGGGTGGCCACCTGAGGTAAATCAGCAAGTAATGTGTGATTTCTTTTTTAGCCATCGGATGTACTCACTGTCCAGACCTCAGCTGTTCCCCCGGGGCCGTGTCGTCCTCCGTGCCTGTCTGGCAAAGCCAAGCCTAAGGAAATTACTCTGCAGTGGGGTAAGATCCCAGATCGTAAGAAAAGCAGAGTTTAAAAATGCATAAGTGCAGTAATTCTATATCTATAATAAAAAAAGAGCCTCAGATAGCTCAACAGGCTAGATAGCCTGTTATTAACATTCAGCTGTCTGCAATTATTGCAAGTTCGAGGCTCAAGGTTGACTCAGCCTTCCATCCTTTCTAAGGTAGGTAAATTGAGGACCCAGTTTGTGCTGCATTAAAAAAAAAATCAATTAGAATAAAATGGCTGAGTAACCCAGAAGTGGTCCCCAGAGTCCCATCCAACCAACCCAGAGAGTAATGGGGGTTGTAGTTCAACACCATTTAAAAATATACAATTTTTCCACAGTGGAAATAGAACTGCCTCAAGAATTCCCAAATCTTTCTCTCTAATAAATCTGGGACTAGATGCAGTTCATTATATTTTAATGGTGATATTTCTGTCCCCGGAGGTTTTAGAACACCATGAAATCCTATAGTTCGGGGAAATATTAGACAGGCCCAATAAAATTTAAGTAGCGCTCTAAACAGAGCCACAAAAATCAAACTGGACCATAAATAAGCATTACAAAAAATAAACGTATTAAAAGGCATAGCTCTTTTTTCTCTGGAATTGCTACAAGGCTGGTTGAGCAGTGAGGCAGTGAGTTGAGCCAAAGTTATGGTATAGGAGCATCTCTGGGGCTCTGCCTTGAAACGGGGGTCATTTGTCCCCTCATGATTTTCTTCTTCTTCTTCTTCTTCTTCTTCACTGTTATAACTGCTGGAAAAAACAACAACAGAGCAGCACCAAGCAAAAGATGAGGCCAAAATAATCCCTCTCTATTACATGGTTAAATACAATCTTCCTGATTATTTTGCATAAGAATATGCCTACTCTGTCAACTTTGCTGATTTGGGAGAAGAGTTGATCAGACAGGTCATTAGATCTTGGATTAGATTTAGTTAAGAAACATTGTTGATGGGAACGATCAAAACAGATTTAGACACTTCTTTGTCCACGGCCTTGAAGAAAGAGAGAAGATGGGAGGGAGAAAAACAAACCTGGAAAAGCCAAATGTTCTTAGCCTTTCCTGATGTTCATAGAATGGTATTAGAAAGCCACCTGAGGGATCCTCGGCTCCCTGCTCAGTGTAGATCCATTGCAGTCGTCTTTTTCAAACTTGGCAACTTTAAGCTGTGTGGACTCCCAACTCCCAGAATTCCCCAACCAGCAACATTAGAGCATCTTTTACTGATAACCCCGTGAAATGAAACAACAAATGGGTGGCACATCCGGACTGAACTTTTCATAGACGAAGCCAGTCTGGTGAAGCATCCTCTAGAACAGGGGTGTCAAACTCTTATTTCATTGAAGGCCTCATCAGGGTTGTGTTTGACTTTGGGGTGCTTGGGGTGTGTGGCCAGGATGGGTGTGGTCAGCTCAATGTCACTCATCGAGGCTCCGTTTTGGCTGTGACGGCCTCCTGCAGCTTTCTGCCATCAAAACAGAGCTTGGGGAAGCTGCTTGCAGCCTGCCCGAGCTCTGTTTTCCACCATGACAACCTCCTGCAGCTCCCTGCCAATGAAAAAGGAGCTCAGGTGGTCCTCCCGAGCTGTGTTTTCACTGGCAGAGACACCATGGGCCGGTCCTTTGCTGCTTCCAGGGAAGGCCCGCGGGCAAGTTCTAAGCACCCTGCGGGCCGCATCTGCCCCCCAGGCCTTGAGTTTGACACCCCTGCTCTGGAAGCATTTTGTTCATGGTTATGTCCTGTTTTGCAGATCCTCCTTCAGTAGATGGGGGCTCAGAGGTATCGGAATACCTTCTAGAAATGGCAAACAGCGACCAAGAAGAACACCGACAAGCCTACCGGGGCCAAGCTTTGGAATGCACCGTGAATGGTCTTCTTCCTGGGCGAACATACTGCTTCTGGATACGGGCAGCCAACAAAGCAGGGGTATGCATTCGAGCTCTTGTTACGAGAATAAATGGTTTGTCTAAAGCAACGTTTTTCAAACTTGGCAACTTCAAGATGGCTGGACTTCAACTGCCTGATGGCCGAACTAACTGAGGAGTTCTAGGAGTTGAAGCCCACCCATCTTAAAGTTGCCAAGTTTGAAAAACCCTGGTTTTAAAGCTAGTACAGTGATGGCTAACCTTTTTGCCGTTGCATGCCAAAAGCGGGGGGAGCGTAGGGAGGTCACCCACATGTGTGCCCACACCCATAACTCAATGTGCCCTGCCCCTGCCCCTGCGCGCGTGTGTGTGTGTGTGTGTGTGTGTGTGTGTGTGTGTGTGTGTGCATGCCCCTTCCCCCACTTTTAGCATGTGATGGCACTGTGGGCCCGGTAGGCCTGTTTTTCTCCCTCCCCAGGCTCCAGGGGTTTTCTAGGAGCCTGGGGAGGGCGAAAATGGCCTTCCCCACCACCCTGGAGACGTTCCGGAGGCTGGAAACAGCCCATTTCCCAACTTCTGGTGGGACCGAAAGGCCCAAAAATCAGCTGGCTGGCGCGCACATGCGTGCTGGAGCTGAGCTACAGCAACACTCGGGTGCCCACTGATATGGCTCCGTGTGGCACCCGTGCCATAGGTTCGCCATCACGGTGCTAGTACAACCCTTACAGACTGTTCCAAGAACAACCTGGGAACCCAAGTCTTGAACTCTGAATGGCTGGGTGGAAGTAGATAGTTACAGTAGCGGCCAAAATTTTGGAAACCTTTTGGGAAAAGTGTATTTTCTAAAACTAGCTAATGACACTACTTTTTTTGGAATAGTACCATAAAATTATATATCAATGGAAAGATAATTTAATCAAGAATGTAATGCAATCACTTTTATGAAGGATTTGCTATTAGAATAGCGGTTACAGTATAAAGAAGAAAAGTGAAACACGTAGAAAAAAACTGAGATAGACAAAAATGATCACCTTAGAAAAAACGAGATATACAAAAGTTATCACCATGTCAGTTAATACTCAGTTGGGTAACCTTTAGCATGAATTACGGCCTTATAACATCTTCCCAAGTGTTTTAGTTCTGCAACTGTTATAATGTGAAACCAAGATTGAATGATTGCTTCTATTAACTGGGTTTTATTGCTAGGTCGCTTCTGACTAAAAGGATTTTTTAGTCGGCTCCCTAGATTTTAAATTGGGTGAAGGTCTGGGCTATTCCCAGGCCATTCCAGCAGTGGAATAGGATTATCTTGAAACTCAAAAAAAAAAAAAAAAGGTGTTATTAGCCATCAAACCTCAAAAATACACTTTTCCCAAAAGGTTTCCACAATTTTGTAAATGCTTTTTGCAAACATTTTAAATTAGAATCCTGGAGAACTTTAAAGGCTGCTCAGGGAAGGAGAGGCTGAGCATGGTTCAATGTCTTGGAGAAGACTCTCATCCTTGGTCTACTGTTATTAAGGAAGTCCACATTTTGTTTCGCCTGATAAAGGAGGAAATTTTAGCTCCTGTACAGGAGAAAGAAATGCAGTGAGAGAGAAAGATGGGCTTCTTGGTTCCTCCCCCCCTCCCCTTTCCCATCAGTTTGGCTGATGGAAGAAAAAGGCGTGAAGATTGGGTGTTTATGGAACTAGCATTCATCAGATAGTGATTACATTAACATCTTTAAATTTGAGCAGGATGTTCCTTAGTAGTTTCTTCCTGAATAACGAGGTCAGAGGGACCTAGCAGGAAGAAGCACTAGAATGATCAGATTTGGGGTTCTGCAGATAATCTAGCCAGCATTGGACTGATGGAATTGCAGATAAAAGTCCTGTTCCTTTGAGCTAATGCCTTCAAATATTATTGGAGCAGAACAAGATCGAGCATGGAACAGTGTCCGGACAGTGAAACTGGCGTATGAAACTGAGCCTAAATCAAGGCCAGAAACTAAATTTGGTGGGTTTGTTGAAGACTGGAGAATCTTTTTGTTCACCAAACCTGAATAATTTGTTGGGAAGCCACTGATGTTGTGATGGTTGCAGCCCTTCAATATGCATTGACTTGGTGCATCTCTCAACATTTTTATAATTTTAAGGTACTTTTTCCCTGCAGCTCGGCCCTTACTCAGAAAAGGCAGAGATCTCTACAGCTCCAGGGCCCCCTGATCCATGTTCCACACCCCTCTTAATGTGCAAAACTGCTACTTGTATAGTAGCTACATGGGAGGTAGGTGGTTTTTTCCTTCCTTCCTTCTGCAGTAAATACATTTTTGTAGGAAGAATATTCTATAAATCAAAAACTAAGGACTCTACACAGTGTCTGGGGTTGACTAGGTGTGTGACATGCTTTTGGAACATCCCAGAGCTTTTTTCTTTTCTTTTTTCGTGTTGGAAGCACCAAAGTGCTTTCATGGTGAAAGGATTTGCCAGTGACATCCCTGTTGCCAGGGGGGCAACCCCCAGTTGGGGGCTCCTTCTGTGTTCCTGTGAGGTTGCCCACGGAAGTGGTACCCATTTATCTAATCTAATGGTCGCCTGCTTTCGAACTGCCAGGTTGCCACACAGCTGAAGCATGTGATGGGAGCTCACCCTGCCCTGTGGCAGCAACAGGTCTTGAACGCGAACCCGACAATCATCAACCCATCATTCTAACCTCATGAGCCACCACACTCTTAAAAAATAAATAAATTCCACAGCTAAGATTTTGAGAGCAAGACCTGCTTTCTCTTTCAGCATTCTTTCTTAACAGCCATACCAGATCTGCGTTTACAAGGTAGTTTCCAGATTTCCAAGAAGTTTTTTCTGAATGACGTCTGGGATATTTCTTACTCCTTTGTGAATTTGTGATCCTTAGGAACGTCCCCAAATGGCAGGATTATGGTTTAGGGTTTGCTAGCTTCGTATTTTCTAGGTACTTAAGGCAGTAGATATAATAATCTTAAGTGAAGCTCCAAACTGCAAAATACCATATTTTTTGGAGTATAAGATACACCTTTTCCCCACAAAAAAGAGGGTGAAAATCTGGGTGTGTCTTATACTCCAAATGTAGCCCTGCCCAGTCTCTCAAATGGAGGTTTTAGAGCTAAAAAAAGCTTCAGAAATGAAGCTTTAAAAAAAAAAAACTCTGAAAGGAAGCTTCAGAAAAAAAAGCCTCCAAGCAGAGCTTCAGAAAAAAAAAGCTTCTGAAACAAAGTTTCAGAGGCTTTTTTTCTGAAGCTCTGTTTCAGAGGCTTTCAGAGGCAGATTTTTTTTTTCCTGAAACAAAGGTTCAGAGGCTGAAAAAGAAGTTTTTTCTCAGAGTTTCAGAGGCTGAAAAAAAAGCAAGACATAGAGCTCACAACCAACAAACCTGTTGCTAAAATTCACCTCGGAACAGCTGATTGGTGGTATTCTGGGAGGCTGTTAATCAGCTTTTTCTTATTTTCCTCCCCAAAAACTAAGATGCGTCTTATACTCCGGTGGGTCTTATACTCTGAAAAATACAGTAACTACCAAGTGGATTGAACAGGGTAGAATACACCCCAAAATTGACTTTACTAGAGGAGAAAACCATCAGACATTTGGTCTTCAGGACCAAATACAATGGTCAACCTATCTAATTGATGACCCAGGAGAGACCCTGGAGGTCCTTCCTAAACCCTGGAGGTTGAGATAGGGCCTCTCTGAAAGAAAGGGGTGTCCTTCTACTTTCCTCTAGCAGGCCCCTATTTGCAGAATGTTTGAATTACAACCCCGCATCGATCAATAAAAGCGCTACAGCGATCTTCCGTGAAATTCATCTGCAGTTTATAAATGCAAATGTTAACTTCTCAACCCTTCCTTTCTTATTTCTCCAAGAGCCCGCCGTGTAACGGGGCAGACGTTAGCGAATACCGACTAGAATGGGGGCAAATGGAGGGATCTATGCATATAATCTACACCGGCCCCTTACTATGCTACGAAGTGAAGGGGCTTTCTCCTGCAACTACTTATTATTGCAGAGTACAGGTACGTACGTGTAGGTTTGGGAAGAAGCATTCCTTTTTTCCGAAAGTTTAAAACATCACATGCCCCGAGCTATATTTAGTGGGGAAAATAAATTGAATTTTTTCAGTGCTGGTGGAAACGTCCCAAATGATTCGTTGCTATGCAAAAAAAAAAAAAAAAACAAAAAAAAACTGTTGTTTTTATCATACATGCTTACATTTCTTGGAATGCAGTGTAGCCAAATTCCAAAATTTGAAGAATGTCTATGGAGATTCTCAGCCATCCAGGACAGGGGGCTCTAACCTTGGCAACTTTTAAGATTTGTGGACTTCAACTCCCAGAAGGAACTCTGGGAGTTGAAGTCCACAAGTCTTAAAGTTGCCAAGGTTGGAGACTCCTGATCCAGGACATGGTTGTCCCAAAGGTGCTTTTTTTAAGAGGCAACTGGACGTCCTTGTTTTTCTTTGAAGACGTTTCGCTTCTCATCTAAGCAGTTTCTTCAGTTCGGACTGAATGGCGGGGAATGGAAGGCTTTATAGGGAAACAAACACATCAGGACTAGATTCAGCAATCCATCTGCATTTAAAACACACAGGCCACTCGTTTGAAGACAGCAAAGTCCACATTTCGGACAGAGAGGTTTGCTTGTTTGAAAAAGGGGTCAAAGAGGCATTCTGTGTCAAAATTGAAGAGCCCTCTCTCAACAGAGAGGGAGGGATACAACATCATCCATATCCAGTCGACAACAGCAGTGCCAAGAAGGCTCCACACCCATTTGCACCACTCAGGTGACCCCCAACAACACAGATAAACCTCCAAGCTTCAACCGCAACAATACACGAGCACACAATAGATACAAACTTAAAGTGAACCACTCCAAACTCGATTGCAGAAAATACGACTTCAGCAACAGAGCGGTCAATGCCTGGAATGCTCTACCTGACTCTGTGGTTTCACCCCTAAACCCCCAAAATTCTAATCTTAGACTGGCTACTGTTGACCTCACCCCATTCCTAAGAGGTCTGTAAGGGGCTTGCGGAAGAGCACCAGTGCCTACCGTCCCTGTCCTAATGTTCCCTTTAATTGTATTCATTTTATGTATTCAATTCATGCTTATACTTATATATATATATTATCTAATACATACTCGACATAAATAAATAAAATAAATAAAAAGTGGCCTCCACGACTCTTTAAAAGAATGTAAATGACCAGCGGTTTGCAAGGAGTATCAATCCTTCCATTCCCCATCATCCAGGCAGAGCTGAAGAAGCTTCTTAGGATGAGGAACAAAACGTCTTCAAAGAAAAGCCAGAAAGTCCAGTTTGCCTCTTGAGAAAAGTACCTTTGGGACATATTTTTGATGAATAATTTCTGAAGGTCCACCAAACCCATAGTTGTAAAGATAAAATCTCCTTCCAAGTCAAAGTTGACTTCTAGTGGTTTCATGGACACATTCAAGTGAAGTTTTTGGCAATTTCTTTCTTCTGAGTTATTTTTTGAAGTCATTTTAAGCAATAGCATTGGGGTTTTCTGATTTCCCCTTTTTTTCCCCTACAATTTTTTTTTTAAACCAGCAACCTATCAAAATCAGTCGGGTGCTGCCATCTTGTGTAGCAAAAATGTACTGTTACTACTTTTACTATTACAAAATAGGAACATTTAAGATAGGGGTCCCCAAACTTGGCACCTTTAAGACTTGTGGACTTCAACTCCCAGAATTCTCTAGCTATGCTGGCTGGAGAATTCTGGGAGTTGAAGTCCACAAGTCTTAAAGCTGCCAAGTTTGAAGACCTCTGATTTAAGAGAAAGAAGTCTTAATTCAAAGAGGAATTTGGTATGTCAGTTTGTCATAAAACTCCAAGGAGTTGAAAAAGAATGTTTTTCAAACTATTGTTATATTTTCAGATCTCTTCTGTAGTCATCTTAGTAGGATTGGACAACTTCTTTCACTTGGACTTTTTTTTTACTGGTTCTGGTGTGAAGTTAATACCGCCCAGTGTTTCCATTCCAGAGTTAAATAAAGCTTCATGAGTATTAGAATAAAAATAGTGATTTGTATTTTTTAACTTCTATGGACAACCTTTAAATCTCAGAAAGTAATATTTCTTCTCTCTATGGCCTAAATCAATGTTTCCCAACCTCGGCAACTTGAAGATGTGTGGACTTCAATTTCCAGAATTCTCCAGAAGCTGATGGCTTTTGCAAAATTCTGGGAGTTGAAGTCCACGTGTTGCAGAGTTTGAGAAACACTGTCCTAAATCAATCTCAGTTGCTTATGCTTGGCTAGGAACCATGGGCGTTCTAGCCATTTGGTTGAACTTCTTTCTAGGATGATTGTTCTTACTGTTATTGGTCTGGTTCTTTAGGATTAAATGCACATCCAGGTGTGCTCATGTTTGCTAGGCTGGGATTATGGGAATTAAAATAGAAATAAACCTAGAAATAAGGAGAAATTTTCTAAGAGTGAGAGCAATCAACCAATGAAACCGAAGTTGCCTTCAGAAGTTGTGGGAGCTCCATCACTGGAAGCTTTCAATAAGAGACTGTCAAAAATGATGTAGGGTCTCCTGCCTGGGTGGGGGGGTTGGACTAGATGACCTACAAGGTCCCTTCCAACTCTGTTAATCTGTAAAAAAAATCCAAAACAATAGAATTAGAATTAGAATTTTTTTATTGGCCAAGTGTGATTGGACACACAAGTGATTTGTCTTGGTGCATATGCTCTCAGCGTACATAAAAGAAAAGATACGTTCATCAAAGATCCTAAGGTGCAACACTTAATGATAGTCATAGGGTACAAATAAGCAATCCAGAAACAATATCAATATAAATTGTAAGGATACAAGCAACAAAATTATAGTCATACAGTCATAAGTGGAAGGAGATGGGTGGTGGGAACGATGAGAATATTAATAGTAGTGCAGACTTAGTAAATAGTTTGACAGTGTTGAGGGAATTATTTGTTTAGCAGAGTGATGGCATTCGGGAAAAAACTGTCCTTGTGTCTAGTTGTTCTGGTGTGCAGTGTCCTATAGCATCGTTTTGAGGGTAAGAGTTGAAACAATTTATGTCCAGGATGCGAGGGGTGTGTAGATATTTTCACAGCCCTCTTTTTGACTCGTGCAGTATACAGGTCCTCAACGGAAGGCAGGTTGGTAGCCATGGTTTTTTCTGCAGTTCTAATTATCCTCTGAAGTCTGTGTCTGTCTTGTTGGGTTGCAGAACCAAACCAGAACATTTGGAGAACATTGTGTGGAGGAGCCTAGCTGCAGATGCTTGAGACTTCCCACTTGTTCTTCACGCTTCTCTCCCTTTGTTTTTCAGGCTGTGAATCTGGCTGGTCCTGGACTATTTGGGGAAATCGGCACAGTGACCACGCCAGCTTCAGTGCCGGCTGCGGTGGCAGTATTGAACTTGCTTGAAGAAGATCAGTTGGAAGGTCCTCTTCCCTTCTCCACGTGCCTTGCTCTTCACTGGGAGGAGCCTTGCTGCCATGGGGCAGAGATCATTGGCTACCACATAGAGTATGGGGAGAAACAGGTCTTAACGGTCAACAGAGTCACAAGCCATGTTCTGGAGAACCTGCAGCCTGACACTTTATACAGGTGATTGGCGATTTCTGACCATAGTACGGGTGGTTGGGCAGGGCCAGCTTGTGTCTGAAGAACTTCATTTATTAAATTTGAATGCTGCCCATCTCACTTGTCAGGTGACTCTGGGTGGCACACAGGATCTTCACAGGTAATCCTCAATTTGCAACAGTTAGTTTAGCGATGTTCAAAATTACAACAGCACTGAAAAATGTAACTTATGACTGGATATCACACTTATCTCGCATTACTGCATCTCCCTGGGCACACGATCAAAAATCAGATGCTTGGCAACTGACTCACTTTTATGACAGTTGCAGGGTCCTGGGGTCATTTGGCCACCACCTATTGTGACCTTCTGACAAGCAAAGTCAACAAGGAAACCGGATTCCCTTCATGTTGCTGTGTTGCTAACTTAACAGCTTCAGCGATTCACTTCACCGCTTTGCAAACTAGGTCGTAAAATGTGGCAAAAGTCACTTAAAGCTGGACTCGCTTAGCGGCAGAAGTGTTGGGCTCAATTCCGGTCATTCTCAGCCGGTCTAGGCCGAGCCTGGCTAGGAACAAAGGAAGTCAAGACACGTGGCAAACTCGGCAAAACTCAGCTTTATTCCCCACAAACAGGCTGGAACCTCATAACACGATGAGTAGGAAACGTGTTGCTTGCAAAGTCAGCGCTGGGAGCGTTCGCTTCCCAGCACCCATTAATGTCTCTGGACCCCACCCCTTGGACATCCAGTCAGCCACGCCCACCGGGTCAACCGCTGCAGTAGCTGGATGGGCTGATGCCCATCCAGCTGCAATGGTCCTCCTCGCTGCCCGGAACGACCCGCTGGGTGGCGCTAAAAGGCTGCTGGGAGCGAACATCTGGGCGTCGCGGGTCCAGCGGTGAACACCTCAGCTGTTTGGTGCCGCTGGAAGTTGGGCCGCTGCCAGTGAGCCACTGCCTCGCATTGCTCCCGTTTCACCCCACCCCCAAATACGGTGAGCCGCAGACCGGGACTCGACAGTCATAAGTTGAGGGCTGCCTTTAAATCAGAGCAAAGATTCATTCATTTACTCACTCAGTGTCTTCGGCTTTCCTCTCATACAAGTGGTGATCTCCTCCTATAACATCAACTTTTTCTTTGCTTCGCTCCCCAATAGAATCCGAATTCAAGCCTTCAACAGTCTTGGAACTGGTCCTTTCAGTCCATCCATCAAAGCGAAAACCAAGCCTTTACCTCCAGATCCTCCGCACCTGGAATGCGTGGTCTTCAGTTACCAGAGCCTTAAACTGAAGTGGGGGGAAGGCCCTAGCAGGGCTTTAATTGCCAATCCCACCCAGTTCAATTTGCAGATGGAAGACAGGCTGGGCAGGTGAGATCAAACTTGGGAATATGTTGGCCTCTTTGCGTCTGGGCTCAGGATATGGAGGGGGAAGGTTTCTTTGAAGTGGCAGCTCAGAAACAATAAATAGAGTTGAGTTGAATAGAATTCTTTATTGGCCAAGTGTGATTGGACACGCAAGGAATTTGTCTTGGTGCATATGCTCTCAGTATACATAAAAGAAAAGATACATTCGTCAAGAATCATAAGGTACAACATAGTCATAGGGAAAAATCTTAAGGATACCAGCAACAAGGTTACAGTCATAAGTGGAAGGAGATGGGCGGTGAGAACAATGAGGAGGTAGTAATGCAGACTTAGTAACCAGTTTGACAGTGTTCAGCAATAGCCTTCTGGATTTTTTGTTTGTCTTCATTGTTTTATAGTCCAGATTCACTTTGGTTACAGCATTAAAATCACCCATTATACATACATATTCATAGTCCAATTCTAAAATTTTTCTGTGTAATCGTCTTGTTTTTCATTTGGTGCATATATTGCTATCAAAAGTATTTGTTTAAAGTTCAATTTTATTTTTGCCATCAGAATCCTGCCATCTTCATCCTCAAAAAGTAATTTAGGTTCTAATTTTTCTTTGATATACAACGCCACTACTCTTTTGCTTTGTTGTATTAATGATGTAAATAAAACTCCTAACTTTGGATATTGTAATAATTTTAAATGTTGTTTTCTAATATGTACTTCTTGTAGGCATATAATGTCCATATTTAAGCTATTTAATTTAGATAAAGTACAGTGTTGAGGGAATTATTTGTTTAGCAGAGTGATGGCGTTTGGGAAAAAACTGTTCTTGTGTCTAGTTGTTCTGGTAAATGTATCCCAATCTTCCAGGGCGCTATTCAACAGCTTCTGGAGAACAGGTAGTGGAAATTTTGAGTAGTTCGGAGAACTGGTAAATACCACCTCTGACTGGCCCCGCCGCCATCTATTCTCTGCCTCTTGAGTCCCAGTTGATTGGGAGGAAATGGGGATTTTGCAGTAACCTTCCCGTGGGGTGGGGTGGGAATTGAGATTTTGCAGTATCCTTCCCCTGCCATGCCCACCAAGCCACGCCCACAGAACTGGTAGTAAAAACAATTAAATTCCACCACTGTCCCAGGCATGGAGAGCAATAAAAAGACATATTTGTTCTCTTCTTTAACTCAGGATGACTACTTACATCAGCATAATGCTCAAAAAAAACCCCTATTTTTAGGAGGTTCCCATCATCTTTTATTTTTTATTTTAATTTAATTTATATGCCGCCCTTCTCCGGAGACTCAGGGCAGCTTACAATGCGTTAAGCGACAGCCTTCATACTTTTGTATATTTATACAAAGTCAGCTTATTGCCCCCACAAACTGGGTCCTCATTTGACCTACCTTAGAAAGGATGGGAAGCTGAGTCAATCTTGAGCCTGGTGAGATTCAAACTTACAGTAATTGCAGACAGCTGGAGTTAATCACAACACATTAGTCTGCTGAGCTACCAGGCTCTTCTAGGCATCTAATTGAATGCCTAGCACTATGCTCGTTAGATGTGCTAAAGTCATTGAATGGCGTAATCAGGGAGATAACAGGGTATCAGAGTTGGAACAGAGGGACCTTAGAGATCTTCTAGTCCAACCCTTTTGCTCAGTCAGGAGACATCATACCCGTGATGGCACGCGGAGCCATATTGGTGGGCACGCGAGGGTTGCCCTAGGTCAGCTCCAGTGTGCATTGCACGCACCAGCCAACTGATTTTCCAGCGTCTGGTCCCACCGGAAGTCGGGAAATTGACTGTTTCCGGCCTCTGAAAGGCCTCCGGGGGGGTATGGGGAAGGCTGTTTTTGCCCTCCCCAGGCTCCTAGAAAACCTCTGGAGCCTGGGGAGGGGGGAAAATGGGGCTACCAGGCCCACCGTGCCATCACATGCCAAAAGCAGGGGGAAGTGTGGGGGGGTCACGTGTGCATGCGTGGGAGGGTAGGACGCATTGAATTATGGATGTGGGCACACGCACCTGCGACCCCCCCCCCCCGGCAACCCCCGCTTTTGGCACGCAACGGCAAAAAGGTTCGCCATCACTGCCTTATACCATTCCGGACAATTGGCTGCCCAGTTTCTTCTTGCGTGAACGTGTTCAGTTGAGGGGAAACGAAATGCAGCACATCAAAACCCAAAGATCTGATTTAAGTGCACTTATTTGAGATTTATTTCTCTGCCACTTTCCATTAACAAAAAAAAAAAAAAAACCCAATCCTGCTTCACATCTGGTATGACAAATAGATGAAAGCAAATATTTAATTGAGGATCCATGGCCTTCATGGATGGTGCACACCTAATAAGCCTTGCGGGAGTGTGATCTTTTAGAGATTTTTGTGCTTGGAATGTTTTTGCCAATCTTTGCCATTCGCTAATAGATGATGTTTGCCTGTGGTTTGCAAGGTGGTGACCGCTGTCCCGATCAAATCCAAGCCAGTAGTGATGTGTCACATATTGTCAGACAACAGTGACTCTTTTAGCCCATGCTGTGAACATGAATGTGACTGACTTTGGGGTTTACTGGCTGAATCAGGGATGCTTAAGAAACTTTCAATGCTTTCAGTATTTCACTCTTTGGAACAGAGGTCTTCAAACTTGGCAGCTTTAAGACTTGTGGACTTCAACTCCCAGAATTCTGGGAGTTGAAGTCCACAAGTCTTAAAGCTGCCAAGAATTCTGGGAGTTGAAGTCCACAAGTCTTAAAGCTGCCAAGTTTAAAGACCTCTGCTGTGGAATTTAAAGGATGTTATCTTTGATACTCCAAACCTTTCAGGGTGCCTATATCGTCTTTAAAAGAAATTTGCCTGCATGATTGGAGAGTTGTCCAATTTTTCAAAGGGCAACTGGACTTTGTTTTGGGATTGGAGGGTTAGAGAGTTCAGAGTATTTTTCAGATCTTTTCTTGTCCCGTTTCAGGTTCATCACTGTCTACAGTGGACCTTGCCACACCTATAAAGTGCAACGGCTTAGCGAGTCTACAACATACTATTTTAAAATCCAGGCATGCAATGATGCCGGGGAAGGGGACTTTTCCGAAGTTTACGCATTTGCCACAACCAAATCGCCACCGCCTGCCATGAAAGGTGAGGGGCACTGGGCACATATTAACTGTGTTCATAAATGGAGCAAGATTTGACCCCTTAAAAGGAGAAGTTCTTCAATGCATAACTGTTTGCTTCTGCTTTGATAAGTGATACTCAATGGGGTGGGAGTGAGGATTGCTGGACAATATACCATATTTTTGGAATATAAGACACTTCGGAGTATAAGACGCACCTTAGTTTTGGGGGAGGAAAATAAGAAAAAAAAAATTCTGCCTCTGCCTACCAGCATCCATCGGTATTCATCTGGCTAGCATCCTGTCAGTGTGTGCAACTGTTTGGAAACTGAAACAGTATTTGCTGTGTGAGCAACAAGGAAGGAGACAGCAAGGAGCCTGGGTGTGGCTTAGATCAATTGTTCTAAAGCTGCATATTGTGCTGATATCTGAAACTAACACTGAAACTGAAACTCCTCTCCTCTGCTTGTGTTTTGTTTGCTGCTGCAAACTCTTGACAGTCCTTGTGATCTGTCCCCCACTTCAGAGACCCACAAAAACACAGCCAGTCGAGGGTTAAGAAGCACTTGGCACACTCCACAGTTCTTATCTCAAACTTGGCAGCGATATGCACACCATCTGCCAAGGGCTTTATTAGTTCACACAAAAAGAAAATCACCTACGTAGCTTTGCCAAAATCCGTTCTTTTAGCTCCCAAGACTACTAGATTGCGTTGTTGTTCGTCACAGAAATCATGAACCACCCTCCTGTCTTATATAGGCTCTGGGTGTGGTCCAGTGACTCATTGATCCTGTGACTCAAGTCCAGTGACTCAGGTCTATTCCCTCATGCGTCTCCGCAGCTGCTGTAAGCGTTTATCTCGCCTTCTTTGGCGTGCGTCCAGGAATGACGTCTCTCCCTCACTCTCATCTGAGACACCTGTTTCCCCACTACTTGGCTCTCTTTCAGCTGGCACCTGAGACGGTGCCGGGGGGGGGGGGGGCTGGGAGATCTGGCTGGCTCCTCTTCCTCCTGCTCAGAGCTTCCTTCCTCCAATGGGATAGGCTCAGAGGACGGGGCCACAACACCTTGCAGCAAATAGCAAACAGCCAGGTCAGCTTCAGCACATTATTGAAGTCTGATTTAGCAGGAGCAGCTGATTGGTGGGTGGATCCGCCTCCCAGAATACTTCCAGTCAGCTGTTCCAGGCTGCAGGGATTGCCACAGACCATTGCCTCCTCCATGCCTTGCGTTTTTGGCTACATTCAGTGTATAAGATGCACCTAAATTTTCACCCTCTTTTAGGGGGGAAAAAGTGTGTCTTATACTCCGAAAAATACAGTAGTTTTGAAAGAAATTAGATTGGTTTAGTTAAAGGCAGGATGTTTCTCCTGTCACTGCTTTAGAAAAAAATTAGATGGCCCTCGGATAAAGCGCACAAAATGAACTGAAATGCAGAATGTATCAAGTCTTCCCAACGGCTTTTATCCTTAATTATCCAAAAACACTTATTGGAAAATTCTTATTTAAATATCCGCTGTAGGGGTTGGGTAATGGGTTTGTATCATTTCCCAAAGAAAAATCACTTTTACCCAATTTAGGGTAATTACACACCCAGATTCAAAGGCTTCAGTATTCTTTCTAATCCCTCCCAAAGAGAGTAATATACTGGTAGTTCTCGATTTACAACCATTTGTTTAGCGACCAGAGTTATAACGACACTGAAGAAAAAGGGACTTATGGCCATTTTTTCACATTTATGACCATTGCAGCATCCCCTTGGTCACAGGATTAAAATTTGGATGCTTGGCAACTGGCAAGATTGCCGTATGCCCAGGTCATGTGACCCCCTTCGGTGACCTTCTGACAAGCAAAAATTAATGGGGGAGCCAGATTCACTTACATACAACCGTGTGCCAAAGACAGTGATTCTGCAGTAAGAAAAGTCATAAAATGGCGCAAAAACTCAATTTCTCGTTTAGCAACAGAAATGTTGGGCAAAACTTTGGCCGTAAGTCGAGGACTACCTGTAACCCAGTGAGACAGTATCAAGAAGGGGGGTGGGGGATGTATTCCAAAGCCTTAATTTCATCCACAAGTTCTTAAATTATTTCCACCAAATGCGCATTGAAATAATAGAACCAACGTTGTAAAATTAATCTGACAAGAAGAAGCTCAACTTGGCTGGAAGAAGAGTGAGAGGAATAGACTTTGGTACAGTGACCCTAAACCAGGGGTCAGCAACCTCTGGCTCTGGAGCTACATATGGCTCTTTCATCCCTCTGTTGCAGCTCCCTGTTGCTGGACAGCTCCACAGTTGATAAGGCTTTCGGTTAGGACAGGTAGAGGAAAAAGGAGCGCTAGGAGGAGACACTATGGTGGGGTAATCAGACTTCCGGTCAGCAGAGGAAAAAGGACACTGCACTAGGAGGAGACTATGATGGGGGAACCAGACTTCCGGTCGGCTCCAGAATTGAATGGGGGTTTCCGGTTAGGACCTTTGTCGCTCTTTGAGTGTTTAAGGTTGTCGGTCCCTGCCCTAAGCCAAGTTGCACTTTGAAACGTCGCTTAAATTCATTCAGGGGAGAGAGATACACGCTATTTACTACCATTAGCTAAAAGGAAGACAATATATAGTATAGCATTATTAACTTCCAACTTATTCCAAATTGCAGCACCCAAAGTCCATCAGCTGGGAGACAATGTCTGTGAAGTCACCTGGGAGCCTTTACAGCCAACGAAGCGCGATGCCATTGTTTACATATTGCAGCTTGCCACTGGGAGGGAAGCGGATCAGGTAATCCCAGAATGATCTTTTTTTTTAAACAAATATTATGGGGGAAACCCCCCCCTTCCCCCAATACAGTAACTCTGAATGCATTGTTATAAAGCAGGGACATCCAACTATGGCAACTTTCAAGATCTTGGTCAGTTGGGGAATTCTGGGAGTTGAAGTCCACAAGTCTTCAAATTGCCAAGGTTGGACACCCTTGTTATAAAGGGTCCTCGTTATCACAAGAATTGTCAAGCACCGGGGAAATCGGGACATCCAGGCAGTTCAAATGTATATAAAGATTTTTTGCAAGCTTAAGCTCTCAACAAGAATCTGAACTACTAACAGTCAAAGGAAATTGGCGGTAGATAAGTCAGTGGAATTCAAGGTGGGCTGGACTTAGATCTCATGGGCATCAAGAGTGACTCATGACTGATGACACATTTAACCTCTCTCTCGAACGCAGCCTGGTCATCTCCTACATAAACCCCTCTTCCCAATCAGACCATCAGGCAGCCTCTCAGAATAACAGTGTAATCAGAATAGTTGGAAGGGACCTTGGAGGTCCTGCAGTCCAACCCCTCAAGCAGATTTCAGACAAAGCAGCTGTCCAGTCGGGCCGAATCACAGTTTATGGGGTCCTGTGTAACATTTTTCAAGTCTATGCTCTTGAACGTTGCCCAAATTGCCAAACATTACATTAAATGTGACCTTTCCTTAGTGGTAGACCTAAGATTTCCTGGAAGGACCAGAAAGGCCTTCGGTCTGAACCTCAAGGCCAGAGCCACTGCCAGTAAATGTGAGTGATACAGAATTCATAGGCCTTATAGGTCAGAAGAAGGCAATATTTAGGGGTGCCCAGCAGAGGTTAGCCAGGAGTACCAAGATATGCATGTCCAGATCTTTCAAGAACCAGGTTCTTGTGCAACCATCTGATGTTTTAAAAAGTGATTTGCCACAGAGCAAAGGACCAATTCCAAGCGTAGCTTATATTTTCCAATGACTGCAGTGCAGAGTGGGTTTGAAAGGGTGGCCCACCTGTCCTCCCGAAAGCAGAGAGAAGCTTAGATAGGAGCACCTAAGAGGGCAATGCAGTGACCATCAGCAACCTTATCCATCTCTTTTCATTCAATGGGGGTTCCAAAGCTGCCCATACCCGTTTTGGGGACCTGGCCAGAACTTCTCAGAATTTCCCGTAGGCCCCCAAAGATGGAAGATTTCTGGCTTTGTGGATCTCGGTTGCCTTGTTCTCCAATCTGATGTGTATCTTCTCCTGCTCCTGCCTCAGATCTACAAGGGACCAGATACTTCCTACCGCATCTCCAACGTGCAAACAAACTGTGAATACCGATTCAGGGTGTGCGCTGGGCGCCAGTATCAGGACTCCACTGGATGGCAAGAACTCTTTGGCCCGTATAGCCCGAGCACCGCCTTCTCATCTCAAAAGCAAGAGCTGCTTTCTCCGTGTTCGGACCCGGCTCCGGAGCTCCTGAAAAGCAAGCGGAAGGCCCTCAGCGACGAACAGTTTGCGTTTCTGCTCCTTGTCATCTTCGCAACGGTTGCCATTTTGTTTGCTGTTATCATTCAGTACTTTGTGATCAAGTAAGTCAGTGGTCACGAGAAGTGGGACTTCATCACTCAGCTTATAATTTTTCATATGGAAGTTTTACGCCTTGGGGTATTTATGTAAATTCCAATTAAAATGCTAGCTGGGAATGATGGAATAAAAGACACACATTTCCAATGTTTGCTGCTGAATAACAGGTTGGATGGACAGGATGCCTTCACCCCTCCTCTCCTCCCTGTCACCACTTCCCCTTTCAGGGGACGAAGAAAACCTGGGGGAGGAGGAGAGGAGGAAGGGCAGACTGATGCGAAGAACATCCCTATTACAGCACGGTGGTGCATCTTCTAATCAGGGTTAGCTGTTGAAAACAGCAAAAAAAAAAAAAAAAAGCTGCCTTAATTCTCAAGAGTTTTGACTTAATTTTTCACAGTAACTCCTGAATTCTCAAGTTGAGAGAGAAAGAGAGAGAAAGGGAGGGCAGGAGACGAGCCCTAGCATTTGGGGGACCATGAGATGTAGCAGCAAAGATGCTTATTACGCTTAACAAGACAGTCCTGTATTCTAGGATGCAGCACAAGGAAACCATCTTGGATACACTGTAGATAAAAGAAAACCCTACCCAAATAACTTTTAGTGATAGCGTAAGGTTAATTTTTCCAGTTCTTTTAAAGGGGGAGGGGGGAGTGTGTGTGGGAGAGGGGCACACAGTCCCTTCTAGGGCAAGTGTGAGCCTTTTGAGTTTTTAATCCACGAAGTCCAAGGTGTCCAATTTACCTGGATACAGAGGGATTCGCGGTGGCGTTGAACTATGGCAAGAGGGTCTCCCTTCCCCCACCCCCTGCTTCCAGAAGCGTCCGTTTCTGATTGAGATGCTTTCTCTCGTTGGTAAAACAAAACAAAACAAAAAAACCTCCACAAACGGTTGGCCCAACTCAACGTCTCTTCTCTGTGCCTGAGAGACTTAAGAATACCCTGTGCTTCTGACTTTAAAAAAAATTTAAAACCGCTGCAGCGTTGGTTTTCTTTGTTTTCCAAGGGAAAAAAAAAAGCACAGCATTTTTTTTTGTCTTTAATGAGAACAAAAAAAAAAGTGCATTTATGATAAATGTTTCACTATTTGGCTCAAACTGAGCAAAAATGTTTTTTGTACTATTCTTAACATGGAATTAAAAAGTCGACTCGGGGGGATTTTTTTTTTTGGTTTAGTTTTGTTTCTCGGGGCGCCCTTCTAACATCATCCGCTTGATTAAGTCACGTGTGAAAATTACTTCCCCCTCCTCCTTTCTCTCCCATCTTCCACCCCCCCCACCACCACTCGCCCCCAAAAAGTTAGGTCTTAAATTTTAATGTAATTGTCACCTCTTCCGTAGCAGTTCCGTGTTCCACTGTTTGGTCTTGTGAGATTCCAAGTCTTTTCCGTTTGTAATGGAAATTTCAGTAACATCTCACGGTTTTGGGTCACTCACATTTTCTTTCATTTATTTGGGTGGGTTGGGAAGGGTGGGAGGACGAATATCATGCACTACAGAGGAACTGTTCTGTGTTAAGGCCTCTGCAGCAAATACCTGTAAAATAAAAGTAATTAAACATTGTCTTTAACAGTCATGCTACTTTGAAAGCTTTGGAAACCATCCATTTTGTTCTATGGAAGAAGAAACTCAAAGAGAGAATGAGAGAGAGAGAGAGAGAAAAGAGTAGGCATTTTGTTGAGTTTTCCATATTGATAGGGACCGAAAAGTTCCACCTTACAAAACATCCGAATGCTTTGTACTTGTATATGGGAAAGTGGACGTAACTTGTAAAACTCATGTTTAGCTTGAAACATGTCTATTTCCAAAACAACACAACTGGCTGTTAATTCATCATGATAGCTTATGGTTTGTGGCATTGTGTTTGCATTTCACACCTGGGGGAAAACACACACTCACACAACTACACACACACACACACACACACACACACACGTAAATGATATCATATCACTTACTTATCTTTAAAGTAGATTTATGGTGCAATCTGAAATTTATCTTTTTTTTTTTCCCCATAAAATGTACTCTCCTCTTTTATGTGATCTATTTATTTTGATTTAAAAAGAAATTCTGGAAAAATGTATGTTTGAATGTATTGTTCTACTTGTAGCAGAACTTTTTAAGTTAATCATTTGTTGTAATGGAAGCCTCTGCTCAGTGTTGAAAAGAGTTTTATACAAATGTTTGTGTCTTTAGTTTGCAGGAATGTTTACAACCTGTTCTCCTTCATTTCGTTTCATACTTCACTTTTTTATAAAATAAAATTTGTCTTCGGCAGATTTCTGTTGCGAAAAGTGACAAAAAAACAAAACAAAAATATATAGGTGGGGAGAGAGAAATCTCACTGAATTGGCAGCAGTGTGAGAAATACATTTTTTTAAAAAATTAGATTTTCTGAATAAAATACTAACCAAAATTATGACTTCCTAGAAAGTTAAATCTTTAATTTGTATTTGTAATTGCCACAAAATGTTTATTATATTTCCAGGAAGCTTACTGGAAAGCATAATGTAGAATTTTATATTTACAGCTATACATTCCAGATCGATGTACCTAGTGGCATTAATGTATTAGGTCTCCTTTTCTCTTGTATTGTAATTTTTGCCGTATTTCATACTTATGTTAAACCTGCCAGGCATCGTATTACTAAATTGTAACTATCAAATAGATAATATATTTAATATGACCAATAAAATTTAAAAAAAATGTTCACATTTGGGATTGTGGAGTCGCTGTGTTTCATCTATCACATGTATATATTGAACAGTGTACAACCAGGCTCTCCAAACTTGGCAACTTTAAAAGTTGTGGACTTCAACTCCCAGAATTCTAGGAGTTGAAGTCCACAAATCTTAAAGTTGCCAAGTTTGGAGAACGATGGTGTACAGGAATTGGCCAGAACCATTGATCATACATTTTTTATATCCTACTTAGTTCTTTTTAATACCATCCACAAAGAACAACATCTTATGCTTTTCATCTTCACAAGATCCTTGCACCTTGCACTCATATTCCTTTATTATTCAGTGGTCAAGATTGAACAGTGATATATTTGCAACCAGCTACTGTTTTAAGTTTTGTTCAAACTACCGTATTTTTGGGACTATAAATCGCACCGGAATAAGACGGACCTAAATTTAGAAGAGGAAAACAAAACAAAACAAAAAAATCCTTTGGCATCCCTTTTTTCGGCATGTTTCAAGGCTTTTTTGGGCCTGTTTTTTCCAAAAAAGTAGGCTGAAAAAAGCCTCAAAAATGGGGCAAAAACCTAGAAAACAGGCCGAGAAAAGGCTCAAAAATGTGCCGAAAAAAGGCTCGAAAACGGGGGGGGGGGGGGTGTGGAGGCCAAAAAATGGCTGGTGGGCAGGCAAGGTTTCAGCAATATTCGGTCTATAATACGCACAGACATTTTCGCCCCCTTTGGGAGACAAAAAAAGTGTGTCTTATACTCTGAAAAATACGGTACCTGGACTTGGTGACCTTTAACCTCCCTGAACACTTCTTTCCAGGTAGCATCAACCAGTCTGGATATAACATGATGCTGATGTCCTTTGAAATACATCTGTATCAGATGTGGGTAAATTAATTCAGACAATCCCAAACCCCTGACGCAGCTTTTTATTCCCAGAAGAACCTGCATTTTTTGAAAAGCCAAAGACCTAGCCTAAAACACGGGGAAGAAAATTTATTCTCTTTCTGTTTGGTTTAAAATATATTCCTTACTACAGTTATACAAGAAACATTAAACTAGGAGCAAATAAAAACAAAAAACCCAGATTCCAATACTTCCTTTCCATTATATTTGTATACATAGTAAAAAAAGATTGATTTCTATCAATTATCACTAGCTTTTTACAACACGATACAGTAGTCCTCAACCTACAACCCGAATTGAGCCCAAAATTTAAGTTGCTAAGTGAGACACTTTATTAAGGGAGTTTTGCCCCATTTTACGATCTTGCTTGCCTGCCACAGGGGTTAAGTAAATCACTGTAAATGTTGAGTTAGTAACACAGTTGTTAAGGGAATCTGTTTTCCCCATTGACTTTGCTTGTCAGAAGGTTGCAAGAGGGAATCATGACCCCGGGACATTGCAACCGTCATAAATACGAACCAGTTGCCAAGCGTCTGAATTTTGATCACGTGACGGTAGGATGCTACAATTGTTAGTGTGAAAAACACTCATAAGTCACTTTTTTCAGTGTTGTAACTTTGGTCACTAAATGAACTGTTGTAAGTCAAGGACTACTTCTAGTTCAACACATAACATCCCTGTAATGCATTAAGGTTGGTATACTAAAATCCCCTTCTCAGTTACAGATGATTTATTGTATTCTGACAGATCTGGAATATAACAAGTTTGGCTCCAATGGATAACCATGAGGACACTTTCAAATTCTTAATTAGAAAAGCAATTAGCTGCTCTTGGAGGGAAAATGAAGCTAATACTGTACAATTTCAAAAGTTTTTTTTTAAAAAAACAGAGGGAGTGTATCCCCAGAGTAATAAGGATGAATAGATTTTTCCACTCCAAGTCAGAGAAACATCTTTATTTGGAGAGGAGGAATTTGATTTTTGGGGTGTTAAAAAGAGGGTGGATTTGATTTAAATCAAGTTGATTTAAAGCATGATTTAAACCACTAGTAAAAAGGCTTGATTTAAATCAACTCGATTTAAATCATACTTTTTAAAGAGCAACTGTCATCTATCTCCCGCAGTGGCTCCTCCTCTGATCTGCTGTTGACTCATCGAGAGTCCCAATATTGCCGAATATACAGCCTCATGCTACATAACTAAGTTCCATTTCATGCTGAATAAACTAAATTATTAACTTATCTTAAATAGAAAACTATCTTTAGTTAGGTTTTTACTCCTGAAGCATTTTATTAAAATAAATTTGATAAAAATAAAAAAAATCCGATTTAAATAAAAAAAATACAGATTTAAATTTTTTAAAATCTGATTTTTTTAAAAAAAAAATTTAATTGTCAATTTTTATCCACCCTGGTTAAAAAGAAAAATATTCCGCCATTATCTTTAGAACTAACCTTGCATCAGAAGAGCTCTAAAGAAAAATCATACAGAACTTGAACTAATATTATTTACCGTCATTATATTACCATCAAATCAGGCCTTGAATTAACATTCTTTTAGGAACGATGTTCTAACGTCTGTCTAGCTAAAAAGATCTTATTCTGAATTATTTGACTCCAAGGCATTTTTTAAAAATTTATAAGGACCCACCTGTCTATAGCATCTCATTAAACAGACAGCAAAGTTTATGGCTCTTCTAACAAAGAAAATAAATACTGTATTTTTTGGACTGTAAGATGCACCAGTGTATAAGATGCACCAAGATTTTGAAGAGGTAAGCAAGAAAAAACAGTTTTTGCCCTCCCCAGCCCCCAGGACCACTCTGCAGGCCTCCCAATGCCTCTGCGTGCCCTGTTTTTGCGAAAAACTGGCCTGTTTTTTGCAAAAATGGGATGTGTGGGGCAGGGCTTCGGGAGGCCAAAAATGGCTGTATTCTGTGTATAAGATGCACCACCATTTCCACTCTCTCTTGGGGTGTGGGGAGAAAAGTGCATCTTATACATTGAAAAGTATAGTATTCTGTAGCTTATTCAACCTGATCAGACTGCATTAGACCCAAAGAGCTATATGAGAAGTATTATCAGATATTTATTTGCTGCCCATCTTGTTTCACAGTGACTCTTTTGGAATGCCACTGATGGTATTAAGCAGAAAATAGGAAAGTGGCTTTGGATTTTTCTTGAAATGAAAATTCCAGTTGGCCTTTTATATTTTTGAAAAATACAAATTGGCGTTCAAATTTTCTTTCATAGATATAAAGGTTTTATAAGAATCCAAGATGGCTGTGCCATGGAATACAATCACAAAAAATGCAGAAATGCAAACAGGCCAAATCTTATAAACTGTATATACATATGGCATTAAAACCACTAGGGGTTGTGAGAGTAAAATTTAAGCAACCAAATTGGCAAATGAAAGGAATAAAGTTATATGTTGATGATGCTTCTATGGACAGTTTGCTCGTCCAAAGAATTGTGATCCACAAATTGAGCTGAAGAGGAGAAACAGCATTTGAAACAAACAAATGTGACTGAATATCACTATCAAGCTGATTAAATAACAGTTTTAAACTGATCTGTGTTAAACTGATTAATTTACTTAGAGCCTGGATAGCTCAGCAGACTAAAAAAGCATTGTGATTAACACCAGCTGTCTGCAATTACTGTAAGTTTGAATCTCACCAGGCTCAAGGTTGACTCAGCCTTCCATCCTTTCTAAGGTAGGTAAATTGAGGACCCAGTTTGTGGGGGCAATAAGCTGACTTTGTATAAATATACAAAAGTATGAAGGCTGTTGCTTAACGCATTGTAAGCCGCCCTGAGTCTCTGGAGAAGGGCGGCATATATATCAAATTTTTTAAAAAAAATTAGAAAGACAGACTCATAAATAATTATCCAGAGAGCTGGGAAAAAATATGACGACTGATATTTTAAGATGGAAGGATGGGCAAGGATGGAGAAGAGATCAAATATATTTTTCTTTTCTTGAAGGATAAAAATAAGAGCTCATTTCTATGTTTTACAAGAGAAGCAAATTTCATTGAGATTTGGGGGTGAGGATGGGAGGAGACGCCACTTACAATGTCTGGAAGCAGACAACCTGAAGTCTACAGAAAAGAAGGGGGACCTGATAGCAGTATGCCAGTAATTGAGGGATTGTCACAAAGAGGAAGGGGTCATCTTATTTTCCAAAGCACCAGGAGGCAAGACAAGAAGCAATGGATGGAAACTAATTGAGGAGAGAAGCAACCTGGAATTAAGGAGAAACTTTTTAACAGTGAGGACAATTAACCAGAGGAACAGCTGGCCTTCAGATCTTGTGGCTGTTTCATCACTGGAGGTTTTTAAAGAGATTGGACAGTCACTGGTCTGAAATGGTATAAGGTCTCCTTCTTGAGCAGGGGGGTGGACTAGAAGATCTCAAAGGCCCCTTCCAGCTCTATTCTGAATGTTTGAATTTGTGGTTTCGAGTAGCTTCCTTTAGCTCGGACACAAGTTTGATCCGAAGTCACTGCTCTACTATAGAATAGCAGATTGAATATCCTGGGTGTCATTGATTTATTGTTACCCTTTTTTTAAATTAAAAAAAATGGTTTAAGGAGTTTCACATTTTAGGTAATGTTGTCTTTCACACAGAGAACCTAAATGGAGAAGAAACAGGAAGAGGAGCCGCTTAGCAACAAGCTTTGCCATTTTCACACGTCCTACACCCAATCAAGAGTGCTAAGGCAGCCATCAAAGGAAGCCCATCCACTCCAGACCATTTTCTTACCTCCAACTTGCAGAAGCGGCTCCTTTGGTCAATTTGCAGATCTTCAAAAGGAAAGGTGGGTTTTGTATCAGAAGTTGTAAAACCTGGTCCCCAGTAGATCTGGCAGTGAGGCTCTTTAAAGGAAGAAAAGCCGTTAGAACAGAAATAAGAACCACATCTCTTTGCTGGGTGAGAAGATGAAAGCCAAGCAGAGAAACACGGTTTTTAAGTACCATCTCAGTTGACAAAACAGCCCTCTCCCTCTCCGGAAAATATCACATCCTTTTGCCTGTCATTTCCCTCCATCCATCCATCTATCCTGCCATTTAAGCCAGGGGGCCTGGCTCTTCTGATCCTCCATAGTTGATTCATCCATGAGAGCAAAGAGCATCCAATGTTACCTAAGAGGAGGATGGGATATTCCACAAATCTGGTTCAAAATCTTCCCCCATTAAAACTAGACAAGCAAGAGCATTTCGCTGGAGATTGTCCCTTCCAAGACGTCAATGATGTGGCACAAATTTAAAAATTTTAGTCAAAAGGCAGTGCAATTGCTTTGGGTAGTTATAGGACCATTTCCACTCATCTGATCCAATTTTCCAAGCTTGTCTCAATCAACGGCACCAAGCCAAGTAGCCTCTCATCCTGATCATACTTGTTGAGGATGAAGAACCAAATTCTGAACTTCAGCGTCATACTACCTGGGGTTTAAGGGCTCCCTGTAGATCGTGTGTGTGTGTGTGTGTGTGTGTGTGTCTCCAAACTTGGCAACTTTAAGACTTGTGGACTTCAACTCAATTCCCAGAATTCTCCAGCCAGAGAAATTCTGGGAATTGAAGCCCACAAGTCTTAAAGAGTTAACGTTGCCAAATTTGGAGATCCTTGCTGTAGATCAGAGGTCTACAGCATAGCTGGCTGGATAATTCTGAGAGTTGATGTCCACAAGTCTTAAAGCTGCCAAGTTTGATGACCTCTGCTGTAGATCCTCTAAATGTTACTACAGGGTTATCACTGCCAACACAACAGGAAGGAGAAATAAATGGACCATTAAACATATCTGAGCCTTTTGATTGGACAGTTCAGTCAAATTTAGTTTGGAATTCAAGCCCTCCCCCGCCCCGCCTTTGTTTTAGCTAAGCTGCTTTGAGGAGCAAGCCAGTAAGAAATCAAGCCAGTAGTTGATCAGAAAAATAGCATTTGCTAATGCACGCTTTGATTCCATTGCAAAGTATATTTGTACATTTTTAGTTTATCACAGAACATAGAATCACGGGGTTCGAAGGGACCTTGGAGGTCTTCTAGTCCAACCTCTTCTCAAGGCAGGAGATCTTATACCATCCCAGTCAAATGGTTGTCCAGTCTATTTTTTGAAAACGTCAAGTGATGGAGGCCACACCACTCTGGGAGACAAGCTATTCCATTGATTAATCAGAATGTTTCTTTAATGTTTGGTCTCTCTTTGACAAGCTTCTACCCATGGCTTCTTGTCCTTCCCTCTGTTGCTTGGGAGAACCAGTCAATCCCCGTTTCTCTGTGACAGCCCCTCATATCACTCCTACTCCGTCTCTTTGATAGGCTAAACATATCTCTAGCTCCCTCAAAATAAATCACATGGTTTCCTCCTGGAATATATTGAAACAACTATTCACTACCTAAAAAGGGACGCAGTGGCTCAGTGGCTAAGGCACTGAGCTTGTCGATCGAAAGGTCGGCAGTTCAGCGGTTCGAATCCTTAGTGCCGCGTAACAGGGTGAGCTCCCGTTACTTCTGCCAACCTAGCAGTTTGAAAGCACGTAAAAAATGCAAGTAGGAAACTAGGGACCACCTTTGGTGGGAAGGAAACAGCGTTCTGTGCGCCTTTGGCGTTGAGTCATGCCAGCCACATGACCACGGAGACGTCTTTGGACAGCGCTGGCTCTTTGGCTTTGAAACAGAGATGAGCACTGGCCTCTAGAGTCAGGAACAACTAGCACATACATGTGAGAGGGAACCTTTAACTTTTATCTTATTCACCACTTAACCAGCTTCTCTAAGCCACACTGCCTGCATGAGCTGGGAAAAATAAGTGCCATGCAACGGCCGTGAAATTAAAAAAAAAATGCATCTGACTTTTTTTTTTTTATCCTTTATTGTAAAACCAACTGGGTAAGCCAGCTGGCTGACGAGTGCTAAGTCTCAAAAGTGAGCAAAAGTCAAATTGGCATCAATTCTCTGAACCGCTGATGTCTCCTTTCTCTTCCTTGGCTTCCATTAAACTGCTCTCGTCGATGTTCTCCAGCGAGGAGGCATGTTGGAGGGACAGTTCGGACAGGGGCATCGTGGGAAGAAGGTTCTGCTCCGGGTGCAACCACGGTTTTTTGCCTGCGTTGTGTTGCTGCTTCCAGGAAGCATACTTCAGACAAGCTTTGTACATTTTCTTCATAAGCTGAAGCGTGGGATGAGAAGAAGGGGAAAGAACCGGGGTCAAGATAATAAATAATAATAATAAAAAAACCATGAGCAAAAAGCATAAGTCCATTTCTCTTTCTCATAATGTTCTTTGCAGGTAATGTAGACAATACCACCATTTTACTAAGCTCCAACTGCTATTTGAGAGCTATGCACTGAAACTCAAACTTGACTAGAAGACTTCCAAGGTCCCTTCCAATTCTGTTATTTCGTTACCCTTTCCACCCTCTTTCCTTCTTCTCCCAGATTTCCCATCATCTTTTAACATGCTTTTTTAAAATCTGGGAACAGGGAAACATGTCTTTAATCTTTCCCAATTCTGTTGTCGTCGTTTTTGCTGCTGCTGCTGTTCCATTTTCATAAGGATCTAAATTTAAATGAAGTTCTTCATCCCACACGTAAAGGACAAAATGTGCCTGCCCACGTGCAGTGATGTGTTAAAATGAAATAAAAGCAAAAAAGTCCAGCTCAAAACAAGCATTCTTAAAGGCACCACCGGAGAGGATTTTATACTAACATATTTATAAACTCCATAAATTTAAATGAAATCCAATCTGGAATCTTTTGGAATTTTAGTTGGTAGTGAGTGTTGGATTGGATAAAATAAAAGGTCCAAATGTCATTGAGTAGATTTAGATTTAGATTTATCAGATTTATATACCGCCCTACTCCTGAAGGACTCAGGGCGGTGAACAGCCAACAATAAAAATACACGTATACAAAATTTAAAAACCCAACTAAAATCAAATTAAATAAATTTGGCCCAGACAGAATTAAAACACCCCACACAATTAAGACAGATCAAAATATAACGCTAAGAGAGGAAGAGAGGTTAGGCCAGGCCCGCCTGGTGAAATAAAAAGGTCTTAAGAGCGCGGCGGAAGGTGCGCAGATCTGGGATCCTCCGTATCTCCGGGGGGAGCTCGTTCCAGACAGTAGATGCCCCCACAGAGAAAGCTCTCCCCCTGGGGGCCGCCAGTCGATACTGTTTGGCTGACGGCACCCGGAGGAGGCCCTCTCTCTGAGAGCGTACCGGCTGGTGGGAGGCTATTGGTGGTAGTAGGCGGTCCTGCAAGTACCCAGGTCCTAAGCCATGGAGTGCTTTGAAGGTGGTAACCAAAACCTTGAAGCGCACCCGGAAGACCACCGGGAGCCAGTGCAGCTCGCGCAGGAGAGGTGTCACATGGGAACGCCATGTCGCTCCCATCACCACCTCTGCGCCAGTTGGAGCCTCCAGGTGCTCCTCAAGGGGAGCCCCATGTAGAGAGCGTTACAGTAGTCCAGACGGAAAGTGACGAGGGCATGAGTGACCGTGAGTAAAGAGTCCCGATCCAGAAAGGGACGTAACTGATGAATCAGGCGAACCTGATAAAAAATCCTCCCAGCCACGGCCGTCAGGTGCCCTTCTAAGGACAGCCGTGAGTCCAGGAGGACACCCAAGTTCCGAACCCTCTCCATGGGGGCCAATGAGTAAAACCCAGATGTCAGTGTGGATGCTTCATCACTGGACGTTTTTAAGAAGAGACAAGCTCCCTTCCCACTCTGGAGCCAGCCGTGCGCGTCAGCCGCCAAAAAACCGAATACAATCCTGGGTTGCATAAACAGAGGCATAGCATCAAGATCACATGAAATACTAGTACCGCTTTATAAACCCTTAGTAAGGCCACACCTGGAATACTGCAACCAATTTTGGTCAACATACTACAAAAAAGATGTTGAGACTTTGGAAAAAGTTCAGAGAAGAGCAACTAAGAGGATCAAAGGCCTGAAGACTATAACATATGAAGAACGGCTGCAGGATTTAGATTTGGCTAGTCTAAAGAAAATAAGAATTAGGGGCGACATGATAGCAGTATTCCAATATTTGAGGGGCTGCCACAAAGAAGAAAGGGTCAGATTATTCTCCAAAGCACCAGAGGGCAGGACAAGAACTAATCAAAGAGAGAAGCAACCTGGAATTAAGGAGAAACTTCCTAGTAGTGTGGACAATTAACCAGCAGAACAGCTTGCCTCCAGAAATCGTGGGTGCTCCATCACTGGAGGTTTTGAAGAAGAGTCTAGACAGACACTTATCTGAAATGGTATAGGTTCTCCTGCCTGAGCAGGGGGCTGGACTAGAAGACCTCCAAGGTCCCTTCCAACTCTGTTATTCTGTTATTCCTTTGCCAGATGCTAACAGGACCCATTTGGGGAATATTTTATTTTGTTTATTTTTATTTTATATTTGGAATTTATATATCGCCCTACTCCTAAAAGGGACTCAGGGCGGTGAACAGCCAAGATAAAATACAATAACATATAAAAGTTAAAAGTTATTTAAAATAGATTAAATAATTTGGGCTTAGAAAAAAATTTAAAACATCCAATTTATATAAAACATTTTAAAACCCAATTTAAAAGGGGAGAGTTAGGCCAGACCAGCCTGTTGAAATAAAAACGTTTTTAGGGCGCGGCGGAAGGTGCGTAAGTCCTGAGGCCTCCTTATTTCCGGGGGGAGCTTGTTCCAGATGGTGGGTGCCCCCACAGAGAAGGCTCTCCCCCTGGGGGCCGCCAGTCGACATTGTTTGGCCAATGGCACCCTGAGGAGACCCTCTCTATGAGAACGGATTGGTCGGTGAGAGGCTATTGGGGGCAGAAGGCGGTCCCATAAGTACCCTGGTCCTAAACCATGGAGCGCTCTAAAGGTTGAAGCCTTAAAACCTTGAAGCGCATCCAGAGGACCACCGGGAGCCTGTGCAGCTCGCGCAGGAGGGGGGGTCACATGGGAGCGCCACGTCGCTCCCATCACCACCTGCGCGGCCGCATTCTGGACCAGTTGGAGCCTCCGGGTGCTCCTCAAGGGGAGCCCCATGTAGAGAGCATTACAATAGTCCAGGCGTGAGGTGACAAGGGCGTGAGTGACCGTGTGTAACGAGTCCCGATCCAGAAAGGGACGCAACTGGCGAATCAGGCGGACCTGATAAAAAAGCTCACATGCCAGTTAAGTGATATGTCTCCAATAGTGGTGGGTTTCAAAATTTTTTACTACCGGTTCTGTGGGTGTGGCATGGCTTGGTGGGCATGGCTTGGTGGGTGTGGCAGATAAAATCTCCATTCCCATCCCACTCCAGGGGAAGGATACTGTAAAATCTCCATTCCCACCCAATCAGCTGGGAAGTGTGAGGCAGAGAATAGATGGGGGTGGGGCCAGTCAGAAGTTTTGCTACCAGTTCTCCGAACTTCTCAAAATTTCCACTACTGGTTCTCTAGAATTGGTCAGAACCTGCTGAAACCCACCTCTGGTCTCCAACTCCCACAGCTTTACGTAGATTGGATAAGCCAGGAAAAAAAGAATTGTAAACCCTCCCTTCCATCTTTTTTATTTTTCATGTTCTTTTTAATAAAATTTACATATAAAAAGAATAGTGAGTTGGAGAGGCAGGTAGCCGTCGACTTACAACAGCTCATTTAGTGACCAAAGTCACAACAGCACTGAAAAAAAAGGGACTTATGACCATTTTTCACACTTATGACCTTTGCAGCATCCCCATGGTCATTTACATCTGGATGCTGGGCAGCTGGTTCATATTTATGACGGTCGCAGTGTCCAGGCATCCTGTGATCCCCTTTTGCAACAATCTGAACGAGCAAAGTCAATGGGGAGAAGCCCGATTCACTTAACAACCGTGTTACTAATTGAACAACTGAAGCGATTCGTTTAACAAATGTGGCAGGAAAATCATAAAATGGGACAAAACTCGCTTAATGGATTTCTCACTTAGCAACATAAGTTATGGGCTCAGTTGTGGTCGTAAGTTGATGACTACCTATACCTCAAACTAATCAAGGAGAGAAGCAGCCTAGAACTAAGAAGAAATTTCCTGACAGAACAATTAATCAGTGGAACTTCTGTGCAGAAGTTAAGGATGCTCCTTAAGAAGATGTGGGATAACCCTTTGTCTGAAGTGGTGTAGAGTTTCCTGCCTAAGCAGGGGGTTGGACTAGAAGACCTCCAAGGTCCCTTCCAACTCTCTGTCTCTTCTCTTCTCTTCTCTTCTCTTCTCTTCTCTTCTCTTCTCTTCTCTTCTCTTCTCTTCTCTTCTTCTCCTCCCCTCCCCTCCCCTCCCCTCCCCCTCTCCTCTCCTCTCCTCCCCTGCCCTCTTCTCCTCTCCCCTCCCCTGCTCTGCTTTCTATTCCTCTCCCCTCCTCTCTTCCCCTCCCTTCTCCTCCCCCCCTCCCCTCCCCTTCCATTCTTTCTGTTTGGTTCTCCTCTCCACTCCTCTCCTCTCCTCTCCTCTCCTCTTCTCCCCTGCCCTGCCCTGCCCTCCCCTCCCCTTCCATTCTTTCTGTTTGGTTCTCCTCTCCTCTCCTCTCCTCTCCTCTCCTCTCCTCTCCTCTCCTCTCCTCTCCTCTCCTCTCCTCTCCTCTCCGTCCTCCTCCCCCCTGCACTATGCTATGCTACGCTACGCTACACTACGCTATGCTATATATCCTTTACAATTTTACCTCCATTTCTTACCTTTGCTCTAGTTGCCCATCACTGTCTCCACCTTAACCTTGCCCCAGGGAGATAAACACAACCTGTAGCTTTCTGTTACCCAATGTCATTTAAATCAATGTAAGTGCTGGGAAACACCACCGTGACTCATGATGAGAACCAGCTCAGTCAAACAGGTGAGGCCTCACTCACCTTTGGTGCCAGGTACTGAGAAGCTTTATTCACCACCCACTTAGGCAGGGATCCTAGATTGGAGAAGAGATGGAAAATATGCACAGCTTCAGTCAAGATTAATTACATCCTTGTCCCACCCTTTTCCTTTTCCCACCTGGAAAGTGTCCATCCACCCCTTTGGGACAATGAACGCTCAGCTCTCAGCTCAAGTTAAATTCCTCTAAGAAGCATATTTGTGGACAAAAGCCAGACAGGAAGAAAGCATCACAAAGGAACTAGAGAGGATTGGGAAAGGGCAGCGAACAGAAGCCGAAGCAGATAAGGAAGGGGAAAGAAGAAAGCATGAAAGAACACACATTTCTAGGAAAAACCTGTCAAGGAGAGGAATTGAAATAAGATATGAACTGTTTCTAGACTTCAAACCCTACATCTAGAAAGTGTTTTGGGTGGAGGGGTTGCTCCAGCACTCAAAAACTCTTTCGTGGAGGATCCCGCTATAGAATCCTGAACCAAAAGAGGATTCATAAAGAGTTTGGAGGACAACTACAATGAAATAATTGAAAAAAACAGAATGTCCTCCTTAGCAATAGCACTTAGACTTAGATACCGCTTCACAGTGCTTTACAGCCCTCTCTAAGTGGTTTACAGAGTCAGCCTATTGGCCCCAACAATCTGGGTCCTCATTTTACCCACCATGGAAGGATGGAAGACTGAGTCAACCCTGAGCTGGAATGGATGGATGGGGAAGGGAGGGGAGGAAGGAAAATAGTCATAGCACTTAGACTTATATACTGCTTCATAGTGCTTTTATAGCCCTCTCTAAGAGGTTTACAGAGGTAGAATATTTGCCCCCAACAATCTGGATCCTCATTTTACCCACCTCGGAAGGATGGAAGGCTGAGTCATCCTTGAGCCTGATGAGATTCGAACTGCCAAACTGCAGGCAGCTGGAAGTCAGCAGAAATAGCCTGCAGTACTGCACTCTGACCACTGCGCCACCACGGCTTGTACTTAGAACATGGTCAGGAGGAAGAAGCACATTTGCAGAGAACCAGGAACCAGGCCTTGCCTGGGGTGGGTGGTGGGGAGAGGACTGTCCTGGCCCCTACCCAATTTGGAATTGGATCTTTTTGTTTACATTCAGGGTGGTGAAAAATAACTCATTCAATACAATCCAGAATTATTTCAGTGACTGAGATCCCATGACAGCCACAGCTTTGGCTTTGAAGATAAAATGGGTGGCCTACATTTAATAAGTAAATAAATAATAAGAACAAGAAACATTGTGCCTACCAAACTACAAGACTTAAAAAGCACTTGGATCAGGGCCTCAACTAATATATGCAGACTTTACGTGACACCCAGGTGTTCATTGGTAGATCAGGTCTGTTCCTCGTGCTGATTTCTTGATATCTAACATGCTTCCCACACTTGTTCAATGCCTCCTGCAAACCTTACACCACACGGATGAAAACCACTCTTAGCTGTTGCGGTTGTAGCGGTTAATTGATGAGCTTCCCACACTGAATGATGGAGTGAATGGGTGGGTGTGGATTACTGTCTCTGAATCAGGCAGTAATAATAGCAATAGTGTTTAATCTTATAAGCTGCCCAACAGCGATTAACAGCAATCTCTGGACAGTTTACAATGTGAGTATTATTAGCACATTGCCCTCAACAATCCGGCTTCTCGTTTTATCAACCTTGAAAGGATGGAAGGCCGAGTCAACTTTGAGCCAGTCAGGATCGAACTGCTGGCAGTGGGCAGAATTAGCCTGCAATGCTGCAGTTTAGCCATGGTGCCACTAGGGGTCCTTGCTCCAGAACTTGGAATGGTTGACCAAGCAATTTTCAGGACAACATAAGCAGCTCAGGATCTGGTCTTGAAGCAGGTTGGGGTATCTTGCACAAATAGTTCAGTTTACCTTGGCAAGACTCCCATGTTTGAAGTGGCTCTCATCCCAGGCTACTTCCTGGCAGCAGCTGATTATTTTAAATAAAATCTGTTGTGGGAATGCTCATCTGTTCTGTGATGAGTAGAGCGCTAGGCCTAAAGCACCTTTCACATGTTTCACATCCAAATAAAGACAACATCTATCTGTAAAATGGGTCCTTACCTTTTGGGTCTACCTGAGCCAAATAAGTCAAGCAGCAACTGCTAGGTCCCGTTGGTTGCACCAGATATCCAGCTAAGAGTGACACAGCTCTGACGAGGTCCTTGCGGGGAGGGTATTTCTATACAAAGGAAAACCAAATAATGGGTTGGGGTTGAGTTTTAGGTCTGAGACTTTTGACCAGTCTTTGCTGTGGCCTGTTGGCCGGCAACCCCATCCAGCAGCCGAATCAAAGGAGGACGAGGTGTGGGAGTCACGGCCAGCATCAAGGCAACCTGAGAGCTCTGTGGGGGAAGAGGGAATGGAGCTGGCAGAGAGAAAGAGAGAGAGACAGAAGTGGAGCCTGGGCTATCCATCAGCCTTCAGATGGAGAGACAACAACCCCCAGGTCTGGAGGTGGCCAATGAGGAAGAGGAGGAACAGCTGGATCCAGTGCCTGACACATGGATACACAGAAGGCAGTGGAGAGGAGAGCAGTGGAAATCTATGGGCCAGTCCTTGGGAAAAGCATATCTATCAGCAGAGGGCAGCTCTACCAGATACTTCTTTAGTGCTAAACTAAACATTGTGCTAGTTTCTCACAACCCACCAAATCCGGGTTAAGAAAAGAAACTGTATCACGGCAGCATGCAATGCCCAAACAATAGGATGATTTTTAGGCTAAGCCAAGCGTAGGTTCCCACAATGAGGTGAAACCAGAATTACTAGGCCCGTTTTAGTCTAGCGTACCATGCTGTGCAAATCATACTGTATCGGTTGCCGTATGCTGGGGTCATGGAATCCCTTTTGCAACCTTCTGACAATGTCAGTGGGGAAGCCAGATTCACTTAATGACCATGCAGGGATTCACTTAATAACTGGTGGCAAGGAAAGTTGTAAAATGGGAGCTAAAACCAGGGGTGGAATTCAGCGGGTTCTGACAGGTTCTGGAGAACTGGTAGCGGAAATTTTGAGTGGTTCGGAAGATACCACTTCTGACTGGTTCCAGAGTAGGGTGGGAATGGAGATTTTGCAATATCCTTCTCCCAGGAGTGGGGAAGAAATGGGGATTTTGCAGTATCCTTCCTCTACCACGCCCACCAAGCCACACCACACCCACCACGCCATGCCCACAGAACCAGTAGTAAAAAAAATTGAATTTCACCACTGGGCTAAACTCACTTAACCTATGTCTCACTTAGCGGCAGAAAATTCTGGGTTGAATAGTGGTCGTAAGCAAAGGACTGCCTGTACCTGATTAAGCCCTCCGTATTGCTAAATCACCCGCAAAAGGCCCCTTACCTGTTCGTTTGGCTCACTTACCTGGTGCTTGACAGAGAAATTGAGGATTACATATGACTTATCCAAGACTCGCCAGGACCTCAGGGTGACCACATCTCGGTTCTTTAAAGGTTTGGGGCACTTCCCTAGCCAAGAAGGTAGAAAAGCATCAATTTGATAGGCAGAGATTGAAATACAAAAAAAAAGCGGGGGAGGGGGTAGAAATAATTTAAATCAGGGGCTTCCGACAGGATTGAAATCTACTTATCTTCTCTACCGGTTCGGAAGTGCACACCCACGCATACGCTTGGACCCTCTGCGCACGCGCAAACTCTTCTGTGCATGTGCAGAGGGTAAAAAACAGGTTACTTCCTGGTTAAAACCAGGAAATAACAATGACCGGGCGGGTGGGCGGAGCCTCGCGCTGCCGCCGCTACCAGTTCTCCAAACCACCCGCCACCCTTGCTACCGATTCAACCAAACCGGAAGCATTTCACCCCTGGTCTCAAACCTTAGTAACTTTAAGAATTCTGGGAGTTGAAGTCCGCCTGGCTTAAAGTTGCCAAGGTTGGAGACCCCTGATTAAAATCACAGAAATGTAGAGCTGGAAGGGAGCACAAAGACCATCCACTCTAGCCTTCTGGAAAACTCAGTGGTTTTTTTTCTTTATGCATCTGAACACACCATTATCATGCTTCCCTTAAGTCTGGTTTTCTTCAGGTTGAACTCCTCAAATGCTTTCAGCCTGTCTTCACAGGCAGCTCCTCCAGTCCTTGTTATCGTCTTTGTATGTCTTCCTTCTCCAAACCCTCTCTAACCTGTTAATAACCCTCTGGGTATGTGGCGCTCACAACCGTAATTCCACGAAGGTTAATCTTTTTTTATCACCCAGGTGAGGCTTGCCAACCTGGCATGCTGGCATGACTATGTCAGGGACGCCCAATTTGCATGCCAGCTCACCTAGCAATTTGTCAGGTTGTTATTTTGTTTTTTCTAAAGTCAAGTTTTTTCAAATTTATATATACGTGTTTTGAACACCGTGTGTTGTCTGGCTGTTCCGTTTTACAGAAGAAGAAAAGAAAAGAAAATGAAGTAACAAATATGCTGATAGTAATATTAATGGTGTACAGAATAATTTCATTAGCTTATTTATAAGCATATCAATTGTATTGGCATACTTATAGTTATAAGCAACATTAATTTTGACTTATATATAACCAAAGCTCTTTCTTCATCTAATTTCTGCCTCTTATCTCTAACCATTGATAAAACCTATTCCATGTTGAATAATACTCCGTTATTTCCTTTATCTTTTATTTTCAATGTCAATCTACCCATCTCTGCACAATCCAATATTTTCCGAATTGTATAGTCATCTGATGGGGTGTTTTCTCATTTTTCCAATATTGTGCAAATACAATTCTCTCTGCGGTCAATACATGTAACGTTAAATATATAGCCCCTTGATCATAACTTTCTGGTATTATACCTAGAAAAAATATTTCCGGCTTTAAATCTATCTGCTGCTTACTCATCTTTTCCAACCATGTGTGTATTTTGGTCCAATATTTTCTTGCTTTTATACATGCCCACCACATATGGTACGGCCAGTTATTCTGACAGGACTGGATACAATCAGGTGAAGTAAGGCCACCTAGCCGATCCTTATAAATGCTACATACAATGAATTCTATTTTATCCCAGCCTTTGGAAGTTGTGGGAGATTCATCACTGGAGGCTTTCAAGAAGAGACTGGACTGTCATTTGTCAGAAATGGTGTAGGGCTGTGATGGCAAACCTATGGCATGCGTGCCACATGTGGGCACCCAAGTGTTGCCCTAACTCTGCTCCAGCGCGCATGTGCGCTCCAGCCAGCTGATTTTCAGGCCTTCCAGGTCCACCGGAAGTTGGAAAACCAGCTGTTTCCGGTCTCCTACAGGGGTAGAGAAGGCCGTTTTTGCCCTTCCCCAACTCCTAGAAAGCCTCTGGAGCCTGGCGACGGTGAAAAATGGGCCTTCCGGTCTCACCAGAAGTCGGGAAATGGGCCGTTTCCGACCTCCAGAGAGCCTCAGGAGAGGGGTGCGGAGCAGAGAAAGCTGTTTTCACCCTCCCCAGGCTCCAAGAAAGCCTCAGGAACCTGAGGAAGGTGGAAAAACGGGCCCACCAGGCCCACCCTGCCATCCCGTGCCAAAAGTGGGGTGAGTGTGGGGGGCTCGCGCATGCATGCATAGAGGGAGGGGCGCATTGAATTATGGGTATGGGCACACATGTCCGCAACCTCCCCGCACTCTCCCCGCTTTTGGCACGTGACCACAAAAGGGTTAGTCATCGCTGGTGTAGGGTGTCCTGCTTGGGTGAGCAGTTGGACTAGATGACCCACAATGTCCCTTCCAACTCTGTCAATACTCATCTCATCATCTCATCTCATCTCATCTCATCTCATCTCATCTCATCTCATCTCATCTCATCTCATCTCATCTCATCTTCCTTGTTAGGAAAAGAGACCAACAGCTTTGGAAGAATTCTGCCTTGCCTTTGCACATTACAATGTTTAGGAATTAGGTTTTTTTAAAAAATAAAATTAAAAAGCAATTCAACATGTACTAATTTACCTCAGCCCAACCCAACAACAATCTTGTTGTTGTGGGGAAAACTGGAGAAGGCAGGAAAATCAGATGTGTTTGCTGCCTTTAGTCGTTTATAATAAAGGTAGGCTAACAATCTAATAAGTGAATGCGCATAAAACCCCACGAAGGTAGTTGGACCCATCATCCATGGAATCAGAACAAACCAGATAGTCCTTGACAAGCAGAATTTCCATTGCTAAGCAAAGAGGTTGTTGAGTCGTGCCCAGTTTCTTTTGCAATGGTTGTTAAGCGAATCTATACAATTGTTAAGTGAATTGTCATCATTAAACGAAACTGGCTTCCCCACATTGACTTTTTTGTTGGCAGGCAGCTGAGAAGTTTGCAAACGATGATCACACGATCCCAGGATCCCATTGTAAATAGATGCTGGCTGCCAATTTTGATCACAAATCCATGGGGGTTCTGCGAGAGTCATAAGTGTGAGGATCAATTGTAAATCACTTTTTAAAAAGCCAACGCAACTTCAGTCATTAAATGAATCATTCTAGCAAGGACTACCTGTAGAACATCAGGCCACCAAGCAAGCAAGCTTGCTTGCTTGCTTGATTTATTTATTGTCATATTTATATGCCGCCCTTCTCCTGAGGGACTTGGGGCTGCTCACAGAATAAAACAACCCAACAATAAATAGAATTAAAATGTTAAGATCCGATTTAAAAGCCCAAATCCCCCAAATTAAAACACGGCAGATCAAGGAATTTGCTGAAAGAGCCATGTCTTTAGGTCGGCGCGGAAGGTGCGGAGGTCGGGGGCCATCCGGAGCCCAGTGGGTAAACCATTCCAGAGGGTCGGTGCGGCCACAGAGAACGGCCTCATCCTGGGGGCCACCAGCCGACACTGTCTGGCCGATGGGATTCGGACGAGGGCAGTCCTATGTGAGCGCAGCGGGCGGTGGGAGTCCAAAAAAAGATAATAACCCTTGCACATCTTGTCATGAATATTGTATTTATTTATTAGGTTGATAACTTGTCTTTCCTTCAGCTCAAAGCTCAATAGTTTTTGAAGTGCACCCGGAAGCTCCAACTGGTCCAGAATGCGGCTGCACGAGTAATTATGGGAGCAACATGGTGCTTGCATGTAACACCTCTTCTACGTGAGCTGTACTGGCTTCCAGTAACCTTCCGAGTGCCCTTCAAGGTGTTGGTTCTTACCTTTAAAGTGCTCCATGGCTTAGGACCTGAGTACTTACGAGACCACCTGCTGCAACCGATAGTACCATCATTAAAACAATGTCGTCTAATAGTTCCAAGGGAGAGGGCCTTCTCTGTGGGGGCACCTACGCTTTGGAACAAAATACCACCTGGAATACGAATAATCCCAGATCTTCGCACTTTCCGACGTGCCCTGAAGACCTTTCTGTTTCAACAAGCAGGGCTAGCATAAACATCTAAATTCTATGCCAAGGTCTTAGTAGATACACCAAGTTGACTCAATTTATTATTTACTGTTTATAATAGATAGATAGATAGATAGATAGATAGATAGATAGATAGATATAGATAGATATAGATATAGATACACCAAGTTGACTCAATTTCTTATTTACTGTTTATAATATATATATATAAAATATGTATATATATATATATATATATATATATAAAATATATGTATATGAAATCTTAATCTGTTCACCGCCCTGAGTCCTTTGGGAGAAGGGCGGTATAAAAATTAAATAAATAAATAAATAAATAAATAAATAAATAAATAAATAAATAAATAAATAAATAGTTAATCAGCGAGCTTCCATAGCTGGAGGAAATCTGGAACAGGTTGGCAGCTTTAAGACTTGTGGTCTTCAACTTCAAGCATGACTAGCTGGGGAATTCTGTGAGTTGAAGTCCACAGGTCTTAAATTTGCCAAGGTCTAGACTTTGGCTTTGATCCTAGTCCTGTGATGGCAAACGCGAGCCATCGCCCTAGATCAGCTCTCCACGCATGCGTGTGCGCCTCTGCCGGCCAGCTGATTTTCAGCTCTCTGCCCCTCCCAGGAGTCTCCACGTGGCCTGTTTTGGATGCCAGGTAAGTACAGGGCTTGCACAGGGGCTCTGGGGGGGGGGGAGAAAAACGGGCTTCCGGAGGGCCGGGGGAGGCCGTTTATACCCTCCTGGAGTCTCTGGAGCCTGTGGAGGGCGAAAAATGGGCCTACTGGAAGTCGGGAAACGCGCCGTTTCTGGCCTCCGGAGGCTTCAGGCCCAAAACAGGGTACGGCGGGTTGCATGCACATGCGTGTGTGGGGGTGGGGGAGAACATGGGGGGTCATGTGCATGCGTGGGGGGGGCAGGGCGTGCATGGGGGGAATTGCATTATGGGTGTGGGCACACGCGCATGTTTTTGGCACCTAAGGAAAAAGGTTAGCCATCACTGGTCTAGTCCATCCCCCTAAGCACCTTACAGCCTATTTTATGCACCACACAGTTTGCTAGTTCTGGAGGGACAACCATAAGCTACACAGAAGGCAGATCAGGGGTGAAATGCTCCTGGTTCGGACCGGATCACTCGATCCGGGAGCGATGGCGGTGGGTGGTTCGGAGAACTGGTAGCAGAAATCCCTGCCCCCCCTTCCCGTGCCCAGCTGAGCCGCGCGATCATCAGAGGCTTTTTTTTTTTTTTTACTTTTAAAAGCATTTTTTCTTACAAATGCTTTTAAAAGATAAAAACAAAAGCGCCTGACCATCAGGCAACTCAGCTGGGATCGTCAGAGCCTTTTAAAAGCAATTTTTAACAACCTCTTCGGCCAAAGAGGTTGTAGAAAAAATGCTTTTCAAAGTTTAAAAAAAAAAAAAGTTGGCCACGCCCACTTAGGCTGGGGTCCAGAGATGAAAATTTCGGAAAGCGTCTTGAACAAGGCTTCACAATGAAGGTCGCCAACTTCTGGTATCGTGAGATCTTCTAATTCCAGAAGAAATTCCAGGAGCGTATACTAAGGCCATCTCAGTCTGATCTGCGTCATCCCAAAAGCCTAAATTAGCTAAATCTGGTTCCACTTTAATTATAGCATTCAGAGAACCATGTAATTTGGGGCCCTTGGCCTAAAGAGAGAGGGTGAGTTTGGGACAGCGGTTAAGGCATCAGGCTAGAAACCTAGAGACAGTGAGTTCTATTGAATCTTGCCTTGGGCCCAAAGTCAGCAGCGGGATCTTGGGCCAGTCACTCTCTCTCAGCCCTAGGAAACAGGCAATGGCAAACAAAGCATTTCCAAAACACCTTGCCAAGAAAAATACAAAATGCAAAACTGTTTAGACCTGTGATGGCGAACCTATGGCACATGTGCCACAGGTGGCAAGCGGAGCTGACTTCTGGTACAATGCGTGTGCCGGCCAGCTGATTTTCGGGTTTTCTGGGCCCACTAGAAGTCAAGAAACACAGTTTCCAGCCTCTGGAGGGCCTCCGGGGGTGGGGGTGGGGATGACGAAGTGTCGGTTTTTTGCTCTCCCCGGGCTCCAGAGCCTTTCTAGGAGCCTGGGGAGGGCAAAAATGGCTTTCTCCATCCCCACGGAGACCCTCTGGAGGCCAGAAACAGCCTGTTTCCAGACTTCCGGTTGGACCAGAAGGCCTGTTTTTTGCTTTCCCCAGGCTCCAGAGGCTTTCTAGGAACCTGGGAGAGGGCAAAAACGGCCTTCCCCACCCCTCCAGAGGCCGGAAATGGCCCATTTCCTGACTTCCAGTCCCACACTGTACCATCACGTGCCAAAAGCAGGGGGAGGAGGGCATGTGAGGGCCAGGGCACATAGAATTATGGGTGTGGGCACACACATGTGTGACCCTCCCACGCGACCCCTGTTTTTGGCACTCAATGGCAAAAAGGTTAGCCATCACTGGTCTAGACTGTTTGCCAAAAACTAAGTATCAAATCCTGTGATCTTGCTTGTTAAGAACGATATGCGCCTAATATCATGAAATCTTCTCTAGGTCCTTACTCACAAGAATAGTATCCCACATCAGCGTTGTCAGAGAGCCGCGCGATCTCATGGGTTTCTATAACATTCAAGTCCCACTTCTTCCGGTATTCGGTGTCATGGAGGACATCAAATACGGTCTCTGCTGATACGTCTGGCATGTTCACACGGCCCTGTGATCAAAGGAGAGGCAATGTCAGAGAAGAGTCACTGGCGTGATGGTGCTGAGTAGAGGGACACGTTAAACAGCTTGCTGAGGTCAAGCTGTTCTAGGTTGGGTTCATGGTCTTGAATCTTGAGTTCTGTCTCTATAATTTCTTACACAGAGGCTCTCACAGACATGATAAGGATATAAACCTTGTATAAATAAACCATAGAGGTGCAGTAGTTAGAATGCAGAGCTTGCAGGAAAGCTCTGCCAGCTGTCAGCAGCTCAATCCTGACCGGCTCAAGGTTGACTCAGCCTTCCATCCTCTCAAAGTCGGTAAAATGAGGATTCAGATTGTTGGAGGCAATGTGCTGATTCTCTAAACTGCTTAGAGCAGAGGTCTCCAACCTTGGCAACTTTAAGCCTGGTAGACTTCAACTCCCGGAATTCCCCAGCCAGCAAAGCAAAGCAAAGCAAAGCTGGCTGGGGAATTCTGGGAGTTGAAGTCTGCCAGGCTTAAATTTGCCAAGGTTGGGGACCCCTGGCTTAGAGTGTTTTTATACAGCACTATGAAGCGGTATATAAGTCTAAGTGCTATCGCTACACCCCTCTGTCTGCTCTCAGATGTGGCAAAAGTGATCAATCTGTGTATCAAAAGGTTTTATTAGCTTTATCAGAGTATAAAATACAAAGAAAAATGAAAATAATGGGAAGCTAGGCCGAGGAGAAAAGGGAAAAGAGAAAGTGTGGGTTGAAGGGGAAAAATAAAAAAATAAAAGGCGTTGACCTCCAACTCGTTTTAGCACAGTAGTAGACAATAACATTACAACCTCAACTGTTTAGTTTTCTACCATAATATATAATTCAATTCAATTCAAATCAAATCTTTATTGTCAGTGCACAACATATGTACAATGAGATTAGTTGAGCTCCCTATGCTAGCTGTTTCTATAACAACGAATCTATTATCAGCAAATTCTGACCAGAAAGTCAGAATTTCATTTTTCATGAAAAGCCATCCATCTAAAACGGCTTTGAAAAAGAAAAACCAATGGATCAGTGGCCACCAATGGTTTTATTCTCAGTTGGTTTGGAGAGCTTTGGGCCACATTCAGAATCAAAGGAGGCCTGGAAAGATTATGGGCATATTTCTTGGTTTAAATATTTGAAAAGGTATCTTGCATTTTTGTGCATTTTAATGTCAGTGGCTGCCTTGAGTGTTCCATTAACGGGGGAAAAAAAATCCCCAAACAAGATGTTAATTGGACGAAAGAATAATAAAAGATCCAAGTTGTGGATTTTCAGAGTAGACTTTAGAAGTAATAAAAGTTTGGCTGGCAAGGGACCAGTGTTGTTAATGACGGCTACAGGAGCAGATGCAGAAAACATTCCAACATAATAATTCTCACACACACAATCTAGGAAAATAACAGGCTGGATTGGATGCATGAGATGACCTTGAGCAAGAGTAGGCAACCTTAAATACGCAAAGAGCCACAAAGGTCCTAACCAGAATCCCCCTGTTCAATTCTGGAGCCGACCAGAAGTCCGGTTCCCCCACCATAGTGTCTCCTTTTAGTGTGGCGTCCTTTTTCCTCTACCTATCCCAGTGATGGCTAACCTTTTTTTTTTAATTTTTATTAATTAATTAATTAATTAATTAATTAATTATATTTCTATACCGCCTTTCTCCCGCAGGACTCAAGGAGGTGTACAGTCAAGAAATGCCATCATGTGCCAAAAATAGGGGGGGGGAGTGCAGGGGGTCAGGGTGTGCATGCTGACACCCATAATTGAATGTGCCCCCCCTGTGCATGCACATGCGCCCCCCCACGCACAATCCCCCTGCTTTTGGCATGTGATGGCACAGGGGGCCCGATAGGCCTGTTTTTTTGCCCTCTCCAGGCTCCAGAGTCTTTCTAGGAGCCTGGGGAGGGCGAAAACGGCCTTCCCCACCTCCCCAGAGGCCAGAAACTGCCCGTTTGCCGATTTCTGGTGGGCCCAAAAGGCCCGAAAATCAGCTGGCTGATGTACACATGCATGCTGGAGTTGAGCTAGGCCAATGCTAGCATGCCCACAGATATGGCTCCGTGTGCCACCTGTGGCACGCGTGCCATAGGTTCGCCATCGCAGACCTATCCTAACCGAAAGCCTTATCAATTGTGGAGCCAACTGGCGACAGGGAGCCGCAGCAGAGGGATGAAAGAGCCACATGCGGCTCCAGAGCTGCGGGTTGCTGACCCCTGACCTAGTGAAATCCAGTGTCAGTCACCTGAATAAATCACGGGGCTGTGAAAATACCTTCTGTCCCTTAGCAGACAAATGTTTGAAACCCGTTGCGCTCTCTCCAAATTGGCATGCTCTGGATAATTTCTACCTCCTGCTATAAGCCAACAACAATCCTCTTTTAAGTATTACAACATACTATAGACATAGAAGCCGGATTCGCTTAACAATTGTGCTACTAACTTAACAACTGCAATGATTCGGTTACCAACTCTGGCAAGAAATGGGACAGAACTCACTTAGCAACAGTCTTGCTTAAGAACAGAAATTTTGGGCTCAATTCTGCTTGTAAGGCAAGGACTAACTGAAATCCCGTACATTTTGAGGGCTTCAGATTTAAGAAAGCAACGCTCCATAGGGACATACACATTCCCTCATTTTGTGTGTAAATACGACAGTTACATCTCTTGCTTTGGACACCTCTAAAATCAGAAACCCAAAGGGGTTTTTGATTGGATTTTAATTGCAAATTGTTATTTTCTGGCACTGCACACCAGAACAACTAGAGACAAGGACAGTTTTTTCCCAAATGCCATCACTCTGCTTAACAACTAATTCCCACAACACTGTCAAATAATTTACTAAGACTGTATTATTATTATTATTCTCTTCTTTACTAGTATCTATCTCTTCCCACTTATGACTATAACCATGTTGTTTGTATCTTTCAATTTATATTATTTTTATTTGTTTCTTAGTACGATTTGATAGCTTATTAGTAACCTTGACTATCACTAAGTGTTGTATCTTTTTATTCTTGATGAATGTATTTTATTCTTCTTATGTACATTGAGAGCATATACTAAGACAAATTCCTTGTGTGTCCAACCACATTTGGCCAATAAAGAATTCTGTTCTGTTCTGTTCTGTTCTGTTCTGTTCTGTTCTGTTCTGTTCTGTTCTGTTCTGTTCTATTCTATTCTATTCTATTCTATTCTATTCTATTCTATTCCATTCCATTCCATTCCATTCCATTCCATTCCATTCCAATCCACTCCACTCCACTCCACTCCACTCCACTTTCTCTTCTCTTCTCTTCTCTTCTCTCCTCTCCTCTCCTCTTTTCTCCTCTCCTCTCCTCTGAGTCATTTTCTACATCTGAAATGCATTCGTGTTTATTTTCTTCTTGAAAAAACATAGTTAACAATGCAATTCTTTGCTCACAGCCACATTTCTATTCCTTGCTCTTTTATTTATCTTATCTAGAGGAAAACTTGAACTCAGCTTTCCTCATTGTTAGTCCAACTTTCTACCCACAATGCCACCATTCCCACCTTTAATTTTTGGCCCCTTTACCTGGCCTGTTGCCAATGAAAAAGGAGCAGCTTCTCCTACTATTTCTCTACTTTGAGGAAAAAAAACTCCCATAGCAGCTCTGACGCTCTTTCGCCACTGCTCCTTTGTAAATCATTGATCTCTGTTGGCCAACTTCCTGGTTGACTAGTAAAACAGTGACTTTGTCTGGCTTCAGAGCAAGGAGCAAATCCTAGGTTCCCCATGGATTACTCAACAACCCGGGATGTGATATCCCATCAAGGACATTTCTCATCAGGTTCATCTAATTGTAATCTAAAAAGAATTCAAGAGTGACAATGAAAAGACGGAATAGCTCTTTCTTTCCTTCTTTGTGGAATTATTAGAATTAGAAGTCAGCAAAAAGGAGAATTTTTATGGCAGGGGAAATCTACAACTTTCTGCTTTCTGAACTATGTCCTTGCTTCCAAAGAGATTTCTTTACTGGATTTTCCTGTAAATCAAGTGTAAGTGAACAAGAGAAGATTAGGAAATTGGAGGCTTAGCAGGCTCTGCTTGTTACTGATGTGCAGAAATCTGGATTCCAAGAGCAAAATGAGATTCGAAACAGGTGCATAGAACGTATCCAGAAGCCCCCAAATTCAACACATCTCATCCCAACTATGAAAGATAGATTTCAAGTCCAGAAAAAGACACATTTGCTTTAAGATGCTCTTATTCATGTTTTGGTCAATCCTAGCATAAACATGTAGTCCTTGATTTACAAATCCTTGACTTGCTTGCAGAGAAGAGCAACCGAAATGGTTAGGGGACTGGAGGCTAAAACATACGATGAACAGTTGCAGGAACTGGGCATGGCTAGTCTAGTGAAGAGAAGGACCAGGGGAGACATGATAGCAGTCTTCCAAATATTTGAGGGGCTGCCACAGAGAGGAGGAGGACAACCTATTTTCTGAAGCACCTGAAGGCCAGACAAGGAATAATGGATGGATACTGAACAAGGAGAGATTCAACCTGGAAATAAGGAGAAATTTGCTAACAGTGAGAGCAATCAACCTATGGAACAGAGGTTGCCTTCAGAAGTTGTGGGAGCTTCATCACTGGAGGCTTTCAAGAATAGACTGGACTGCCATCTGTCACAAATGGGGTAAGGCAGTGTTTCTCAACCTTGGAAACTTGAAGATGGGTGGACTTCAACTCCCAGAGTTGAAGTCCACCCATCTTCAAGCTTCCAAGGTTGAGAAACACTGGTGTAGGGTCTCCTGCATGGCCAGGGGGTTGGACTAGATGACCTACAAGGTCCCTTCCAAGTCCGTTAATCTGTATCTGCATCTAAATACAGCAATTCCCTTAGGGATGGTTCACAGTTACAACGGCACCGAAAAAGGTGATTTATAATTGTTTTTCACACTTATGACCACTGCAGCATCTCCATAGTCACAAAATTTACATTCGGATGATTGATAATTGAGTAAAATTTATGACAGTTTGCAGTGGCCTGGGGTCCTGTGATTTTGCGACCTTCTGACAAGTAAAGTCCATGGGGAAAACAGATTCACTCAACAACCGTGTTACTGATTTAAGAACAGCAGTGATTCGCATAACAAATGTAGCGGGAAAAGTCATAAAATGGGACAAAACTCACTTAACAAACTTCTCACTAAGCAGCATAAATTTTGGGCTCAATTGTGGCCATAAATTGAAGACTACCTGTATTCATGCAATCTTGCAAAGAAATAGAGTAGATATAAATGCAATATCAAACTCTATTTCTAAAATACGGACTGCATCCTTCTACGAAGATCTTTGGAAAAGAAATAATTTATGTAATAAACAGAAAGACTTTTATCCTGGGTATCAAGAAATGGATCTGAGATATGACCTATAGATGAGAAGGTGAAACAATATGCTTTTCACAAGTCTGGAAAGCATCAGATTGAATTCTGTGTTGCCATTACTCAAACATTATATTTTCCTCCTTGTGTTTGATTTAGTTTGATTTGATTTTAACTCAATCGCTACGTAGAACTGGTGAAGTTACTTGGATGAGAAGTGAAACGTTTTCAAGGAAAACCAAAGTCCAGTGGCCTTTTGAAAAAGGCTTGATTAGAAAATTAATGATGAAAGCCGATAAAAGAACCATAAATAAGTACAAGTATAACGACAGATAGAAGAATATTTACTGAAAGCAATATTCTGGCAAGATGGTACAAAAGCATAAAGTAAAATATTTAGAAGGATAAATTTATAGATATTTATGTTAGAAAAATGGAACCAATAGATATAAACATGATATTGTATGAATAAGACTTAAATGGTTGCAACTAGGAGGTATAATAGTATATATATTGTAAAAAATTGCTGATAAAACCAGTATATTACTGTTGCAAAGTTGAAACTGTAGAAAACGAAGAAAAATGTACATTAAAAGTATTTTTAGAAAAAAGACAAAAAAGAAAAAGGCCCTTGGGATACCCACCACATACAGATTCTTTTCTCAATGTATAATTGCTACTGATTTTTTTTATTGCAATTGTTTACATTCCACTATGAAAATTATCTAACAAACGTAAAAATTCCTCCCAGCAGGTACAAAGTGCACACCTATCCTAACTCAAAATCCTGCTTTAACTTCAGAATTGATCTCTCTGCTTAGCTCTGCTGCCTGTAACCAACAATGACTTTGAGAGGTCCTTAGTGCTCTCTGAGACGTTTCATTACCCAGACTAGGTAACCTCATCAGTGCCTCAAGAAAGCAACCAAGCTCAGAGAGCACCAAGGATCTCTCACTTCAACCCTGAGCTATGAATTTTCTCCTTGATTGGTAACAACTTTGAAAGGAATCAATCTTAGTTTGGGAAAACTCAGTACTTTCTTACAATTGTAGAAGTTTTCAAGAAAACAAGTACAAGCAGTTCTTGACTTACAACCACAACGGAGCCCCAAATTTCTGTTGTTAAGTGAGTTTTGCCCCATTTTATGACCTTTTTTTTTGCTCCAGCTATTAAGTAGAATCACCGTGGTTGATAATTTAGCAACCTGGTTGTTAAGTGAATCCAGCCTCCCCATGGAGGTCTCAAAAGGGGATCACATGACCTTGGGACAATGGTCATAAGTATGAACCAGTTTCCAAGCATCTGAATTTTGATTCACATGATCATGGGGATGCTTGTTCTGCCCCAGCTATGGACCCCAAAGAACACAGCACACCCAAAGTCTGTACAAAACTCAAATTTACTAAAATAACTCAGTTGTCAAAGCTTGAGATTTCATCCTCGAAATAATAACAGCCTTTTCCAAACAAAGGCTGTTAATAAACTTTCTTGACAGCCTACAAGAAACCAAAGATAAAGTAATCACAATCTTACTAAGTTTACTTAGTAACCTTAGGAAGAAAGCCCAGAAGCAATTTGCAGAGAATCCAGACGTGAAGGAGAATGAACTAAAGTTGTTCCCTACAAATTGCTTCAGTCGGCATTCCTCCTTAAATAGGGTAAGGAAGTGGCCAATTAGCCCCAAGCCTTACTCTTGAGGAGACCTCCTCCTGAGGAGCCACTCCTGCCTTTTGGCCGCTCTACGTACCCATGCATCAAGAAGAGGCTCCTCCTCTTCGTCTTCTTCACTTAAAGGAGCTTCTGGAGGTTCCGAAGGCCTTGGCTGAATCCCCGCCTCTGGCACCCCATCTTCTCCAGCCTTCTCATTGCCCGATTCAAATGCCAGCTGCACAGGCTGCTGGCGCAGCACTACACCAGCCTCCTCACTGTCGGAATCAGCTACTAGCTGCACAGGCCACGTATGGGCCACAACACTACTATAGAGGTTGTTAACTGTGAAAAACAGTCACAAGTCACTTTTTCTAGTGCCGTTGTAATTTTGAAAGGTCACTAAATGAATCATTGTAATTCGAGGCCTATCTGTAACCCGTTTAGAAGCTAGGATGCACAATTAATTCGATTCAGTTTGCTCCCTCTGAAATAGGGCCTCCTTCAGCGTTGCAATCCATTCTCCAAACACATTTGGAGATTATAAAATCAGGGAAATCTGGCAAAAGTTATGGGAGGGAGGAGGTGCATGAGTGTACCGTTTAGTCAGTCACCATAATTTAGAGTTCCTTCTAATCTTTCAAAACCTCAAAGAAAATTAGCACTCCATGAACAGCAGAATCCACAACCTTCCATTCTTTTCAGCCTAGACTGCCTCAAGGGTTGCTGGAAAATTAAAAGAAGAGTGAGATCAATTTTGCCGTTCCAAGATATTTTAAGTCGAGGAAAAAAATGTAATTACTGGCCAGAAGTTCAGCAGCCTGAATAACAATGAAAAAGAAGCGTGCCCTGATTTATTTTATTGCAGTTTCTTATATTGGAGTTATTGCTTCTGGTCATTTTAATTTTTTTTATATAGAACTATATCAAACACTTTCAAGCCCGTACTGGAGAAGTTTTCATTTTTCATTCCAGGTATTTATTTTTTTTCATCGAGAAAAACCACCTTCGGACCAGTCACAGACCAAGATGTCTTTAGATCTTGCTGAGCAATAAATGATGGTTCAAAAATTATATTATGAACTTTTCCAAACAATTTGTCTATATTCTGTATTGGATTGTTGTTCTTATTTTGTTTAATTATAAGCCACAACCTCCAATTTGGCAGCCTTATAAGCCTAAAGAAACTATTTTTTTCTCATTTAAAGTGCTACAAGTTATTTTTGAAACACAAGTATTGAAATAACTAAAAATCAAGGGACTACTAATGTCTATTTAAGCATCCTTTGTGAAAATGGTTAGGCCTTCAGAAGACCCCCCCCCCCCAAACCCCACCCAAACAGCTAAACAACTGTTAGGTAAAATTGTCCTAAATATGATAGAGCTCTTTGAAGTCTAATCAAAACCAGCATCTTGGTTTCTTGGTGGCTCAGGCCAGGTAGGCAGTTGTTAAGTTGTTTATTATTATTATTGTTGTTGTTGTTGTTGTTCATATTTCTATGCCGCCCACTCTCCAAGGACTCTAGGCAGCTTACAACAATCTGCGTCCTCATTTTACCCACCTCGGAAGGATGGAAGGCTGAGTCAACCTTGAGCCGGTAAGATTTGATCTGCTGAACCAGCAGTAAGCTGAAGTAGCTTCAGTACAGCACTCTAACCACTGCGCCACCTCGATCTTACAAGATAAGACTGTTTGCCCAAGTAAAATTTAAATTAGGTTTTGGTATGTCTTGGTACCTAGTAATTTCAGCATCATTACTGCCCAACTTCTAATTAAGGCATAATTCCAATCAGAGGCTCCTATTCGATTAACATGAATAACTTCTGAGTTTCTTGCTCAAGAAGAAGCGTCTGCTTCTAGCAAATATTAAAGGAGAAACTATTACTGAAGACCATGATCAGTAGAAAGGAAAATATTTTATTGGTCACATTTTTGCTAGTCAGGGCTCAAGCTAAGAGGACTATATTCTGGGCTCTCCTTTCTTTTTGATGCACAACTCCATGAAGCTAGTTGAATATTTCTGAGAGAGAACAATTATTGTAGGCCAGGTCATCCTGATGGTGAGGAACTGAATTTAACAGAATAACAAGGGTTGGAAGGGAGTTTGAAGTTTCTAGTCCATTTCCTTGCTCAAGGAAGACAAGAATCAGATGGATGGTTGTCCAATCTCTTCTTAAAAACCTCCAGCATTCAGAACTTCTTAGCTAATTGTTCAACAACCCATCTACTGCAGCATTTCCCCCCTTATTTGAAGTGATCCACAGTCACTCCGCTGGCTGTGGACCATGGGGGCTTTGGCACGGTGCATTCTTAGAGATGGACACACACACACCCAACAAACAAACCTAAGATACCTCCCAGCTTGCCCTGTTGGATTGAGATTCACAATCCAGTAACCGATAAGAATTACAGCTTTTAAAATGTCTATGAATCTTTCTTTCAGTACGGTCAAAGAATTTGAAAGAATACAATGACCCTTGTTAATACAAAACGGTGACAGTTCACAAAGATTATTAGGTGCAAATAGAAATACATACTATTTCCATAGCAAGGAAGAGAAAGCAGGAATGGTTAAATCGATTATTTTATTCAAAGAGGAAACTGTATTCTCATTTGCATATCACTTCTGGATTTTGTGCTTGTGATGAAAAAAAATGAAACTTTGACTTTGGTTTGTCATTATAGAAATGGCTAGTTATATATTCATGCAAAAAGTTGAGGATGGAATGTTTTTATCTTGTACTGTGCTAAGAAGAGTTGGAAGTCAATGCCTTTTCCTTCCTTCCTCCCTCCCTTCTCTTCCTTTCTCTCTTTCTCTCCTTCTTTCTTTTCTTCTTTCCTTCCTTCTTTCTCTCTTCCTTTCTTCTTTCCTCCTTTCTCCTCCCTTGTAACTCACACCCCTTTCCCCCACTCTTTTTCTTTCTCTTAATATCCTAGTTTATTTCTTTGTATTTTAAATAATAAAAGAAAAAAAAAACATTTGAAAAAAAACTGTCTTATGAATCTCCCCCAATCTTTTCTACCTCACCATAACAGGACCTGAGCTGCACTAGTTCAGAGCTATCCCAAACACGAAGAATTAAAGGGAGAAAAATACACATACACAAGAGTGAAGTATAAATAGGAATCAAAAGAAGAAGAGGAAAAGAAGAACAAAGCGCCAGGAAAATTCAGTTCCTACAGTTAATTTGGCTTTTAATGTCAGGTTTCTGTTACATTCCTAGCACACCTGGCTTGTCATTAAGCTCAATTCCCAGAAGGGATGTGGCAGCTGCTGCTGAGAGGCAGGAGGGGGACCCCAATTTCCTTGATTCACACCTGCAGGAAGGGAAAGGCTGCGTTTACAACTTTCTCTCTTTCTTCATTGAATTATGGTTTCCTCCCTTAACCCAGGTTTGGGCCAAGAGAGCATCACGCAGGCAAAGTCTGGATGGCCCCGAGGCACGTGTGAACGCAAGGAGACACGCTTGGCTAACCCGCAATTCGGGAAAACATGGGAAGAATGCGCCCTTCGAGACAGGCGAGGGCTGACACGCAACACACACACACAGAGACACGCACAAGCCACCGACCCGCACGCTCTCCCTCCCCGCGACCGGCGCCTCTGTGCCCTCGCTAACACGTGTCCGCCCATTCCCACGGAGGCTTCCCTTGCCGGCTCACCTTGACGCGGTGCACGGCGAAGTCCCCCTGGGGAGGCAGCTGCCCCCAGACGGCGATGCCATCCCGGTTGTAGCGGCTGAGCCAGCCCAGCTCCGTCTCGCACTCCGCCTGGAAGGCGCGGAAGGCGGCTTCGTCGGGGAGCCGGACGGGCTCCATGCGGGGCGTCCCGTCTCAGCCGCCGCGGCCGGAGAAGCAGCCCAGGTGAGGCCAGGTGAGCGGGCGGGCGGGCGGGGCAGGTGGCAAAGGCTTCCCCGGCCGCCCAGGGGCACTGCCAGGCTCCCAGCCCTGCCGGGGCCAAAGGAGCGCACGGCGGGCAGGTGAGGCGCTGATTGGCCGCGCCCGGGAGCGCCCGCTTGCCTGGCCGCCCGCCTCCGCCTCCGTCCTCCGCCTCCTCCTGCCGGGGCTCCGCGGCTGGGCAGGCGCTGCTCTCCGCCCCCGCGCCGGGCGAGGTTTCAAAGGGCGGCCGGGAAAGGGGCTCCGCCGAGGACTGTTGAGACGCCGGGCGCGTTCCGGGATGGAAGCTCCGGCCGGGCGGGAGGACCCGCTGCAACCGTCTCGCGCTCGAGGGAGGAAGGAAGGAAGGAAGGAAGGAAGGGAGGGAGGGAGAGGAAGGAAGGAAGAGAAAGAGGGAGAAGGGGGAAAGGAGAAAAAGGGAGAGAGAGGAAGAGAAAGAGGGAGAAGGGGAAGAGAAAGAGAGGGAAGAGGAAGAGGGGTTGGAAGAAAGGAGGAAGAGAAAGAGGGAGGAAGGGAGGGAGAAAGAAAGAAAGAAAGAAAGAAAGAAAGAAAGAAAGAAAGAGAGCAAAGTTTGGAAAACTGAGCCAGAAATATTTTTTTAAGAAAAAATGAGTGAGTGGGAGGACTATTAAAACGTAAAAAAGAGAGAGAGAGAGAGAGAGAGAGACTGAAATATTACAGGTAGTCCTTGATTTACAACCACAATTGAGCCCAAGTGCCAAGTGCAACATTCGTTAAGTGAGTTTTACCCCCACTTTATGTCTTCTTTTGCCACTGTCGTTAAGTGAATCATTGCAATTCTTAAGTTAGTGACATGTTTGTTAAGTGAATCTTTATTTGGATAGGTGTGGTTAGAGACACAAGGAATTTGTCTCTAGTACAAAAGCATTGGAAAAAATAAGAGAAAATAAATAAGTTACAAAAAAAAAAGAGAGAGAGAGAAAACATCCATATTCACCTACAGCTTCTTGCCTGCCTGTAAAATATTTCTTGGGGTGTTTTTGAAAGCAAAAGAGGGAGGAGGTGAAAAACTCCAGGTTTCCCCCCCCCCCTCGCAACTTTCAACTGGGGCTACGAAGCACATTGGCTTTTAAAATGCACCCTGCTTATGCACCGTCTGGCTTTGCCATCTGCACTCGTCCCTGTGCTGTAAAAGCAAAAGCAAATGCAAGCTGTGATTTAAAAACCATAAAAATCTACCCACAACTCCAGAGACGGAGAATGTGGGCGTGAGAAAAACCAATTGCCACCAAACCAGGCACTTAAAAGACGTTTTGCAAAAAGGCGAAAATAGCTTCACCTGCCGTTGGGAGGTGAGGAGTTTTTGCTAGAAATTATTCCAAGATTAATTCCTCTTGGAGTTGCTCCTGGGAGGAGGGCTGTGTGTAAACGAGGTGGACCTTTGAGGTTGTCTTGTTTAAAAGCTCTCTTTTGAGCAGCTTTTTGTTTGAACCAGGGAGGCTTTTCTGGCGGAAAAGGCCACAAAGAGAATATGTGAAATGCAGAGAAATGCTTGTCCCAGAGGGGGAAGGCTTTGCTTGGGGGAATTTAACCCTTTCCGCATGATGAGCGCAGACAGATTTCCTTGGGCAGGCCAGGCCTATTTCCTACCTTAAGCTGGGTGGACTTCAACTCCCAGAATTCTCCAGCCAGGAGTTGGAAGTCCACAAGTCTTAAAGCTGCATGTTTGCTCTAAATGAAAGGATTCATCCCTTAAAAATTAGGTAGCTTTATCTGCTGGTGATGGGCTGATCAATAAATCCAATGACATATTATATTAGAGGATGCTCCGTCGATGGGTCTCTCAGCTCTGGGCCTCTCCTTAGGCACATTTGCCTGAGATATGGGTGATGGGGATTGTCAAATATGACATTGCTGTATAATTTAAATTAACCCCAAGGTCTGTCATGTTTCCCCCCTCCAATTTTTAAGCTTCAAAGAAACATTTCTAGTATTGCAGTTCATTTGCTTGAAAACACCCTTGATATTGAGATCAGGAGCTGTTTGTACAACCTTGAAAAAGGGATAATATAAACCCCTCCTGAATAATAAAAGGACAAATAAGGTAAGCCTGCCAGGAATTCACACCATCACTGGGTTTTTTAAAACACACACACACACAAAATACCATGGCTGTGCACGTTTTCATTTGTCTTTTCTTCTATTTTTGCCTGGTCCAATAAATCTAATTACCCAATTAGATGCTATACATTTGGCTAAACTTATTTTACTATACTTGCCTGCCCTGTTGACATAATTCACATTAATGCTTTATTTGCACACATCTGATAGGCCAGTCAGATGCCTATCCAAACCTTTTAATAGCGACAAACTGGGGGAATAACAGGATTACGGAGTTGTTCAAACCAATTTTTCTGCCTATTGAGATGCAAACTCGTTACATAACATTTATCCAAACTCTTTATGTCGAACCCAAAAAGCAAAAGAAGGCACCCAGGGCAGTTGAGTATAAATTATAACTGTAAAGCTATAAATTATCTTCGACAAGCAAAAGCCCACATCTGCATGTTTGTTCTAAGCCTCACCCATGTAAAACTGCAGCTACAGTGGATTATGGATTTGTAGTTCACGATTACGAGGCTTCCAGATTAAAAAAAAAGGAGATACAATCATATTTTTGTTCACTTGCACTGCTGTGGGAAATCAGCTTTCACATTAACCACAAAGGAGACAAGGGAACTGAGACTACTACTAGTAGCATGGTGCAGGAGGAAAAACGGATATTCCAGGAAAAAGAGAGTTAATGTTGGATTTTATTCTGCACTGTTTATTCAAGCTATTATCAGATGGTAGTGTTAATTTTCTAATATCAGTTCACAGCTCTGAAGCTACAGGGAACTATCTAGCCTCAAAATCTGCAAGACGATGAAGTAATAAAAGAATGTTGCTTATGGAAGAGAATATTTGTAGCTCAGGAATGAACAGTGGGGTCCTTGGTGCGCTCTGAGCTTAGTGGGTTACTTGCTTTCACTACCCAATATCGCTAGATCTGCAAGAAATCAAACAAGATCAAAGCGTGTCAAGGACCCCATGTGTTGCCTTTTAAAACAGACAAATTGTCTGTTTTAAATGATGAATGAAGGCAGAGTTCATGGAAAAATCCCAGAGCTAAAGCAACTCTCTTCACTTGAAATATAATTTTCTTGTGCTTGTGGCTACGGAAGAGCTTTGCAAAAATGGCTGCCAAGTTAAGAGGCTCAGTGCTTTCTTTCATTTCTCCATTTAGCTTCCATTAAAAAGCGGGAATGGAAACTGTCCGTTGGCCTTTGAATAAATTTTGTGACCTGGAAAAAAAAAAAAAAGTGCTGCTAGATTCCTGGATTCCTTGCCCATTGCAGAACGGATGTACCTTTTTTCTCTTTTAATATGCGCTCAACAGCCTCTCGTCGAAGGTTGGAAAGCGAGCATTACCGGATACAAGAGTTTCCTTAAAAACCCATCACAGCGACACCGAAAACTGTGGTGAACTGAATTTATTTAGTGTGATACACAGTTGCAGTCTGACAGTCAATATTCATATATCAAGAGTCACTTAGTTGGCTAACAGCTAGGAGACAGCAGACCCCGAGACACACACTCAAGTATTATACACAATCACAGAGAAGAAGGCAGGGGAAAGCGAACAGTGTCGTTCACAAGGTTATTTTCCCCCAAACCGCCATCTCGACCCACAAACATTGATGCTTTTTTTTCCTATTTTATTTTTTTAAATCCCTAATCTCCAGAGAGTTTTCCAGTGCATCTTCAAAGAACACCACGACAGCAGTGGCTGGAGGAGAAAGGGAGAGAGAGAGAGAGAGCAGCAGCCCCAGTTAACTGCGGAGAAAGGAACAGACACGTGACAGGACATTGCCAATTCCCACACGATAGGGAGTATATATCTTTCTCTAGATCTATATATAGTTATCTACACAGGTTGGGAACAGGCCTTCTGCAAAGGGGTGGGGGGTGGGGGGGTTGATTTTGAAATCCAGGGAGCCAAGCTCTGCAAGGCTGGCTGATTCTGATGGAGAGGGGAAGGGATACACGCAGGCTACCTGGATTCAGGTAAAAGGCATGTGGGAAGATGCCAGAGCAGCTTTGCACATCGGAGAAGGGAACTGATTCTCTCTGCAGCCAGATATGGTGTGGCCAACGTTCTGGAAGAGGTGAGTGGTGCTTTTAAGAATTGGAAATAATTCAACGCACTTACTTCTTCAAAGATTTCAAGGCTGCAGGTGCCTTCAAAGGCAGGAAAAAAGCGGGAATTTTGAGCAACGGGAAGCCTCGGTGCCAGGGCTAAGAGGCTGGCCCTTACAAGCACCGGTTTCTAAATGCAGGTAGACCTATGTTTGATTTTTTTTCTCAATTCCAAAAACAAAGAGGATGGAGTGTCTATGGCAGAGGTCTTCAAACTTGGCAGCTTTAAGACTTGTGGACTTTAACTCCCATAATTCTCCAGCCAGCATAGCTAGCTGGAGAATTCTGGGAGTTGAAGTCCACAAATCTTAAAGCTACCAAGTTTGAAAACCTCTGGTCTATGGCGATCCTCAGTAATCCAGGTTGTCTCAAAGGTGCTTTTTTCAAGAGGCAACTGGACTACAGGGTTTTCTTTCCTTTGAGGAAGAAAACGTTTTGCTTCTTGTCCAAAAAGCGTCATCAGTTCTAAGTCAGAACTGATGACGCTCTCTTGGATGAGGAGCGAAAGGAAAAAAAAAAATAGCCCGGTTGCCTCTTGAAAAAAAAGCAATTTTGAGACAAGTGCTGGAAGAGAGTGGATGTGCAGAGGCCTAAAACAAATATTCTATGCATCTGCATAACTCTTGTCCTCCTTTATGTATGAGGCTTCTAGATTTGGGGGGTGGGGGTGGGGTACCAGCAAAACACCAAAGGGCTAAGAAAAAGCCACCAACTTCCTGCAGCATCGATAAACTAAAACACGATTGGCTCATCTCTATGGTTTCTCAAGCAAGAAACTTGAGTTTGAGCCTTTTTCGGATACTTCATGATATATCTTGCAGATAACTGTGGCTGTAGCAGTACTGCTTGGGTAAAGATTAGCATCCTTTGATGTAAAGCGTTTCCCGTTTGATGGTTTCCTGTGAACTTAAGGGAAGGACACAACTGTGCTGCCCAGGACTCTGAGAGAAGAGTTGACAAATGGGTGAGGCCGGGGAGAAGGAGGCCATTTTAGGCAAAGCAGAAAATAAATCATTTGCAGCTCAGTCCCTGAGGACTTTTGTGAGAGCAAGATAGACCAAAGAAATCCTCAGATGGGGAAAAGGAAAAGCTTATGCTGGGTCGGATAGGCGGAACTCATTTTGGATAACGTTTCTGGTTCTAATCCCCAAATTCTTTCAGAAGAGGATAAAAGTGACTTTGGCTTCAGGTGAACTCAGGCCATGAAAACTCAGGCAGAAAAAGTGAGAAAAATCACAGAAGAACCACATCTTGTGTTACTATCCTTCCACCACAAATCAAGTCAAAAGAAAATGGTTAATATCACTTTATCATCCCCAACCTCGATGAGTTATATACTTTGCATCAGCTCATCGCCTGGTCGTAAAATTACAGGCGCAGAGATCTTTATAAACTATACTCAAAAGCAAGACCAACACAACAGGACCCATTCTCCAGAGCGTTGTTTAAATAGGTCAGATCGCAACTCCCATAAGCTTTTGTTTCAAATGACAAATCCCAGCAATCTTCAGCCTATTCTCAAGCTCAGCAAATTTAAGATGTGTGGACTTCAGGACCCAGAATTCCCCAGCCAGCATGGCTGGCTAGGGAATTCTGGGAGTTGAAGTCCACACATCTTAAAACTTCTCAAGATTAAGAAATACTGGCCTATACTGCCAGTAGCCACGTAGATTAGGAACTCAAGAGCTGTAATTCAGGAAGGCTGATCTACGGGAGGACAATCACATGGAGACAAACAAAACATGTTATTCAAATATCATCAAAAAATATTATCCAGTTCATGCCATCTTCTACCTGTCTTCTCGTGTTAGTTTGCATGCTGGTGCAACTTGCATTCAGTCAAAGAGCAAATACCTGAAAATAAATTCTGTGCTAAATCAGAAGCTTAAGAAATCTATGCAAACCTCTAGTTTTTTTTTCTTTTAAATACATACAACATTCTTTGTAGAACCAGCAGACATCTGACAAGGATTAGCATTTTTTTCCACTGTACATGAAATAAAAACAACTCCATGTTTAACTAGATATCTAGGTTTCGAAGGCCAGGATAAAGGAGTGGACTAAAGACCTAGAATTCAAAATGAGGACCTTCCAACAGTGAGACAAGGACTCAGAAGGACTCTTATAGCAGTCTATGGGAACCCTTCCCCAACCTAACACTTTCCAAATTTGCAAATCCTGGGCCTTAGTGCCTAAGGATTATAGAAAAGAGTAGTTCGGCGCATCTGCAGGTTGGAGCAGACTGATGTAGAGACACATAATTCAAAATGACAAACCAAGGAACGAAGCAAAAAGTGGAGGCCATTGTAAAGCACTTTGCATATTTCAAATGAGTCATGAGTGATAAATTATGTAAAAATAGCAGCTCCTGGCATTGGTCTGAGCCTAGGGAAGTCTCTGTTTAATCCAGCTACCCTCTACTTCAGAAACTCACGAAGAACAAGTTTTTTTTTTTCCTGAGAGTATCAAGAGAAGGGAAGAGAGCAAGGTGGAATAAACTGCTGGAGAATACGCATCCTCCATTTTGGAAACTCCCCAACTCAGCACTATGCAGGAACCAGGTTTCCCACATAAAGGCTCAGGACCCTTCCCCCCACCGGTCCATTTCTGCCTACCACCTCTGTACATATCCAGCAATGGACGGTGTGGGGGAGAGGGGAGGGGAGGGATAAATCAGTCCATCTGGGATAAAAAGATACTTAAGGTAATCTGGAAAGAGAGAGAAGAACGTGCGTGAATCCTCTCTTAGGGGTTCCCCTCTTCCTTAGCACCATCCGTGAGGAAAGAACAACAGAAACGTTAAGTAGGACGACACGTTTCTTCTTGCTATCAACGAAGACTTAGCTAAATCAAGAGGATTTGCAAATGAATTAAAAAAGCAGCGGTAGAAAGGTGGCTTTTTTTAAAAAAGAGGGGGAAAAAAAGGTGGGGAGAGGTGGAGAAGGGAAGAATGCATGAACTCCTTTACGGTAAGTTTACCAGTATTTGTTTTTTCTTAAAAGATGGACAAAGTTCCTCCCTTGCACATTCATAGGACAACCCAGCAAGGAAAACCTAGCAAAGAACAGTGCCAAAGCAGCACCAAAGTGCAACAACCAACGAAGGGCAAGAGGCATTGGAGGGTTCACACCATGCAGTAAACGGGAGCAACTGGGGCTGGTCCACACGACGCGGGGGAAGGGGGGGGGGAGGAGACGGGATGACTCCAATCGCCTATTAAAGTGGCCTTTTCGGCCCTTGGAAAAGTCGTGTTTTGGTAGTCAGTAGTAAGAAGTGGAGCTCTTCGGTGAGAGACTGAACTGGCTAACTGGGAAGGGGGGCTGCCACGCTGGAGAACATTTAACAAGAACAGCCGTTCTCCGTCACAGGCTGCTCAGGAGGTTTCTCTAGTTTGATGTCAATCACTGGAGAGAAGAGGTTAAGGAAAACACGTCTCTATGGTGGGAGAACAAGCTGAAAAACACAACACACACGCAAAATAGGTCTCTTTGATCCAACAAAGCCCATCAAATGAGCTTGAGCCGTGGTGGCGCAGTGGTTAGAGTGCAGTTCTGCAGGCTACTTCTGCTGCCTGCCGGCTGCCTGCAATTTGGCAGTTCGAATCTCACCAGGCTCAAGGTTGACTCAGCCTTCCATCCTTCCGAGGTGGGTCAAATGAGGATCCAAATTGTTGGAGGCAATATGCCGACTCTGTAAACCACTTAGAGAGGGCTGTAAAGCACTGTGAAGCGGTGTATAAGTCTAAGTGCTATTGCTACTGAGGGAATCAGCCCTTGTCCTTCCCACTGGCATTTGGGAAATATATCCAAAACATGAACGGAATGGATGCAGATGAAAACTGGACCACCTTGATTAAATTATCCTTGGGAAATACTAAATTCTGAGAGGTCCTTGGTGTTTTCTGAGCCTAGCTGTTTTCTTGCAGAAATTTTATTACCTGTCCAGGTAACATCATCAGTGCTAGTAAGAAGTCCTTACTTAGTAGGGGTGGGGTGGTGGTTTGCAGAGAGGACGATGACCGTGGGGTCCTTGGTGCTCTCCGAGCTTGGTTGTTTTCTTACAGATGTTTCATTATCCAAACTAGGTAACACCATAGCACTGAGGATGTTATCTAGTTTGGGTTCTGAAACATCTGCAAGGTAACAAGCCAACTGTCAGCATTTCAGAAAAAAACCCCAACTCGAAGTAAAAGGTTGTTCAGAAATAGCTTCTAAAGTGGGGGCCCCTATCCTTTTTCATTCTGCGGATGGGCAGTTGTGGCCATGGCTTCAGTGGTCTCAACAGCGACGGTGTGTGTGTGTGTGTGTGTGTGGGGGGGGAAATGGTTTTGCACGTGCAACCAAAATCTCACACATGCACAAATGAAACTTCACATGCTTGCCTGCTGTTTTGGCCCGGTTCCCAATGAAGACTTTTCTATTTCAGCAAGCCGGGCTGGCTTAAAAAGATTTTAATGGGTTAATTTTAGTGAGGGGTTTTAAATTTTGGGGTAGCCAAAATTGATTTAATTATGTTTTAAATTATTTTAACTTTCATATTGCATGTATTTTAATTTTTGGCTGTTCACCGCCCTGAATCCATCAGGAGGGCAGTACACAAATTTAATAATAATAATAATCATCATCATCATCATCATCATCATCATCATCATCATCATCATCATCTAATAACAACAACAACAACAACAACAACAACAATAATGTGTTGTCCCGATTGTAGTTGGAGCCGTTGGAGCAATACCCAAAGGGTTACCCCGCTATTTAGAAATTCTAAATTTACCGGACTTGAACATTTTAACTCTACAAAAAACCACCTTACTCGGAACAGCTTACATCCTCCAACGATACCTTAACAGTTCCTAGGTCCTTGGTTAGGACTCGAGCTGCTGAGTTATTAACCAGCCTCAAAGGCTGTGAATCTCACTACAGATTAACTAATAATAATGATGATGATGATGATGATGAGGCCGTGGCCTGATAGTGGTCCATGGCCCCGGGATTGGGGACCCCTGTTCTAAACAGGTGAACTGGCCCAACTCTACTTCCAGAAGTAATAGGTTGGACCTTAACGACCTTTCAATGTCCTTTTGGATATATGCAAAATTGACAGGTCTGAAGGTTGAGATGGCCAATTGCTTGACCTTGGCAATTTGCCTGTAAGATCACCGATGGAAGGGGGAAAAAAAGAACCAGCCAGATATGTAATCTCTAAAAATGACACGGTAGACAGAAAAAGTCTGTAAATACAGTACAAAGCTCCTGATCATCAGGGTAAGGATACTGTCATCTTTGCTCTTCTCGGGAGCGTTGTCCATCCCAGGTAAGGCAGCAGCAACACGGCGGAAAAGCTGAAAGATAACACCCCAAACTTTGTGAACATAGAGCATGTAGTGGAATATGAAGTCTATCCTCCTGAGAAGAAACGTGGAAGAAGAGCTAAAACATCTCCATATCCAACGTACAGAGCTAAAAAGCCCTTCAGCAGTTAGCATGAAAGGCCCTTAAACCAGAAGGGATTATTTGCAGCTCCTTTTTTTTTTAAAGATACTAAAAACAATACATTAATTAAAGCGGGAAAAGCTCATCTTGTAGGAGACGTCGGTGTTAAGCAAAGGAAGCCCACATTTGCTAAGGAGGGGGATCTCAAACCAGACGGAATAATTTCTGTGGAAACCTGCAGTTAAAATTACCTGCTTCACGTTGTAGCCCGTCTTGGCGCTAGTCTCAATGAACATCACGCTTAATTCTTTGGCTCTCTGTTCACCTTCTTCTGTAGTAATCTGCCTGGAAAGTAAGAAACGAGACTTCTGAGGCCTTTGCAACCAGCCTGCCAAAGGCATCAACTAACAGTTTCCCAAGAAGGTTTTTGAAATTAGCTCAAGGGGGCATGTGATGTTTGGCTGAAGGCTGTGGGCAAACTAAATTCATCAGGCCTACAGTAATGGAAACATATTTTTGTGCATTTCTATATCCCACTAAATCAAAGCTCTAAGGAATGAATGCTAGCCAATGGCACTGGCTAAACCTATTTTTGTTTCCTGGAAGGGACTGCAAAAAAAACCACCAGAAAGGGCAGCTTTGCATGATTTAATAGCTTTTGCTGGACTGAGTTCCATATTGCCTAAAAGGTAGTCTTGCAGCTCTGTAGGAATTAACTATCTGTCAGCAATCTAACAAGCTATACGTACCCACTTCTATAGTAAATCCAACTTCTATTGTTGGTTTATTTTATTGAGTTTTTATGCTCTTTGTAAGCCTCTTCTGCGGAAATGAAAAGGAAAATTTACTAATGGATGGGGATTCTGTCTTAACAACAGTTCAGGCAATTACTTGATTTCCTATTGCATTCCTATACAATTTGACCCATGCTGTACAGATGTCTACCAAAGGCACATTCTTAATGGGTCTTGTCTGATTTCATCATCATCATCTTTTAACAACCCCATAATCCCTTGTGGGATGGAGTATGGGCAACTGAATAGAGCTAGCAGGCTTTTTCCTGGCCGGATGCCTTTCCTGTCACCAACACAGAGCTTTGTTCAGCAGATATATTCTCATTATGCTCAGAGAGAAATATCTACCTCTACCTAGATCGAACTCACAGCCTCCTGATTGTGAGGTGCCTCTAGGCCACTGCACCACTCTTTTTGTCTGATTTTTTGACTATCAGAAATTCATTTAAGTTGCTTTGAGGTGGTACCTATATTGTGAAATAATGCGCCATGAAAGAAGAAGCAACCTCAGAAGCTCAAAACATTTCTGTAAGTCTTTTAATGCACCCATCAAACAGAATCTTTTTTAGCAGTAAGTCCTTCGACTGGCCTGTTTCCCAGTTGGCTGGTGGTTATTTAAAAACAAAGACAATAAAACCCAACACTTTGCACTCTTTAAAGATAATCAGCAGAGTCAAAAAAAAAAAAAAAAAGGCATGTATTACGCTGGAAGAATTCCAGCCAACTCCCTTATTCCATGAGCTCAATTCTGGGGTGCAAAAACAAGCTTATTGTTTAAGCGGCTTCCAGTGAATAAGAATTCATGCAAGATCAACAGAGAGGTACCTCCACTGAATACCAATTAACAAGACACTAAACACACACACACAATGACCTAGTGAGGATTTTACTGCACTGTGATCAGACATTTCACCTCCTGCATTCAAAAAACAGCTTGAGAACATGTTGGGACAGACCCTATTAGATCATCTCCAATATAAAGGCCAACATAAGAAAGATGAAAAGTTGCAAAGCAAGGAACAATTGATCCTGCTTTTCCAAAAGGTAGCATAGCCTAGGGGAAAGAAGTAAGGCCTTTTGCCCTACTGTAGCTCTCAGCGGCAGCTACATTCCACCAATGGTGTCTCAGCCTCAGCCTCTTCTCCTCTTCCTAGCACTTTTCTTATGTGTCATGAATTTTGCATTACAAGCTGGAGGGAATTTATTATCACTGATCTATGTAAGCCTCCCTGGGAGTTTTACTGGCGGAAGAATAAGGCAAACACACTCAAGTTAGATGTGAAAAATAATAGGAATGGTACTAAGGTCCATGAATAATATTTTTGTGCTGGTAGAGTAAGCTGCAAAAATATTTTTTTTTATCTACCTTGGAGATAAAAGAAACAAATTAGTGTGTCCATTTCACTGCAGCATCGACTCTGATATTGCCAGGTCCTTTCCCATATTTAATTCTGCTCTTTTGATGAAAAGGGAAAGAAAAAGACATTTTCTGCATGCCAAATAGTAGAGAATCTGTGGTCTTCCAGGCATTGCTGAGATGTGGTGGCACAGTGGTTAGAATGCAGGAGTGCAGGGTAACTCTGCTCATTGCCAGGAGTTCAATCCTGACCTGATTGACTCAGCCTTCCATCCTTCCGAGGTTGGTAAAACGAAGACCCAGATGGTTGGAGGCAATATGCTGACTCTGTAAACTGCTTAGAGTGGACTGTAAAGCACCCCTACAGTTATGTATGTGCTGTTGCAATACTCCCAACAATCCCAAACTGATACCCAACGGCGAAGAATACCCAAGGGCAACCTCTGGATGGAATGCAGCTTCTTTGGCTCTTCCAAGTATTAGCCACACATTTTCTAGTACATCGTCCCCTTTCTCCACCCCAAACATTCTCTTTTCAAACCCTAAAATTACCTTTTATCTGCAAGGTCAGTTTTATTGCCCACCAGCATGATGATGACATCACTTCCCCTTTCTGTTCGCACATCGTCGATCCATTTGGAGGTTTGCTGGAAGGAATTCAGATCTGCAAGGAGAAGGTAGCTCAATGCACTACAGTCGGGTCAAAGAACAGAATTAACACCTATGGACTATTAAGACCCACAGAAGCGGCTTCCTCCTCTCTCACCAGCCCGTCTCACTCAACCAGGCAAGGAAGATATGCTACAGACCCCTCCAGTCAAAGAATTTCGACTGGCGGGGCCTAAGAAGAGAGCCTTCTCTGCCGCTGTCCCCATTTTGAGCAACATCTCGTTCCCCAGAGGTAAGGAAATCCCCCAATCTCTTGGCTTTTCACAAAGCGGTCAACGCTTCGCTCTGCAGACTTGTGTGGCAACACGGAGCACCTCACAAGACTGGGGCTGGCTAGTCCCTTGAGAGCCCCCCCCCGCCCCCGTAATAATCCAATATTAAATGGCCACTGTAAGATTTCCCCCTTTTGATGTTTAATCGTCATTATTCTATAATTTTGAAAAGTTTAACTCTAATTTCTGAGGTTAATTTTCATGCATTGTTTTATTTACTGGTTATATAATTTTGTACACTGCCCAGAGTCTTTCTTTGAGGGAGATGGGTGGGTTAGAAATATGACATATAAACAAACAAACAAACAGACAAACCAACCAACCAACAAAGCTTCAGAATGTTTCTTTGCCTAGGCCCTAAGGGCCTTTTGCTTGTCAGCATGGCCTCACCTGAGCTGTGCCCACTGAGCCTTCAAGGATGACTCAGGGCTTCTGGGCTCAGATTTCTCCTAGAGCGAAGTGTTTTGGTATACCATGACACAAATCTCTCACTCACTTGTAATGTCATAGACTACCACTGCAATTGTTGAGTCACGTATGTAGCTGGGAATGAGGCTACGGAACCGTTCTTGGCCTGCTGTGTCCCAAAGCTGAAGTCGGACCTGCTGGTACCAGCCCAGGGAAGAAACAGAAAGACACAAGGCAGAAGAAGAAGAAGAAAAAGAAGAAGAAGAAAAGAAAATGTCCTTTAGAGAATAGGCAATGCATTAGAAGGAATTCTATAGGATCGCATACAAATATCTCATCAGAAAATGTAGTATGGGCATCAAAAGTACAGAAAATTTTCACATCCCAGGCTATTGCTCTCTGCTATCTAATAAATTCACTCCAAAAACTCTCCATCAAGACAAATGAGAATGCCAGTGGTATAGATTAATTACAGAGTCATGGACTACTTGATCTTTGCATGCTATAAAACAATGGGGGTTATATGAGAAAAACATCCTTCAAAAAGTCATTATTTCCTAGAAAATCTATTTCACTTGGGTTGAAAGTAACACTGCAGGATCGCATGTTCGATTTTCCATACAGTCACCACTAGAAATCTGACAGATTCATAAAAGTTAACCTTCCATATAAAGTGGAACCAAATTTCTTATTTTTGAGCATGGAATACGGAAAAACTTTTTTCCTGTAAAACACACAATACTGTATACTTCTGTAATAATAGAAGGGGCATAATGATAAGAGAACCAGACAAAGAAAATCCCTGCTTAGCCATAAAGATTCCCGAGTGAAAAAAGTATGAGATAACATTACTCATACTGAGCTTGTTGGAGGATGAACACTCAATAAGAATTTAAAAACTCAGCTGACAGCACTAAGAGCCAGGAGCCTCAGAAGTCAGAATGCTTGTGTGATAACTGTCTGTAATTTGACTTTGTACAAACAAATTCATTTCAACTTAGGAAACACCATGAATAAAATTGGCCTGATATACTTGACAACTACTAGAGGGGGAAAAAAGCACTTAGCTAAACCTACAAATGAAGATCATCCCAGTTAATTACTCAAACTGATGGTTTCACTTGAGAGCCAAGTACAATCACTGGCTGAAGATATTACTGCTATTTCCAAAACACAACCGATATGATTAATGAAGCATGGGAATTATGGGGTTATGTAGGACCACTAGATAACCATATACATATGGTTCTCGCCTAACAACCACCCATTTAGTGACTAAACTTCTTACAGCACTGAACAACGGTACTTATGACTGGTCCTAAATTTACATCAACCGCAGTGTGTCCCTTATGTCATATGATGACAATCTGGGTGTTCAGCATCTGCCTCCCAATTACAACACTGCAGTGTCCCATGGTCACCAATAAAGACTGAACTATTAATGAAGGTGAGAAAAAATCCGCCTGTCAGATGGTCACCTGCTCTACTCAGAATAACGGAGTTGGAAGGAACCTTGGAGGTCTTCTAGTCCAACCCCCTGCTAAAGCAGGAGACCCTATACCATTTCAGCCAGGTGGCTGTCCAGTCTCTTTTTAAAAGCCTCTTTTTAAGCCAGTACACATTCATCATGGCAAGCCCCAAATCAAGAATGGCTGGCATAATAACGTATTGTTTTAATATGAATTACTGGTACAAAGTGAATGACTTTAAAAACAGGCCCGAACTTCAATACCTGAAGAAAATGCTGTTGATTTGTTAAGTTTGTATGTTGCCAAAATCACAAGACTCCCATCTAGTTGTATAATTATTAAATATAATGGAAATGGGGGTAATGAAAAAAAAAATAGAGGGAAATATTTAGTAGCAGAAGCAACTCAGCACAGATGCTACAAGGAGAATTAAGAGATGAACCACAGCCAAAAAGGGAGGAGATGCTTGCTTGCACATCACCCTAAGATAAGAATAACAGCATTTATTTGTTACCATAATCTTTTGTTTCTGGTATAAATAGGTGGTGAACGGATCTGTTCTGGAGAAAAAGAAAATTAGCTGCATTGCACTAATCTATCAGGGAGCCTACTGTGTGGGATCACTGCAAAAAAACTGTACTGGGGAGGGGGGGGGAGATATTTCTAGTGGGAGATTTTATGCCAATATGATCAATGCTCTAGAGCAGTGATGGCGAACGTTTTCGGCACCAAACCAGAACGCACATTCATGTGTATGCATGTGTGCGCACCAGAGCACCAGGACCAGCTGGCCAGCGCTGTATTTATTGGTTCAATTTATATGCCGCCCTTCTCCGGAGACTCAGGGCGGTTTACAATGCGTTAAGCAATAGCCTTCATACTTTTGTATATACCTGCTTAGTAGGGCTTTCGGCCCCCTCTAAGCGGTGTTCTTTTTTTATACAAAGTCAGCTTATTGCCCCCACAATCCGGGTCCTCATTTTATGTACCTCGGAAGGATGGAAGGCTGAGTCAACCTTGAGCCTGGTGAGCTTCGAACTTGCAGTAATTGCAGGCAGCTGATGTTACTGAAGAGCACTTTAATCTGCTGCGCCACCAAGGCTCTTATGACTATTTTTTGGCCATTTTTCGGGCCGTCTTCAGGCTATTTTCTGAAAGCAGAGGAGCAGCTGGTGACGGCATGCCCGCCCACAGGGAGGGCTCTGCATGCCACCTCTGAAATGTGCCATAGGTTTGCCATCATTGCTCTATAAAAAGGTATATCCCACTAAGTCTTCCAGTAATGCCCATTTTCCAGGGAGCCTTAAATATAACACAGGAATATTTTCAACACCCAGGCTTCTTTGTCAACAATTTCTCCAGAAAATAAAGTATGTCTCCTTAAGCATGTTCTACAATGGTAACCAACAAGCTTTATTTTTGAATATTTACAGGAACAATGAAAATTAAAACACAGCTACACATGGTGAAGTTATCTTGTTAAGACTGCTGACTTTATAATTAGGGGAGGAAAAAAAGAGCAGGTAGATACAGCAGTCGTCTGCTTCCTCAAACATGAATCATTTTATTTGAACCATTATTTGCATCAGCTTTTTACATCAAGATGAACCTATTAATTATCATAAGAGTTTTGGAGGGGGTGCAGCCGTTTTAAAGTAGTGTTTTTTGGCAAGATTTTTGAAGTGACTTTCCATTGTCATTCTAGCTTGAAAGAGAGGGACTGGCTAAAGTCATCCAACTGGTTTGGTGATTCAGGAGTTAGAATTTACCGTTTTCCAATTTCTTCTTTCTTAACTATGATATTAAGTTGACTCTTGCCTGTCTAAATAGTTTACAAGTATGGCTTTCATTTGAATTTTATAGGATTATGAGAGCTCCTGTGGCAGAGTGGTTAGAATGTGGGGTATTGCAGGCTAACTCTGTCCACAGCCTTTGACCAGCTCAAAGTTGACTCAGCCTTCCATCCTTCCAACGTCGGTAAAATGAGGGCCTGACTTTGGGGGCGACATGCTGACTGTGTAAACCTCTTAAGAGAGGGCTGTAAAACATTATGAAGAGGTATATAAATCCAGGTGCTATTGCTATTATTAGTAGTAGAAGTATCAAAATATTCCAGGTTCTAGATCACTTAGACTAAGCCAATTTGGATGACTTCTGGAATATACAGAAGGATCTGAGGTTGGAATAGAATGGTCTGAGCTCATAACTTTTAGTTAACCAATGTTTTTCTGCCTACAACAAACTTGTAAGTTTTCTTTTTGCAATTCTCAAGTTAGCAGGGACGGCACTAAAACAGCTTTTGATAAAGAGCGAATTAAAATATATAAGCAAATAAAGGTGGGAATATACAGAAAAAAAATTAAGATGTATACAGAATTGTCAACAGCAGAGGAATAAGAGAAAACAATTCAGCTTTCAAATAAAACCAAACTAAAATATCAAAGCTAACTGTTCCCACACAATCCATGGGAGAATTTTTTCTGTACCGGTAGTCCTTGACTGACGTTTAGTGGACCATTAAAAGTTACAAAAAGTCACCGTGAAAAAAATTGACTTATGACCGTTTTTCACACTTACAACTGTTGCAGCATCCCTGTGGTCACGTGACCAAAATTCGGATCTTGCCAGCCGACTCAGTTATGACGGCTGCAGTGTCCCCGGGTCATGTGATTACTTCTTGTGACCTTCCGCCAAGCAAAGTCAACGGGGAAACCTGTTTCACTTAACAACCGTCTTACTAACTTTACAACTGTAGTGATTCACTTAACTATGACAAGAAAAGTTGTAAAATAGGGCAAAACGCACTTAAAACAACTATCTCGCTTAGCCAAAAAAAAAAAAAAAAGGGGGGGGGGCTCATTTGTGGTCATAAGTCGAGGACTACCTGTAATTTGTGGAGTTATAAAGCGTTATGAGTTATAAAGGGGTATATTCAAAAGCAGGAGAGGAACTCAATGAGAAGAGTTAGCCTTCATCTCAGCTCTTCCTTAGGAAACAGGAGACTTCATGTGCTCTGATCAAAACTGGTATATGCCACAGAATTCCAATAAGATCTATTACTTTTGGGAGGGATACAAAATCAGCATGTCCAGAAGAGATATGCTCATCTTATTATCCCTTCCAAATTAAAAAATAAATAAATAAAACCAAAGCCAGGCCTGCCGATTTATTCGTGGCCAGAGATTCTACTCAATTGCTTGTCATGGCTTGAATGTCATGAAACACTGCCTCTCTTTGGGAGGGGTGAACGGAGTCCTGGCTGCTTTCTGAGAACTAGAACTCAGTTCTCCCCTCAATCAGAGTAAGGGGCCTGCTGCGCTTAAACTCCAATACCTACTTGTCAGATCAAAGGTAGCTGTCCCGGAGGTAGCTGGGAATGAGGCTGTGGAATCTTCCCTGGCCCACAGCGGCAGCCTGATCTGGGAAAAGAGAAAATGTAGGGGAGGAGGGAGGGAAGGGTGGAGAGGAGGAAAGAGAAGAGCAGGAATATGGACAAAAATAAAAAAAAATAAAGCAAAACGCATGTGAAATTAAAAAAAGTGACAACACTCAAAAGAAACAATGCAAATAAATAAGAGGGAAGTTAAAATGAAACTAAAATGCAGCATAAAACTAAAAATGAAAAGTGTTTTTTTTTCTAAATAAGCAAACAAACAAACAAAAAAAGCTTTTGTCATCTATTCCTCCAGATGGAACTCTTTATGAAAGACCTGGTAGCCTTTATTTTCCCACCGCCAACAATCCCATGAACCATTTGGCTTGAATCTTCTACTATTATCTTTCCTTATACTTTATTCCGGGTTCAGAAACTGCAAGTCCATCCAGGCCATCATGGAATTGCTTCTGTTGCACAACTTCTGTCCTGGTTCTACTGTGCTAAGCAAGTCAATCATGAAGACAAAACTCATCACTCGTAGACAAGAGGCACTCCATGAGGAAAAACTGCTGTTCACCCTACGGTAAATCAGGAAATGGCTCAAGATACTTCAACATATCTGCAACTACTGAGTTGGTGGATGGAGGCTACTGTTGACCATTCAAAATATCCTCAAAAAAATCTATTGTTTGGTCCAGATGACAATTTAAGACAAGAATTACCTTGCCCTGTAAAGCTGACTTCCTCCATATATAACTGTATAAAATCTCTGTTCTGGCTAAGATGAAAACTTATCCCAAATTACAGTGTTCCTGGTATCCCTTAAAATTAAAAACAACAACAACAAAGTAATATTCAAGGTGCAGCTTCTTCAGACTGAGGAAGAGGTAGCCTGAGTAAAACAAGGGCAATCTGACCTCATGGATAAGTATTTGGACAAAGAGATCTAGGTTTGTACCCTTGTCAGGCATCATATTTGCTGCATGACAAAGGCACTCTCAATCTAGGCTTCATCCATAGGGATAATTGGTTCTCAAAACCTTTTTGCATTGTTGTAAGAACAGGATGGTAGACTGGCCTCTCTCAAGCTGCCCAAATCAGCAGACTGGCCCATGCACCAGACAGAATAAAAGGCAGTGCCATAAGGCTGGAGAGAAAAATGGCTCCTATTGTAACTAGTTTGATTTGCAAGCTTAATAGAATCTGATCTAAGGTGTGCCCTTTCTCTCCTCCTCCTTAAAAAAGTATCTTAAAAATAAAGGTTCCCCTCGCAGATATGTGCTAGTCGTTCCCGACTCTAGGGGGCAGTTTACATCTCTTGTTTCAAAGCCGAAGAGCCAGCGCTGTCCAAAGACGTCTCTGTGGTCATGTGGCCAGCATGACTAAATGCCAAAGGCGCACGGAACACTGATACCTTCCCACCAAAGGTGGCCCCTATTTTTCTACTTGCATTTTTTATGAGCTTTGGAACTGCTAGGTTGGCAGAAGCTGGAACAAGTAATGGGAGCTCACCCCGTTACGCAGCACTAGGGATTCAAACCCTTAAAGGAGATTCAGATCAAGATTGCAATCTGGACCAACGATAAAGCGATGAAATTGCCACACCAAGCTGCCAGTATCCAATCACAGATTGTAAAATGGGCGTCAATGAAATATATTCAATCTGCCAATTCTTTCTTCCTATAGACTGGGGTGAAGGCTTATTTTGAAACCATGTTTAAGAAAACCTTCATAAAATGATTACTGAATTGAAGGTGGGCTTCAATCACGGCTTCCAGAGGATACAACGATTTAAAAAACAATTTATTTACCTCCCATGTTATGCTTAGTTTTTTCTTAGGGCAAGTTGAAGGATATCCAGGCAAAAGTTGGAAATCTATGGGTAAATATATTTATGGAATGAAAATGATTTCAATGTGCCATCTTCCGTTTTTGAAAACTTTAACTTTTTTAATGTAAAAGGCAATCAGGGGAGAAAACATAGGAGAGTTCAAGAATGTCTATGGGCACACTGGTACCCCTAGGTTGCCACTTGGAGATTCAAGCCACAGATCATGTTGGTGGGGGAAAGCAATGTGGGATTGCGAGAGAGATGAATCAGTCAAGCCTTAGCAGACAGATAAATCCACTTACCGTGCGGTCTTCTAAATACATAGTCTTTGAAAGGAAATCAATTCCGATGGTGGCCTGGAAAAATGAGAGAAGGTTCATTTTTGAACCATAAAAAACATTCTTTATTTAAAAAGAGCGCGCCAGGGAACATTAGGTTGGAAATCAGAGAATACTGAACACAAAATAATAATAGGAATAGGTAGTATTATTTTAAATCCAACTCATAGTTCACAAACCGTAACAGAATATTAAATATCTTCCCGATATTTCATAGATGAGAATCAACTTTTGAAACTACACAGAGGTTTTAGACTAAGAGTGTTATGGATTTGTGTGAGATTAAATTCTTATTAATTGCATTCATTTCTGTTCTTATGCAGAGGCTAAAAATCTCTCTGAAAAAGGCAACTACAAACTACTTCTATGCTGTCCCCAAGGAAGCTTGGCAAATACACTTTGGTGTTGGGTAGACTCTCTCATAAAAGCACTTATCTTAAACAGTCTAAGAAACTGTACATGTGCTATTTATATCAAACAGGATGCTCAAACAAAGTCAGCTAAGTTCTGATTTAGAACTTGGGGTTATTTTAATGTTCAGCGACTATTCCATGTTATGATAGAGCTGAACACGGAAAATTATTTTTTTTAAAAAAATTAATTGATTTTCCATTAAATACATTCCTTAGTGCTTAATAAACATTGTGTTGTCTGGATATTTAATTTGCTTAACAATACAAATTTACATTCTTAATCTCTACCTCTTTTTTCCAACCATTGGTAAAATACATTCCATGTTTGATAATATTCTACATCTTCTTTCTGTCTAATTTTCAATGTCAATCTATCTATTTCTGCACAGTCTAGTATCTTCCTGACTTTCTCTTCATTTTTCTAGTATTGTGCAAATATAATCCTCACTGCTGTTAAGACATGTAATATTAAATACATACTTTTCTTATCAATTATTTTCTGATATTATACCTAATAAAAACAGTTCAGGTTTTAAATCTACATGTTTTCCTATCATCTTTTCTAGCCACCTGTGTATCTTTGCTCAATTTTTTTTTTTTTTTTTTTTGCTTTGACACAAGTCCACCACGTGATAAAATGTGCCCATTTTTTGGTTACATTTCCAACTTTTGCTAGATATATTTATAAACATTTTAGCTAACCTAGCAGGTGGTAAATGCCATCTATAAAACGTTTTGTATAAATTTTCTTTATAAGAGGAACAAGGAGAATTATTGTACCATCTTTGAAGTTGTAGCTGATGCAGCATTTACTTGATCACAATTTGGACATTTGGAAACTGTCTTGCAATTTTGGCCATCACAGTGTCCCATAGCCATGGGATCACCATTTGCGACCTTCATTGCTGGCTTCTGGCAAGAAAAGTCAATGGAGAAACTGGCAGGAGGTTGCAAATGATGATCATACAGCATGGCACCTAATGACGCACAGAAGTTGCCTAATCACAACTGGAAGTTCCATCATTAAGTCGGCACAGTCATGTGACATCATAAGCTATGACTGTGTGGCTTAGCAGACTTCCTGGTCTCAATTACCATAGTTAAAGTGAGGGTTAGCTGTAGTTAGTGGAATAAAAGTTATGTTTTGCAAGTTATGTGAAACTTGAAAGCTGATTTTCAGATGATATAAATGATCAGATACTACCTTCACATGTCAGGCAGCAGGAACAGGAAAACTTCAATTTAATCAAATCTTTACTGAGTGCCATGTGACTACGCTTTGCTGTGTTTCATCTACAATTTTAATCTGAAAAAAATTTGACTTTCACAGCTTTTGTATGATTTTAATGATTGGAAATTAGTTATGCTTTAGTATGTTTTTCCTCAAAAGGAAAAAATATGAGTGTGGTGAACTCTTATCTTTCTAGATGTATAGTCTCTCAGGATTAAAGTAGTCTGATAATTAATCTGAAATGGTACAAGGGATCATCTTTTTGGCTCTTACCTGGTAAGTGTTGTCAAAACTGTCATACATAAATCTAGTGATTAAGGAGGTTTTTCCAACTACAAAAAAAAAGAAGCACAACTATTTATGCATAAGTTTAATTTAAATACATATTAGTTAATTTGAGTTGTTTGTAAAAATAAAGGTGGAATACAAATAAAATAAAATAGATAAAACAGTAGGTATGTTGTTAAAGAAACAAATAATGCCAAGCCATCAGGAAACTTTGATTTGTTCATCACACAATGTAATTCCATTCTTTAAAAATAAGATACATTAGTAAAATCTGCATGGACTTTTGGATCTGCTGTTACTTTCAGAAGTTGTTACAGAGATTATTTTATATTTTCTGACAACCAGAAGTGTCTGACGCATGTGGACTGAGTTCTGTTTGATAAATATATAAAAAGGTAAGGATTGCCACGGACGTAACTTCTTTTATTGTTTTAATTGTTTTTAACCTGTAAAAATGAAGTGTTTTAATGTTCTGTGTGACCAGCCATACGCTAAATAAATAAATAAATAAATCACGTTTGAGTTTGCTTAACTATTCAGAATGCCCCAAGTTATCTTTTTCCTACTGCCGAGAGCTTTTCTTGATTTGCAACAGGCATGAATCAAGTAAAACCCCACTTTACAGGTTTTAACATACAAAGCAGAGGTCTCCTTAGGAAAGAAGAATAAGTCATATATTACTAAAATATAAAGTAGGGTACAAGGAAAGAGAGCACAAGGCATTGGAGGCAGGATATCATAAAATAATGCTATTACTGCTTTATAACTTGTATATCCATTCATTGCCTTTGCTTACCTAAGTTGCAACATGTAACATAATGTAATTATAATTAACTACCGTATTTTTTGAAGTATGACCCACCTTTTCCCCCACTAAACGGGAGTGAAAATTTAGGTGCGTCTTATACACCGAATGTAGCCCTGCCCACCCACTGGCCCCCACCCTTTGGCCTCTGCCTCCCAGCAGTTACCTCCTTGCAGTAACAGCAAGAAACCGCTCTTTTCAGCTTCAGCACAACCTAATTAGCACAAGTTGATTGGATCAGCCTCCCCACTCTCAGCTGTTTTGCGCGGGCCTCTGCTGCTTGCTGCAAGGAGGTAAATTGCTGGAGCAGATATTTTCTTTTTCTTTGTGCTAATCAAGCTATGCTGAAAATAAAAACAAAAGTAAAGCAGGCTATTTGCTGTAATGAGACAAAATTGCTGGGAGGCAGAGGCAGATTTCTTTTTCTTGTTTTCCTGACCAAAAAAGGTAGGTGCGTCTTATAGTCCGGTGCATCTTATACTCCGAAAAATACAGTAATTAAGAATGATACACTGCAGCAGTAACTATGATGTAATAGTAGGGAATATGAAATTCTCAGATGTTTTACTCTATTTGTCATAATACACCCTGGCAAATAAAAACCATTGCCAAACCTGGTTTTTAATGTATTGTTCCTTTTCTAAAAATCCTATTGAAAACATAGTTTTTACAGTGCCCTGAGTCCTCAGTAAAGCCTTAGACATCTAAATTAAAAATGATAAATGGTGATCTCGCATCCCTGCCTGCCCTTAACATAGCTTGTGTGGGCCCTCCTGAAGCCCCAAACTCTCTATCCCAGTCTATCAGTGAAGATAAACCTCTCAAAATAAGCCAACACTCAAGATCATGGTATCTTAACCATAGCAACCCTGCTTATTTAAGAGCCAGTTTGATTAAGGGTGAAGGGGCTGGCCCAGAAATCAGGAGATGGTGAGTTCTAGCCCCACCTTAATCATGAAAGCCAACTGGGTGACTTTGGGCCAATCAACCAGGAGATGTTAGTTCTCGTCTTGCCTTAAGCATGACTAGGCGAGTTGAATTTATCTTTTATTGACAAAGAAATAAAGGGAGACTAGTATAGATCTATTTCAAGCTATTTAGCTCTCATCAGCTAGCTATAACCCTTCTGGGATTCAAACCCAGGCTACTTGCATATTAGGTAGATGTATTAACCTCTAAGCCACAGCCTCTCTTCCCTTTGTCGGCTATACCAGGGGAAAACTTAAGTGGTTTTTTGTTAGGGCAACCTGATCTACCCTATTATGGGACAAAGCATATTTCATGACTAGGTAACTATAAAACCCTCTCTTTCAGGCCAATCCACCTGACAGGGTGGTTGTGATGGAAAAAATAAGAGGCGGCAGTATTAGGCCTTTTTTACTGTCTTGAGCTGACACATATATACCGTATTTTCCGGCATATAAGACGACTGGGCGTATAAGGCGACCCTCCTCAGAGCCATTTAAGGCTCGTCAGAGCCTTTCGGGCTGGTCTGCCTGGTTACAGGAGAATGAGACCCGGCGTATAAGACGACCCCCAACTTTTGAGAAGATTTTTGTGTGTTAGAAAGTAGTCTTATACGCAGGAAAATACAGTACATATTTAGGTACCTTCAAATTAGGTTTTGACCCCTAGCATTACTGGCTGAGTTTCTTGGCTGGTGGGAATTTTTGGTGTGTGCGTGTGTCTTGAAGTCACTCTTGATTCTTGGCTAATTGTCTGGGCAACTCCCTGCAGTTCTCTTGGCAAGGTTTTTTTTTAAAATTGATTTGCCTCTGCTTCCTTCCCAAGACTGAGAGAAATGTGTCAATGAAGACAAATCTTTGTAACTCAGGGTTGAACTGTGGGTTCCATGGTGCTCTCTGAGCTGGCTTGTTTTCTTGCAGATGTTTCATTACTACCCGGGGTAACATCATGAGTGCTCAAACCCCCGGTGTGGGGTTTGCAGGGAGGAGGAAGGAGGACTGTGGGATCCTTAATGCTCTCTTAGCTTGTTTACTTTGCAGACGTTTCATTACCCAAACCCAGGTAACATCACCAGTACTATGTGAGTGACCCAAGATCACCTAGCTTCATACGTAAGCCAGGACTAGAACTCAGAAGAAGAGGAGCCTTGTCTGAAAAGGTATCTCCTGCTTGAGCAAGGGGCTGGACTAGAAGGCCTCCAAGGTCCCTTCCAAGCTCTATTATTATTCTGCTTCACATTCTCCCAGTTTCTAACCAGGTGCCTTTCAATCCCTACAACCAAACCAGCCCTGCCTCCCTCCCTCCTCCCAATATAATCAATTCAAGGCATATATACCGAATACAAATGATAAACATTTTTTTAAAAACACAAGCATAAAAAGACAGGATGAAAAAGGGATGATCTGAAAACAAAGCAAAGCAAATGGATTGGGGGAGAAGACCCGGCAGGAGGATGCAAGTGCAGCCACCCAGCAACTTCTCCTCATCCTCAAGTTAGTTTTATTGATTAGCCTATAGGCCAGAGATCTTCAAACTTGGCAGCTTTAAGACTTGTGGACTTCAACTCCCAGAATTCTCCAGCCAGCTACAGCAAGGGCCTCCAAATTTGGCAACCTTAAGTCTTTAAGACTTGTGGGCTTCAATTCCCAGAATTCCTCTGGCTGGGGAATTCCGGGAGTTGAAGTCCACAAGTCTTAAAGCTGCCAAGATTGGGGACCTCCGCTATAGGCCATATCAAAAGCACAAGGTGCAAACACATATCACCATCAAAGTCTCCTACAATCAATTTAAAATAAAAGTCGGGCAAAATACAATAGTCACAGGATTAGATGCAATATCATTTGATACATAAATATATATATAAAATAGAGTAAAATGGCCTAAAATTATATTTTGGCATCAAAATATCTACCCCAATCAGTCCCACATATGCAAATCTCAACCGAACCAATTTGCTTAAGTACCATTTTGTGTTCAATGCTATTTTCAGGTTCTGGCTGCACATAAAAGTAACTTGTCTTGATATGGGGGATCCCAAGGGGTCCTTTGCCATCACTCTGCTAAACAAGTAATTCTCTCAACACTGTCAAACTATTTACTAAGTCTACACTACTGTTGATCTTCTCATCGTTCCCACCACCCATCTCCTTCCACTTATGACTGTAACTTTGTTGCTTGTATCCTTACAATTTATATTGAGATTGTTTCCTGATTGCTTATTTGGTACCCTATGACTATCCTTAAGTGTTATTCCTTATGATTCTTGACCAATGTATCTTGTCTTTTTATGTACACTGAGAGCCTATGCACCAAAGACAAATTCCCTGTGTGTCCAATCACGCTTGGCCAATAAAAAAATTCTATTCTATTCTTTATCCTAAACGTGGATGTCTCTGTTTGTAAGGATTCATAATGCCCCCCCCTCCCTTCCCCCCTCACAATCCCTCAAAAAGGAAGATTAGAAAAAGAGATATAAAAAGAAAATATAAAATAAAACCAAAACCTCCTCCAAGCCCCCCCTCCTATCCTAGCCCGACGCTGGGGGGGGGGGGGAGAGAAGGGAGGGCGTCGCCACCCCTCCTCCTCCCCGCTGCATTTCGTGCCCTATTTTCGCCCCCCTCGCCCCTCCCCCCCAATCAGGGACCTGTGTGTGTGTGTGTGTGTGTGTGTGGCGGGGCAGCCCCTCCCCCACACCACGCGCGCGAGGGGGGGGAGGATGGTTCCCTCACCGCTTTGCTCCCCGAGGAAAACCAGCTTGAATTTGCGCAGCGGGTTGCCGAATTCTCCGCCGGCTCCTCCGGGCGCCGACATGGCTCTGGCGCGGGGACGGCGGCGGAGCAAAGCCTGGCCGAGAAAAGAGAGAGAAAGAGAGAAAAAGAGAGAGAGGGAGAGGGAGAGAGAGAGAGATGCCTCAGCGGGTGCGCTCCACCGCCTGGCAGCCGCCTCGCGTCGCTTCCGGTCTGCCCTCTCGCGCGCGCGCGCGCCCCCCGCGTGCGTCACTTCCGCCTGGCGGCTCCTCCCTCCCTCGCGAGGAAAAGGAGATGAGCTCATCCCGCCCGGCGCGAGGCGAGGCGAGGCGGGAGCGCCGTGACGTCACGAAGGCGGGGGAAGAGGAGGAGGGGGAGGAGGCGGCGCTGGATGTTTGTAGATCTATGAATGGATAGAGTTGTGTAAGAGAGAAGGCACTTTGTGGGGCGGCTCTTCTTTTTTTTTTTTTTAATGAAATTGGAGGCAATGGCCGTGATTGTGATTGCACCAGGGGACGTTCTCTCATTCGGTTTGATTGCAAGGGCTTTTTATACAATCGACCAATGGGACAGAAGTTGTGGGAGCTTCGTCACTGGAGGCTTTCAAGAAGAGACTGGAGTGCCATCAGTCAGAAATGGTGTAGGGCAGAGATCTCCAACCTTGGCAACTTTAAGCCTGGAGGACTTCAACTCCAGGCTTAAATTTGAAGTCCAATTTGAAGTCCTCCAGGCTTAAAGTTGCCAAGGTTGGAGATCCCTAGTGTAAGGTCTCCTGCTTGGGCGTTGGGTTGGACTAGATGACCTATAAGGTCCCTTCCAACTCAGTTAATCTGTTAATGAGGCAAAGGAGAGCTTTGAGTTAATTCAGAACCCTCCAAAGTCCCTAAGAGCCCAGGAATATAAAAAATACTTTATTATTATGATCGATGTGATCATCAGTATGAATAATATTGCTAAAATTTGTTAGAAAGTGGCCACATTCCACTTTCTAACAAAAAAAATCATATTTTACTTTAGTGTTAGCATCACTCTATTATTTGTATCTCTATGGTACCGGCTACTTGAGTGGCATTGAAACGGAAGTGGCCAGTTGAGGCACCATAGAAACCATTACTTCCAGTTTCCGGTTGAGACGAAAGTAGACTGCGAGGGGTAGAGCGCCCCCTAGAGAATGGCTCTTGAAATCCCAGGGGCGGACCGAGAGATAGAAATGCAGCTTGGAAATGCATTACTGTGAATGAATGAAATTTCTTCCTATCCTTCATCTTTTCTTGCGGGGATTCTCTCGTAGGACTCAGTGGAAGAAATCGAAATTTTACTTTATCAATGATTGATTTATCAAAATATCCACTTCCTACAATTCACATGAACCTAGCAAGAACGTGCAACCTGTTTTTTTCCCCCTAGGGAATGTTTTACAATATATCGCTGCTGCATAAATCCAATCACTTTCAGTAAAATGACAGATTTGGGAGTCTGCAATTAGAAGATAGCAATGACAACACTCCCAAGCTGAGAAAATTGGATTTTTCAGAGCCACGTTTTCTCTGCAAAACCCTTTGCTGAATTTTTCCATTTAATTTCCACAGGGATGATGCTAATTTCAGGTTCCTGAGACCTTCAGAAAGAGATTTTCATTTTTCCACCTGTTTCCAATACTCATTTGTTTGCCAGTCTCGAAAACCTGCAAGATGATAAGCATGGTGGGAGCAGGAAAGGGTCTCCACTGAGTAATTGTTTCCTGTAACAAGGAGGGCCTTTGATTAATGTTTCTATTTCTTTGAAGTTAACAACCAAGAATGTGGATTCTGATAAGAACTGGCTCAGACTGGCTAGAGACAAGAGTTGCCCAAAGAGGTGAACTTTAATAATCTGAAAACTCATTGTAATGTGGGAAACCCACCTCTTGAATATACAATTAGGTATGGATAAGATAATGCTAAGAATATTATAGGATTCTATGAACTGTTACATGGTTATTTGTTGTTGTTCAGTCACTAAGTCGTGTCTGAATCTTAGTGACCCATGGATCATAGCATGCTAGCCTCCCCATCCTCCACATATGTTACATGGTTCATATATAGTTATCGAGCATGCTGCATTTACTCTAGTGCTGACATAAGAAGAAGAAGCGGAGGTGTCTGGAAAGGGATGTTTGACTTTTCACCTACTTATTTTCCCTGGAGATAATATTCCCTAGGAGATGGGAGGGGGGAAATTCCTTTGAGCTGGAGCAGTAGATTAGGGGTAGAGTGAGTTGGAAGATGGCCAATGAGTGCAGAGGAGTGAGGAAAAGAAAGGGCGGGTTTTGGGTCAGGAAGTCAGTGTTGGCTATGATGGAGTAGGAGTTAGAATGTCGTGCTTAATAAATGAGAGTTTTTCATCAATGACTTTGTTTGAAATGCAATTTATTTGAGACGGCCTCGAAACCTGACAGCTCCATCACTCAAATGATGTTGGCCAATTGAAAAATACATTCCAAACTCCAGATATATGAAGTGGAATATAAAGTGATTTCTTTCCTTTTAAGAGCCCTTCACCCTATACCTGTCTGCATGTGTGTGTGTGTGTGGGGGGGTATATTTTTACTTAAGTGTAAATAAATAAAGAGATATTAATCTACCTTTCTGGATCAAATGTTACTTTGATAAACAACACACTGTTGTTGATTACAGATAACAAGCAGATGAAACAGTTGTGCTTGCAAATATGCCATTTACAGAGTCTCAGCACTTCATTTTTTTTAAGCAGACAGCAGCTGATTTAGAAATTAGCTAATTTACTTCATGGGATCACAGAAGTTCATGGCTACTTTTCAGCTGGCACAGAATTCTTGCTCCGTGGGGGCCTGCTGTCTTGTTAGTGGATGCCTTCATAACCTTTTCTAGGTCAATCCTACATTCTAGAATTTGTTTTTAATTTATTAATTGCATATAAAGTACACGATTGCTATTGTGTTTAAAATAGCACTATATGAAAGTATAATATCGCTTTTTTGGAATAAATGATATAGTTTTATTGTTACCTTTCCCCATTTTTGGTGATGTTTACTTTCCTTCCTCTTCTTCTCTTTTGCAGACTGTGTAATTTCATTCTTTTTCCTCCTAAGAATGTATTGGAGGATTTTGTAGTAGTAGCGATTTAAAAAGGAAATTATTGGTGAAAAATATAATCTACAATATTCTATTTTATGATGTAAGAGACCACTTGATTTGATTTGCTATTTCTGATGTAACTCTCCTACTCAAACCTTTGATAAAACCAGAAATCCTGGTTTGAATCTGGCTTCATGCCTTTGGATAGATTCATTCTGAATTCCCGCTTCAGCAAATAGGGTTGGTGGACAATATAATCCTATATTAAGTAACATAATGTTCTTTTCCCTATCTAAAAATCAATCTCTGTTGAACAATACTCATCTTGTCTAGCTAAGAAGCAAGCTGTAGATGCTTGAAAAGGCTAAGCAAGGTTGGGTCTGAATTTCTGGACTGAAAGTTAGATTGGGAAGCCAAGACAGACAGACAGACCGACAGACAGACGGTAGGTAGGTAGGTAGATAGATGGTAGGTAGGTAGGTAGATGATAGATAGACAGATGATAGGTAGATTGATAGATGATAAATAGATAGATGGATGGATGGAATGGATGATTGGTAGGTAGGTAAAATAGATGATAGATAAGTAGGTAGATAAGATAGATGATAGGTAGGTGGATGGATGGATGATAGGTAGATAGATGATAGGTAGATAGGTACAGGAAATGTCAACCATTTCCCTATCATAAGGAGGAATTTTCTGACAGTGAGAACAATCAACCAATGGAACAAAAGTTGCCTTCGGAAGTTGTGGGAGCTTCATCACTGGAGGCTTTCAAGAAGAGTCTGGACTGCCATCTATCAGAAATGGTGTAGGGTCTCCTGCTTGGGCAGAGGGTTTGACTAGATGACCTAAAAGGCCAACTCTATTAAACTGTTTATGTTACAAAATGTCCAAAGACCTGCCTATTTAGCAGCCAGGAGTTATTATTATTTAATACTGGATTTTATAATTCAATCAATGTTTACTTTGAAGTATCTTTACTATGAAAACTATAAAAAGAAATGCAAGTCTATGTTCCAGGTTCTCTCCCTTGTAAACGGGAATTCTCTTTATGTTGGAATGTTCCAAATAAATCGTAAATTAAATGGTCTTCCTTTTCCTGGTATTTTAAATTGGAGTCCAGCATACTGAGGCACGAACCTAGAACTACATTTGACCATCATTAAGGCACAAGGAACTATACAAGAAATGAATATATAAAGTGAACACTGATTCCACAAAATGGCATGTGTGTGCACCCACCACTCCCCACACAACATCACAATTTTTTGCGTTGTGTTGTTCTCCCACTTTTTCCCAAACGTGGGAAAAATCTACAGGGAAAAAAAACAAACCCAAGGCTGACTAATTGTTTGCAACTTTATTTTTTAAAAATGAAATATTCAAAGTACTTTGTCTTTCAAATGTCAACACATCATATATTAACTTTGACTATTTACAGCAAGTTGTTGTAACGGTCTGGTAGAAAATACATGCTTCTGGTATGAAACCCAGAGCAAAATGCGACAACCAATTTCAACGCAGTCATTTTACCTAAACCTGTACAGTATCTAGCCAGCGTGAAGGCAGGAATATAAAACCAAAGTCTATTGTGTCCTAGCAACAAGGTTCAGGCCATTATACTACAATTTTGAGTAAAATTAGAACTGCCATCGTTTGATAGGCATGGAAACCCTTGGCATACATTGTAAACATCATTACTTTTTTTTTTCTGAGCAACCAAAGGAATTGCTTTCCAAAAAGGAGCAAGGTGTGTTTGGCTTCTCTGACTTTTATTAACACTATGTCAATTAGAATCCGGTCATGGAGGTTTGTTCCGTGTGTGAAATGATGTTAAAAATATACACTTTGACAGATAATAACATTGATCAAGAGGCTAACGTTCACCACAAAAATCTAAGGAAAAGATTGGTAAACACATTTGCTTGGGCCAATGACACAAAATGTTGAAAACAAAACAAACAAGAAATACCTCATAGTCAAGGTCCACAGAAACCAACACGAATTCAGAAGGCAGTGATAGAAGTGCAGAATATTGAACACTGATACCTAAACCAATATTGTAGACCTCTACCAATTTATGATAAAATACAGTCCAGCTTTTTTTATTTTTCTCTGTTGTAAGATACCATTGTGCCCACTATTAGAAACTTACCTGTGCGGTTTCTATTCTGTGTTGGTTGGTTTTGCCCCTTTTTTTCAAAGATCTAGGTAGCTTTGTGAAGTACTTCTCCCCTCTATAAATCCATATATGCCAAATGAGAGAGACCCAGAGTGATTAAATTTCTACCTCAACCCAAGCCATGATTTCACAACGAGACACGGAATAAGCCACAAGGATGGTAATGGCAGGTAAACATTTCACTCATTTGAAAACAATTTCTTCCTGCTTTCAAATGGCTGGAGATGGTTAAAACAAAACAAAAAAGGACTTTTAAAGCACATAGCGACTAACAGCATGCTATTTTTTATTTAGAACATAAAATGGTCTGGCAGAAATAGCAGAGATGGCAAAATTGATTAGAGAAAGGACAATGACCCCTTTTTGAGTGATTGGAAACCATTTTGTTCTTTTCCAAACAAGGAAAAAAAAAAGAGCAATTGATAGACTTGATGATGGGAAAGGCTAGGGAAAGAAAGAAATTATGTGGTAACCACAGAAAGAGAGAGGGGGTGTAAAATAAAATAGACTTGCAGCTACTATAACGAACGGAAGCGGCTTCCTTATTACTTTTCCTTTTCTTCTTCATTTCTTTCTTTGCACTTTTTCGCTCATCGTTTTCCTTTATAAATACTATCCTTATTTTTTTTTTAACCTGCATTTTTATTCTTTTAAAATTTCTTTAAGACATGGTAATTTTAAATTAACTTATTAGATACGTAACATAAAATGGTCTCGATTTTGAAGAAACAAATGTATAATTTAACGAAGGTGTTCTTGGCTTATTTTGCACAAATCCCATTCTCATATGCATTCCAAAAGGCTCTGTTAATCTTATTTATATGGCATAATGACCGCATCTGTGTTTCGGGGAAATTCATTTTCATTAATTGGAATAGTTTTGTTAATTGTCCCAGCTGTGGCACCTCCCGTACCCTGCAGACTGATACAGACTGAACAGGGGACAATACCTGTGTTTTCTGGATATCTTCTCTTAATCCCTTTCTAAAATGTTTGGAAGAAGTTGATTCTATAGCATCTGCTCAGCATCTGGAGCTGCTCAGCCTCCTGTTCAGAATCTGCTCAGTTTGGCAGGTAATCCAGATACCATTGGAATGCTTCCAATAACAATAATCAGAAATTGAAGATGCCCCACATGAAAAACAACAACAATATTTATTTGTAGGGAAGGGAAACTCTGGCATTCCAGCTTAAATGTAGACAAACCTCTATGAACACTGCCTAGATAAGACAGTCACTCTTTAGAGTTTACTTTTTGGCAAATAAGAATAGAAGAAACTATTTTGAAAGCTGCCGGACGTGTTTCTCTTTAGAGTGGTTTAGATCCTGGCTGGAATGGCCAAGATTTTAGCAGTGCTATAGCTACAGTTCTTCATCGGCACATAAAGAACAGAAGTTTGTGGTCCCTTGCAATTTTAGAATCCACAGAACAGAACAGCAGAGCGCCAAAATGTTGGAATGATTATTTAGCCCAAACTTTCCCAAAACAAGATCATTTCAAGCATGTTGGATTTCAACCTCCATCACTCCCACAGTGACTCAAAGCTGATTTGGATTGCACAATACAAGGTCCAAAAGAGGCACAGGTAATATGTGTTCTAAACAAGTGATTTTAAACAGGGGTGAAATCCAGCAGGTTCTGACAGGTTCTGGAGGACTGGTAGCGGAAATTTTGAGTAGTTCAGAGAACTGGCAAATCCTCCTCTGGCTGGCTCCAGAGTGAGGTGGGAATGGGGATTTTGCAGTATCCTTCCCCGGCCATGCCCACCAAGCCACGCCCACAGAATCCGTAGTAAAAAATTTTGGATTTCACCACTGATTTTAAAGTGAAAAACATTCAGATATTCTGCACAACTATCCATCACTTCCATATCCAGGGCTACCCTATAGCAGCGCTTGGAGGGTGAGGTCCCTGGCTTGTAAGTTATTACATATATTTTATTTTTTTCCTGAATTTCAGAAGCAGACAGGATTTTAAAAAGCATGTTTCTTACACTATCAGAATCTATTTAATATTTTTTTTCTAGTCCATATTTTATAACACAATATATACCACCTGGGTAATTCTATTTATTCATTGGTAAATCCCAACAGAGGCAGGGGGAATTAATGTAATCCATTTCACTTCATGGACTTTTGGCATAAAAATGAAGACTACGACATTCAAGGCAGCATTAAAAAACCCTCCACGTTCATTAATATAAAGTGCATTTCCTGCATATAATATAATATAATAATATAACTGTAAAGAACTCAAGGCACAAGCTAACAAAATATGTATTACATACTAGAAATGCACAGTTCAAGCTAATCACTATTTAATTCAAAACATTTCTTAATTCTGGTTATTTTAAAGCTTTGGGGGCGGGGGGGGAATAAAATTCCTTGACACACGAGTTTCAAATAGTACACTTGCTTAAAAACAGTAAGCAAAGTGGCTAGTATTGATATCTGAAATCACTGTTAAATAGCATCCTCACCAATAAACATTCTACATAAATGAAGCCCAGAAATGATTTTCTGTAAATTCAAAAGTGCACAATCTACAGATCTGACGATGCTTTTGAGATTCACCCTGGTCCATGGGAAATGACCACTGATCAAAGAATACAGTTGAATACAGTCTAATGTTTTCAAATCTTCCATTCAGTGTTCGCTCACAAGAGAATCCAAACAAAGGTACTGTGAATTCTCAACATTTTTCTTTGTGACCGTATCTCTTAACAGTCAGAGGCCAATTAAAATGCAGGTATCTCAGTCAACCTGAGATAATCTTGATAAGTTTAGAACTGTTGATATTAGTCAAGGTCATTGGTAAGAATCATATGTTCCATATACTGCAGCCAAATAAGCAAACTTCTTTTGAAAGAATGCCGCACATTAGAGCTTTAGCCAATTTTAACGAGCAAGCGTTATGCTTTCTGAATGTGAACAATTTATTCAACGTTCTCTTCTGTTTTGGCTATTAAGATACAGCTATATATTACACAAAATGATATGGAACCATTTCATCCGACAAACTGACATGTTGATAGTATCTGGACTCACACAACATACTATGTCATAGTGTATTTTCCATAGTCTGTTGAACAAGCCATAATAATCTGGTTCATACATAATAAGCCATAAATCATGATTCAAAGGTCACAGTAGTTGAAGTCATACAGTGCATCCTGCTAAACCAAAATGCACTGGGCTTAACATGCTGTGATTGTAGCTTGCAAACTCAGTTAAAAATCAATGTTAACTAAGCTTAGACTAAAGCCTAAAGAAGGAAACTAAGCTTTCCTTCTTTTTCTCTCCACCAAATCCTAATATTTCCTCTATTTAACATTCATTGTTGCCTTTATCATTTATAGATTAAAAAAACAAATACTTGGCTGCATGTTGTTGAGTCAGTCGCAGAAGGTAGAAACATCTAGATGAAAAGACCCTGAAGTGGTCAGTATTGACCCTCAAGGGTTGATGAGACTATGCAAAGATTTGATAAATGTCTGGGGGCCAAAAGAGGTCAGAATGTCTGGGAGTTGATATCTGGTCAATAAATGATGGAAGATTGGTTGGGATCAATTGAGGGTATCTACAGAGCTCCATGACAGTTGCTAGTTCTGAAGGTGAGGTGGCTAGTGGCAAGACAGTGTTACTCAGAGTTGGATGGTTCGTCACCAACAGTGGCTTAAGTTGTCTCTATTATGGTTCATCACAGATGTTTAGCTTGGAACTTGGTGTTTTATACACCCATTGAGTCCTTCCCAAAGGCCTGGGATAGACAGATGTTCTTCTCTGATGAGTTAAAGATATTGTCTCAGTATATAAGCTCTTCCAAGTAAAGCTGCCTTCTGCAATTGACTGTTGATAGTTTTGTTAATGCCGATGGTATTCAAGTGCTTCTCCAGTTGTTTTGGGATTCATCCAAGGGGCTTTATTAATATTGGTACTACCTTTGCTTTCTTTTGCAGCAATCTTTCTACTTCTATTTGCAGGTCTTTGTATTTTGTTATCTTCTCCAGTTCTTTCTCTTCTCTTCTGCTATCTCCAGGTACATCATCCACATCCACTATCCACTTTTTTTGTCTTTGTTATCAACAATTGTTTACTCTGGGGTCTTATTTGCCAGGTGCTTATCTATTTGAATTCTAAAGTCCCAGGGTGCTTTAGTGTCTTCATTTTCTATTAGGTAAAGGTTCCCCTTGCTTATATGTGCTAGTCATTCCCGATTCTAGGGGGCGGTGGTCATCTCTGTTTCAAAGCCGAAGAGCCAGCGCTGTCCAAAGACATCTCCGTTGTCATGTGGCCGGCATGATTCAATGCTAAAGGCGCATGGAACGCTGTTACCTTCCCACCAAAGGTGGTCCTTATTTTTCTACTTGCATTTTGTATGTGCTTTCAAACTGCTAGGTTGGCAGAAGCTGGGACAAGTAACGGGAGCTCACCCCGTTACACGGCACTAGGTATTCAAACCGCTGAACTGCCGACCTTTCAATCGACAAGTTCAGCGTCTTAGCCACTGAGCCACCATGTCTGTTTTCATTTTCTATTACTTTGCCTATTTTATGGTCTCACTAGTTTTAGCCTACAGGCAAATGGTATTTTTTGAAGATCTTGCAATGCATCATTGTTGCTACTTTGTCATGTCATAGTTTGCAGCCAGTCTGTGTGATCCACTGTGGGGTTTTTTCCCCCAGCTTCTTTGCAGACTGTTGCTGTTTCTTTGCTCTGGCTTTGTATGCATTTATTCTTAAGGCTTGATCTTGTGTAGCCAGAATTAGCTCCTCTACCTCTTTCTTCAGTTTTCCTGCTCTTAGTCATTGTTAGGTGTTATAATTATTACTAATAATAGTACCATTACTTAAAGTAGTAATTGTTGCATTATGTTCATATAATGAAAGTTTGGGTGTGTGTGTCAATGAAAAATCTGAAACTTCATGAAGAGATGAACGAGTTCATGAGTTTGGGGATCACTGATCCAGAACATCTTAACTGAGTAGATTAAATCTACTTTACTGAGTAGATTTTTTATCTGATTAATCACTAGAAAATCCCATGGCTATAGGCTAGATTTGGGATAGATAGATAGATAGATAGATAGATAGATAGATAGATAGATAGATAGATAGATAGATAGATAGATAGATCTTGTCAGGAATTAACAGCAAACCACTTTTGCCAAGGAAATTATACAGATACAGTATGTCCATGAATCACCAGGTGAATCTGTCTCAAAGTAGATTTTACTTTTAAAACGAAATCATCCTAATATTTAAAGATAGTAATTTAAAATGTCTTACTAAGGCACTGAGACATGAATCTGTAATTCACTTGTGCCATGGCAAAGCCAGACTTCAGCTGCCTTTAATTTCTAACACTTTTATTACTGCTATTTCGTTAGATTTCTGATTTTGTTTATTGATGTGTATAGTCTTCAACATATTTATTACCGATATTAATCAGGTTGGGCACAACATGCTCGGTGATAAAAGGCTGTTTATAAATCCCACTGTAAATCCACAAGATAAAATTATTAGTGGGGGGAAAAAATCTTCCAGCAATTTGCCCCCAAATTACTGGCATAAATACTAATTAAGCTACAAACAGCATATCTGAAGGAACAGAAATGCTAGAGGGTCCCTTCGAACATCCACCCATTCTACGCTCAACATTTCATTTTGTCCTGTAAATGGTCCATAATATTCACACCAATCATTTATAATGGGATGACATAACCTCGTGGAGGATTTATTAAAAAACTTTGCCAAATCCCACCCCTGATGTTTGAAAAATCTTTGATTCCTGAGGACCAGCCCCCCCCCTTTTTGTACCCCTTTTAAAATATCCAGAAGAAGAAAAAGGACATTTTCATCCACTGCCTATTTCTCTGAAGAACTTCTTGGTCCAGTTGAGACCCTAAAATTGATACATCTTTGCCTGAGATGACAATAATTCTTTTTTCTCCATTGTGAGTAAGCAAGAAGCTGGTTTTTTTCTGGGTGACATGGTGGAGATAAAGAGATAGGCAGACTTTTTGGGTACCTCATGTCTACCACGAGTCAACTAGAACTTCTCTACGTTGTAAATTTCTGAAGAATTTCCGCCTCTTTCTGTCTCATGTGCATCTAGGATTTTGCTCCTGCCTACAGGTAGTCCTCAATTTACAACCATTCGTTTAGTGACTGTTCAAAGGTACAACGGCACTGAAGAGAGTAATTCTGCGGATCTTTAATTAGAAAATAATTTGGGACCTTCTGATAAAGTCAGTGGAGAAGACAGCTTCGCTTAACAACCATGTTCCCAACTTAACAACTGCAGTGATTCACTTAACAATGGTGGCAAGGAAGGTGAAAAATTGGGCAAAATTCACATAATAACAGTTTTGCTTAGCAAACTGAAATTTGTGGTTGTAAGGAAAGGGTTACCTGTAAATGGACAGGAGGAAACAGTGGGTCCAGAATGAAACATTCAACATAACATTATTTCTCTAATGGTGCTTCTCCATCAAACTGAGAATCTAACCATGGATTCAAGAAACAGGTCATGACATAATGTTTTTTAAGATCTAGGGAACAGCTGTCTCTGGCCAGAATGTTCATCAATGTAGCCTGTTAGATATTCATGGATTACAACACAACAAATTCCTTAGCGTTTATACAATTTACCGAAAGGAAACTTTCAATTAGCAATTGGTGTCTTGTTCGCATGATCCCAAATTCTTCATGAACCAATATTTGTCCTATGAACAAGGACTTGTGACATGCATTTGAAGATCGGGGAAATCTCATTTTGGAGAGCTCAAAATGAGCTATAACTGCAGATATTTTGAAAGCTGCATTCTACAGAAGTACTGCAAGCGGTACTAACCACCCAGGCGGTAAAGACATGGTAACTGCTATTCAATTTCTTGCAAGATTGCTATAAGAATGTTAGATGAACATTCCCTCCTTATGCTTTTCTGTTTAATGTATTCAAAGTATTATATCTGACAGCCCGATCATTAGAAATTCTTCAATTTCTACAATCTTGACTTCATGTTTTAACTGCCCCTATAAGGAAACCTAGATCTATTTTTTTTAAAAAAAGGGTTAATGGTCCAAAGGAAATCTGCTCCATTTGAGGGACAGATTAGCAAATTTCTGGTCTGATTTTATTTTCTAATTAAAGATCCACAGAATTACATTGACCGAACTTGTAGATGGAGGGAGCCGGCATTTTCCTTTCGAAGCTTTGTGAGATGGGTAAGAGATCCTGTCAATCGTGTCTGCAACATTTCTCTTTTGGAAAGTTGACACTCATATCTACTTTCTGTTAAGCCTTAGAACTAGCCATGCAACCACAAAATAAGTGTAGTTGCCTGATCATTCCAGGAAGTACTAGAATAGAAACTTCTACTAGCACTGTTATAAACTTCCTAGAATTTTAACTCATTGAATAACATAGATCAGGGGTCTCCAACCTTGGCAGCTTTAAGACTTGTGGACTTCAACTCCCAGAGTTCCTCAGCCAGCTTTGGTATATTGGCTGCATCACAAAGTTACTAAAGTAAACGCAACCTGCCTTTCTATCCAAGTGCTCTTTTTATTATTTATTTAATTAATTAATTCCTGACAAAAAAGGGAAAAAAAGGGAAATTCCCAGTAATTGGCATTCATCCCTAACTATTCATCCATTCTGTTCACGAACTTAGAACCAACGCATGACTACTTCTTTTTTTTTTAACCTTGGAATTCTAAGCAGAATTCGTTTTAATCTTTTCTTATAAGGCAACAACTAAAATTTGGTTTATTTTCAATGGACTAAACGGCTTGTGGCAAAACAAATTATATATATATATAATATTCTTATATATAAGAAGCAGACATTCTGTGAGCTCCAGAACTTAACATTTTAAAATAATTTAAATTTTTCTATTCTACTAAGCTTTCGTCAGTCATCTGCTGACATCGTCAGATATTAAACTACCATTACAGAGATCTCTGCCTTTATATGCCATTAAACAGGAAACAATAGGAATTAAGCCTTCATCATCCAGCATGACGACAGCAAAAACACAGCTAATTACAAGTGGGAGACGGCTGGAAGGGCCTATTACACGCACAATGGCCAAATTGATTAATGGCATAGTAGAATAAACGTTTAAAATTATTTTAAAATTTTAAGTTCCGGAGCTCGCAGAATGTCTGCTTCTTTCTTTACTAATATACCTGGAACTCGTATTTTTAGAATAGTTTGTTATATGTATAATGAATGATATACCCAAAGTGTAATCTGCAAAGATGGTTTTGAGAGGGGTCATGAGCGAAACCAAGCAATTCATAGCACTGGCTCCATCGGTTTTTTTTAAACATGTTGTGGGCAAGCTAAGAAACCAAAAAGCTGATTCTGAAGAAGGGAAAGGAGACAGTATATTAAATATTTTGCCCATCTGGATTCTCTCTGATTGACGTTCAACACTGAGAATGCTGCACCCAAACACTGACTATAACCGCCTTAGAACGAAGAACCATTGCCATCTCCCAAAGCATTTAAACAAACTATATTAAAATACCATCTTCTGTCACATTTAAAGGCAGTAGGATATGTTTTCTTTCCCCCTCTATATTTATATATACACAGAGTTCTGCTCTAGAAAAACCAATACAATAAACTGTTACTTAACATCTTCATTTAAAAACAGGCAGTCTTTGGTGATGTGAAGGCAGGAAACATGTCGCTTGTAGGTCTGTTACCTTCTGCCTATTTCACTCTGTCTCATAAAGTGAATATTGTTGGCACTGTCTGCAAGTTCTAGATACTGCTCCACAGATAAGACAAAATATCCATCATAACCCTGCACTTTCCCAGTGCTCAAAAGCTGTTGCTTCTCCCCCTCTGTCCAAGCCCTTGTACCTTCTTCACCGTCTTGCAGTCGCTTTTGTTCCTTAGTCCAAGCTTGTAGCACAGCTCTTTGCCGGGCAATCTCCAAGACGTGATTCTTCTCTTCTTCAATAGTCGTCCCGTATCGAACGTTAAAGCACAAAAAACCATGCTGGAGTTGGATGTCCGCAAATCGTCTTGTCCTCCCGTTGATGACCGAAGTCATTTGTGACACCGTGACGTTGACCCCGTTCTCCAAGATCCGCCGCCCCCCGGTGTTGCCTATGAGAGAGAGGTCTTCTTCTAAAGATCCGAGTTTGATGAAGTAATGCGTGTCTCGTCCATCGATGGTGAAATGGAGGTTCTCCAGGTAATGGGCGCCATTGAGGATGGCAGCGATGCGTCGGCTGTCCTCAATGGCTACGCCGATAATGTCTGCTGTTACCTGCCCATCTTTAATCGCGAATTTGATGCCCTTTCCAAAGACTGAAGGAACTGCAGCAAATTGGGGTTGCTTTGCCCGCTCTGTACATCGGCCGACACTGTATTTGGGAGTCATAGGAAGCTGGTCTAAGGAAATGAAGTTCCGGAGTTGTTTCTGTAGTTCACACTGAATGCCAAGAATAGTCTGGGAAGAAGGAAGCAGGGAAGCAAGCAAGGAAGGGCAGGGAGGGAGGGAAGGAAGGAAGGAAGGAAGGAAGGAGGGAGGGAAGGGAGGGAGGGAGGGAAGGGAAGGGAAGGGAAAGGAAAGGAAAGGAAAGGAAAGGAAAGGAAAGGAAAGGAAAGGAAAGGAAAGGAAAGGAAAGGAAAGGAAAGGAAAGGAAGAAGACAGTATCAAAAGTGAATATAGTTTATTAGAGCAACATAACACTATACAAACTTTTCATTGAATTCCCTGCCTGGGAATTTCCAAACATTGGTGCAGGAAAGTTGTCATGACTAACATTTTGAGAGCGTGGATGTAGATGCACATTCTGCAAGACTGATGAAATGAGAAAACAAAGTTGCACTGGAAGGCTCATTTCCAGATGCTTGCTCTTTGAGATAGATTTGTGAGTTTCCAGAACTGAACAACTGATCTTAAAATCTGTCCCTCGGTCACTTTATTGACTGGATATGGAACTTTTTGGTCTGCACTTACCGGTACTTAAAATTTTGTACAGTGGAGGAGAATTATTTCCTGCAAATAATGCAGAAATTGTAGATTTTAGTGAAGCTCTGCTTGAGAATGAGTGTCCCCTTCCAATTACCGATGATGGCTATTCCTGGCTTAAGGTTTGTTTGGTATGAATGTGATTAAAACATTTTAAAATGCCCCACTGTCGCTCAAGGCAATCTTTTGCCTCCTGTATTTCAGGTTGGAAGAAACAGGGTTACAATTATTAATTATTATTATTAATAATTCTTCATAACCAAAAGGCAATGTAATGTATTACATTTCTTACAAGTTGGAAGGCAGGAAGGCAGGAAGATAAGCAGTGCTGTGCTGGATTCCAGACACTATAGTCATAGAATCTTTGCATCCTTCCATCCTTAATCAATTGTCAAGCACCAGGGATATCAGGAGACCCAGGCAGTTCAATGGGCATAAAGATTTATTGCAAGATTATGCTCTTGACAAGAATCTGAACTACTAACAGACAAAGGAAATTGGTGGTAGTTAAGGATAGAAGGAATTCAAGGTGGGCCGGACTTAGATTTATTTATTTATTTATTTATTTATTTATTTATTTATTTATTTATTTATTTATTTATTATATTTCTATACCGCCTTTCTCCCACAGGACTCAAGGCGGTGTACAGTCAAGAAAAAATAAAAGATACATAAACATCATAAAATCGATAATTAAAATTATAGCATAGTTTAGCCCAAATAAATAAAACCCAGAATTATATAATATTTTAATCATTCCCAGTTAACGTGCTTAGCCCTGCCTGATTGAACATCAGTGTCTTGAGGGCACAGCGGAAAGTACGGAGATTAGGGATGTTTTGTATATCAGGGGGCAGTTCATTCCAAAGGGTTGGAGCCCTTACAGAGAAGGCCCTCCCCCTGGGAGTCGTCAGTCGGCACAATTTGACTGACGGTACCCTGAGTAGTCCCTCCCTGTCAGAACGAACTGGTCATTCTCTTGTGGATGCAAGGGGACTGATGACACATTTGACCCCTCTCTTGAACTCAGCCTGGTCATCTCCTACACCTAGAGCCGTGGTGGCGCAGTGGTTAGAAAGCAGTATTGCAGGCTAATTCTACCGATTGCCAGCAGTTCGGCAGTTCAATCCTGACCAGCTCAAGGTTCAATCCTTCCAAGGTCAGTAAAATGAGGACCCAGAGGACCCAATATGCTGACTCTGTAAACTGCTTAGAGAGGGCTGTAAAACACTGTGAAGTGGTATTGGTATTGGCCTTCCTTCCTTCCCTCCCTCCCTGTAGTTAAAATGCAGTATCGCAAGCTAATTCTGCCCACTGTCAGCAGTTCAATTCTGACCAGCTCAAGACTGACTCAGCCTTCCAGCCTTCCAAAGTGGGTAAAATGAGGACTCAGATTGTTGGGGGCAAACTGCTTAGAGAGGGCTGTAAAGCACCGTGAAGCGGTAGATAAATCTAAGTGCTGTTGCTATTGCTATCTATAACCCACTCAAAGAAGGAGACATCAACCAAGACCCTTTCTCCATCAGAGAAAGAACAACCACAAAAACGACCTTCTCTATCTTTGCAGAAATACTCTGACTTCATAAGACTACAAAGAGCTTCTACGTGATTTGTGCACATATTTGTATTTGCCCTGTGAATTCCCTCTCCCGCTTGTGATATTATTACTCCTATCATTGGGTGTCATCAGCCTTCTCCAACTTAATTCCTTCAGAAGTCTTTGACCTACCTTTCCAGGATCCCACTCTTGGGTCTTGGTTTGAAGCTGCAGAAGCTCATAGGTTGTGTCCACAGCGTCCATCTCTGGCTTTGGGAACCCAGGAAGCACATTGTGAAGCTGAAACCCAAACAGTTCAAGCCAACTTCCGATATCTATCAAGGAAACCAAGAAGAGGTCAATTGGTATAAACGCCTGTATAAAAGCAAAGAATTTCTAAACATTAAAAAAGCATCTTCTTTGATTAAGATCACTACGAAACCTGTATCCTGGAAACACTGTGATGAAGCAAACTTTCCCAAATATTAAAAGTCTCTTAAATATTTCTGTTTGGGAAAGGGGAGTGAGAAAAATCCGACGAGAAATGTTTGGAAGAGTGGGCAGCAATATCAGCCTTGTGAGGTAGTCGTTAGGAAGCATGGCCAGATTCAGATTGAGATTAACAGATTTGGAAGGGACCTTGTAGGTCATCTAGTCCAACCCCCCACCCAAGCAGGAGACCCTACACCTGTGATGATTTCATCCCTACACCTCATGAGATTTCAGGGTTTTAAAGTATATTTTATAGATTTATATGTTTGCTGTTATGTTTTAAGAACCAATGAATATTTACAGATATAAATTAACAGAGTTGGAAGGGACCTTGTAGGTCATCTAGTCCAACCTCTCCCCCCCCCCAACCCAAGCAGGAGACCCTATTCCATTTCTGACAGATGGCAGTCCAGTCTCTTCTTGAAAGCTTCCAGTGATGAAGCTCCCACAACTTCCAAAGGCAAATTCTGTCCCATGGATTGATTGTTGACAGATTTATTTATTTATTATTTATTAATTAGATTTCTATGCCGCCCTTCTCCTACCGGACTCAGGGCGGTGAACAGCCAATTAAAAACCAATACAAAAAAGTTAAAAACGTACTAAAACCAATATAAATTAGGCTGAGAGTATAAAACAGAATAAAACTCTAAAAAATTTAAAAAAGTAGAAGGGATCAGGCAAGTCCGGCAAGTTGGAAGAGATAAGTCTTCAGAGCCCGACGAAAAGTCCGGAGGTCAGCAATTGTTCTCAGATCTGGAGGAAGATCGTTCCAGAGAGTGGGGGCTACCACAGAGAACGCTCTCCCCCTGGGGGTCGCCAGCTGGCATTGTCTGGCTGACGGCACCCTGAGGAGGCCCTCTCTGTGGGAGCGAACCGGCCGGTGGGAGGCAATTGGTGGCAGAAGGCGGTCCCGTAAGTACCCTGGTCCTAAGCCATGGAGCGCTTTAAAGGTGATTACCTTTAGATGAAGGTAATTACCTTTAGATGAACTAATTCTACTTTAATGTAAAGTTACCTTAACAGAACCTTTCAGGTCAAAAAAGAATGTATTCTCCCCCTCACCTTTACAGTAAAAAAACTAGGGAAGGTCCCTTCTGAGATGTTTGCCACATCCTATTCCTGCTGTGGGCACATCTGCCTCTTTACCTGTTCCCCTGCCTGCTGCTTTCGCCACTGTCTCCCAGGGCTATTCCCCCGCATCGTAACTGCAGCTCTCCCCTGTAATAATTGTCCTGACCTGTACTAAGGATGGAATATGTCCTGCACTGTACAATTTCTTCCTTTGCTTGCCTCTTTAAATTATGTAACATGGATAAAATATTTAAAAAGTACAGCGGGACATCACGGCTATTTAAACTTTTTAAGAAAAGTGCAGGTACATTTGTTTTCATCTTCCTTCTTCACCTCTTCTTCCTTTGGGATCATGACTTCTAAATAATTAGTCTGGCGGCTCCGAATGTTGTGCTGTGCTTTTATTAATTCTGCAGGAGGATTTTATTAGAAAAGAAAGGCAGAAGATTGCTTCTCAGTTGGAAAACGGCAGGGCTACCTACTTTCCATTTCAGCTCCTTCGTAAGAAGAAAGGAAGTAGTGGAATTTCTCAACGATCGTAAAAATCTTCAACAGCTACTCCCGTCCCTGCTGAAATACCTCGTCTTGATCAGCACTAACTGAATTGAATAAGATCTACAGGTAGGGTCTCCAACCTTGGCCATTTTAAGACTTGTGGACTTCAACTCCCAGAATTCCGTGGCTGGCTGGGGAATTCTGGGAGTTGAAGTCCACAAGTCTTAAAGGTGCCAAGATTGGACTCCTCTGATCTACAGCCAAATAATATGCAAAGGATAAAACTGTAAGCAAATGTCTTCTTTTTCACCTCATTCTCGTCCTTATGATTTTGCCTCTCTCCAGAGCCAGAAAGCAAAGTATCCTACATTCTGCCCTTAGGCAGGAAAAATCAAACGCATAGGTATAGAATAGGTGGTACTTGGCTCAACAGTAGTAACTGCGAGAGGGATTTAAATGTCCTAGTGCCGTGATGGCGAACCTATGGTATGGGTGACGTCGCTGGCTGGTCTTCTGGTTTCCTGCGCATGGATGTGCACTGATCAGCTGGTCTTTGTGTGCGCCAGAAACCCAAAGACCAACTGGCAAGTATGCATGCGGCACCAGCCAGCTGATCTTTGGGTTTCCTGTGCTCCAGCGCATGTGAAGACCAGCTGGCTGGCGCACGCCCAAAGACCAGGTGCATGCACACTGGCCAGCTGTCTTCGGGTTTCTGGCGCTCCGGCACATGGAAAGACCAACTGGCCGGCGCATGCCCAAAGACCAGATGCACGTGCACCAGCCAGCTGATCTTTGGATTTCCAGAGCTCTGGCACACGTGTGCCAAAAAGGTTCACCATCTCTGTCCTAGCGGATCATCACTTAAATATGAGCCAGCAGTGTGCTGCAACTGTCAAAAAAGCCAATGCAATCACAATCTTCACCAATGGAAGGACAGGGCCAAGGAAGGACAAGAAGTGATCGTACCATTTTATATCATGCTGGTGAGACCACACTGGGAATACCTGCTCCAGTTTTGGTCACCGCGATCAAGATGTTGAGACCCTGGAAAGAGCCTCTTTAGGCTCCAGATAACCATTACTCAATAAATGGACCCTTTCCAAATTATATTAATTTTTTTAACATGGATATATCTCACGAAGCTTCTGGTGAGAATGCCAAATATCCCAGAAATCTCATGAGATTTCAGGGTTTTAAAGTATATTTTAGAGATTTATGTGTTTGCTGATATGTTTTAAGAACCAATGAACATTTACAGAGTTGGAAGGGACCTTGTAAGTCATCTAGTCCAACCTCCCGCCCAAGCAGGAGACCCTACACCATTTCTGACAGATGGCAGTCCAGTCTCTTCTTGAAAGCTTCCAGGGATGAAGCTCCCACAACTTCTGAAGACAACTTCTGTTCCATTGATTGGTTGTTCTCACTGTCAGAAAATTTCTCCTTATTTCCAGGTTGAATCTCTCCTTGATCAGTTTCCATCCGTTATTCCTTGTCTGGCCTTCAAGTGCTTTAGAAAATATGTTGACCCCTTCCTCTCTGTAGCAGCCCCTCAAATATTGGAAGATGCTATCATGTCTCCCCTGTTCCTTCTCTTCACTAGACTAGCCATGCCCAGTTCCTGCAACCGTTCATCATGTTTTAGCCTCCAGTCCCCTAATCATCTTAGTTGCTCTTTGCATTCTTTCTGGTGCAGCATAGCTCCGGGTTGAACATTTGTAGCTCAGGATTGAACTGTGGGCTCTCTGAGTTTGATGATTTTCAAGCAGATGTTAGCACCGATGATGCCATCTAGTTGGGTAATGGAACTGAATACAATTGAGCATGCAACATTCTTCCAGTCTAACCTAGTGCATGTGACTATCATATGAGAAGAGCATGGATAACTGATTTGTTCTCCTTAGGGGAAAAAAGTGACCTATATAAGTATGAAACAAAAAGGTTCAGAGAAGATCCCCTTCGATCAGTGTATAGAAATCCCTAAGGTGCTTTTTTTAAGAGGCAACCTGGCTTTCTGATTTTTCTTTGAAGAACAAGCTTCTTGGATGATTGAGACTCTCTGTAGACAGTCTACAGAAATCTACAGTGATGCTCACTAACCTCAGTTTAACCAAATGAATAGCCAGAAAATTAAGTCATGTCTTACCTGTAGTATATTTTGCCACATCTTGTATTTGGCCAGCTGGATAATTATTTTCAAATGCATACAGATTAAATGGTTTGGGGACATTCTTCAGTTCTTCCCAGATGCGATGGTTTGGGCTTGTCCAACGTCCAGCAATGACATCATAATCTCTTTGCCCCAAGTGCACCAACTTAGTCAAAGAATTATACAGCCCTCCGTGAAAACCGATAACAACTTCAAAATCTGGGTTGGTGTCCTGATAGATCTCACCGTAAGGTGTGTAAAGGATTTCTTTGATCACTTGTCCTCGGCTGCTGAAGACAGCTAAGGGTGTCCCTGTGTTGTCACAAGCCACATAATACTCTTCGCCACTGCTTAACTCCATAGCTATCAAGTGACCTTGGAGATCGTAATAAAGGGATGTGATTTCTGAGCTACTGTGGTTGTACAAGTGAGTAATTCTTACTGGATTGGAGAGATCTGCGTAGAAGAACTGTAAGTGTTGACCTAGATTTGACTTGCTGGCCACTCGTCGTCCCAAACCATCATAGCAAAACTGGACTATCCAACCAGAAACCCTGTTGTAAGCTCTGCTCAGGAAACCATTGGAGTTGTACTCAAAAATGTCATTCCCTCTTTGTTTAAGGAAGCCATCTTCATCCACCTTATACTGAAGATCTCCTAGCCTTGTGATGCGGTCTCGAAGGTCATACCTCAAAGGAGTGAGCCGTGCACTGTTCCCATGACTGAGTAAGTTGATATTTCCATTAAGGTCATAGCTGTAGCGCCATTGAGTTTTGTCATTCACGGAGACAGTCTGAAGTTGTCCATCAGCATCGTATTCATAAAAGTATCTTGTGATGTTGGCATTTACTCCTACTCGGATGTCACATATCACCATACGTCCCATGTTGTCATATTGAATGGTCATCCAGTAGGCAATGAATTTCAGAATTTCATACTGCACTTCTATCACTTGGCCGTTGGCACTGAAAATTTTGGTATGCTTCATCATGGTGGTGGTAATCACTTGATTTAAGTCATAATTGATTACGCTGAATTTCCCAAATTGTTCTGTTTTCCCAGACACGTCTACGTAACGGTACAGATCGATAGGGAGTGGAGTTTCATTGATCATTGCTTGCATGCTGGTTACCCGAAAGTTGTTGTAGCTGTAATCAAATCTGGCATTCACGAGCCCTTCTTCACTAAATCTGAATATCTGTCGGCCAATTAGCGGTCCTATAGGTAAAAGGTAAAATGGGTAGTTAAGAAGAGAAAGCTGCCCAAGGATGCTGGGGGAGACACATAAATTTAGGTAACCAACAAGTTAGCAACCAGGGCAATCCATTAGGAGAAAAAAGATCTCAAAAATTATCATTAAGATGTATCTTTATTATGCCTAATTAAAAACCCACATAATTGTCAGGAAACTTTCAAGTTCTTCAGACCATTTAAAAGTTGTTCATTTTGTGGGGAGTGGACACCTTTGTCTGGTTAAGACACTATAGATTTTGGAATTATTACTTAGAATTTAATTATTAATTATAGTTAGAGTTAATATATGTAACATATATTCTTGGAAGCATTTCTTAGTGATACTATATAAAATGATTGTGCCACGCAAGAGGCAGTACTACCATATTCTATCCAAAACACTATCATAATCTTCATCTTCTGTTTCCTTTTTAAAGGTATTTTAGCTTTAAAATTATACAGTTTAAACCGTATCTTACCCAAACAAACCTATACTAAATTTGATGGATGCCACTGTTGCATAACTTATAGGTTTGTGAGATAGCAGGATATACATTGCAACAGATATCTTAAACATGAGAATGGTGAATAGTTGCCAAGAATAAGTGAAACCTAGTAGGAACCTAGTCTTAACCCACCTGTTTGCCTGTATCTGATGGTGCAAATAAATCCATCATGCATCAAGTGTATGGTTTTAATAACGCCAGACGATTCTTCATAAGTAAAGGAGACCTGCGTGGTATCGTAAAGGATCTCGGAGAGCTTGGACTGTGGTGTATATTGGTAAAGAACTCGGCGGCCTGTTCCTGGATAGAAAGATTGCAAGAGCCGACCATCTTTGGAAAAGTCCTGCACGAAGGAGGCACTGCTGTCTGGCGGAGAGTAAAGATTTCGATAGTAGCCAACAGAGAGCATGGTTTGAAAACTGTGTCGGACCATGCTCGGCATGGTGACAGACAGCAGGTAATCCGACTGGTCATGTTCAAAGATGTAACGGCGCTGACTATGCAGAAGAAGCATCACGGACTGAAAGGGAAAAAAAAAATCAAAAACGTTAGGAAATAAGCCTTTCCAGGAACCCTGGTGGGATGCATAAATCAGGATGCTTACACTGCAAACACCATTTCAACCAGGGTCTTTGCTTCAAGAGGGCACACAAATGCATTTTGTTAGATAGTTTAGAGAGAATAAGGTACTAGACTGAAGTAAGACATTTCATCCAATATATATAAGGAGCCTGGTGGAGCAGTGGACTAAAGCGCTGTTAAATAGCTCTTAGCTGCCAGCTACCTGCAATTACTGCAAATTCTAATCTCACCAGGCTCAAGGTTGACTCAGTCTTCCATCCTTCCGAGGTAGGTAAAATGATTGTGGGGGCAATAAGCTGGCTTTGTATAAAAAAGAACACCGCTTGGGGGGGGGGGCAAAAGCCCTACTAAGCAGGTATATACAAAAGTATGACAGCTGTTGCTTAACACACTGTAAGCCGCCCTGAGTCTCCAGAGAAGGGTGGCATATAAACCGAACCAATCAATCAATCAATCAATCATTATCAAGAGATCTCAGGGTGATCATATTCCCAGGAGAATATGGGGGAACATCATTTGGAGATTATAGGATATCGATGGCTTATTTGTAGATTGCACGTAGTTGAGGGTATCTTTTTTTCTAAGAATTGCTTCAATTGTAAATAATGCGTCCACCTATCCCCGTCTGGATCTTCCAAATGTGGTGGAAATGTAGCTTTAAACATTCCTGTCCCAAAGATGCTTTTTCAAAAAGGCAACTGGACTTCGTTTTTTCTTGACAATGTTTCGCTTCTCACCCAAGAAGGTTCTCCAGTCAGAAATGAAGAAGCTTCTTGGATGAGATGTGAAATGTCTTCAAGGAAAATGAACGTCCATTTGCTGTTGTGACCTAGGCTTCCTGAGTCAGTAAAACACACGAGTCGTCCCAAAAACCTGTTTTATTTTAATAGCTGTGAATTCTGTTCATTCATAGATGAGTCCCACATAGTTGTAAAGAGTCCTTCGGGATAAGGCTGATAATCACCCACCTTTATCTCCCTTGACACGCTGCCAAAGACCTAATTGGCAAAGCCGCATCAAGTCCAGAATCAAACAGAGCTTCAGACTTTAAACTGCACAGAATTAACAACGTCGCTTCCTGCAAAGGCCCACATGCCTTTGCTCCTCTTTTAAGTCTTATGGAAGGGTCCACTCATCTCCAAGCCCTACTACTGAGTCGTCCCTTTTGTTTTAATTGTTCTTGCCTTCTGGCAGCTTTGCGCATGGGTGCACTGGGAACAGGCTCCCCCGTTCCTCTGCCTCGCTGAGGTCCGACTCTTGAGTCTCCGGAGGCAGCATGTACCTCTCAGATGGCCCTTTCTCTGCCTCCAATACAGACCCCTCATCCAAGCTTTCCCCAGATTCCAGGACTGGCACATGTTCCTCCCCAGCCTCCTCACTGTCTAACTCTGCTGCCAGCTCAGCATGCTGCTGACGGACCACAACAGTTGCCTTTTGAAAAAGCACCCTTGGGAAAATTATGACCTGGATGACTGAGAATTTCCATAAATATTTAAATATACTTGTTTTGTAGGCTGATGGAAATCCTAACTGGGAAAAGGTCTCTGTGATCTTAAAGAATGCTCTTACCCCACCACCTGATCATTTTAAACCAAGATGTCGACAATCTCTACTCTCTGCCTTTCAATAACCATTTCATTAGTACTTCTAAAAGGAGAGAACAACCTAGTGGTGGAATTCAATTTTTTTTACTACCGGTTCTGTGGGCGTGGCTTGGTGGGCATTGCTTGGTGGGTGTGGCAGGGGAAGGATACTGCAGAATCTCCATTCTCACCCCACTCTGGGGCCAGCCAGAGGTGGTATTTGCCAGTTCTCCGAACTACTCAAAATTTTCACTACCAGTTCTCCAGAACCTGTCAGAACTTGCTGAATTTCACCTCTGGAACAACCCCACCATTTGACTTAATCAACACACAAAAATGATCTCGTTCCATTCTCTACTTCTCCCCAGTCACAACAATTAATAACCTTTTCTAGATAGGTGTAGCTCCATATTTTGCCATCCGCCCACGTTCTGGAGATAATCTTCCCATTTGGATCATACTCCATTTTTTCAGTCCAGGTTCCTCTCTGGATGTATGTTACTAATCCAGAATGGGAGTAAGTGATGTTCACTTCATTGTACTTATTGATGGGCGACCAAAGAATTGGACGCCCAGCCTGGTCATACAGAATCCGAAGGGTGAACTTGCGATGGTCATCGTAGATCTTCCCTGTTCTTGTTAAGTGGTCAAAATCAATGGACAACAAGTTCCTGTTGTGAGCCTAAAGAACATAAGAAGAAAGGCATGGCACATAAGTTCCAGGACTCAAACTTGGTTAACACGTGTGAAGTGGCAAAATTCTGTGCTGCTGCAATGACTATAAGGAAAAATTTGGTTACAGAATTATAGAGGTCAACTTGCGCCAATTTTTCGTAGATACCTCTTACAATTTTTAGAGAAATTATATTTACACACATACAGTACTTATCTGCTCTCCAATCATGTAAACAAGGGCATGATCCAAAATGTTTGAGACCATGTATTTTATTATCATGGATGTTATTCTGTTCTGTTCTGTTCTGTTCCGTTCCGTTCCGTTCCGTTCTGTTCCGTTCTACTCTACTCTACTCTACTCTACTCTACTCTACTCTACTCTACTCTACTCTATGGCACATAAGCAGTTCTGCTATTAAACAGAGGTGAGCAAAACGTTTGTGGTTTACAACAGCTCTTATTGCTCTACTGAAAGTATCCCAGCATTGTTCTGACAATACTGACAATATTTCAAGTTTGGGACATTTCTGATAGCATCAGAACAGATTTGCAACACTTTGCAGTCCATTTTGAACTTGGAACAACCATTCCAATTTCACTCTAGGACTCTTTGACCTAGAAACATTGCAAATTGGAAACTCTATAATGAAAACTACAGTATACATTATAGTAGACTGGATTTATAGATTATAGACATGTGATTTGTTTGCTTTCTCTGAAAATGATGTGTGAGCCTAGCCTCTGGGATACATCAACCATGACTGATGGTTTAGCAAGTTTACTCCACAAACTATGCACTTGCTCACAGTTGCTACCGACCCGTCACATCCTGGACATAAACCGTTTCAACTTCTTCCCTTGGGATGCCTTTGTAAGGCATTGCATGCCAAAATAACTAGACACAGGGACAGTTTTTTCCCTCATGCCATCATTCTGCTGAACACCTAATTCTCAATACTGTCTTATGTCCAAGTATATTTACCCAGGTTATATCACTGTAGTATTATTATGCTTCTTACCTTCTTCACTACACCCTCTTATTGGTATTATTATTATGATCATTATTACTCTGTTGCTTTGCATGTACACTGAAAACTTCTGCACTGGAAACTAATTCCTCCTGTCTCTAATAACATTTAGCCAAATAAAGTATTTCATTCCCTTCCCTTCCTAATTCCATCCCATATTCCATTCCATTCCATACTCCCTATTCCCTTCCCTTCCCTTCCCTTCCCTTTCCTACTCCCTTCCATTCCATATTCCCATCCATTCTATATTCTATTCCATTCCATATCCATTCCATTCCATATTCCATTCCATTCCATATCCATATCCATTCCATATTCCATATTCCATATGCCATTTTATTCTAAACTGATCAATTTAAACTTGGTTCCAAATGATGTATGAACCCAAGTCTCCTCTCCGACTCAATATGACAATCTCAGTAAAAGAAATGAATGGAATGGAATACGACAAATCGAGCTTGATTCCGAGTGACTTCATGGAGATGTCTTTGTAATTTTGTTGACAATTATATGGAAGTGATTTGCTATTAACTTCTTACAGGATTTTTTTTTTTTGGTTTTTGTTTTGGCTTTTGCTTCTCAATGTATCTTAAACTGCAAGGTTTCCGGATGCATCCCAACCAACTACTAATCAAGTCTGATTATTTGAATCCCAGTGGTGGGATTCAAATAATTTAACCACCGGTTCTCTCCCCTAATGACTGGCTATATGGGCGTGGCCATGGTAGGCGTGGCCATGGGGTGTGACAGGCAGCACTCGGTCTCCTGCACCCCCCTAGGAGCCAAACGGGCCATGGGGAGGGGGGGGTGCCACAACCCCCGTGCCCCGTTTTTTTTAAAAATAAATTTTATTAATTTTTTCAAACTATAATCAACAGAAGACAAAAACATTATTTATACAAGCAAACAAAAACCATACATTCCCCTCCCTCCCTCCCCCCCATTCATAACACTAAACATTAAAAAAAACATGTCTATCCTGGAAGATATTGTTCCTGCTCTCATTAGTAAATAATTATGCCCACAACACAGAATAAGGTAAGTAATCCCCAAATGTGATTTTCATACAATTATCATTCAGCCTAAATAAGTATATCTCTCTTCATATTAACATAGACCCTCACTTCATCTCAATTCTTTTATTCAACCACCCCTTTTGGGGCTTAGTAAGCTTCCCTGCAGCGTCCCGGGAGCAAAAACGGGCCGCGGGAGGACTCCTGGAAAGGGCGGGGAGGGGAGGCCCGGGCCAGCCAGCAATTTAACCACTGGTTCTCCTGAACTGGACCGAACCGGCTGAATCCCATCACTGGGGTGACCCTTCTTAGGATTCTCAAGCCACGGTTGCTGTCCATCAGCTGTGGGAGCTTGAAGAAAGCCTTGGAATATTCCGTTCTCCCATTTTTCATCAAATTTGACAGATCTATAATGATTACCCTGTTTGTAGGCCATTTTTTTAAAAAGATCATTAGTTTGAATGCACCCTGTTAATCAAGACCTCCCCGAGGAGTAGTTCCGTCAAATTGAAAACAGATTTCCTAAAGCGTTTCTTCACCCTGTAAGTTTATTGACGTCTTCGCTTTTAAACCCCAAGTCTGTTAATTAAAGAGAGTTGAGGGGAAAAGCAGTATTGACTCACCTGCCAGAGGGATCTGTTAATACTCCTGTTGAATGAAAGCCATAAAGGCCAACCTGATACAATGACAGCGGATCATTTTGTGTAAACGCAGGACTGGAGAGACCAAAAGTGGCTTTGGAAATGAACTCCTAAAACAGGCAAAATCCCATCTTGAAGGAGAGACGAGTTGTTTATTGGCCTGAAATAAAGTCTGAACCACAGCCAAGTGCAAGGATTTCCTTCTTGCCTGTATGGCAGCCCTCACAGTATGCAAAACACTGTCTCAATCCCTTAATCACTCCTTAAATTTCATGGCTCTCTTTGTGTCAGGCCCCATAGATCCCTATCAGGGTGCTGCCATTCTGGTGGGAAGACGGCCTGGGTCAGTGGTGAAGTCCAATTTTTTATACTACTGGTTCTGTGGACGTAGCTTGGTGGGTGTGGTGTGGCTTGGTGGACGTGGTAGGGGAAGGATACTGCAAAATGCCCATTTCCTCCCTACTCCTGGGGGGGGGAAGGATACTGCAAAATCTCCATTCCCACCCCACTCTGGGGCCAGCCAGAGGTGGTATTTGCCAATTCTCCGAACGGCTGAAAATTTCCGCTACCAGTTCTCCAAACTGCTCAAAATTTCCGCTACCGGTTCTCCGAACCAATCAAAATTTCCACTACTGGTTCCCCAAATTGCTCAAAATTTCCGCTACCGTTTCTCCAGAACCTGTCAGAACCTGCTGGATTTCACTCCTGGCCTGGGTGCATTCCTTAGTTCATAACCTTTTTCCTGACGCCTATGTATCCTGTACTTTGATTTACCTTCTTGGGAATGTAAGAGGGCCCAAAGAGCCACCTGCGGCTCTGGAATCGCAGGTTGCTGACCCCTGGAATAGACAGACTAGAGAGAAGAGAAACTCAATGTGAGCCAGAAGGCTTGTGTAATGTGGTTTGATAGTGGTTAATGGCTTGTGAAAGAAAGCAGGCAGCATGGCCTCCATCAGAGTAACAAACTGATATTTGTTTCTCTGTCCAGATGTTTAGGGAGAGTTCCTATCCATCTCTCTTTAGCAAAAGGTTAGGGGATCTGAGGAGTTATCTCTGCTCAATGGATTTGCCCACTCTCTGCTCATGCCAGTGGATGAGGCGTGCTATGGATCCCATCTGCTAAGGAATTCCAGCAGGCGGGGTCAAAGAGAAGGGCCTTTTCCACAGTGGCCCCATCCTTGTGGAACACTCTTTATCACCAGAGCTGAGAACTGTCCTCTCCCTTTTGGGGAGAGAACTGTCCTCTCCCTTCCAGAAAAGTACTAAAACTTGGCTTTGCCAGCTGGCTTGGAGGTGCCTTAGAGAGAGGTAGAGGTGGTTTGCAGGGTAAGGAGACCTTATCTTTGCGCCATCTATTTCTTAGTTTTGGTTTCTGTAGAGTTTTTAAAATTTTAATCTGTGCAGTTTTAATATTTTTAATATAGTTTAATTATACTATTTGCTTTATAACCTTTAAGCTGCCCAGAGTTATAAACCCACCTTATAGGGGAGATGTACTGTAGATGTACTGTAAGATGTAAAATGTATTGTAAGAAAGGCTGAGCGTCAAAGAATTGAGGCCTTTGAACCATGGTGCTAGAGAAGACTCCTGCTAGTCCCTTGGACTGCAAGGCGATCCAACTGGTCAGTCCTAGAGGAGATCAACCCTGACTGCTCTTTAGAAGGCCAGATCCTGAAGATGAAACTCAAATACTTTGGCCACCTAATGAGAAGGGAGGACTCACTGGAGAAGAGCCTAATGCTGGGAAAGATTGAGGCAAAAGAAGAAGGGGACGACGGAGAACGAAGTGGCTGGCTGGAGTCACTGAAGCAGTAGGTGTGAGTTTAAATGGATTGCAGAGGAGGGTAGAGGACAGGAAGGCCTTAAGGAACATTGTCCATGGGATCGCAATGGGATCCACTATTCGTTGCCGACTATAGGAGGCAGTGCTCATCTCCATTTCAAGGCCATTGAGGCAGCGCTGTCTAGAGAATTTCCACGGTCATGTGGCCAGTGTGATGTCACAAAGCACTGTTACCTTCCCACCAAAGTGGTACCTATTTATCTACTCTCATTGTCATGCTTTCGAACTCTAGATGGGCAGGAGCTGAGGCGAGGACGGCAGCTCACCCTGTTGTGTGGTGCTCGGGTCTTGAACCTGGGCTGCTGGTTTTCCAGCTGAGAAGCCCAACTTCTTAACCACTGAGCCACCACATCACCATCCATAGGGAAGATGAGCAGCATAAAAATAAATAAATAAATAAATTGGAGAGAAGTACACGCTCAGAGATCTTCAAGGAAAGAGCATGCTTTTGCCATGCACACCTTCCTCCTTGTCTTCAACAAATCTCCAGACCTAAAATGGACACCTAACATCAAAAATGTCATCAAAAAAGCACAGCAAAGAATGTTCTTTCTGCACCAACTCAGAAAGCTTAAACTGCCCAAGGAGCTGCTGATCCAGTTCTACAGAGGAATTATTCAGTCTGTCATCTGCACCTCTATAGCAGCCTGGTTTGGTTCTGCAACCCAACAAGACAGACAAAGACTTCAGAAGATAATTAGAACTGCAGAAAAAACAATTGCTAGCAATCTGCCTTCCATTGAGGACTTGTATACTGCACAAGTCAAAAAGAGGGCTGTAAAAATATCTACAGACCCCTCACATCCTGGACATAAATTGTTTCAACTCCTACCTTCAAAACAATGCTATAGAGCACTGCACACCAGAACAACTAAACACAAGAACAGTTTTTTCCTGAATGCTATCGCTCTGCTAAACAAATAATTCCCCCAACACTGTCAAACTATTTACTAAGTCTGCACTACTATTAATCTTCTCATCATTCCTATCACCCATCTCCTCCCACTTAAGACCTTGACTGTTACCTCGTTGCTGGTGTCCTTAAGATTTATATTGACTGTTTCCTAATATGATTTGATTGCTTATTTGTTCCCTATGACTATCATTAACTGTTGTACCTTATGGTTCTTGACAAATGTATCTTGTCTTTTTATGTATACTGAGAGTGTATGTACCAAAGACAAATTACTTGTGTGTCCAATCACACTTGGCCAATAAAGAATTCTTCTCTTCTCTTCTCTTCTCTTCTCTTCTCTTCTCTTCTCTTCTCTTCTCTTCTCTTCTCTTCTCTTCTCTTCTCTTCTCTTCTCTTCTCTTCTCTTCTCCTCTCCTCTCCTCTCCTCTCCTCCCCTCCTCTCCTCTCTTCTTTTCCCTCCTCTCCCTTCTCTTCTCTTCTCTTTTCTTCTCTTCTCTCATATCCTCTTCCCTTCCCTTCCCTTCCCTTCCCCTCTCCTCGCCTCTCCTGTCCTCTCCTCTCTTCTCCTCTCCTCTTCTACATTCATCTACTCTATTCTACTCTATTTTATGTAATGGAAAAGGGCAGGACAACCTTTCTGTAATGCAAAAAAAAAAAAAAAAAAAGAATTCCAAACAACCAGTGGACAGCATGAGAATGTCAGAGCTTTATCTATGGATTTCCTGCCTAAGTATATTGTTGTCTAATTTTGCGGCACAGATGACCGTAGCCAAATCTTTATAACTAAGTTAAAACATAGGACAATCCACCTTTTTCTTTATTAGAGAAGGTTGGGTCTTCTCAGGAATCCTGGTGATGAAAACTGAACTTCAAGCAGCCTTCTAGCTGTGCTTATCATAAATAGCTTGTTTCGTCTTCCTCTTCTGTTTACTTGTTTTCAAGTAAAACACGGAGATTGGAAATACCATTGGAAACACGGAGACTGAAAGGCTTGTAATTAAAGCCTTGAGCGATGTCAAACACAGCAGGGTACCTCTCATCTTCAGAGCCCAATTTGGCCTATCTGCTGCCTTAAAATAGCTCATAATGAAAAGAATCTGTAATACCCACAATAGGTGACTATCGGCAAAAATAATCACAAATCGCAGTAAAGTGACTACAGATCTCAACAAATAGTCATAAAGGCAAGATGATTGCCAAGTGCATGAAATACGGTGGAGTGACTGTGTGTGTGTGTGTGTTTGTACAGTGGTGGTAACTCCAAGGAGTCCTAAGTCACAAGAGTCATGGTGGCGCAGTGATTAGAATGCAGGATTGCAGGCTAATTCTGCACTCTGTCGGGAGTTCGATCTTGACCGGCTGAAGATTGACTCAGCCTTCCAAACTTTCAAGGTCGGTAAAATGAGGACCCCAATTGTTGAAGGCAATAGGCTGACTCTGTAAAGAGCTTAGAGAGGGCTGTAAAAGCACTGTTAAGAGGTATATAAGTCTAAGTGCTATTGCTAATATATTGGAAGAGGTCAGTTGTAATTTGAAGGGCGATCAAATATTAAACAAGGACTATTTGTATTAGCAGGCAGTTTGTCATTTTGCTACGCTCTCTTTTAAACTAAAAAAGAACCTCTTTATGTTCTAAATTATAGCACAGGTTTTAATTTAAATTTTTTGAATATCACACCTCCTGTTATGCAGGCTGCATTTCTTTTCCTCGCTGTTATTTTTCTTTTGATGTTACATCGTGCTGTTCCAATTCATGGTCACAGCAATGACTTTATTTCTTATTAGGTTAGCCATTTTTGAAAAGTTTTTAGCTGGATACTCCTTCCTCCATTTTGTAAAAAGCCAAATGTTACAGAATAGTTTCAGATTAACAGAGTTGGAAGGGACCTTGTAGGTCATCTAGTCCAACCCCCCACCCAAGCAAGAGACCCTACACTATTTCAGTCCAATCTCTTCTTAAAAGCATCCAGTGATGAAACTCCCACAACTTCCGAAGGCAACTTCTGTTCCATGGGTTAATTGCTCTCAATGTCAGAAAATTTCTCCTTATATCCAGATTGAATCTATCCAGGTTGAAAATAGCTTGACCCCTTCCTCTCTGTGGCAGCCCCTCAAATATTGGAACACTACTATCACATCTTCCCTGGTCCTTCTCTTCACTAGACTAGCCATGCCCAGTTCCTGCAACCGTTCATCGTATGTTTTAGCCTCCAGTCCCCTAATCATCCTGGTTGCTCTTCTCTGCACTCTTTCTAGAGTCTCAACATCTTTTTTTATAATGTGGTGACCAAAACTGGATGCAATATTCTAGGTGTGGCCTTACTAAGGCTTTATAGTGTTGTATTAGTACCTCACTTGATCTTGATTGTATCCCTCTATTAATGCAATTTAGGATTGCATTGACTTTTTTGGCTGCCGCTGCACACTGCTGGCTCATTTTTAATTGGTTGTCCCCTAAGACTCCAAGATCCCTCTCACAGTTCCTGCTATTAAGTCTGGTTTCACCCAGTCTATATGTGTACTTTGGTTTTTCTTGCCTAAGTGTAAAACATTACTTTTCTCTACATTGAGTTTCATTTTCTTAGGTAAGGCCCAGTGTTCAAGTCTGTCAAGTTCCATCTGGATCTTGAGCCTAATATCCAGGGCGTTAGCTATTTCTGCCAGCTTAGTGTAATCTGCAAATTTGGTAAATTCCCCTTCTACTCCCTCATCTAAGTAGTTTATGAAGATATTGAAGAGTACTGACGGAACCTTGTGGTACCCCAATGTTTACCTCCCTCCATGTAGACGTAGACCCATTAAGGACTACTCGTTGAGTATGGTTTGTCAGCCAGTTGCAAATCCATCTGGTAGTGATGTTATCTATCCCACTTTTTCTAGCTTACAAAGAAGTAGGTTGTGATCTACTTTGTCAAATGCCTTGCTGAAGTCTAAGTATATTATGTCCACAGTATTTCACTGGTCTACTAATTTAGTTACTATGTTGAAGAATGAAATAAGATTGTTTGGCATGATCTGTTTTTAACAAACCCATGCTGATTGCTAGTTATTACCGTATTTTTCGGAGTTTAAGACGCACCTTTTTCCCCCCTAAAAGGGGATGAAAGTTTAGGTGTGTCTTATACACCAAATGTAGCCCCGCCTACCCACTGGCCCCCACCCTTTGGCCTCTGCCTCACAAGCTGTTTCCTTTGAAGCAAAGAGGAAGAAAAAACAGCTCCTTTCAGCTTAAGCACAGCCTAATTAGCACAAGTTGATTGGATTGGCCTCCCGACTCCCAGTTGATTTGCTCTCAGCTGTTTTGCACAGGGATCTGCTGCTTGCTGCAAGGAGGTAAATTGCTGGAACAGATTTTTTTTCCCTCTTGTGCTAATCAAGCTATGCTGGAAACGAAAATGAAAGTAAAGCAGGCTGTTTGCTGCAATGAGGCAAAATTGCTCAGAGGCAGAGGGAGATTTCTTTTTCTTCTTTTCCTCACCAAAAAATTTAGGCGCGTCTTATACTCCAATGCATCTTATATTCTGAAAAATATGATACTTTTCTCGTTTCTAGATGTCGGAAGATCTGTTTTTTAATTATCTTTTCCAGTATCTTCCTGGGTATTGATATTAAGCTGTTCACTAAGGCAACCATTTTGTAAGAGTGCTTATAATTCATTGTCAAAATTTCTAATGTGTCCATTCCCCACCCGCCAATTTTTTTTTTTTTTTTAGTTTTATAAGAATGTCACCTGTTGCTTTGAAATATGTGTGTGTCCCTTCAAGTCAGTTTTTGACTTCTGGAAACTGCTTATATCAGGCCCTGAAGATTTCTAAGCAAGATTTTTTTAAAAATGGCTTGCCATTACATCATTCTGGGACTGAGAGAGAATGACTGGCCCCAGCTAACTTTGTGTCTTTGGCAGAACTGTATTTAGCCTGGTACCTTAACCAATATCATCAAACTGGCTCTCACTTTGAAAGAGACATAAAGCCAAAACTGACAATGCAAACAGAACTGTGCTAGAAGATTTGCAGTATGAGTCAGAAATATAGGTCTGTTCAGTGGGAAAACTTACCCGTAACCTTCTTTCAAAAGTGGAAATATTGCCTTTAGTTTGTTCCTTCCTTTGCCTCCACTCGATAAGGTTGGAGTTGTGCTCTCCAGGCAAGGAGATATTACATTTTCCTAAGGTGGGGTTGACCACACCAGCCAGGATGTGGGTCTCAGCATTCAGCGTCAGCTCCATTCCACTCGCAAAGGTGACTCGGAGGGACCCGTCTGGACTGACCCGATAAATATTCTGAATATTGTCTGTCATCACACAAAACAGAGAAGAAAGAGCTCAGCTTTTCATCTTGGTGAGTTAATAGTTGTATGTGGGAAGGCTTTATTTATCTAGTCTTGGAATGGCATTTGCAGTGGTTCCGCAACTGGAAAAATCTGGGGGGTTGCAATGATACTGCATTCAAACTCCCAATATAGCTTATTAGTATTATGCTCTATACCTGTGATGGCAAACCTATGGCACGTGTGCCACAGGTGGCACGTGGAGCCATATATGTGGGCATCCATGCATTGCCCTAACTCAGCTCCAGCGCGCATGCGCGCTCCAGCCAGCTGATTTTCAGGCCTTCTGGGTCCACCGGAAGTTGGTGGACTCAGAAGGCCTGTTTCCAGCCTCCTACAGGGGTAGGGAAGGCCGTTTTTGCCCTCCCCAAGCTCCTAGAAAGCCTCTGGAGCCTGGGGATGGTGAAAAACGGGCCCACCAGGCCCACCGGAAGTTGGGAAATGGGTCATTTCCAACCTCCGGAGAGCCTCGGGGGGGGGGAGACAGGGAAGGCCGTTTTCACCCTCCCCAGGCTCCAAGAAAGCCTCAGGAACCTGGGGAAGGTGGAAAAACGGGCCCACCAGGCCCACCGTGCCATCCCTTGCCAAAAGTGGGGGGAGTGTGGGGGGCTCGTGCATGCATGCATAGGGGGAGGGGCGCACTGAATTATGGATATGGGCACACATGTGCGCAACCCCCCCGCACTCTCCCTGCTTTTGGCACGTGACCGCAAAAAGGTTAGTCATCGCTGCTCTATACCATCCTCTATACGCATGCGGCCCTCCCAAGCTCCGTTTTCACTGGCAGAGGGTTGCAGGAGGCTCTGGCAGCCAAAAACGGAGCTTGGGAATCCATTTTCACTGGCAGAAGCACTGTGGGCTGGCCCTTCACTGTTCCAGGGTGGTCCCACAAGCCAGATTTAAGTACCCTGCAGGCCGGATTTGGCCCCTGGGCCTTGAGTTTGATACCCCTGCTCTATGCCAAAGAAAAGAATTTCTCACAGTAATACTGAAGGAAAATATTGTTGAAGCGTGAATCAGCCTCGTTCCCCCCCTGGGGAAACTGTAATTAATTAGAGATGAATGGATCTTGTTTTCTATGGTGTATACTCTCAAGGAAAGAAAACCCGAAGTATATCTTCTAAGAAACATTTATTATAAAAGTAAAAAACTAGCTAACTACATTTTACCGGCAGTTTATCAGCAGACAGACAAAGGAAGAAAAATAAATCAGGAAGTTAGAAAAAGAAAAAATGTAGACATGCGCGTAGCTCAAAAATCACAAGACAGTGTTATCTCTGTTGATAAAGTTCTCTGGCAAGCTACCGTAAATCTTAGAATGGAAGCTCAGCTGGCAAATACAAATAACACAGTGACAGATATGGTACTAATAGCACTGAAAAGGGAAGAATTCCCAGCACTATTGAAAATATAGTTTGACTACCGATTATACTGTGTTTTCCCCAAAATAAGACCCTGTCTTATATTTTTTTGAACGCTGAAGTAAACACTTGGCCTTATTGCCATGCGCTCAAAAACCCTCAAAAACCTCTTATTGTCAGGGGATGTCTTATTTTGGGGGAAACAGGGTAGTTTGATTACTTCATTACAGAATGGTGAGTTCAGGATTGCAATCTGTTTTATTAAGGTGTGTTAAGGGGCAGGGCTTGGTCTGCCATATTGCAGATTTTGATCCCACAGAAAAATGGATTTCACTCTACATACTCACACAAAACTTAGTTATATAAGCTCAGAAGGACCACAATGGAACGATAATATAGCAATGTTCTCTTTATTGTAATGAGCACTGCATCTCTTAAAAACATAGAGGCAAAATTAGGTTTTTTTTTTTGCAAACATCTGCATTATTATTATTATTTTTGCAAACAAGGAATACTCATTAAATAATTTTGCTTAGAGTGGGAAGTTGAAACAGAAACTTACGGTCTTAAAAAAGGAAATGAATTGTCATCCCCAGTTGTAAAAAAAATAATTTGTACTCTAGAATTGCTGCTAAAGTACAAATTTATATTTTTTTAGTTCAGGATGGGGAACTGTAACCCTGGAGCAATTGCACCCTGAAGTGGAGGAGAAAAGAATTCTGTATCCTTGCTGCAAATATTGCTTTTTTTTAAAAATTCACAATCTGGCTCATTAAAAGCAGCACCCGAAGGCTTGAAGCTTCCACAGGATTTAAAACTCAGACTCTTGTATGGAGAAAATCCATTTGAGAACTTTTTGGAAAAACAAAACATAGTTATCCATGTTTGGTAAACAAGTTTTTTTAAAAAACAAAACAAAACAAAACAAAAAAAATCTATGCTGAGTTGCTTGGCTATAATTAGGCATTTGTTAAGATTTTATTCAACAGACTTTTTACCCTGTGACAATTGAGTTTATTAGCATATGGGCACTGAATTTGTTCTTAATTTTATTGTGTAACTAAAATTGACTAGCATGACAGAGAGGAGCTGAAGTGTGGAATAATTACTGCAAAACACTCCCTCCCCCCAATAAAAGAGCTTTAAGTTTTGTTTTGTCTTTCTGTTTATTGTCTTTCTCTCTATTTTCTAAGCCCCAGGGAAATATTTGTATTTGAAATGCAATAAAATAATACTTTCTGCAGCATCTGGAAATATTTCTCTCCCTCTTTGAGGGTGAAACACCCCCACTTCCTCCAAATCTCTGGCTTTTATGCACAGCTGAAATAAAAGCTATGTTACTGTTTTCTTAAATAAACAAATGCAACTATTATAATAGCTGAAGAGTATCTTCTAGTGATATCGTAAAGGAATATGGATCACAGTGAGTCCAATCTATCAGTTTTGCAAGTTTCCACAAATTATTAAGCTTCATCATTAAAACACACAAACAGGCACACAAATATTGGTGGTGTCTATAACGCTCAAAAATCTTCGGTATGGAATTATTCTGGTTTCAATCCTTGCCATATCCTATTCAGATCTACAAAACTTGGGAGAGATTATCTGTCCGTTTTGAATCATCAATACACAGATGATACCCAATCAAATTTATTTTGTTTATTTATTTGAGTTTTATCCCGCCTTTATTACTTTATAAGAACTCAAAGGTGGTGAACATACATAATACTCCTACCTCTTCTTATTTTCCACACAACAACAAATATGGATATTCCACTTGGCATGTGACTCAGGATGACAAACATAAAAAAACAACAACTAAAAATCACCATCCTCTTTTAATGACCCCACAGTCCCTTGTGGGCAATTGAATGGAGCTGAGTGTTTATTGGCCCAATTCCCTTCCTGTCGTCAATGTGAAGTTTTATTCAGCAGATATTTTATTGATTGATTGATTGACTGAATTTTTATATCGCCCTTCTCCCGAAGGACTCAGGGCGGTGAACAGTTAAAATAACATACATATAAAATGAATATAAGATAATTAAGCCAGTTTGGCTCATCAGTTAAGAAACTTCAGCATAAAGATTTAAAAAATTAGAAGAGATTTATGCCAGACCGGCTTGGTGAAACAGAAAGGTCTTAAGTGCACGACGGAAAGTACGAAGATCTGGGATCATTCGTATCCCTGGGGGTAACTTGTTCCCACAGAAAAGGCTCTTTCTCTGGGAACCACCAGCCGACATTGCTTTAGTGACGGCACCCTGAGGAGGCCCACCCTGTGGGAGCGTGCTGGTTGGTGGGAGGTTATCGGTTGCAGAAGGTGGTCTCGTAGGTACCCAGGTCCTAAGCCATGGAGCACTTTGAAGGTAAGAACCAACAAAGATATATTGTCAGTGTGCCCAGAGAGAGAAATAACTGCATCTACCTAGGATCAAACTCACAGCCTCTTGCTTGTGAGGCGACAGCTCCACCTCTAGGCCACCGCACGCCTCAAAAAAAGAAAAAAAACTAAAAATGCAAGCAGGTAATAGAATAAAATATAAAAAATGCAATCTACAAAGCAGCCTGAGAAGAGAAGTATTGGAGAAAACAGTCATATAGCTGTTGTGATCTGCCGGCAGCCTGAGGAACTGGCAGCAGAGTCGGACAGTGGGGAGGCTGGGGAGGGCCATGGGCCAGTCCTGGAGTCTGGGGAAGGCTCAGATGAGGGCTCTGCATTGGAGGCAGAGATGGGCCAGGGCCATCTGGGAGTTATGTGCTGCCTCCGGAGCATCCAGAGTCTGATGTCAGTGAGGCAGAGGAACAGGAGGAGCCTGTTCCCAGTGCACGCATGCGCAGAGCTGCCAGAAGGCAAGTACAGTTAAGACAAAAGGGGTGACTCTGGAGTAAGGCTTGGAGATGATTGGCCCCTCCCATAAGATATAAAGGAGGAGCAAAGGCACATGAACCTTTGCAGGAAGCAACTTTGTTCATTCTGGTCGGTTTAAATTCTGAAGCTCCGTTTTGACTCTGCACTCTGTGTGGCCTTGCAAACCTAATTGCCAAGTAGGTCTTTGGCAGCGTGTCAAGGGAGATAAAGATGGGTGCTTATCAGCCTTATCCTGAAGGACCGTGGCAGACTTCTGTTGGACTATTCACAAACTATTTGTGACTCATCACGGGCTGTGAATGAACAGAATTCACAGCCGTTGAAATAAAAAGAGGGATTTTGGGACTAATTCTGTGCTTTTTGCTGTCTCGGGAAGTCTAAGTCAGAACAATAGCAGATCCAACCACTCCTGGATCCAATGCCTTGGATGAGTGGGTAGGATGAACCAATTTATTCTTTCTGAAACGGAGGGCATTCTAGGCCCATTGGGCGATAACAACGAAAGTCCTATTTGGAGGGTCTCATGAAAAACAGCCACAGACTGATGGATGGGCAGTTGATGTGGAAATTGTCTGATTCCAAGGCTGCACCATCTTTGACTCTTGGGGTTTGCTTTCCCCAGAAAAAACACAATCAGAATCTAGGGGTCCATCTGGAAGCAGTTCCTGCTCCATGGGCAGGGAAGACTTTTCATGGCTTTAGCCAGCGTGCCATCTGCAACTCTCTTTGAAATCAGATGTGTTGAAGATGGTCACCCATGTCATTGTTATCCTGCCTGCCCCGCTAGATAGACTAGATCAGAAAATGAACTCTGCAGGAAAGCTAACAATACTTCGATTGAGACAGAATTCAATAGCAGAATCTTGTAAGTCTGATGGAGATATTCCTCCTCCTCCTTTTGGTAACAGTTATTGAATGTTTCCATCAAGACCACCTCCCTTACTATCATCTCTAGCACAAATTATTGTAACTTGCTGTATATGGATCTGTGCTTGAAGACCATTTCAAGTGGTCTAGAAATGCATCTGGAGGCATATTTAACGGTCAGACAAGATGCTGCCATGGTATACTCTGCTGCAAGAGTTGTACTGGTTATAAGTACCATATTCCCCCCCAAAATAAGACCTATCCCAAAAATAAGCCCTGGCTTGATTTTTACACGTGCACCCAATATTTAGATTTTTAGATTTAGATTTTATTTGATTTATATACCGCCCTCCTCCCGAAGGACTCGGGGCAGTGAACAGCCACGAATAAAAAAACACATGAATATAAAAATTAAAAAACAATATAAAACCAGATTAAACACTTTGGCCCATTAACGAATTTAAAACCCTAATGAGTTAAACAAATTTTAAAATTTTCATATTTAAAAAGTTAAAATTAGAAGTTAAAAGTTAGGCCAGGTCGGCTTGATGGAATAAAAAGGTCTTGAGGGCGCGGCGGAAAGCGCGGAGATCCGGGATCCTCTGTATCTCCGGGGGAGCTCATTCCACATAGTAGGTGCCCCCACAGAGAAGGCTCTCCCCTGGGGGTCGCCAGCCTACACTGTTTGGCTGACGGCACCCGGAGGAGCCCCTCTCTATGAGAGCGTACCAGTCTGTGGGAGGCTATTGGTGGTAACAGGCAGTCCTGTAAATAGCCAGGTCCTAAACTATGGAGCGCTTTAAAGGTGGTAACCAAAACCTATATAATCCCTACCTACAAAATAAGCCCTAGTTAAGATCCCGCCCACTCCATTGCACCTGATTTCACAGGCTGGGGTGAGGTGCACAGGTAAAAATAAAATGAGGGTGGGGATGGGGATAGGTGGAGCTGCTTACTTTCAGACAGTTGCAGCCAGGCCTCACACACCCCAATTCCTGCTTCGCCTTGCCGGATTTATCCGGAGCTCATTTCTTGGCTGCAGAGGCCTTTCCTGAAGGTCTCTAGTGGCAAAACGGAGACCGGGGGCACCAAATGTGAGCGGAGGCAAGCGGCCACAGAAAAAGTCAGCTGGCAGCGGGCTCCTGTTGGGCAGGGTTGTCTGTGCTGCAGCCACGAGGTGAGTCAGTGGAAGACATCCCCCCAAAATAAGACCTGGTGCCTTTTTTAGTGGTCAAAAAAATTTGTAAAACTGGGTCTTATTTTTGGGGAAACACAGTAGGTTTCTGTGGGCAATTTAAGATGTTGGACACTAGTTACAAAAGAGTCACGATTGGATAACTTAGGCGCTGCTTTTCTACAATAGTTTGTCCTACTCAAAGAACTAGATAGTACCAGCTAGTTAAGAATCAGAAAGTATGGCACCCCAGTGGTGGTTATTCTCTGAAGCAGTTCTTACTTCTTTAGAATAATTGCTCCCTAAGGCTTGGATGCTGAAACATGGCTGATCCAGAAAGCCTTCGGGGATTAATTATAGCCAATATTGCTATGTTCAAGACATTTAACTTACTACTTTTAGCCTTCATTTAAACTGAGATTTAATTACACAACTGTTCTAATTAATTATTATAGTGACTTGCATCGGGTTTTACATGTAAATTATGTAGCTACCTAGAATCCTATGGCAGTCGACAAATCCCATAAATAAATAATAAATAAGCAAATGAATAAAAAAAGAAAGGCAGGCTGGCTTGGAAATTCCCTAGTTTATCATTAAAGGACAGTTCACCAAAGTTTATAGGATTCTCACTTTCATTGGAACTTGGTAGCTGTGTGGGGTCTGACATCGGTAAAGCTATATGATCATGATTTATCACATAGCTTTTATGTACACTGAGAGCTTATGCACCGAAGACAAATTCCTTGTGTGTCCAATCACACTTGGCCAATAAAGAATTCCATATTTCATAAGAGAAAATGCAAAGGAATCAGCAAATGCCAAAGTAGTCACAATTGGTGTGGTAGTCCAAATGCTAAGCCAAGCATGGTTTAAACATGGTTTATTGAATTACCCCATATTAGTTTACTAGAACAAAATTAAAATGTAGTTTCTGGTTTTTGGTATCAGGTTAGTTTGTGGCATTCAATGATATTATGTTTTGGAGCTGAGCGTTATGGTGGCCTAGTGGTGAAGACTCTCACCTCCTACTTGGAAGGTTGAGGGTTCAGTTCTAGGTAGAGGCAGATGTTTCTCTCCTAAGGCACAAAGAAAAGAAATATTTGCTGTGAACCCTGCATGGCATCAGGGAGGGCATCCGGCCAGTAAATGCTCAAGTCTATCCAGTTGCCCTGACTCTACTCCAAATTAAGGGATTACAGGGTCATAAAAAGGGAGTTTAATGATATTATAGTAGAGCTACCCTATAACCTATTTCTATTGCTGTTCATAAATTTATTATTCTTTCTCTTGTTCGGCTTATCTGGGACAAACATTAGGTTGATGGTCTGTAACGTTCTATGTCTCTCGTTTTAAAAGTGGTGTCATCACAGTGAGTTTCCAAAGAGGCCAGTTTTAGTGATACACAACTTGGTTCAGTCTCTCCCACTGGAGAGAATAAGTTTGACCGGATTATGCTGGCTTTTAAAGAAAAAAAAAAACGTTTCTGATCTCAAGGCTTCTTATAGTTGTCATCTTATTATTCTGAACTTGCTTGATCAGATCTTTTGCGTAACCTGTAGGAGCCAATATAATGAGCTACCTCTCTTTGTTGCTGGGCTTTGAAAAATATATTCAGAGGAACGTTAAAACTACGAGATCAAACACGGGAAAAAACAACAACAACGAGGATGCATTTTGCCTACCTTGTTTTAAAGTATAAATAGTTGAGGTAGCTGAAAAGTTAGTTGCTGTAATCACATTTTCCCTATTTGAAGCATCAATTTCTATTCTCATCAGTTTTTCAACATCACTATGGAAACTGCTGACTTCCCCAGTGGGGAAAGTTGCATTGGTTAAATGACCATCGGAATCATATCTAGGAAAAGAGAAAGAACACAGATAAATGGCATATACAGTGCAGTGCACTGGAAAAGAAAGAGGGAGGGAGGAAGGGAGGGAAGAGGAATAGAAGGAAGGAAGTCTACCCAATGGTGGGATTCAGCCAATTTGCACCTATTCGGGAGAACCGGTTGTTAACTTTCTAAGCAGTTCGGAGAACTAGTTGTTGGAAGAAATCTCCTTTTGGTTTTTTCCCTCTTTACAGGGCTAATCCTGTGAGGAAGGCAGGAAGAAAACATTCTGGTGTTATTTCTAGCCTAATCTTTATTGCCCTGCTTACAGAAACTGCCTCTCTGGTTAACCCTTATTACATTGTTAACAGGTAAGGCGAAGCGTCCATCGATGTGAGTGACGTTGAGTTGGCCATGCCCATACAATCCAGCTGGTCATTAGGGCAGAGAACTGGTTGTTAAATTATTTGAATCCCACCACTGAGCATACCCATATCAAATCAACATTTTATTATGTTCATCGGCAGAGGAATAGAGATATAGACAGACAGGCAGGCAGACACACACACACACACACACAAAGATTCTGGCATGAATCAGTATTTGTTCTCTTTTTGAGAGACATCCAGTGATAATTTCGCTGAAAAGCAGCCCATTCTTTTCCCTAGCTATCAAGAGAGTCTGAATTGGCTAGCTCAGAGTAAGCTCATAGCATTTACACTTACCTGCTGTTTTCAGCTGCCTGCAATCATAAAGCCTTTGGCTTACCAAAAGACATTTTACAAGCTGCTTTGGGATCCTGTTTTGGCTGAAGAGCTGGGTCAAAATGTGCCTCCTACTTCGAATGGCTAATCTTTATACGGTGATTAAAAAGTCACTTTGCATTCCCAGGACTAAAGTTGCCCTGTGGAGGCTTTTCACAGCTGGTGCAGCCAACTGCAAAACTAATTCTTTTGAAAAGCAAGGGTTTTTTTAGCCCCAGTGTGCTCCGTAGCATCACAGCTTAATTTTATATTTCTTTATGGCCAGAGAGACCTCTTTCCAAAAATGAAGCTTTTGCCATTGTTTTTTTGAAGCGCGCAATACTAGGTGGACTCATAAGCCCACTTGTAATCATGATGATGTTAGAAGCCATATAGCTTTGCTTTGCAACACAGGTAGGCCTTGACTTACGACAGCTCATTTAGTGACCCTCTTTGCTTTCAAGAAATGTGTGCCACACTTTGACTCAAGACAATTTTCATCCCTGGGCATCTCTATACATGAATAAGATCCCGGAGTTCAAGAGGCCGATTAAAAGTATAGAGAACTGTACTTTATTATTATTATTTTTAAAAGAGCCCTTTCTCATTGTGGGCCAGTTCATTTTAGGTTTAGATTTAACACACCCTGGTTGCAACTTTCGAGATTTTATTGGCACTTTTGATGCTTTGTTTTATAAGCCACCTTGCTTCACTCACTGGGGAGAAGGCAATCATGGTACATAAAAAGTAATTCAAGAATAATGATGGTGAATTTATGGACAGCTATGAAGTAACGGCACTGTAAACCTTGGAGTTTGATGTGACCTAAGAGATGGCCACAAGAGGGCACTCTGCACTAAGAAAAAGGGAATTTAAAAGAAAACTGAGCTACTGGAGCTCAGTATCATTCTTTTCCCTATAATGTTTTAACGTTTTGTACGGGTTTCAAAACGCTGCGAAAAACATATTGAGGGTTTTAGACAATGCCCCAGATGCAGGAGTGTCCAGGTTCATGAATTGCAGCGTTGCAGACCCATCAGCTCTACATGTCTAGGGTGTGCTACTGGCATATGTCTTCTAGCTAAGGCTTCACAGCACCGATGAGAAGCGATGACAGCTCTTCGGTGCCTCCTAATGGGAAATCCAGCTGTCCATTTCCAGCTGTTCAGGGTTTCCCCCCTCCCTATTCTGTTGGTTTAAAGGCAGCCTGTCAAAGCTGCTTCCCCCCCCCCCCCCCCGAACTGGGGATTCAAGCGTTTACTGGTCTACCAGGAGCTGATCGGAACAGCTGATACCTTGATAACAAGGCCAGAAGGTAACTCATGCGATTCTGTGCAATTCCCTCCCCAATTCTGCACTCATTTCTCCATGAAGACATGACTCCCTTTGAGCCAGGGGCTGTCAAAGCGGGTGCCGCTGAGTATATTTAGAGGCCTTCAGATCTTTCTGTTTTGGCTGACTGCTCTCCAACCCACTTGACCTCAGGGATGATCTCAACAGAGGAATCACATCAAAGGGAAGTTGACCACGTTGAGTAATGACCAGTCTTCGCTTTCGAGAAAAGTGTGCAACGTTGTCTGACTTAAGGAGGCTTTTCATCCCTGGTTCATTTGGGAATGCACTGCGAGAACAGTTAGGGATAGGGTTTGTTTTCGGAGAAGATTTGGAGTGTTTGAATTGGTGCGATAGATGCATTGGGCAACTACAAGGATTAAGGCACCTATTTCACCTCTTAAAACCAGTGGTGGGATTGAAAAAATTAACAACCAGTTTGCTGGATAGGTGCGGCCATGGGGGGGGGGTGGCCTACTCGGCTTCCTCAAGCCTCCAGGAGGGCAAAAACGGCCTCCCCCGGGCACCAGAGGCCCTCCAGAGGCCGGAAATGAGACTGTTTCCAGACTTCCGGTAGGCCCGTTTTTCACCCTTGTAAGGCTCCGGAGGCTTTCCTTTCCTTTTTTAAAAAAAACTTAATTTATATGCCGCCCTTCTCCGGAGACTCAGGGCAGCTTACAAGGCGTTAAGCAATAGTCTTCATACTTTTGTATATTTTTTATACAAAGTCAGCTTATTGCCCCTACAAACTGGGTCCTCAATTGACCAACCTTAGAAAGGATGGAAGGCTGAGTCAACCTTGAGCCTGGGGAGAGTCGAATTTACAGTAATTGCAGACAGCTGGGTGTTAATAACAGGCTATCAAGCCCGTCGAGCTATCTGAGCCTCCAGGAAGACGAAAATGGCCCCCAAGCTCCGGAGGCCAGAAATGGGCCCATTTCTGGACTTCCGGTACTTCTGATAGGTCCATTTTTCACCCTCAGAGGCTCCAGAGGTTTTCCTCAAGCCTCCAGGAGGGCGAAAATGGCCTCTCCCTGGCACAGGAGGCTGGAAACAGGCCCGTTTCCGGACTTCTGGTAGGCCCATTTTTTCACCCTCCCAGAGCCTCCATGCAGACCCTGCACTTACCTTGCATCCAAAATGGGCCATGTGGAGACTCCTGGGAGGGGCGGGGTAGGGTGGGTGGAGTCAGTCCAGTCCTTGGAACAACTGGTTTGGCGAACCGGATTAAAATTAACATCCGGTTCACACGAAACCGGCTGAATCCCATCCCTGCTTAAAACCCACCTCCATCCGAATGCAAGGGACAAACTTTTGATCCCTTTTACCTGGGAAGGTTCTCCAGGATACTTTTTATACCATTGGTTTCCAAGGACATTTTTGCAGGTCTGTGTGAACCCCTTGAGCATCTTGACAACAAGAGAACCAACTGGTAGCGGTAGCAGGTTAGAATCTTGTTGGAAAATAGCGGTAGGATTTATATACCGCTTCAGTGCTTTGCAGCCCTCTCTAAGAGGTTTACAGAGCCAGCATATGGCCAACTATCTAATAAGAAATAAAGTTATTGCTGTGACCATGGATTGGAACAGCACGATGTAACATCAAAAGAAAAATAATAGCGAGAAAAAGAAATGCAGCATGCATAACAAGAGGTGTGGCATCCAAAGAAATTAAATGACACTGAAACCTGTGCTATAATTTAGAGCATAAAGAGATTTTTTTTTAATTTAAAAGAGAGCATAGCAAAATAATAAACTGCCTGCTAATATAGGTAGTCCTTGCTTAATAACTAATTGCCATTCAAATTACAACTGACCTCCTCCAATATATTAGCAATAGCACTTAGATTTATATATCCCTTCGCTAAGCAATTTACAGAGTCAGCCTATTGTCCCCAACCATCTGGGTCCTTATTTTACCAACGTCAGAAGTATGGAAGGCTGAGTCAACTTTGAGCCGGTGAGAATTGAACTGCAGGCAGTTGGCAGTTAGCAGAAGTAGCCTGTAGTACTGCATTCTAACCACTGCGCCACCATGGCTCACGTCCACTGACTCAGGAAAGGATCAAGACAAGCTATTAAGAGGCAGAAAACATCCTAGGATTCAAGGGATGTTTTCTCAGGATGACACACAAAATGAGTAGCCATGCAATTTATCAAAAAAAAAAAAAAACATACCACTACAACCACAGAACAACTAACATGGGATATGAAAAGGATAACACTGCCATACATCAAAAAACATCTCAGAAACATGATTATTACAACCACATTTTATCCCTGTAACAAACAAACTGGCTAAAGCCCTCCAGAACATGTTGAGTAAATCACAAGAGCCAGTAGTTCAAGGGGAAAAAAAAGGAATTGTTTACAACACATAGCATGAAGACTATTACAGCCACTATATAGGACAGAGAGGCAGATTAGCAGAGAGAATCCTTGAATATCAACTACCCATAGCAGTTAGAAGACACAGTGAAAATTCCTTCGTTTCATAACACATGGACATATTTACACATAGTTTCAACTGGATCATGTTACATTCAAGAAAGCTAGGGAATGCCTGGAAGATTGGCACTCAGTTCTCTGAGGAATTCTTACTCATAATTCTTATGAGCCGTGGTGGCGCAGTGGTTAGAGTGCAGTACTGCAGGCTACTTCTGCTGACTGCCGGCTGACTACAATTTGGCAGTTCGAATCTCACCAGGCTCAAGGTTGACTCAGCCTTCAATCTTTCCAAGATCAGTAAAATGAGGAACCAGATTGTTAGGGGGAAGAGGCTGACTCTGTAAATCGCTTAGCAAAGGGGTATATAAATCTAAGTGCTATTGCTAATATACTGGAGGAGGCTGACCTTGGAAACTGCTTAGAGGGGGATATAAAGCACTGGGAAGAGGTATGTAAATCTAAGTGCTATTGCTATAGCTACTAAAACAGATGAAATGATGGAAGAGGCTGAAGTTGCGGGAACTTTAAGGGAAAATGACCATGTCAAGGGTCTCCTGCTTGGGCAGTGGGTTGGACTAGAAGTCCTCCAAGATCCCTTCCAACTCTGTTATTCAGACAAAGCAGCCATCAACAGGCACATAGAGATAAACAACATTTACACATTATACAAAAGAGACAAGTAAAAAGCTAAGAAGGAAACAACAAAATCAGAACACCTGCTTGCCAGCACCCTACACTTACATAAACAGGAATTAATCCAGGATTACCACCAGACAAAAATCAAGCAGTAAACAATACCCTAATCAAGGAACTACCAAGGAGAAAGATCATCCCATCAACACTGAGAAGACAAACTATTGTAAATAAATAGAGAGCAAACTGGGGTGAAATCCAGCAGGTTCTGACAGGTTCTGGAGAACTGGTAGTGGATATTTTGAGCAGTTCGGAGAACCGGCAAATACCACCTCTGGCTGGCCCCAGAATGGGGTGGGAATGGAGATTTTGCAATATCCTTCCCCCAGGAGTGGAGAGGGAATGGGGATTTTGCAGTATCCTTCCCCCAGAAGTGGGGAGGGAATGAGGATTTTGCAGTATCCTTCCCCCAGGAATGGGGAAGGAATGGGGATTTTGCAGTATCCTTCCCCTGCCATTCCCACCAAGCCACACCACTCCCACCAAGCCATGCCCACAGAACCAGGAGTAAAAAAATTTGGATTTCACCAGTGGAGCAAATCTCATTCTCATTAGTACTGATGATGTTATCTAGTTGGGTAATTAAATGTTTGCAACCAAGCAACCAAGCTCAGAGAGCATCAAGGACTCCACAGTTCAGCCCTGAGCTATATAAATATACATATTCTCTTCCATCAGTACCTAAGTTAAAATTTAGCCTTAGCAACAGATCTCCTGTGAGTCTCTTGGACTGCAAGGCGATCAAACTGGTCAGTCCTAGAGGAGATCAACCCTGACTGCTCTCTAGAAGGCCAGATCCTGAAGATGAAACTCAAATACTTTGGCCACTTAATGAGAAGGAAGGACTCCCTGGAGAAGAGCCTAATGCTGAGAAAGATTGAGGGCAAAAGAAGAAGGGGACGGCAGAGAACGAGGTGGCTGGATGGAGTCACTGAAGCAGGAGTGATCTTAAATGGACTCCAGAGGATGGTAGAGGACAGGAAGGCCTGGAGGAGCGTTGTCCATGGGGTCACGATGGGTCAGACATGACTTCACAACTAACAACAACAGATCTCACTGGATAGCTTTGGTCTTATCATTTCCAATGTTCTGTTAGCTAATATAGCTTTTTTTAAAACAAAAAAATCTGAACAATCATTCCTGGTCATCTTACCACCTTGAGGGCCAGATTTTAAAATAAATAAAAAGTAAAAGCACAAGACATAAATGAATCTGCCATTTTGTAACCAAACTGATCCCTCTAATTGATTCTGCTCTTCTAGCTTGATCCTTCCGCTTCCGTCCATGAGAAGAATACAGTGGTTGTAAGCAGTCAGCAAAATCGGTTTTGACAGTCTTTTTGATAAAAGGGGGTCTTTTTAGACTCTTATATTGTTTGTATTTGCTGTGAACTGTCCAGGATTACATTATATAAAATAGGTATCTAGATAAATCTTATAAATAAGTAAATGCATACATAAATAAATAACGGCTGCATTCCCCGATACAGATACGGAGCTCATAGGGGGCCATATAGATCTTATAAATAAACGAACAGGTAAACTATTGCATTAAATATCTGACATAAAACAGAGGTTTTCGATTAGGTGAGCAGGGATGCTTAATCCAGATCAAATCAACTTTTCGAATGGAAGGATTCCTGTACGAGGTTGAACGTGGCGTGCCAACTTGGTCAAGGCGTTTTTAAGATTTCTGAATGAATACATGATATCGCACGTCTTGCAAATTGGGAAGTACAGGTGGTCCTTGGCTTACATCAGTTCGTTTAGTGACCATTCAAACTTACAGTGGCACTGAAAAAAGCCATTTATCTTTTTCACACTTATGACCATTTGCAACATGATCAAAATTCAGATGCTTGGCAATTGGTTCGTACTTATGACCGTTGCTGTGTTGTGTCCTGGGGTCATGTGATCCCCTATTGGGACCTTCTGATAAGCAAAGTCAGTGGAGGAAACCAGATTCACTTAACAACCGTGTTACTAACTTAACAACTGCAATGATTCACTTAACAACCGTATTACTAACTTAATTGCAATGATTCACTTATCAACTGTTACTAACTTAACAACTGCAATGATTCACTTAACACCGTGTTACTAACTTAATTGCAATGATTCACTTATCAACTGTGTTACTAACCTAACTGCAATGATTCACTTAACAACCATATTAATAACCTAACAACTGTAATGCTCACTTAACAACTGTGTTACTAACTTGACTGCAATGATTCACTTACCAATCATGTTACTAATTTAACTGCAATGATTCACTTAACAACCATGTTACTAACTTAACAGCTGCAATGATTCACTTAACAACCGTGACAAGAAAGGTCATTACATAGGGCAGAACTGATTTAACACCTGTTATTTATGGGGCTCAATTGGGGCAGTACATCGAGGACTACCTGTATTATGGACAAGATGGATTTTTGGTGGTGGAATGCGGGGAAAATAAATTTTATAAGTGAAGCAATGGTTTTTCAAGGTTTGGTAAAAGCACTTACTCATAAACTGTTGTCCATCCATACTCGTTACTTTTGGTGGCGAGAAGTCCACTGGTGCCAGGATAGGTCATTAGGGCTAAATTGTAGCCCTGAGCATAAACTCTTTTGAGAATGCCGTTGCTACTGATGGTCAACCAGTATACCTGCCCTCCTGGCATCACCATCCAAAGCGGTAAGCCACTGGCGTCCCGGCGAATATGTACCGAGTGACCGTTGTTGCTGGTAACGGTGCCCAGTTCACCTTCCCCGTTATACGTGAAGTTATACAGAAAGTCTCTCGTGATCAGATTGAGGGTGTGCAGGTGAGTCCCATTGTTCGTGAATTGATATAGTTCCTGATCAGCTGGAGAGGCTATCTCGTAAATATTGGCATCATTGAGATGAGGCTTATTTTGGCTAACAGCACGAATGCGGATGTTTCCGAGGTCGGCGATGTACAAAGTGCCGTCAGGAGACACAGCAAGGGAAGAGGGAGCTTTCAGCTTGGCGTCTTTAGCGTATCCACCATCACCTGAAAAATAGGAAGGGAACAGTGTGGACCATTGCAAATCTGCAACGGCTAGTCAAAATAAAGGAGGTATCACAGTTCCTAGTAACAAACCCAATGCAAGCAAAACTCTGAGGCCTGGAGTTTCCTCAAAGTATGAATTTATTCAGCGTATGAATGAATAGGGGACTCGAGGGGAATAGTAGTGATGTCCTGTTTGATACTTTATAGAACTGTTTCTCAACCTTGGCAACCTTAAGATGAGTAGACTTCAAGTCCCAGAATTCCTCAACAAGCTATGTTAAAGTTGCCAAGATTGAGAAATACTACTTTATGGAATCAAAGTTGGAAAAAACCATTGTCACCATTGAATAAAGATAAAGGTAAAGGTTCCCCTTGCACATATGTGCTAGTCGTTCCCGACTCTAGGGGGCGGTGCTCATCTCCATTTCAAAGCTGAAGAGCCAGCACTGTCCGAAGACATCTCTGTGGTCGTGGCTGGCATGACTCAATGCCAAAGGCGCACGGAATGCTGTTACCCTCCCACCAAAGTTGGTCCCTATTTTTCTACTTGCATTTTTTTGTGTGCTTTCGAACTGCTAGGTTGGCAGAAGCTGGGACAAGTAACGGGAGCTCACCCGAATCCCTAGTGCAACGTAACGGGGGGAGCTCCCGTTACGTTGCACTAGAGATTCAAACTGCTGACCTTTCGATCGACAAGCTCAGCATCATAGCCACTGAGCCACCGCCATTGAATACAACCTTCTAATGAAGTTGTCTAGCCCACTTGAGCAGCTCTCTATTTCTCTCTTTAAATATTTTTAGTATTGGGAAATATTTTCCTAACTTCGTTTAGTCCTTGGTTGCATTCCCACATGATGGTGAGCCAAGGATTTTTCAAAGCATCCTTAAAACATGCCACAATAGTTTGGCCTCCATGGAACAATAACCTAGAAATGGGTAGATACAGGACCCATGGTAAGCGCCGAACAAAACGATTGTGCTGTGATTTACTATTACATCCAACTTTGAATGTTGAATGTTGCACGCACAACCCTGCTGTTTTGGAACCTCGTACAATCCAAGCTGACAAAAACGTAATGACAATCACAGCAGAAAACATTACATTGGCAGCATTACATTGTCATCCAGAAATGCAATGACATGTCGAGTCGAAATCCTTTTATGCTGTAAGTGACGAGAACACAGATATGCTAAAATGATTGTATTTCATTCGAGACCTCTGATTTAGATTAATACGAACAGGAAGTTTAGATAGGTATCATATTGTTAATTGCATTCAGGGGTGAAATCTAAAATTCGTTACTACTGGTTCTGTGGGCGTGGCTTGGTGTGGGGGGTAATGTGACTGGGTGGGCGTGGCCAATTTTTTTTTTACTTTACTTTTAAAACCATTTTTTCTACAACCTCTTCGGGGAAGAGATTGTAAAAAAAATGCTTTCAAAAGGCTCTGACGATCCCAGCTGAGTTGGCTGATCGGCAGAGGCTTTTTTTTCTTTTAAATGCCTCTAACAATCAGGCAACTCAGCTGGGATCGTCAGAGGCATTTAAAAGAAAAAAAGTTTTTTTTTCTTTTAAAAGACTTTGATGATCCCAGCTGAGCCGCACGATCATCAGAGGCTTTTTTTTTTAACTTTTAAAAGTATTTTTTTCGGCCGAAGAGGTTGTAGAAAAAAGGCTTTTAAAAGTAAAAAAAAAAAAAGCCTCTGATGATTGTGCGGCTCAGCTGGGCATGGGGGGTAAGGGCAGGGATTTTTGCTACCGGTTCTCCAAACCATCCGCCTCCATCGCTTCGAGATCGGGTGATCCGGTCAGAACCGGGAGCATTTTACCCCTGATTGCATGAATAGCACTGGGTCTCCCTCATCACTTGCATTATAAAATCATAGGGCTTCTAGTCCAAGGCAGGAGTCCTTATACCACCGATTGATAATGGAACACAGTTGCCCTATTTCTTCTCGCACAGGGCAGAATCATTACATTGAAAGAGAAGAATCAAAATGCTAGCAATCCTCAAGCTGACTAATTATTTCACGCCTAGGAAAAAAAAAAGCGAATTTTGCAATTTAGATAATGTCATTCATTCTGGCACACCTTCTTCTTTTTAAAGCATGTGACCTCTGCCCTCCTACCAGGCAAAGCAGCCCTCGGTGGAACTGAAGTCCACATTAATGTTGGTAATACAACTGTCCTTTCCAACTCTAGAAACCCGGGAGCAACATTTGCATTCAAAGAGTAGACAAGAGAGACTTGGAGGGGTGAAAGCTTGCATTCTACAAGCTGTAAAATTGAATATACAGGCGTGATTTTGTGAAAACCTCATTGTTTTTGTTTTCGGGCATCCCAGTTTCAAAATAGGATGCTTGATCATGGATGGGATGCTTCCATCCATTCCAAAGAGAGGCTTAAACTGGCATCAAAAACAAGTGTAACATTCGGGGAGGAGTAGTGGTGAGTTGCTCCCAGTTCAGACCAGTTCACAAGAACCGGTAATAAAACTGGCGGGAGGCCCCGCCCACCATCCCGGATGTCATCATCGGTGATCTGCGCATGTACAGAAGCTTCTGTGCATGCGCGTGGATGATCTCATTCTAAAACGGTAGTAAAGGTAAGTAGAACCCACCCCTGGGGAGGAGATTAGAGACAGAGGCAGAGCCAGGGGCCTTCCACCCTCCGCCCAGATGGAGAGGCAGCTGTCTTCTGGGCTTGAGCTGAGTGAAGGGGAGGAACAGATGGGGGCCATCCCAGATGCACATATGCATAGAGAGGAGAGGAGAGCAAAGGAAAGCAATAAGCTGGCTCTCAGGGAAATGTAGGCACTAGTCAGCGCCTCCCTGGCTGGGAAATAAATAGGTAGGGTTTGGGGAGTGGCCGGTTGTTGCATACAACTGTTTGTTTCTACTATACAGCAAGCAATTTTTTTCAAAAAAATTGATTTATATGCTGCCCTTCTCCGGAGACTCAGGGCGGCTTACAATGCGTTAAGCAATACCTTCATACTTTTGTATATTTATACAAAGTCAGCTTATTGCCCCCACAAACTGGATCCTCCATTTACCTACCTTAGGATGGAAGGCTGAGTCAACCTTGAGCCTGGTGAGATTCGAACTTACAGTAATTGCAGACAACTGAATGTTAATAACAGGCTTTAGTCTGCTGAGCTATCCAGGCTCGTTTCTTGGCCAATTCAGATTTCTTGGCCAAGTCTGTTGGGACTAATTAAGTTTGATTTTTGTTTATCCATGCAAATGAAAGACTGTTCCTGCCCTGGTTTGCTAAGGGGTTTGTTTTTACTCACGAGTAAGCGGCTTATCATTACTTGCTAAATCTGGCTCAGAACAGGAGAATTCATCATCACTTGCCTGAGAAACAATCACAGTTGGGATCAATCTTACAGTCACAATCTGTCGGTGCCCCAGCAATGACTGAGATTTCCCCATTGGTGGTAACCTGCTGGATGCGGTTGATCTTCCTTTCGTCCGTCTCGGCGATGTACAACACCCCGCTGTGAGAGACGCCAACAGCACGGGCCGATTCGAGGGTGGAATGGATGGCCACTTTGCTGACCAGCACGTGGTCAACGCCCGGAACCTGGCAGTGAATGGGGCGCCCTGCGATGATGCGAACCCGTCCGTTCTGAGAGATTTGCAGGACGATGTTGTTGTCCAGCACATACAAGGAGTTGTCGAGGGGGTTGACGGCCAGATCTGTGGGCCACTCTAAACGAACCTGCAATGTGAAAAGGAACGAAAGATATTCAAATGATTTTTATGGGTTTTTTTTTTTTAAAAAAACACTCACGCAAAAGAATGATGTTGCCTTCCCATTCATTCAATTATTCTTTAAGCGGTTGTGGATAGATATTTTTAAATAGACAATTAAGTTGTTTATCGATTGCAATACAGCAAATAGGGTCCTAATGGTTACATATTTTATGTATTGTTGCAGACTTCAGACTGATTCATGGCACGAGGTGTTTCAGGAAAGAGTTTTTGTAATTTGTCTGAGGGGCTAAACACTGTTTCCTCATCCAGAAATGCTAAGATTGGAGTTCAATAGAGTAGGAATAGGAATCAGAATTGGAATCGGATTAAGAATAGGAATAGACTACTAGCCTAGCCTAGTCTAGTCTAGCCTAGCCTAGTCTAGTCTAGCCTAGCCTAGTCTAGTCTAGTCTAGCCTAGAACAGAACAGAACAGAACAGAACAGAACAGAAAAGCGTAGCGTAGCGTAGCGTAGCGTAGCGTAGCGTAGCGTAGCATAGCACACATAGAAGTGGTATTCAATCAGTTCAGGGGAACAGGTAGTGTTGACCTGCAGATGTGCTCATCCACCGGGGCGCAATCCCATCCTAGATTGCTGTGTTTTTGATGCTGCATGCATGTGTGGAAGGCATACGTGAGCAAATTGCCATGTTGTTTGACGCCACATGCATTTGCTGGGTTAGCTGGTTGCTACAGTATGTGCATTCCACCTCTGATAGCATAGCATAGCATAGCATAGCATAGCATAGCATAGCATAGCATAGAACAGAACAACTTTAAACGTACACTAATCAGCATACCATTATGCATATATCCACTGAAAATAATGTAAGAAGAAAGAATATCTTCAGCCCATCTATTCTCCAAGATGATGTGTACTTACCAGGCCTGTGGAATGCCTTGGATTTAATTTCAAAATATGTTTCAGAGCTTGGAGGGGAACAAATATGACCTTGAACTGTAATTCTTAGTATTAGACATTTTTTGCTGCTAGGAAAAGACACAGCTGCTTTAAAGAGTTGCAAACATGTGCTACATTCCTATTCCTGAGCTCTCCAAAGCACCTTTTGGGTACCTAATTCAAAGTGTGGCCCATTGTTATGTTCATATATTTTATACAAGGAGACTAAGAAAGTTAGGTTTAAAACAGCTTAGGGAGCCCTTCACTGCCATTCCAAAATGAAATGGATTTTTGGTCTTTTTATCTTAATCAGATGCTGCAATTAATTTGCCACATTAACTCTAATGGAAAAGGCAGTTTGGAGAAGGATTTGGAAATGGAAAACTTGGAAAAATTAAATGGTTACCACCATGTAGTGGTAACAGATCTGTGTGCGTCAATGAGTGGCAAAGCTGAAAATACAATTCAGTGAATCATTTTTTTCTAAAATTATTTGACTACTTAGCATTAAGATGGATGTGGCTGGATTCATCACTGTGGCAAGAAACGGACTTCTTGTACAGAGAAGATGGATAGGATGAACTATTTGGGGACATTCTAAAGCCCTGGGTCATTTATTTCGCTTTCTTCCTTAATTTGGATCCAACTCTTTTATAATCCAATAATACTATGGAAGTATTGAAGATGAAACTAATAACTTGTGAAGCAGTGAAGCAAACAAAAGTTCCATATAATTTCTTATATCCAAATCCAGATATGTAGTTCAGGGTTGAACTGTGGAGGTCTTGATAATTCCATGATTAGCATTTGTTTCCAATTTGATTGTTTCTCTGGTTGTAATTCCTCTTGAAGGATTAGCCCTTCCTTCCTTCCTTCCTTCCTTCCTTCCTTCCTTCCTTCCTTCCTTCCTTCCTTCCTTCCTTCCTTCCTTCCTTCCTTCCTTCCTTTCTTATTTTTACAAATAATTCAGGTGGGCAAACAAATCCAGCACAGCTTCCTCCTCTAATTTTCCTCACAGCAATCTTGTGAGGCGAGTTGGGCTGAGAGAGAATGACTGCTCCAAAGTCACCTACCTGGCTTTCATGGCTAAAGTGGGACTTAAACTCACGTTCTCCTGTGACTTTGAGGCCCTTAATGTCTTAGTTACACAGACATGCTAGCTTTAAAGTGCCATCAAGCTCTCTAATCCAAAAGGCATCTTAAGGAACACTTGCTGGTAATCACAGCTTGAAAGCAACATAATTATTATATGCACAAAAACAGAACTCTTGAAATGCTGCAGGTGGGAAGGAGCAGAGCTGGTAGGAACCTAGTCACATTCCTTCTAAATACGAAATAAACAACCCTAACCTTTCTACCCAGTATTAAGCATGAAGCAGGCTCAACTTTGCTTAAATGCATAACTTAAAACACTGGAAGATTTTTGCCTCCCATCAAGATTCCAGGGGCAGTAGGGATTGTTTTCTTTCATTCTCAAAGGATGTAGTCTTCATTGGCTTAGAGAAAAGTAGCATAGAGTAGGGTAGAGTAGAGTAGAGTAGAGTAGAATAGAGTAGAGTAGGGTAGGGTAGGGTAGAGTAGAGTAGAGTAGAGTAGAGTAGAGTAGAGCAGAGCTGGAAGGGACCTTGAAGATCTTCTAGTCCAGCCTTTTGCTCAAGCCGGAGAAACTATACCATTTCAGACAAGTGGCTGTCCACTCTCTTCTTAAAGACCTCCAGTGATGGAGCACCCACAATTTCTGGAGGCAAACTGTTCCACTGGTTAATTGTCCTCACTGTTTCTCCTTAATTCCAGGTTGCTTCTCTCTTTGATTAGTTTCCAATCACAGTTTCTTGTGCTGCTCTCTGGTGCTTTGGAGAATAATTTGACCCCTTCTTCTTTGTGGCAGCCCCTCTAATCCTGGAATACTGCTCTCATGCCACCCCCTAATTCTGCTTTTCTTTAGACTAGCCAAACCCAAATCCTGCAGCCGTTCTTCATATGTTTTAGTCTCCAGGCCTTTGATCATCTTAGTTGCTCTTCTCTGAAACTCTGAAACTAAAACTCTGAAGTTTTTCCAAAGTCTCAATATCTTTTTGTAGTATGGTAACCAACATCGGTTGCAGTATTCCAGGTGTGGCCTTACAAGGGTTTTTATAAAGCGGCACTAATATTTCAAGAATAGAGGAATTGGCAAACATGACAAAATCAATATCTTCTTCCTTCAACTCTGGTGGTGTCCTGTCCTCTTTTTCAATCAAAAGAGTCCTTTTATTTGCAGAAATGTCCTTCTAGAGGGAAAAAAAAGGCATGTTTTTCAAACTTCTGATGTATTTTGTGGCATAGCCAAATGAAGCCCTTGGCAGATTTTTCCAGAAGGGAAAGTGCTGTTTGTAAAACTTAGTTGCTGGCTTGTAACGTGATGCAAATTTAGACATTTATCTGCATACTTTATGCTACTTAAATAGGTCAAGAACGCACTCAAGTTATTATAATGTAATTTGTGGCTCTAGCAACATTCAGCACTTATTAACTATGTATTATTTGGTAATAATGCGTTTGAGGAGTGATTCAGACGTAGAGGGGGGATGGGGAGGGAGAGGTTAGCTGCCAACTCCAGAGAACAAATCAGACCACATCCTTCTGTGAAGAGTGACAGAAGAGGCTGATTGAATTGCAAATCAGCACTGATGAAACTTTTTCTTTCTGAACATCAGCAACTCAGATATTTTCAAATCACATATCCGCATAAGAGTGATGCCATTTGAATTTGATTGCGTACATTCCAGAGCTGTTGGTCATAAGAATCTGGAAGCTTTGGTGCAGGGGTGAAATGCTACCAGTTCGCACAGGTTCGGGAGAATCAGTAGTAAAAAAGCAAAAATGTTACTGATTGATCTGAACCTGTATTTCTGACGATCAGCTGTGCTGCCGATTTATATTTTAAATCGTGCGGCACAGCTGTTCCCCTTCTTGTTGTTCTACTTACCTTCTTAAGCTTCCTTTTTCTGTGCAAAGCACATGTTTGATGTGTTTGGTGCGCACCGTGCATGCAGAGGCAGTGAACTGGTGGAAAACCATGGAGGATTTCACCACTGCTTTTGGCGGGTGTAAAAATCTGTTTGGGGGGCAGAGTCTTCTGATTTTTTTTTTATTTTTTGCTCACTTCAGCCAGAATTGAAAATGTAATTAATAATTCTTTGGACAACTGCAATTCGATGAGATAAGAAAATTAGGCTTCTTGTGCTTTCCCCAATTACAAAAATATCGAATTTAAGGTAGGATCCTGTGCCAATCGAAGGGTATGTCTGTCACTCAGGGGTGAAAATGCGAAGTTTATGGTGCTCTCTGAGCTTAGTTGTTTGTTGGTAGACATTTCATTACCTAACAAGGTAACATCATCAGTGTGAGCGACTGTAGGTTTATCTACAGTAGAGTCAACTATTGTAGATAAACTGTATCTGTAGATAAACTGTAGACTATACTGTATAGTATAAGGATTATGACAGCCATGATGTAAGGCATACAGGCAGAAGACTAGCAGAGCACATTCATAAACTCCAACTAACAGTCAGAAGACATAATTAAAACTCATTAATCTCACAACATGCGAACCAGAGTTTCACTGGGGACACTGTGAGCATCCAAGACCAAGCTAAATCCAAAAAAGCTAAGGAATTCATGGAACCTTGGCATTCAGTCAAATCACACATCAATAGACACATAGAAACAAACAGCATTGATGCACCATTCAAAAGAGATAATTAAAAATCTAAGAAGAAAACAAAAAGACCAGAATACCTTATCTCCAACAACAGCCAACACCCAGATAAGCAAAGATTAATACCAGACAAAAAATCAAACAGATAAGAATATCCTAATCAAGGAACTACCCAGGAGATAATCACACCTCCATTAAACTGGGAGTGCAAGTTACTGTACATTAGCCTGACTAGGTGGCTCAGTGGCTAAGACACTGAGCTTATTGATCAGAAAGGTCGGCAGTTCGGCGGTTCTAATCCCTAGTACAGGTTTCCTGCACGAGCAGGGGGGTTGGACTAGATGACCTCTAAGATCCCTTCCAACTCTGTTACTGTTTACCTGTTTACATAATAAAGAGCAACTTGCACTGATAACGTTACCTAGCCAAGTAATGAAATGCCAACAAGCACACAACGAAGCTCAGCGAGCGTTCTGCCTTTGTACAATCTTCCTTCTCTGTGATTTTCCTATTTTCCAATTCTTCACACAAATCCCAAGGGGTGTCAGAAAGTGGGAATCTTTTTCCTTGCATCTGATAACAATTACAATTATTACGATCCCAATGATGATTTGGGGGCAGCCAAGTAGGAGTGACAGAGAGAAGGATGAAGTCAACGATCTTCTGGAACGATCTGGAACGATCTTCCTCCAGAACTGAGAAGGATCTCCGACCTCCGGACTTTTCGTCGGGCTCTGAAAACTCATCTTTTTCAGCTTGCCAGTCTAGCCTGATCCCTTCTAATTTTAAAATCTTTTAGAGTTTTTTAGACTTGATTCATTTTTAATATTTATCTGTTTTAAATTTTCAGCCAAATTTATATTTGTTTTTATAATATTTTAACTTTTATGTACTGGTTTTTATTTGGCTGTTCACTGCCCTGAGTCCGTAAGGAGAAGGGCGGTATATAAGTTTAATTAATAAATAAATTAATTAATTAATAAAACTGAAACAAATCACACCAGCATCATATGCCGCCTTGCAACCACCAAGTAAGTTCAAACAAATTTCACCAAAGAAAATGCTCAAGGGAACTTAAATCCAATCTGACAATGTGGTAGAAATGGAGAAGCCGGGGGTGGGGGGATGAAAACCTGTAGTACAAGTGTTAATATATCCGTGCTACATAACTCCATGCATAAACTCTAAACTGGAGTTCTGAACACAAAAAGGCCTTTTTTATGAAAAACAAAGTTCCAAGGACGGATTCCTTGGAACTTTCCTTCAACAAGGTTTTAAACTGTTTTGTCAGCTCACTTGAATTTCAAGGACTGCCGATATCTGAAAACACGCAACAGGATTTAAAAAACAAAACAAAACTGTGTGAATTGTTGAGTACTTTTTGGTGGTTTTGGAATTCGAGTCCCTGACAGAATAGCTGGTGGTCAGAGATGATGGGATGTAGAGCTCATCATGTGAAGGTCGCCAGCTCTCCTTCCCTGACTCAAGGCTAAGCAAAATTTATGTTAGAAAAGCGTAGCTTTGAGTACAATTGAGAAAAACAACACCACTATAATTGCAGTTAAAAAAAATGTGAATAATAGGTTATATCTTCATAGGCTCAAGATGACCTTTCTTTCAGCTAAAAAGAAGAACCAATAAAGGAGACTATTTGTAGCTCAGGATGGACCTTGGTGCTCTCTGAGCTCGCTTAGGACATTTCATTACGTAACTACCATGTTTCGCCAAAAATAAGACACTGTCTTATTTTTTTTTTTTTTTTGAATCACGAAATAAGCGCTTGGCCTTATTTTTGGGGAAGTCTTATTACTTTGGGGTGCGTGGAACAAGACGGGGATCCTCTTGCTGTCTTACCTGGTTTCCAGCTCTGTATCCCTAACCCTAACAAGAGGAAATGGCGGGGATTGGTTGCACATGTGGTTAAATATTTTCGGGGAGGGTTTATTTTCAGGGGAGGGCTTATTATCTGGGGAGGTCTTATTTTCGGGGAAACATGGTAGGTAATTCATCAGTGCTAGATAGATATCAATGTCAGATAGATAGATAGATAGATAGATAGATAGATAGATAGATAGATAAATAGATAGATGATAGATGGATGGATGGATGGATAGATGGATGGATGGATAGGTAGATGATGGATGGATGGATGGATGGATAGATGGATGGATGGATAGGTAGATGATAGATGATAGATGGATGGATAGATGGATGGATGGATAGGTAGATGATAGATGATAGATGATAGATGGATGGATGGATAGATAGATGGATAGATGGATAGATGGATAGATGGATAGATGACAGACAGATACTTAAGAGGGGTCCTTGGTGCTCTCTGACCGTAGAACTTTTCTTGCAAACATTTTCTTACCAAAACTAAGTAACTTCATCAGTGCTAGTAAGGAATAAAATTTGCTCTCAGTTTATATTCTAATAGTTTAGTTGATTGTTGGTCTGATGTTAATCTGGTAACAAGACCCCAATCAAGGAACTGCCAAACAAGCCAACAATAAACAGCCCAACCAAAGAACCTCTAAGATCACCCAAAGGCAAGCCACTAGAATATAAACTGGGTGCAAACTTCACTCCTTACTAGCACTGATATTATCTAATTTGGGTAATGAAATATGTACAAGAAAAGAACTAAGATCAGAGAGAACACCAAGGAGTCCTAAAAAGAAGTTCAATGGAAATAATTACTGTTGTTGTGGTCCACCAGCAGCCTGTGGAGCTGGCAGGGGAGTCGGATAGTGAGGAGGCTGAGGAAGAACATGGGCCAGTCCTGGAAGCTGGGGAAGGCCTGGATGAAGGCTCTGCGTCGGAGGCAGAGATGGGGCCAGGGCCACCTGGGGGTGAGGTGCAGACTCCGGAGCCTCCAGAGGCTGACATCAGAGAGGCAGAGGAACAGGAGGAGCCTGTTCCTAGTGCACGCATGAGAAGAGCTACCAGAAGGCAAGAGCAGCTAAAGAAAAAGGACGACTCGGGAGTAAGACCAGGAGATGATTGGCCCCTCCCTTAAGGCTTAAAAGACCAGCAACAGCTCATGGGCTCTTTGTCAAAAAGCAACATTGATAGATTTGCTTCTTGTCTTGCTACATTTATTTCTCGTCGGCATCTTCTGCTTCTGAACTTTTGCCAAGAAAAGCCTTTGGCAGGTTGCCTACTTAGACCAAGGTTGGTGATAAGGCTGAAGAATTGTGTTATGAAGAATTTGTTTTAATTTAGTTTGGACTACACTGAGAATGAGTTAATTCTCAGCTGTTCTAATAAAGTCTGTTCGTTTAGAACTGATTGTGTCTGATAATACCTACTTGGGCCTGGATCACAACAATTGTAAAGTTGAAGTCCAAGATTGGACACCAGACTGGGAAAGATTTCTGGAGTGAAGAAGCAGGTCATTAAGAAGTCCTCACGGTAGCTGTACCTTGCTCTGTTTTTTCTTGACCTGGGATGCAACTTTCACTTTTTCCCCTATTTCAAATGAACTTATAACTTTGCCACCTGGATAACTATTCTCTATGGCTACATAGTCGGACGTGGTGGCTCACTGGCTAAGACACTGAGCTTGTCGATCAAAAGGTCGGCAGTTCAGCGGTTCGAATCCCTAGTGCTGCATAATGGGGGGAGCTCCCGTTCCTTGTCCCAGCTTCTGCCAACCTAGCAGTTCAAAAGCACGTAAAAAATGCAAGGAAAAAAATAGGGACCACCTTTGGTGGGAAGGTAACAGCTTTCCGGGCGCCTTTGGCATTTAGTCATGCCGGCCACATGAGCACGGAGATGTCTTCGGACAGTGCTGGCTTTTCGGCTTTGAAACGGAGATAAGCACTGCCCCCTAGAGTCGGGAACGACTAGCACATATATGTAAGGGGAACCTTCTTTACCTTTATGGCTACATACACTCAAAGGAGTATTTTATACAGACAGAGGCAACTCTGGAACAACTCTTGAGTTAGAACTTTTATCATCAAGCTATATTTTACAGTAGATTCAAGACATACCCACTATTCAGAATAAGAATACTAAACTCACCGATGGGATACCTACAGAAAAACCTTTAAGTCTGCTATTATACATTCCTGTCTCTCAGGTGGATTTACCGGCTACAGAGTGGCTTCCAAGCTCAGGGAATACCTTCAGGATTCTACTAAAGTTTAATTCTCCCATAATCTTATTAAAGTGAATTAGGATGAATTAGCACTGATTATGTTACCTAGTTTGGATAATGAAATGCCTACAAGAAAACAAGCAAGTTCAGAGAGCACCAAGAAGCCCTCATGTCAACCATGAGCTGCAAATCTTCTCTTTTATTACTAATTAGGATGAAAAATTATTTGGCTTTCTGATTTATTCCAAGCAAGATTTTACTGCCCTATTTTGAGTCTTGGGAGATTTCAGCTGAAGTCACTGTACAATACATAAAATACGTCGTTAAGTGCATGTGAAAGTTTTGTCATCTTTGCTCGGGAGATATCAGAAAGGATCTCCAAGTAAGCTCCGTGAGCCAATGTGACGGAAAGGATTTGCTAATGCCTAATTTTGTCATGCAAAATGGAACCGGTTGCCAGGCTGAACAGTAATGATGTATGGAAACAGTGAGTGGTGACCTGAGATATGTCCATGCTGGCATCACAGCGCAGAGGTTGAGTTGATGTGAGGCCGTTTGAGCCTATTAACGTCGTGATCTGCCCACTTGCATCAATCTTACGAATCATGGTGCCATCTACGAAGTAAATGAAGCCATGCTTATCCACGGTGATACCTGTTGGGAAAAGGGAAAGAAAATTCAGCAGCAGGACGAGGAGAGAATAGGACTATAAATGCAAGATGGAGGGAAGCGACGTTAATGTTAATAACATTAACGGAGGACACGGCTGAATAATCTGACCTCCCTTATACTACTTGGAAGACCCTGAATACGTTGAGAGTTGGAGTGCCTAAATGAAAAAAAAAAAAAAGAAGAATATGCTCAAGTGGAGGCTCTTAGACAGTGGTGAAGTCCATTTTTTTTTCCTACCGATTCTGTGGATGTGGCTTGCTGGGTGTGGTGTGGCTTGCTGGGCGTGGCTTGGTGGGTGTGGCAGTGGAAAGATACGGCAAAATCTCCATTCTCACCTCACTCCAGGGAAGGATACTGCAAAATCCCCATTCCTTCCCCACTCCTGGAAGAAGGATATTGCAAAATCTCCATTCCCATCCCATGCTAGGGCCAGCCAGAGGCGGCATTTGCTGGTTCTCCGAACTACTCAAAATTTCCGCTACCGGTTCTCCAGAATTGTCAGAACCTGCTGGGTTTCACCCCTCTTCTTAGTGGATTTATTTATTTAGCGTATGGCTGGTCACACACAATATTAAAACACTTCATTTTTACAGATTAAAAACAATTAAAACAATTTTAAAAAGCAGTAAGAAAACCTCAAACAGTGTTTCTTAAACTTGGAAGCTTGAAGATGGGTGGACTTCAACTCCCAGAATCCCCCAGCCAGCGTTGGGAATTCTGGAAGTTGAAGTCCACCCATCTTCAAGCTTCCAAGGTTGAGAAACACTGACCTAAAAGGAAAACAGAAACAACACTTCAAAGTTTGATGTCGAGTTTGGAGATCCAGTCAGTAGCTGCCGTTGTTATGCAGAGGAAGTCGCTAGAATCTCCTGGATACCTTCTGTTAGGGCATTCCCTCACTATATGCTGGATAGTCTGTCGAGGGGCCCCACAATCACATTGTGCTGAAGGTGTCTTTCCCCATTTATACAGGGAGTCAGCACACACCCCAGGAGTTGTTCTAATTCTATTATATGTCACCCATATGTGTCGGGGTAGGCTAAATCCTGGAGGTATACTACTAGGACTGATATGCTCAGAGACATCTTGGGGGGAACAGCTACTCCACGCCTCCATCCACTTTTGTGTGGTGTTCTGATGATTGGCCATCAACTTACGTGCTGTCAAAATTGGTGGATTTCTTGACTTTAATCGGCATTTTAGGAGATGAGGAATGTATCCATGTATGGGTAGAGAAGAATTTAACAGGATCTTACTATACTCCCGAATGAGAGCTTCTTGTCGTCGTAAGTGCGGGGGGAGTATGTGACTAAGAACTGGTAACCAGTAACTAGGTGTAGATTTTATGCACCCAGTAATTAGTCTCATTGTATGGTTAAGTTGAACATCAATGAGTCCCGTATGTGAGCTGTTTATCCATACAGGTGCACAGTATTCCGCTGCAGAGTAGCAAAGCCCGAGGGCTGCACATCGGAGAGTTGGGGCTGAAGCTCCCCAAGTTGTTCCGCATAGTTTTTGTAGGATGTTATTTCTGCTGTTAACCTTGGCAGCCATATTCTGAATATGTTTCTTAAAGGACAAGGTCCTGTCTAAGGTAACCCCCAGGTATTTTGGTGTTATCTTAGTGGATAATAACATGCTATGTGAATGCAGAGAGACACAGAGCCTGGCCCATCTTCTGTATGTCGGCTGCTACCAGAAACATGTACCGATAATGACTTATTTTGGGCCAACAATAAGGCTAAATAGTGGCTTCATTCTGGCAGTTGAAATTTTGATCTAGAGAAAGGAGGAGGAGGAGGAGGAGGAGGAAAGTTTGGTTCTGAAGCCCTTCCTTGATTTTTACTGTGATTTACTGGTCTGTTGTGCCTTTAAATGTATGAGCCTGTCATGTACGGTAAACATTCTTGATTTTTATCAATATTTTTTACCATCATGAAGAATGTATGAAGTAACCCTAAAGAAGCAGAGGTCAAAACAAAACATTTCACAAACTGGATGTTAGTCGATTAAACTGCACTTGGACATCAACTGTTTGAGGAAGTAAGTCAAGAGGAGTTATTTCTGGACAGAGATGGATGGGTCTGTCAACTCTGAGCTTCTCATTTTTTAAAAAAAGAGCCTGATTCCGAATTCAGTCCACCTCATTTCTTTATCACTCTGATGTCTTTTGTAGAAAAAAACAAAACAGAACACAATGTGACAACAATACTGAACAGGATTGGGTTTGAAATGTTCTAAAACTATCCAAACTTTGATTTAAACAGTTTAAACTTTCAGCTTTGTATTAATTTTTTTTAAAAAAAATAGATTTATATGCCGCCCTTCTCCGAAGACTCAGGGTGGCTTACAATGTGTTAAGCAATAGCCTTCATACTTTTGTATATTTATACAAAGTCACCTTATTGCCCCCACACACTGGGTTCTCAATTTACCCACCTTAGAAAGAATGGAAGGCTGAGTCAACCTTGAGCCTGGGGAGATTCAAACATGGAGTAAATTGCAGACAGCTGGATGTTAATTAGGGTGCTTAGTCTGCAGAGCTATCCAGGCAGAAAACAGCTTATAAGTGTTCCTGGATGATCCAATACAAGATGTTTTTGAGAGCTTCCCCATCTTCTGAGGGTTATGGACAAGGTAACCATCCTTTTTAGTACTTGCTGAAAATTTATGGAATTTTCTCTTTCTGAAGCTACATCTAATGCCCACCCCCACTGGTTTATTTGTAAAACAGTCTTATTCCACCACGCCCTTGGTCCTAATTGAATAGAAGACATGCTGATGCTTTTTATAGGAATCCTATTGTAACTGTTCTTCTCAATTGTGCTGCTATTGTTTTATTGTTTGCTGCACACAGTCGGTTGGAAGTGAGGCCTAGAAATGCTATAAAAATAGATAAGCACATAGCCGTTTCCAAATATTTCTTTTTGATACGCTTTTCCAATCGTACAAAAAGTTTGAGTGCATGTAATTTCCCCAATATCTACACTATTACGCATGTTCGATGCAAAGAACTGTTATCTCCAAATCTGGAGATCAAATACTGAAGGATAACTGCATTCTGATTTCCATATTGATTTAACAAATGTAGATTTGATACACTTTTACCAAAAGTGAGTACTGAATAATATGCATTCCATGCTGACTTCTAAATACATACTGCATTTTAGGTCCAATGAGTCTGAAAATTGTATAATCTTTCCATCCATCTGCCTTAAATATTTTTTTTTTTATTTTGTCTCTTGAGATGGTTTAGAAGTAGACCCAGAAAGTGATATAAAATAATATTGAGAAGAAAATGACAGATAGAAAGGATCATTTTTTCAGCTTGAAAACATCAGAATGGCTTAGAAACATGGCAATTATCTACTTGATATATGAAATTCTGCTATACTGGAATTATACTGATTCTTTAAAGCTGTATAGATTACAATGGTTCATATACGACTACACTAAGGCATGGTTTGTTTAACTGTCATTTATTTTTTTAAGCTACCATTGACTGAGTCTGCATAACAGTCATAAACTGTTATTTGCCAAGCTTCACACCGGAGTTCAGAGAACATGTGAAGCAACCAACAAAAGTCAAAAGAGCTTAACTTGATGAATCCAAACATTTGAGTCCCAGATGTGAAGGTGTAGAGTATAAAGAAGATGACTTTGATGGAGATGTGTAGGGCCTGTTTCCTAGGCAACAAGAACTAAAGCATTTTTTAAAACCCAGAATATCCAGATAATTTTTAGCAGCAGCTCAGACACATCCCTTATTCACCGAACTATGAAATGGAAAAAGAGGTTTAGCACAATGAGATTTGCAAGATTTTGTTATTATTGATTATGTGTCATCAAGTCACTGTCAACTCCTAGTGACCAAACGATAAGTTTTGTCCATGATGAGCTGTCCCTAACCTTGTCTTTCAGATCTTCCAGAATTGCACCTATCATGATTGTAACTTCTGATCACCCTTCTCTTCTCTTTTTTTCCTACCTTTCCGAGAATTAAAACTTCTCTAGAAAGCTGAAAAACTAGACACAAAGATGGTTCCTTCCCCATGCCATCGCTCTGCTAAACACCTACTACTACACTGTCTTCTAAAGATATTTACCCATATAGTAGGCTACATTGCTGTTATCCTTGTCATCTTCTCATCTTTCTCACCATCTCATCTTTCCTACTACTTTCTTCTATTGATATCTTACGATTTATCACATATTGTTTGCATTTCATGGTTGTGTTTTCTGATTTATGATCTATGAGTTATCACAATTTTGGCCACTACTGTATGCTGAAGGAAAAAAAAAAAAACATCCTCTCTTCTAAAACACTGGTTTAAACGAAGATTCCAGAAAGTGTCATAAATTGAAATATGGATTCACTGAATGTGTGATACCACAAGGGATTTAGAATGACACCAAAATATAAAAATGATAGACAAAAATAATTCAGGATATGAGACTTAGAAATAGACCTTAAGAACAAGGAATAACAAATTTGGCTGCCACTCAATTTCGTCTTTAGATTTCAGTGTCTGCAATCTCATGTAAAAATGGTGAGAAAGATACTTCTATTACTAAGAACATAGGGGAGGTGACATGAAGAAGGTAACCCCAAGTGCCAGATCGATGTTTTATTAGCAAATAAGGGCCAGCATGATAGAGACATGTTTGAATCAATAAACATTCAATAAGGAATGGAAACGTATAAAGTCTCCAGCATCAGTTTCTTGTTGCATATGCACATGTTCTCTCTCTGTGTTAAAAAGGAACACCCTTTATCTAAGTCCTTTTGTGGTGGGTTTCAAATTTTTTTACTACCAGTTCTATGGGCGTGGCTTGGTGGGCGTGGCATTGCTTAATGGGCGTGGCTTGGTAGGCATGGCAGGGGAAGGATACTGCAAAATCGCCATTTCCTTCCGATCAGCTGGGACTCAGGAGGCAGAGAATAGATGGGGACGGGGCCAGTCAGAATTTTTACTACCGGTTCTCCGAACTACTCAAAATTTCCGCTACCAGTTCTCCAGAACTGGTCAGAACCTGCTGAAACCCACTTCTGCAGTGGTCTCAAGGTTGACCTCATAGTAGCAGAATATTTGCAAAAAACGGGGCCTTCCCTAACACTTTATGTTAGGCAGAACGCGTACCGCTTTGGTTTTTTTTAAAAAGGAGACAGCACGACATGAAATAAAGCTCAGCACCAAGAGATGTCGAACAAATTTCCCTGACTTAGGTATGCAGTGCAATCCATAAAGTATTTAATGTAGGAACGTTGCCTGAAGCTATCCCTGTGCTCTCTCAGTCAACAGAAGTGCAATTGTTTTATGAAGTGCAGCCTAAAGCGTCAGGCAGGGCTGCCTTTTCCCCCTCCTTTTATCCCCATGTGCTAATAGACAATTTATACCGATACAATTTTCTTTTTCTTTTTGCTACTGACATTCTAATCAATATCATCTCTTCCCTAACGGGAGAGCTAAATTTGGCATGGAGGTATTAATAGCAATAGCACTTGGACTTATATACCACTTTACAGTGTTTTATAGCCCTCTCTAAGTGATTTACAGAGTCAGCCTATTGTCCCCCAACAATCTGGGTCCTTGTTTTACCCACCTTGGAAGGATGGGAGGCTGAGACAACCTTAAGCCGGTCAAGTTCGAACTCCTGGCATTGGGCAGAGTTAACCTGTAATACTACATTCTAATCACTGCCCCACCACAGCTCAGTAGGTAGGTAGGTAGGTAGGTAGGTAGGTAGGTAGGTAGGAAGGAAGGAAGGAAGGAAGGAAGGAAGGAAGGAAGGAAGGAAGGGCAATAGCAATGGAAATAGCACTTAGACTTTTATACTGCTTTATAGCCCTCTCTATGCAGTCAGCCTATGGCCCCCAACAATCTGGGTACTCATTTTACCCACCTCAGAAGGATGGAAGGCTGAGTCAACCTTGAGCCTGGTGGGATTCTAACTGCCAAATTGCAGGCAGCGAGCAGTCAGCAGAAGTAGCCTGCAGTACTGTACTCTAACCACTGTGCCACCATGACTCAAATCTGTAATCTGCTCTGGAGACAATACTGAGTTCACAAGGATCTTTATTCAATTTAAACCAATTTACAGAGTTATACACATGTACATAGGCACGTGGCTTATAACAGTTTTCTCCCAAAGGGTAAATATAAGACTTTCTAATTATAACTGTTTTTATATTTCTCTTTTTGACTTTTTGAATCGGGCTCCCCCATTTATTTTGCTTGTCAGAGGGTTCACAAAAGGGGATCACATGACAGCCCATCATAAATATGAGTCAGTTGCCAAGCATCTGAATTTTGATCCCTTGACCATGGGATGTGGACACAGTCTTAAGTGTGAGCAGGGGTCATAAGTCACCTTTTCTAGTGCCGTTCCAATGGTTCAGTAACTTTGAACGGTTGCTAAAGGAACTGTTGTAAGTGAAGGACGACCTACCGTATGTCTCTTCTGCAGCAGTGGTGAAATCTAAAATTTGTTACTACCGGTTCTGTGGGTGTGGCTTGGGGGAGAGGTAATGTGACTGGGTGGGTGAAGAGGTTGTAAAAAAAATGCTTTCAAAAGGCTCTGACGATCCCAGCTGAGTTGCCTGATCAGCAGAGACTTTTTTTCTTTTAAATGCCTCTGACGATCAGGCAACTCAGCTGAGATCATCAGAGGCATTTAAAAGAAAAAAAGGGTGTTTTTTTTTTAAAGCCTTTGATGATCCCAGCTGAGCCGCGCGATCATCAGAAGCTTTTTTTTTAACTTTTAGAAGTATTTTTTCGGCCGAAGAGGTTGTAGAAAAAAGGCTTTTAAAAGTAAAAAAAAAAAAACCCCTCTGATGATTGTGCAGCTCAGCTGGGCATGGGGGTGTGTGTGTATGGAGGGGGGGCAGGGATTTTTGCTACCGGTTCTCCGAACCACCTGCCTCCATTGCTACCGGATCAGGCAATCCGGTCCAAACCGGGAGCATTTCACCCCTCTTCTGCAAACCTCACTGTGGAGCAAGAAAAGCTAAATTCCATTAACCCTCCAAACTCTTGATATATGGAAATGGAAACCAATAAGCAAAACAACGCTTTTACTTCGGATTAGCTTTCAAATTTATATCCTCTCTCTCTTTCTCTCTCTCTTTTTTTTTTGCATGCTTCATATCTCTGGAAAAAAGCTCTGAAGACTTTGTCCAGTCTTTGACAGATAATTTATTTGTATATCTGCTACCAAAATTTGCCCCATGATTTTTTGAAGTCTTTGTGAGTTAACTGAGAAATGTATGCATTCCAAAAGTGTTCATCTAAAAGCACTTTGTAACTCCTGCACAGATCTGATAAAAACAAAAGCTGTGTTCGGAGATGTTGCACACTTTCCCATTACATTTATTTATTTTTTTTTTTCAAATGGAAGAGTGAGTCCAATTGGTTAATTTTACGGTTGCAAAAAAAGAAAAGAAAGAAAATTGCCTGCCATCTAATTCCAAACTTTTAAATTTATCTTTGGTCCTTTTCATTAAAACTGCTCTGAAGAAACCGCTAAGGCAATTTTATGCAATTAGTTATATTTATGCACTTCCATAATGCACACTTACAAATAACATGCAACTAATTTAGAGTTTAAAAACTGAGTTTATCAGTTTTGATTTTTTTTAAAAAATTGGCTTTCAGGATGGATCGAGTTACAACAAAATTTTCAACCCTCCATTTCTGACATAAACATCCCTTTGCATGGAGGTGAATGACACAGACTATAAAAATCAACACCTTTCAACATCTATTTGATGAAAGTGGGCATGTTTGCTGGAGAGTCAGGAGCACGAACAAGTTGCAAGAACAGCAGTTGGCTTCTTTTGCTAACAAGTTCCGTAAGTCTTAACTTCCACAAGTATCTCTTAGAAAAATGTATTTCACAGCATCTGCAGGCAGTGGACTCAACTTTATGTGGGAGTAAGGATTTGTTTTGTCTCTTTTTGCAGACTCTGTGAAGCTCTAAGATGCACAAATTACAAACAAACAAGCAAACCCTCCCCAAACAGGCTTAATGCAAACCCATTTTTTAGTTCAGTTATGCTGTGCTAAAATCTGCCTTGGAGTTCACAGACATTTCCGTTCCCTCCTATTTTCTAGTTTATCTTCAAAGAGCTTGCTAACTCCTTTGCAATTTATCTTGGGAGTGTTTCTGAAGGTGGCTTTTTCTTGAGATTTGACTGATCTGGGGGAAACGGGGGGGGGGGGAATTTTTTCTCTCTCTAATGAGAAACAAACTTTCGTATGTGTCCCTCAGACACTTTATAAATAAATAAGTGCACAACATTGCAAAGTGGAATGGATTTGGAATGCCTTACAGTCAAGGACCTAACAGGAAAGACCACGTCATAGAACATTGGGTATCCAACTCAATAAGAGCAAAGGGGGAGGAGGGGAAGGGAGGGGAGAGGAAGAGAAGGAAGGAAAAAGAGACAAGAGAGGGAGGGAGGGAGGGAAAGGAAGGGAAAAGAAGGAAGGAAGAGAGAGAGGGAGGGAGGGAGGGAGGAGAAGGGAAGGAAGGAAGATGGGTGAGAGGGAAGGAAGGAAGGAAGGAAGGAAGGAAGGAAGGAAGGAAGGAAGGAAGGAAGGAAGGATATTAAAAGAGGGAAAAGTGTCTTCATCCACCCTTGGCACCGGTCCCACCCACTGCCTTTGTCATTTTTAACATGGCCCCCATCAGATAATCCATGAATAAATGAATCCATAACCCAAAGGAGTATATTCACCAGTGGTGGAATTCAATTTTTTTTACTATTGGTTCTGTGGGTGTGGCTTGGTGGGTGTGGTGTGGCTTGGTGGGCGTGGCAGAGGAAGGATACTGAAAAATCTCCATTCCCACCCTACTCCAGGGGAAGGATACTGCAAAATCCCCATTCCCTCCCCACTCCTGGGGGAAGGATATTACAAAATCTCCATTCCCACCTCACTCTGGGGCCAGCCAGAGGTGGCATTTGCTGGTTCTCAGAACTGCTCAAAATTTCCACTACCATTTTTCCAGAACCTTCTGAATTTCACCCCTGATATGCACCCAATACTACAACAGTCTGAGGAGAACTGATGTATGATAAATTCATGTATCTCGTGTAAGTTGAAGCCATACAACTCCTAAAACACTTCTTGCAGTGTCTCTATGGACATTCTCAGTCATCCACGACATGGTTGTCCCAAAGGTGCTTTTTCAAGAGGCAACTGGACTTTCTTGTTATTCTTTGGGATTTCTTGTAGTGACATGAACAAAAGGGAACAGATGTAGTTCAATAACCACCACTATTATTTTATTGTATATTTCCTACCTCGTGGGCTGTGAAGAGCTGCTTCGGAGGCCCGGCCTCCATCTCCACAATGACTTTGATCAAATGGAAGGCACTGGTCCCCGGTACCTGCCACAACCTCATAGTTTTTGGCCAAGTCCTTGGTTTCACTGAGAGATTTCACCTTGTAGACCCTTCTGGTGTTTGTATCTGACAAATAAAGGGATTCTGAGGCTGGATCCATGGCAAGATAATACTTGTGTGCTGGACTCGTGCTAAAAAACAAAAGGAGAAGACAGGATAAAAGTAACTGATGATGAAGCAATCTTCATCTGTTCTCCTGTGGACTCAAATTGCTACGTTATTCTAATTCCTTTTAAAAAAAGTGTTCGTTTTATGCAAGTGGTATAATTCAACATAAAATGCATCACATATAAAAACAATTATCTGCTACATGCTAAACATTCCCAATGCACATGGAAAAACCTGTGTAACTTTCCCCTCCCCCCTGCAAATCATCTTCCCTAATATTAGGATGTGGAAACAGCCATTTGTCTGAAATTGTTTAGTGTCTCCTCCTTGTGCAAGGGTTGGATCAGAAGCCCTCCAAGATCCCTTCCAACTCTGCTGTTGTATGTTCTAAAAGAAATGGTGTAAAGTCTCTTGCCATGAGCAGAGGCTTACACTAGAAAACCTTTCAGATTCTATGTTTATATTGTTTGTCCTCCAAGAGTTCAAAGGATCTCCACCTTTTCCACACAGGAACCCTATGACCTAGGTCAGGTGAGGGGTGTGACTGTCAGCACTCCAAGCCGCATTCACTCTAGTGCTGACATAAGAAGGAGAAGTGGAGGCATCTGGAAAGAGACGTTTTGACTTTTCACCTACTTATTTTCCCTGGAGATAATATCCCCTAGGAGATGGGAGGGGAGGGGGGAAATTCCTTTGAGCTGGAGCAGTAGATTAGGGAAAGAGTGATTTGGAAGATGGCCAATGAGACCAGAGGAGTGGAGACAGGAAGGGAGGGGTTCGCGCTGGGAAGTCAGTGTTGGCTACGTGGAGTCAGAAGATGGAATGCTGTGCTCAATAAATGAAAGATTTTCAGCAAAGATTCTGTTTGAAATGCAATTTATTTGAGACGACCTCGAAACTTGACAGTGACCCAAAGACACTCCTTATGTCCACCTGAAATCTAACTTCTTCAAGATTGGACCACATTTTTACCATTTAGAAAAGCTTATTCCAGCAAGTCTTTGGAGCACGATCTGATTGGGAAGCTTCAAGCAAACGGATTTTGGATGGTTGCTTCTTGGTATGACAGGATTACACTGGAGTTTTTTTGTGTGTGCATGTAAAGTTCTGATCTTTTTACTGTAACTGGAATGTAAGCTGCTTAGAGCAATTCACAACTGAAGCAACATTTAAGGTAGGATACAATAAGGAAGCAAATAAATAACACACACTCTCTTTCTTTCTCTTTCTCTCTTTCTCTCATCATAGAAAGCTAAAGAGTTGACAAGTTGTAGGATAATCCTAAAAGGAAAATGTCAAAGCATCTTTCCATGGAAGAAAAAGCTCCAAATAAACCAAGGTTAAGACTACATGTTTAGCATGTGTAAATGCAGCGTTGCATGCAGTCCTGTACACTTTGCAGTTAAAAAATGTTGTGAGAATCTACTTTGTGCAGTCCTTGAAAAGCACATTCATATTTCCTCCACGTGGGATCTTAGTGTTAATCAACGAGTAACGAATAAAGTTAGATGGCCTTTCCTCACTAGACTGATTCCTTTAGGGATTAAAAAAAGAAGAAAGGAAGGTCTACTAAGAATTGGTTATGTGAGAAACTCCTTTCTGTTGTTTTTATTTGAGGTCTTCAAGTTCTGTTACAGCTATTTTTGTCAGTGTGTAAATTGATATGGTTGCCAAGGGAGTTCTAATAGAGGGTCAATCTGAACTTCCTTAATGAAGAGGGATTAGATGAATCTTTGGAGGTAATCAGTTGCTAATTAGAGGCTGATATTCGGAAGGTGCCCATTATCTTCCACTGACATCATAGCACCTTCAAGTAGTTGGTTACAAGTGATTTTACTCTGGGACAGGCATTGACTGCATGATTGGACTGAGTAGAAAGGAATGTGGAACAAAAAAATAGGAAAACACTATGTTCCAAACTTGCTTTTCAACAGGCAATTGGACTTCCTTTGTTTTTTCTTTGGAGACGTTTCGCTTCTCATCTAAAAGGCTTCCACGGTTCTGAAGAAGTTTCTTGGATGAGAAGCCATGAGAAGTGAAACATCTTCAAGGAAAAAAGCAAAACAAAAAGAGCCCAGTTGCCTTCTGAAGAACACTTTTGGGACAATCATGACCTGGATGACTCAGAATCTTCATAGGCAGGAAAACACAATCATAATTAGGGGCAGGAGATTCTACTGAAAGCAAAACAATGGAATATTTATTTGACCCAGGTGGAGACCATTCCATCTATCTATTTTGAACAATATTATTAATCAAGGGCCAAATATTTATAACACATTGTAATGAGGTATTGGGTTGTTGTTTTTTAAGTGCCCTCAAAGATACTAGATAAGTAGACCATGATTATTTAGTCCAGGAGTGTCAAACTGGCGGCCTGCAAGCCGGATGCATCACGTGCAGGCCACACCCACTCTAGCTCCGCAAAGACGAAAAACAACACGAAATGTCACATGACGCCGAGAGTTTGACGCCTATGAAAGCCTACACCCGTACATTTATAACAGACTATTGCAATTTTGGAATTCAAAGCCTAGAGGTCTCACAGCGGATATTGATAAATTATAAATTCAACGCTTTCTGTATCTAGCTTGTATTAAGTGAACCTTAATTTCATGGAAACATCTTAATAGAGAGCTGAGGTCAAATAGGAGAAGGCTGTGTCTTAAAGTAACTGATGTCAAGGTAGGCTAGGCTGCGGAATTCTGGAAGCTGAAGTCCACAAGTCTTAAAGTTACCAAAGTTTCACATCTCTGTATTACAAGATGCTCTAGAATCCACTTTGTGATGGAGTATAATTCAAAATGGATTTGATTTTTTTTTTTGAACAATGAATTTCTCCACTTATTTTCATTTCCATTTTCTACACATCAAACAAAGCTCCCTTTTTGTCCCCTACTAGGAAAAAAACCCCCTGAATTAACTAATAAGTATTCATTTTTTTAAAAAAATCACTGCCATGAGGCAACAGATGCTAAAGCTTCTGAGTCAAACTCTGAAGAAAAATAATGCTGGAAAATAGCCAGTCAGAGAAAGTGTTTTGTTGCTTCTACTGGTAATGGGAAGACCCAATTATAATTTTCTGTTCAGAAGTTGCCCTTCACACATTTATCTAAGGATTTATTCAGCTGTATCAGCCTCTGAAGCTAGAACTGGGGAAAAGTTTTCAATTTTGCTTTTTCCCACACTTATTTATTTTAACTGTCAAGTTCTCATCCTCCTACTTACGAAGAATTGTAAAGTTTCTTTAGCACAGTCTTACAAGTAAGTGACCAATACTCTCATCCATTTCTAGTTAACAATTTCAATAGGCAGAGATGTTCTCTAACATGGAAAGGACCATGTTTTGCATTTTTTAGACTGGGGAAGGTGGGGACCAAGTTTTCATATCATTAACAAGTTAAAAAAAAACAGAATTGTATGCATTTTTTAAAAAAGAGTAGGGCAATCAACTCTTTCCTTCAATATATGAATTTATCTTTTTTTCCAGATTTAAATGCTGTGACTTTCAGTTGCCTTCTATCTTGTTTGTGTATATTTTGTAAAATTCTAATTATAAATAATTCAAAATTATCATCAGTTTTATAGAAGAGTTGCATGGAAAGCCACCTTGGCAATTTTTATAAGGCAGATTGCTATGTGGTTTTTCAATAGAAATAGTGATAATTTTGATTACTTTCTGGACCCTGCACCTGTGAGAATACGCTAGGGAGGAGGAGGAGGAGGAGGAGGAGGAGGAGGAGGAGGAGGAGGAGAAGAATTGTGCATTCATCCAAATAACTCCAATTCCCAGTCATAAAATCATAATTTTCATACCTGTGTCTGGTGTCTCTGTTTCTTGAATGGAGATTCACGCAGAGGCAAAAATAAAAAAAAGTGAAAGAAAATGCAATAACATAAATGTATTAACAGGAACGATCATAAATATTTATTTAGGCAAGTGACATATTTGCCATCATGCATCTTATTGAATCTGCATAACAATCTTAAATTTTTAAAAATTCTATTTTTAAAAAAGTTCCTAAGGAAACAGTAGGGTGAGCATACAAATACAAGCGCTTGTTTATTTCTCTGTGTTGTGATTCACATTTATCTTGCTAAATCTGACTCTGATTCTGGGTTTATTATTTATCATTAATTAGTTATTTGATTTAAAATGCGATTTTATTGTACATGTTTCTTAACTTGTGTTCGCCGCCCTGAGTCCTTCGGGAGAAGGGCGGCATATAAATACATGTAATAAATAAATAATAAATAAAATACATGTGCAAAGAAATGACAATCATAAATAATTATTATATTATTAATAATCAATCAGAGGAACAATTAATCAATTTGCCTCCAGAAGTTGTGGGTACTCCATCACTGGAAGTGCTTAAGAAGAGATTGGATAGCCATATGTCTCGAATGGTGTAGGGCAGGGATGGTGAACCTTTTTGGCACCAAGTGCCAAAACATGCATGTGCCAGAGCGCCGAAAACCAAAAATGGCCCCCAAAACAGTCTGGAAAACAGTCCGGAAAATGGCCTGTTTTTGGGATTGTTTTCAGGACGTTTTCCAGCATTCTGGCACCCACAAAGACTGTTGTGTCCCCAACCCCACGTACACACACACAAACAGGCGTTCCGGAGTTAATGAGCAAACCAGCCGGCAAAACCCCAGTGGCTGCCTGCCAAGAGTTTATTAAGTACAGGGAAGGAAGATAACGACTCTCCACTTCTGGCACATCAAAGGTAAACACTCAATATTTACAGTTCAGTCCTTGAAACAATAGTCCAGTGATACAGAATGGCGTGGAAGCCTTCAGTTTTGTTCGTCACAAGGCTTTGACTGGCCACCACGCTCCCTTATATATCCTGTGGGGTGTGGTCCAGTGACTCAGCTAAACCCTGGCACGCCTTGCCTTCTGTTGGGCACGTTTCTCCCTGCGTCGCTGTCGAGGATCCAGCCAGCACTTATCTCCCTCGTCGCTGTCCACCTGTGGCTGCGGGGATGTGCTTGGCTCTGGGCCTATCTCTTGCCCTTTGGTGTCCTCCAGGGGCATTGCCAGAGAGGAGGGTCCTGGAGAGGGAGGCCTTGCCAATTCCTCCCTTTCACTCTCGGAGTCCTCTCCTGACGATGACACAGGCTCAGGCAACGGAGCCACAACAAAGACCAGCTGGCTGGTGTGCACCAGAAGAGCAGCTGGCGACAGTGCACGCCCACAGAGAGGGCTCTGCGTGCCACCTCTGACACGCATGCCATAGGTTCGCCATTAGGAACCTATGGCATGCGCCAACTCTGTTATATTCTGTTCATAACTGGAGTCAGCTAAATGTATAGGTTGCAAAAGATGCCAAGTGTTTTGACCCGTTACTTTCTGAATGCAAGAATTATTATTATTATTATTATTATTATTTTTGCTTTGGAAAAAGAGGAAAGATGATACAAAAGACACCTCATATACCCCTTGCTGAGGATTTTAATACATCAGTCCTGTGATATTTTTACCTTAGTTCCAGGATGCTAATAGAGTTTCCTGAAGGAAGAAGCCTTCGAACAAAATTGAAATCGCCAATGTAGATGCTCCCATCGGTGCCGGATGCAAGGGCCACAGGTGCAAACAGTTTACTGCTGTGAGAAGGACCATTACAATTGGTACAGGAGACACTCCTCTGGTGCCCGTTGCCCATGACGGTGGAGACCACTGCTGGTTGCTGTGAGATGAAGATGTTCTCTCCATTGCCTTTATGGACAATCCCTGTTATTTACAAAACAAATAAAGATACACGCATAGACCCGTAGTCATGACAGTGCAATAAGAATTCATTTGTTTCCTTCTGCAGTAAATAGCAATAGCAATAGCACTTAGACTTATATACGGCTTCACAGTACTTCACAGCCCTCTCTAAGCAGTTTACAGACTCAGCCTCTTGCCCCCAACAATCTGGGTCCTCATTTTACCCACCTCGGAAGGACGGAAATCTGAGTCAACCTTGAGCCTGGTGAGATTTGAACTGCCAAATTGTAGGCAGCCGGAGATCAGCAGAAATAGCCTGCAGTACTGCACTCTAATCACTGCGCCACTGTGGCTTTTATTAGGTAATCTTCAATTTGTGACCATCATTGAACCCCAAATTTCTGCTGCTAAGCAAGACAAGTTTTGCCCCGCCCTTACGACTTTATTTGACACACTTGTTAAGGCAATTGCTGCAGTTGCTAAGTGAGTAACCTGGTTGTTAAGTGAATCTGGCTTCCCCATTGACTTTCCTGGTCAGAAGATTTGCAAAAGGGGCTCGCGTGACCCCAGGAAATTGCAACTGTGATAAATATGAGTTATTTTATTTATTTTATTCAATTTGTATACCGCCCTTTTCCTGGTGGACTCAGGGCGGTGCACAGCCAGAACTAAAACACATATCAATACAAAATTTTAAATTTTAAAAGAATTACATAACTTTGGCCCAAAATTTAAAACATTCAAACTAAAACCCATAGACCATTTAAAAAGCTAAAAAGTTAGCTGCCAAACATCTGAATTTTGACCACATGACCACAGGGAATGGTCATAAGCAGTGGTGGGATTTAGCCAGTTTGCACCACTTCAGGAGAACTGCTTTCTGAGCAGTTTGGCAAACTGGTTGTTGGAAGAAATCATTAGGGCAGAGAACCAGTTGTTAAATTACTTGAATCCCACCCCTGGTCGTAAGTATGAAAAACGGTCATAAACTCCTTTTCTCAGTGCCATTCAACATTGACCAGTCACTGAATGAACTGTTGTAAACTGAGGACTACCTCTATTAATGTTTTCTTTTTAAAAAAGCACAACTAAAGCAAGTGATATGAAAGATGGCCATTTGCTTGATCATATCAGAGTTCAAATTGGGGAGAGCTGATGAAAGTTGTTGTTTTCGCCTATATCTTGGGGTGTGAAATAGCCTCACACTCTCAGAACCCCACAACGAACAAGAAGAGCTCAGAAAGAGCTTTATGAGCATTCTTTTAAATATGAATAAACCTCCTGGTTGTGTATCTATCTGAATAGCCAGACTACCAGAGGAATTTGTGTTGTTATAAATCGGTTTTTAAGAGGCCACAAAACTCCTTGAAGTTTTACAACACAATTAAATAGGATCATCTTGTTTATTTGCATGCTTATTTAGATTTGAGGCCCACTTCAGTTTTGTGAATTTTGGCAGTTTATAGAAAACAAAACATCCATGGCATTACGATAAATGTAATTACAACAATAAAAAAACCACGAGTTTGCTTAAGCAATATATAGCTCTTTCTTAACTATTTTTAAAAAAAGCCCTCCAGAACGGCTCCATTTTAATTAGCTTCCAGAAAGTCAAAGGAATGTAGAAGGATGTGGAAAGGAAGAAATGAGCAGCAACTGTGAATAAAATATGAACCTAGCCTGGAAAAACAGGAAAGCAAGAGAAATAAACTTCAGATTGCCCCTATCTTGACTCTAGTTGGAATAAGAGAAACGTTGTCAGGCTTTCAAGACTGTGTTACTACAGCCAATGATTACTAGAATTGAATTCTAGTATCTCATTTGATACAGAGCGGTATAGTGGCCTAGTGGTAAAGAGGCTCACCTCCCACTTAGAAGGTTGAGAATTCAATTCTAGATAACGGCAGATGTTTCTCTCCTAGAGCACAAAGAGAAAATATCTGCTGTGAACTCTGCATGGAGTCAGGAAGGGCATCCAGCCAGTAAATGCTCAGCGCCATCCAATCACTCCAACTCAAATTACCCCAAATTAAGGGAGTACAGGGTCATAAAAAGGGAGGGTTTTTTAAAAATTTGATGTCTTGTTTCTGAGGTGGTCTATTTTGAAAGGCTGACAGAAGATCAGGCCAAATCTCAGCTTCCATGGAAGAGTCCAGGTAGTCCTCGACTTACAACAGTTTTTCTTAGTGACTATCTGAAGTTACACCAGCACTAAAAAAAGTGACTGATGACTGTTTTTAATGTTTATGACCATGTGACCCCCCTTTTGAAATGTTCTGACGAGCCAAGTCAAGGGGAAGCTTCATTTTACGACCTTGCTTGCCACTGTTGTTAAGTGAATCACTACAGCTGTTAAAGTAGCAACCCGGTTGTTAAGTGAGTCGGGTTTCCCCATTGACTTTACTTGTCAGAAGTTTGCAAAAAGTTATCACACGACTCCGGGACACAGCAACCATCATATATACGAGTCAGTTGCCAAGCACCAGAATTTTGATCACATGATCACAAGGCAGTGGTGAAATCCTCCGAGGTCTGCTACCAGTTTGCTGTGTGTGCGCATGCATGGTGCATGCCAAATACACACTTCATCTGCATGTGTACTCCATGCAGTACTGCGCAGCGCTAAAAAAGAAGGCTTAAGAAGCCTTTTCTAAGGTAAGTAGAACAGCGAGGGTGGGGGGAACAGCTGTGCCGTGCAATTTAGATTCTCTAGAAAGCAGGATTTCCTGCTTTCTAGAGAATCTAAATTGTGCGGCACAGCTAATCCTCGGAAATACCGGTTCGTCTGAATCTGTAGCATTTTTTCACTACCAGTTCACCTGAACTGGTAGCTTTTATTACTACTGGTTCACCGGCCCTAACCAGTAACATTTCACCATTGCCATAGGGATGATACAATAGCCATAAGTGTGAAAAACAGTCATAAGTCACTTTTTTCAGTGCCATTGTAACTTCGGGCGGTCACCAAATGAAGTGTTATAAGTTGAGGACGACCTGTAGGGGAGAGATTTAGAGGGATATTTGAAAAGCTGGAGCTGATTGGTCGTTTGCTTCATTACCTGTCATGATCTCTTAAGAGAAAACATCACACTTTATTTTGAGGGCGGTAGTGGAGCTAATTCCTGAAAGGCATTGATGATATTCTACCAAACATAGATACTAACTTTGCCCAGAAATCAAATGTGTGAACAAGAATGAGCACTTTTGTGCTTCCATGTTGAACTAGGGATGTAGTGAAGAGATGTTTTTCAGGTTTATGGTCCAATGATGGCTGAGGTTCTGGCTTATGTGGAAAGCTTTCCACTGTAATGTGGAAAGCTTTTAACTGCAGATAACCAGGCTACAAGGTGTAAAGATCTTTAGAGCTGACCTTGGTAAAGATATGAAAAAAATTGTTAAAATAATTGGGGGTAGAAAGAAGGTAAAAATGGTTGAAGAAGACTTGGATAAAGAGATTTAACCCTCCAGAGATTGAAGGAAGTGTGAGAAAGAAACTCAAAATAACCTCATTTTGATTTTGTTTAGTAAAAGATGGGTCCGAAATTTTGATAGGCTTTCAAGATTATGTTATAATACCTTAGAACAATACAATATTTTTGCAATTCCTGTGTTATCTCTCTCTTGATCTTTCTTCTCTTGAAGGGCTGGCAGGGCCCAGAGACTTGTCCTTCTAAAGTGCCATTTGAAGAAGAATTTAGAATAACAGAGTTGGAAGGGACCTTGGAGGTCTTCTAGTCCAACCCCATGCCTAGACAGGAAACCCTACACCACTTCAGACAAACAGTTATTCAACATCTTCTTAAAAACGTCCAGTGTTCCAGCATTTACAACTTCTGCAGGCAAATTGTTCCATTGATTGATTGTTCTGTCAGGAAATTTCTCCTTAGTTTCTAAGTTGCTTCTCTCCTTGATTAGTTTCCACCTATTGCTTCTTGTCCTGCCCTCAGGTACTTTGGAGAATAGCTTGACTCCCTCTTCTTTGGGGCATCCCCTGAGATATTGGAACACTGCTACCATGCCACCCCTTGTCCTTCTTTTCATTAAACTAGACATACCCAATTCCTGCAACCATTCTTCATACGTTTTAGCCTCCAATCCCCTAATCATCTTTGTTGCTCTTCTCTGCATCCTTTCTAGAGTCTCAACATCTGTTTTACATTGTGGCATCATCAGAGAGACGAGGGTATCTCAACTCTTCCATGTGGACTGATCCATGAAGCTGATGTCTGAACAGGGTACGTTTCCAAATATATTAGATTATGCCAGTGGTGAAATCCATTTTTTTACTACCAGTTTTGTGGGCATGGCTTGGTGGGTGTGGTGTGGCTTGGTGGCATGGCAGGGGAAGGATACTGCAAAATGCCCATTCCCTCCCCACTCCTGGGGGAAGGATATTGCAAAATCTCCATCCCCATTCCTCTCTGGGGCCAGCCAGAGGTGGTATTTGTTAGTTCTCCGAACTACTCAAAATTTCTGCTACCGGTTCTCCAGAAGCTGTCAGAACCTGCTGGATTTCACCCCTGGATTATGCCCATCTAAGAGTAGTTAGAAAAATCACTCTTTAACCCTGATTTTTATGCTTTTTTAAAAAAATCAGCTAGCAAATAATCCTTCAAGCTGCTAAAATGTTCTTTTCTCTATGAGTAAAGAATACCTATCTAGAATCTACCTGCGCAGTTAATTTGGTAGGGGTATGTTGTGTGAAAAGAGCACCTTAAGAACTAATCAATCTTAAAAGAAAGGTGAGAACACATTGCTCTTTGTAACAGAGGTAAATAGAGAAGTTTTCTAATTTGGCTTTTTCCAGAAAAGGACCATAAGCTGCAGTACAAATCCAATATTCATCCTGGAATGAAAGCTGACAGATGTGAATGAAAAACTCCAACATCTCCTATAGTGTATTTATTTCTGGGATGAACAGTTCTCCGATCAATTGTGCTCCCTTTTCACCAGTGAGTGAGAGAAGTGGAAAACATCTTTTTTTTTCTCCTTTTTGAAAATACTGGATTTCTTATTTTTATTGTTCAAAGTCTTTATCTTCTACGGTTGCAGTTCATGATGGAAAGAATATTCCGGAAAATCCATTTTCTCACCATTAAAAATCTTCAGTATGACTAACTCTTCCAAAGCAAGTGACAACGTATTTGTATCTGTCATTGGTACTATGGGAGGGGGAGGGGGAGGAGAAGGAAAAGGAGGAGAATGATAAAAAGGAGACTGAGAAGAAGAAGAAGGATGGGGAGGAAGTGGAGAAGAGGAGGAGGAGGAGAAAAAGAAAGAAAGAAGGATGAAGAGGAGGGGAAGAAGAAAAGGGAGAAGGAGGAGGAGAAGAAGAGGAGAAAAAGAAAGAAAGAAACAAACAAACAAAAACAAACAAACAGGAGAAGAAGAAGGAGAAGGTGAAGGTGAAGAGGAGGAGGAGGCGGAGGAAGAAGAAGAAGAAGAAGAAGAAGAAGAAGAAGAAGAAGAAGAAGAAGAAGAAGAGGAAGAGGAAGAGGAAGAGGAAGAGGAAGAGGAAGAGGAAGAGGAAGAGGAAGAGGAAGAGATTGAGATTGAGACTGTTGCATATTGGGGTTGGGAGGGACTTGTAAAGAATGGTCAGAATAGCTAGCCAACTGAACATTTGTAGGAGATGCTGGTTGGTGATCCTAGTTATGTCCCAGTTGAAAACAATGGGTTGTCCTTATGAAGGTGACTAACAGAAAGAACATTCCAGTGCTTGTGACAAAAGGATTAACATGCAATGATTTTTCTTCTTTTTATCAATGTGTTTGCTTTGTACTCTACTTTTTCTGTTGGGTTGCAAGTGGTTTCCCTTCTTTCAACGCATTTACTCTCCTAATTCTTGTGGCTATTCTTGTTGGAGGAAAAAAGACACCCTTTGATCTGATATTTTGTTACCCTTCACAGTTTGAGGGATAATAATTGCATTCGTTCTCCTCTCCCAGCCTGACTGATCGACTCCACTCCTGAGCAATTACATACAACTACAGAAAAGCCCGTGTAACATCTATCAAAAGTCCTGCTCGCTGTCTGAATATTGCTTTTGTTTCAGCACTACAAATTATCTCCCTCATAATGCAAATGAGAATTATGAAGTTTATTCAGAACTGTGGCTACTGCAGATTGAAAAAATCCAGACCCAAAATCTCCGTGAGAAATCTTCCATTTCCTTCTAACCTCATTAGAAGATTTCTCATGAGGGAAATAAAAAGTAAGGTTGCCATCGCACGGCTCGTATTAAAAAGCTTCTCCATCAAATAATGTGTGTAATCACAGGTAAGTATGACTGTGCTATTAAGATAAAACTTTCTCCCACTTTTCATCATTTCCCCCCCACCCCTTCTAATCCTATGCTCCCCGCATATCTCAAGAGGCCTGTATGACACTAAACTGCTTAGTATTTAAAGAGCTCAAAAATTCTTAACAAGAATGGTATATAAAAATTCTTGACTTATATATTGTTAGGATGTAGCTTTGCCTTCAGCTATCAGTATATCCTTGCCATTAAGAAGGATGGCTGAACCATGCTTATTAGCTTTTAGAACTGTAAAGCGCCCTATTATTTCACCAGCAAGGTGCGTTATTTATTTACCTGAGCTTTGCCTAGCTCTTCTTTTCAACTAGTGGTAACAAGGAATTGGGATTTCAACTGCAAAGCATGAAATCCCAAGGGATCTCCACAGTAATACACCCATGGCTTTTGCAGGCTATTGACGAGTGATGCATCAACATTCTCTAGGCTTACCACAATTATTGTCTTACACTGGGACTGTCATTGCAGGAACATTGATGAATTAGGACTATGAATGTTTCATGGGTCTCTCCAAAGGTCTTATAAAAGCTGCCTAGAAATTCTGAAAACAGGGAGTTCTGAAAACTTTTAAACACCCAAGTTGCTTCTTAAGCACATCAAGAGTTTTCATTGTAGAAAACTTAAAATGCCGGCTCCTTGTTTTGTAGCCTATAGATACATCACTTTCATTGTCTTCATCATATCTGAAAGTTACAGACTGGCTGGCATTTAATGTCAGAGATAAAAGAACTAAACACGGAAATAACATTATTTTAATTTATTTATTCGCCAAATGAAAATTACAAATTCAAAGAAGCAAAATGAAAAATAAATAAATAAATGTGACAGGGACAACAGGCATGTTAGTGCACTTACACACGCACCCTTAGGGACCTCTTAAATATGAGTGGGGGTCCACAGAAGTTAAGCTAGAATTAAGACTGTGAAAGTTAGTAGCTGAAACTACTGAACCGGGGAAGATATTCCAGATTTTGACAACTCTGTTCTAGAAATTGATTTTCTTTTTCTTTTTTTACAATCAAGTATAAAGTGGTTTACATTAAGTTTTCAACTTATGGATGAGTAAGAAGGAGAAAGTGTACACCTCTTGGAATTTCTTCCAAAGGTATAAGAGCAGCCTGGCAATAGGTCAGGTGCTTAAGTTAGACAGAGATCTCTTCCCTGGCGCTAAAAACCCACAGAAATGATAGGAGCAGTTGGCTGTCCTCTATGGCTACATGAATAAAGATATTTCTATCTTTGTCTCAGCCATAACAGCCTATAATTAGGAGACCCAAAAACTGGCTTGGCTTGAAATATGTAGTTAGGGGAGAAAGATTTTGCTGACAAATGCCAATAAAATGGGGGGTGGGACTTCCATTTGATACCAAAGACCAAATGAAATAAGCAATTTGTTTGCAAACTGCAAAAATACTTTGTGGGAGAAAAGTTCTTGTTTGCAAACAAACAGCGCTGGCTGGGGGATTCTGGGAGTTGAAGTCTACCCATCTTCAAGCTTCCAAGGTTGAGAAACACTGGTTTAGATAAAGCAGCTGAAAACTTTGGAAGGAAGGACATTTGCAACTGAAAACGTCGAATATATTCCTTCACGTCAATACGGGTCAACCTAACTTAAATGCAGTGATATTTTCAAAGCCGGAATCCCGGCATTGATCAAAAACAGATTGTTTTCCCTCACTTTGCCTTGCTCTTATAGAACAGATTATGTAGTGAATAGTTCATGACTTTTCAGCTAATGAAATTTAAGAACTTCTTGTGGTCAAATTAAGGAGGGGAGAGTTGGGTAGGATTATAACTTTTGATATCCTCTTCCTAATATAAAAAAAATAGTTGAGGGAGGGCATTGCAGAAAGTAGCAGAATTATCTCTCTGAACTAATTTAAGTAGGAGTCACTTTTGAGAGCTAAAAATGATGGGTTCCATTATTTCACATCTACATCACTTCATTTTCCCCGCCTTAGGTTTACTCTATTCGGTAAGCGCTCACAGCAATATTTCAATCTTGCTGAGCAAATATTTAATTCCTTTCAGAAATGAGATATTCCTGTTAACAATGGTAAGAAAAAACAGAGAGAGACAAAGTTGCAAGAGTTACCTAACTAAAACACACTTTCAAGATATCTATAACTTGGAATATGTCCAAAGGAGGGTGAGATTTTGAATAGGTGAGACATCTAGATTGAAAGCAGGATCTGTGAGGAATGGCTAGAAGAACCCAGTTATTTTTACCAGAAGATCAAATGATCAAAATTTGGGGCTGCCACAATGAAGAGAGGGCCAACCTCTTCTCCACAGCATCTGAGGGTAGGACACGAAGCAACAGATGGAAACTAATCAAGGAGAGAACCAACCTGGAACTAAGAAGAAATTTCCTGGCAGTTAGAACAAATAATCAGTGGAACCGCTTGCCTCCAGAAGTTGTGGGCGTTTCATAATTTTAAAAAAGAGGTCGGACAACCATGTGTCTGGGGGTTGGACTAGAAGACCTCCAAGGTCCCTTCCAATTCTGTTATTCTGATAAAATGAAAGAGGGTGTCTTCAAATGTCATAATTCCATAGTAATTCCAATTTGATTTGTTCCATTGAACCCAGAGATAGAAATGATAAGAAAATTTGTTTCAAATAATCATTGAAATATATATATATACACACACACACACACACACACACACACACACACACACACACACACACACACACATATATATATATATATATTACCAATAAGGTTTGTTTGCTACTGCAGCAAATTCCTTGGGATGTCCTATATGTTCTTTCCTGAAAGCGCTGAAGCAAAAACTAAACAGACCTTCATCAAAACGCAGATTCTGTACATGGAAATGTTGGCTGGAGTAAAAGGCTTTCAAGGTTTTCCTCAAGACCATAATGCTAGGACTCTCAAGATGAGATTAAAAATCAAGATGTCAAAACATTGCAGATCAGAGGTGAGTTTCAGCAGGTTCTCACCAGTTCTGGAGAACCGGTAGCAGAAATTTAGAGTAATTTGGAGAACCGGTAGTAAAAATTCTGACTGGCCCTGCCCCCATCTATTCTCTGCCTCCCAAGTCCCAGCTGATTGGGAGGAAATGGGGATTTTGCAGTAACCTTCCCCTGGAATGGGGAGGGAATGGTGATTTTACAGTATCCTTCCCCTGGAGAAGGGTGGGAATGGAGATTTTACAGTATCCTTCCCCTGGCACGCCCACCAAGCCATGCCATGCCCACTAAGCCACACCCACAGAACCGGTAGTAAAAATTTTTGAAACCCACTACTGATCCAGATGTATTTGTTTTCTACTGATTTCCATAGCTCATTGAAACAAGACTTCAAAATCAATCATAATTTAGCACAATCTATATATAAACAGTCATAATTTCTGTCTGGGAGGAGGAATCCACCTCTGCGTGTGGCATAGATGTTAAAGCTTTAGAGTAGGGTTAGGGCCAGGCTCAAGATCCAGACTTGAACACTGGGCCCTATCTAACAAAATTAAATGCATTAAATTCAATATAGAGAAAAGTAAAGTTAGTTCCTTTATTGTCATTGAAAATGGTATAACGAAATTAAATGCCGTCTTCAAAGTCCTACACTTAGGCAAGAAAAACCAAAAATACACATATAAACTGGGTGAAACTAGGCTTAATAGCAGTAACTGTGAGAGGGATCTTGGAGTCTTAGTGGACAACCAGCTAAATATGAGCAGTGTGAAGCTGCAGCCAAAAAAGTCAATGCAATCCTAAATTGCATTAACAGAGGGATACAATCAAGATCAAGTGAGGTACTAATACCACTCTATAAAGCCTTAGTAAGGCCATACCTAGAATATTGCAACCAGTTTTTGTCACCACACAATAAAAAAGATGTTGAGACTCTGGAAAGAGTATAGAGAAGAGCAACCAGGATGATTAGGGGACTGGAGACTAAAATATATGAAGAACGGTTACAGGAACTGGGCATGGCTAGTCTAGTGAAGAGAAGGACCAGGAGAGACATGATAGCAGTCTTCCAATATTTGAGAGGCTGCCACAGAGAGGAAGGGGTCAAGCTATTTTGCAAGGCACCTGACGGCCAGACAAGGAATAATGGATGGAAACTGAACAAGGAGAGTTTAACCTGGAAATAAGGAGAATTTTTCTGACCAATGCAACAGAAGTTGCCTTTGGAAGTTGTGGGAAGTTGTGGGAGCTTCATCACTGGAGACTTTCAAGAAGAGATTGGACTGCCATTTCTCAGAGATGGTTGGGTGGAGGTTGGACTAGATGATCTACAAAGTCCCTTCCAACTCTGTTAATCTGTAAACCAGATTTAAATCCAACCTGAGACTTAAGTTTGGGGTTGTCATTTTCTGTTAACCCAATTTACCTCACAATATGGTGGAAAAATCCTCATATAAGCTGCTTTGAGCTTCATAAAAATCTAATAAAATAATAATAATGAAAAAAAGGAATAAGGATTATACTCACCACTCTGTGTATTCAAAATGTGGTGTTTGTCCAAGGACCAGCCTCCTAGATTTGAAGCATCCAACTCAAATCCTTGCAACGTCACTGTCCTTTTCTCCCAGAGAATCAAATCAGGACAGCTCTCATATTCGTAACCTACCGAGACTGTGGAGAGATAAAATACAACAGATCATAGCTACTACTTCATCCATTGCCTAGGGTGGGTCTAAGAGCAGGCAACCAGTAGCAAAGTTGTACTCCAGAAGAAAAAAATCTTACAACATTAGTGTCTTTGCATATTTGATTTTGAATATGGTAAAAAAGCAAGGATGAAATGCTCCTGGTTCGGATCGGATTGCCCGATCCGGTAGCGAGGACGGCAGGTGGTTCGAAGAACCGGTAGCAAAAATCCCTGCCCCCACCCCCCATCCCACCATGCCCAGCTGAGCCGCAGGATCATCTGAGGCTTTTTATTTTTTTTTACTTTTAAAAGCATTTTTTCTACAACCTCTTCCCATGAAAAAATGCTTTTAAAAGTAAAAAAAAGCCTCTGATGATTGCGTGGCTCAGCTGGGATCCTCAGAGGCTTTTCAAAGCATTTTTTTCTGCAACCTCTTGGCAGAAGAGGTGGTAAAAGATGCTTTGAAAAGTTTTTGACGATCCCAGCTGAGTTTCCTGATTATCAGAGGCTTTTCAAAGCTTTAGAAAAAATGCTTTGAAAAGTTTAAAAAAAAAAAGTTGGCCACGCCCACCCAGTCACATTACCCCCCTCCCCCCACCAACCATGCCCACAGAACCGGTAGTAACAAATTTTACATTTCGCCCCTGTAAAAAAGATTCATACTTCATCCATTCTTTTCGAGAAGGACCTGGTCTAGTAGCAATGGAGTAGAAGCCATCTTAGAAGGATGAGGAAGAGATCACAATGCACTTGTGTTGGCCCTTCTTGGTTGAAAGGATTAGCCGGTGGCATCATCATTGCCTGGATGATGCCCAATTGGAGGTTACTTTCATGTCACTAGCAAGAACTGGAGCAAAGTATAGGAGCTCACCCTGCTCCGAAGCAGCACTCGGGTCTCGAACGTGAGCTTGCTAACCAACCCAGCACCCTAAGTACAAGAGCCTCCTATGCTCTTATACAAGGAGGAGATGCCAAGTTACTTAGGAAGGTTAACTTCTGTGTTGCAGGGCTGCTAAACATGACACCAAGCCATGGTTTAGGAAGCTCTTTTAAACTTTGACTCCCCACCACTACCGCCTACCCTCAAAATATCCACCGAAGAGTTTAATTGCATTGCTGCTTAGTCTGAGTAAGCGTATTTGGTTGGTGATTACTTTCTTTTTAAAGAAATGAAAAAAAGTGAGCCAGGTAATCAGGTACTCAATCTATGACATTCTTATTAAAGGGGCTGAGATTAAACATCGCAATTTAAAGATAACTCAGAGTAACTCTTTCAAACCTTAAAAGTCAACAGGAACAGGAGAAGCCATAAAACTTGTCATAGTAACAACAGCAACGAGGAGAAAATAGCTTTTTGCAGTGGCAATTTTTCCTCTGTTTCATTATCATGACAAATACAGTCGATTCTTTTGCCGCTGGAGCTGATTCCCGGATTCTCTGGGACGACCACTGAGTGCCTGCTGGCAATGCAGAGGCTCAAGAGTATATGAGAAGGGAGGAAGGGGGAAAAAAAATTCCCCAACTAAAAGATATAATTGCTCTCTGCTGCTGGAGGGAACAGCTCGGGTTGTAAATATAAAAAATGTTTCTTGGGAAGACAGACATGGAAGGCAGAGGTAGCAAATTTAAAAGGAAGGACTGTACCGCATGCTGAAAACATTACAATAATGGAACAACCTTGGGCTTACGAAGATAAATGAATGCTTTCTGACTTGCAATGGCTCTCCTGGGACTTAAGGCAGAAGTCATTCCTCCTGATCATTTTGGAAATCCTAAAGATTGAACCTTGGATATTTTGTACTCAGAACTCATGGCCTACGATGGGATTCCGCCGCCCTCCTTCCGCTGAATGGAGAGGTTGTTTCAGTGGTATCTAGCAATCATTTTTAAGAGGGTAAATGATGCTTTGAGGTTTCTTTCCGTGTTTTACCCACCAATTTGTATCAGCTCTGAAATTGTCCCAGCGGTACTATCTTCCTGAGGGCACAGCATCGCTGTGGCAAAGGCAGAAAGGCATGCCTGGATGAAAGCCTCAATACTCATCCAGAGGTTCAGGATGCTGCCTCATTGTTGCTTCTGGAAACAGGGTGATTATAGTGGCAGGCTAAAAGAACAGATGGCCAGGTCCAGTTCATCATACTTGGGAGATGATATCCCAAAGGTGCTTTTTCAGGAGGCAACTGGACTTTCTCGTTTTTCTTTGAAGACGTTTCGCTTCTCATCCAAGGAAATCCAGTTGCCTCCTGAAAAAGGGACAACCATGACCTGGATGACTGAGAATCTCCATAGCCATTTAGCTATGCACTTGGGATGAACACCCTTTGAATGATGCGGGAGTATGAATGGATTTCCACAAAACATTGCAGACTACAGGAACCATTTGAACTTCAGTTTGAGATGCAAACAACACAGACACAGACTCATCCCCAACAGCCTGAAGGGACACAGGGCAGAAAATATCTTGCAGCCAAGAAGGCTCCACACCCATTTGCACTACTCAGGTGACCCTGAGGACAGAGATAAATCTCCAAGTGGCCTCAATGACAGTTGTGACCCGCCAGCGGCCTGCGCGGATCGTGGCTGATCCCGACGAGGAGGAGGCTGGTTTGGGGTCGCACCAGCAGCCGGTGCAGCCGGTGCTCGCGTCGAACAGCGAGGAGGCTGAAGAGGATGTGGTGCCAGAGGCAGAGACTCAGCCTGGGCCTTCAGAACCTCCAGAGGCTCCTTCAAGTGGAGAGAGCGAAGTGGAGGAGCCTCTCCTCAATGCTCAAGCACGCATGGCTGCCAAAAGGCAGGAGTGGCTACTTGGGAGGAGGAGGTCTTCTCAAGAGAAAGGTTTGAGGATATTTGGCCACTCCCTTAGCCTATTTAAGTCACATGCAGTTAGTAATTTCTTGCTGGAAACAACGTGTAATTATTACAGAGCATTTTTGAAGAGTGAGTGTCTTATCGTATCTTGCTTTCTGGGCTAGTTGCCAATCTTTGCCGGACTATTTTGGGTCCATTTTTTGGTCTGTTTTTGGCCCGTTTTTCGACCCAGTTTCAGCCAGCAGAGTGCTGCAAGAGAAATTTCCTCATGGTGAGAATAATTAGTCAGTGGAATGGCTTGCCTTCAGCAATTATGGGTGATCCATCGCTGGAGGTTTTTAAGAAGAGATTGGACAGCCATTTGTCTGGAATGATACAGGATTTCCTGCTTGAGCTTTGGGTTGGACTTGAGGGTTGGACTAGAAGAATTCCAGGGTCCCTTCTAACTCTGTTATTCTGTAATTCCTGTTTCATTTATGTCACAGAGCTAGCTCCCCTGCGTCTTTCCTCACTCTAATCCAGGGGGGTCAAACTGGCGGCCTGTGGGCCAGATGCCTCATGCACAGGCCACGCCCACCCCGACTCCGCAGAGGCAAAGAATGTCATGATACGTTGCGATACATCACATAACGCAATCCAGTTTGACACCCGTGCTCTAATCTAACACTGGGAAGTCAATAGCTAGAAGTAAATAGAGGGAAGTGACAGAATTCTCCATATTTTTTTTTAAAAAAAACATCCCTCTCCTTGAAGAAGAAGAATAAAACTAGGCAGGAAATTAAGGATTTCACCTAGGCATAGGGCCTGGGTACTTGCGGGACCGCCTTCTGCTGCCGATAGCCTCCCACCGGCCAGTACGCTCCTACAGAGAGGGACTCCTCAGGGTGCTGTCAGCCAGGCAATGTCGGCTGGTGACCCCCAGGGGGAGAGCCTTCTCTGTGGCAGCACCTGCCCTCTGGAACGATTTGCCCCCGGAGATCCACAGGATACCAGATCTCCGGGCCTTTCGCTGTGCCCTAAAAACTCTTTTATTTCATCAAGCTGGGCTGGCGTAAACCCCCTCCCCCTTAGCTTTTTAATTGTTTATGGGTTTTAGTAGCAATGTTTTAAATTTTTTGGGCCAAAATTGTTTAATTCTTTTTTTAAAAAAATAAATTTTGTACTGAAATGTTTTTTATTCTTGGCTGTGCACTGCCCTGAGTCCACCAGGAGAGGGGCAGTATACAAATTTAATAAAATAAATAAATAAATAAATAATATTTGGGATGAAGTCTCAACGGAATAGAATCACATGATTGTCCTGTATCTTTTTAGATCGGGGAGGGGGGGGAAGAGTCTTGAGGAATTTTCTTTGAAAATGTTGATTCTCTCTTTCTGGTGGCAGTAAAAGCTGAAAATATCTTCAGGAAACTAATATGAATAACTGTGTATTTGTCAGGAACCTAAGCCAAAGCATTTACAGAAGAATCAGCCTGAACATAAAATACACTGGATGACATGAAAAGTGCTTAAATAAGTAAGAGTCCTGCAATTTTTAAAAATCTTGTTAACCTAGTATTGAGAACATTGGCTTCTGGGTTGCACGAAAATGTTTATATACATTCATATGTATACAATTCTCTCACTCTCTTGCCTGAGACTTACATAGAAGTATGGAAATATATAAATGGAAGGCCCTCCTGGCCTCCTTCTTTCTTGAATAATAATATAAACTAGACAAAGGAACAGCAAACGAGAAAGCCAAGGCACCTTTATAAACTGAACAAATAAGCACCTGCCATATAACAATCCAGATCTAACAATTGTTGATAAGAAAGACAAAAAAAAAAAAAAAGTATGTATAGTGGATGTTGCAGTCTTGGAAAAAGCAGAATAGAAGAGAAAGAATGGGAGAAAATCGCAAGATACAAACACCTGCAAATAGAACAATATGTGGCAACCTAGACCAACAGTAATAGGCACCTTGGGTGAAATCCCAAAACATCTGGAACACCAACGGCATTGACAAAATCCTCATCAGTCAATTGCAAAAGGCAGCTATACTTGGAGCAGCTGACATCCTGTGATGGCATGGGAAGGACTTGATGGGTGGACCAAAGTGCTAAATCTAATCTAAACCTCTGGCTGACTGTGTGACCGACGATCATCATAATTACATTAAACTTGTATGTAAATTAAATTTGCATGCCACCTGATGTGAAAAGAATCTGGGTGGATCACAACAATCAAACACAAGCATTATTTTATTTATTTATTTAATTTCTTCAGCTACCCACTTCAACCCAGTGACAGTTTAAATAATTGAAAATAGCAGAAAAATATATACAGCAGCTGAGAAAATAATAATAATAATAATGGTCAGTACAGTCAAGAAATACGGCCTTGAACACATTCATAGTCCATAGCCAGGTTTATAAAGCCTTAAAGGTAAAGGTTCCCCTCTCACATATGCACTAGTCATTCCTGACTCTAGGGGGCGATGCTCATCTCTGTTTCAAAGCCAAAGAGCCAGTGCTGTCCAAAGGCATCTCTGTGGTCATGTGGCCAGCATGACTAAATACCGAAGGTGCACGGAATGCTGTTATCATCCCATCAAAGCTCGTCCCTATTTTTCTACTTGCATTTTTTACGTGCTTTCAGACTGCTAGGTTGGCAGAAGCTGGGACAAGTAATGGGAGCTCACTCTGTTACACAACACTAGGGATTCAAACCATTGAACTGCCGAACTTTCGATCAACAAGCTCAGTGTCTTAGCCACTGAGCCACTGTGTACTGTTATAAAGCCTTAGGAAAGACTAAAAGGACTGGGGCCACCCTAATCTCAGAAGGAAGGAAGGAAGGAAGGAAGGAAGGAAGGAAGGAAGGAAGGAAGGAAGGAAGGAAGGAAGACTACTCCAAAGGGCAGGGTCTACAGCAGAGAAGGCATGTCAACAACAGATGACATTGTTTAAGTGAAGTACATCAAGCCTTCAAGATCAAGTTAGTTGGGTAGATAGTTTGGGAGACAAGCAGTCTCTCAAGTACCAGGCTGTATATCATGCTAAGCCCACTGGTCCACAAGACCTAAATTGGTTCCTTACCAATTTAGGTAGGGAAATAAGAGCTTCTGTAAAAAAACGACAAAGTTCCAAGATTTTAATGGAGACGCTTTTGAGTACCGTCATATTCCTCCCTGTTCCTCCAGCCACAAAAACTTTCTCATCACTAAATTACTCTTTGCCCCACTCAATACTTGGCATGAAAGATTTAAGTGAAAACTCAAAAACAAGCCAAGTTCATTGTTCATGTTGCAGAATGAATGAAGAATGAGGAATGGGGGCTTTCGATAACCATGCACAAGACCTTAAAAATGGCAAGACATAAACAAGGCCCCAGGTGGTACACAAATACTTCAGAGTGGTCCAGAATTGGTCTGAAGCTGGTGGTCTGCACTGGTAGTCTTTGAGCCAAGGATTACCAGTATAGAGTCGTAAAGGAGCCCAAAATTTCTATAACTAAGCAAGACAATGAAGTGATTTTTGCTCCATTTTACAACCTTTCTTGACACAGATGTTAAGGGAATCAGTGCAGTTGTTAAGCTAATAACAAGGTTGTTAAGTGAATTGGGCTTCCCCATTGATTTTGCTTGTCAGAAGGTCGCAAAAGGTACAAATTGTAACTTCAAACGGTCACTAAACAAATGATTGTAAGATGAGCACTATCCATATTTAGACTTGGGTTATATTTACAAAGGAATTAAGATTGCCAGGGGGAAATATCAACAACCTCAGATATGCAGATGATACCACTCTAATGTTAGGAAGTGGAGAGGAACTAAAGAGCCTCTTGATGCGGGTGAAGGAGGAGAGTGCAAAAATTGGCTTGAAACTCAACATTAAGAAAACTAAGATCATGGCATCTGGCCCCCTCAATTCCTGGCAAATAGATGGGGAAGAAATGGAGATAGTGACAGATTTTATTTTCCTGGGCTCCATCACCTCAGATGGGGACTGCAGCCAAGAAATTAAAAGATGCTTGCTCCTGGGGAGGAAAGCTATAGTAAATTTAGACAGCATACTAAAAAGCAGAGACATCACCCTGCCAACAAAACTGTGTCTAGTCAAGGCTATGGTTTTCCCAGTTGCAATGGATGGCTGTGAAAGTTGGACCATAAGAAAGGCTGAGCACCAAAGAATGGAGGCCTTTGAACTCTAGTGCTGGCGAAGACTCCTGCAAGTCCCTTGGACTGCAAGGCGATCCAACCGGTCAGTCCTAGAGGAGATCAACCCTGACTGCTCTTTGGAAGGCCAGATCCTGAAGATGAAACTCAAATACTTTGGTCACCTAATGAGAAGGAAGGACTCACTGGAGAAGAGCCGAATGCTGGGAACGATTGAGGGCAAAAGAAGAAGGGGACGGCAGAGAACGAGTGGCTGGATGGAGTCACTGAAGCAGCAGACATGAGCTTAAATGGACTCTGGGGGATGGTAGAGGACAGGAAGGCCTGGAGGAACATTGTCCACGGGGTTGTGATGGGTTGGACATGACTTTGCAACGAACAACAACAACATATTTACAAAATTTTCAGTATTATTTTCTTCACGAATAGAGGCCTTTTTGGACTTTTTTTCCCTCTCAGTTTGGTATAGCTGATAGCAGCACAGCAGACGTTTCCACAGAGTACACATTCAAAATCATTCAATTTCTAGCGTGAGGCACGGATGGCTAACCTGAGACTTTGGCTCAAGATATTTAAAAAAATGAAAGTTGGCATCTAAGACAGGAGTCTGTGCTCTCGCTTATGTCTCACACCATCTGCAAAATATGTTTGCTTAGTTAATTGCGTTTGCACTTTTAAAACTGCCTTCAACTTGAATGTGAGGGTTATTGCATGCAAAAGAGACCTTGGTCAATCAGAGAGGGCAATTTAAATAGGCTTTCCACTAGCTTGATTTATAAATGAATATTGAAAGGCTGCTGTACATCCCAGTTTTTCGGTGCACTCAGGGGTGGGCTTCAGATCCTTTAGCAACGGTTCGCTGCCCCGTTGCTAGGTGGGCATGGTTATGGTGGGTGTGGCCTAGTTGGCTCCCTGCACCACGGTGGGGAGGGGGGCTTTTTCACCTTTCCCAGGCTCTGGAGCAGGGGTGGGTTCTACTTTTTTTTTTAAAAAAAATATTTTTTGATTTTTTGATTTATATGCCACCCTTCTCCGGAGACTCAAGGCGGCTTACAAGGCGTTAAGCAATAGCCTTCATACTTTTGTATATTTTATACAATGTCAGCTTATTGCCCCCACAAACTGGGTCCTCATTTCACCTACCTTAGAAAGGATGGAAGGCTGAGTCAACCTTGAGCCTGGTGAGAATTTACTAACAGTTCTATAGAACCAGTACGAACCGGGGGCCACTCACCACTGCCCCGGAGGCTTTCCTTGAGCCTCCGGGAGGGTGAAAACAGCTTCCCCTGGGTCCGGAGGCCCTCTGGAGGCTGAAACAGGCTCATTTCTGGACTATCTGAACCTCTGGTAGGCCTGTTTTTTGCCCTCCCAGACCCTCTGTGTGGCCCCTGTACTTATCTGGAATGATGAATGGGTCACGTTGAGACTCCTGGAAGGGGAGGAGCAGGGTGGGTGTGGCCATCCAGGGGTGGCATTTGGGGGTTCGCTGAACCCCGGCGATCCTTGGCTAGAGGATCTCCTGAACTCTGGTGAAACCCCAGGAGCCCACCCCTGGGTACACTCCTTCCATACTGCAACTAGAATATCTAGTCATGCTTAATTTATTTATTAATTCAATTTATGTTTTTGCCTTTTCAGTCAAACATCTCTTCCATCATCAGCCCATAAATTGCAACAAGTGTAAGTTTTATTGAAATGAGAAATAACCAGCTGTGGCTCTTCTCTCCTTTGGTTCAGTTACAAAAAGGAGGATTAGACACTCCATTTCTGTTCTAGGTTAACCACCTATCTCTCTTCAACATAGAATGGTAATTGCTCTTAGCTGTGAAATGTTTGGAAATAGGCTTGCTTCACTGTATCACAGTAAAGTTTGACATACTGTCCTCTGATATTTTAGCCGAAGAAAGAATTGGAAAGATGTACAGGCTGTTTTCAAGGCCTGTGTGGAAGGAAGGAAGGAAGGAAGGAAGGAAGGAAGGAAGGAAGGAAGGAAGGAAGGAAGGAAGGAAGGAAGGAAGGAAGGAAGGAAGGAATCTAGCTAACATATATGTCTGTCTGTCTGTCAGGAAGGAAGGAAGGAATCTCGCTAACATATATGTCTGTCTGTCTGTCTGTCTGTCTGTAAGAAAGGAAGGAAGGAAGGAAGGAATCTAGTTAACCTATATGTCTGTTTGTCTATAAGCTAGGAAGGAAGGAATCTAGCTAGCATATATGTCTGTCTTGAAGGAAGGAAGGAAGGAAGGAAGGAAGGAAGGAAGGAAGGAAGGAAGGAAGGAAGGAAGGAATCTAGCTAGCATATATGTCTGTCTTGAAGGAAGGAAGGAAGGAAGGAAGGAAGGAAGGAAGGAAGGAAGGAAGGAAGGAAGGAAGGAATCTAGTTAACATATATGTCTGTTTGTCTGTAAGGCAGGAAGGAAGGAATCTAGCTGGCATATATGTCTGTCTTGAAGGAAGGAAGGAAGGAAGGAAGGAAGGAAGGAAGGAAGGAAAGAAGGAATCTAGTTAACATATATGTCTGTTTGTCTGTAAGGCAGGAAGGAAGGAATCTAGCTAGCATATATGTCTGTCTTGAAGGAAGGAAGGAAGGAAGGAAGGAAGGAAGGAAGGAATCTAGTTAACATATATGTCTGTTTGTCTGTAAGGCAGGAAGGAAGGAATCTAGCTAGCATATATGTCTGTCTTGAAGGAAGGAAGGTAGGAAGGAATCTAGCTAGCATATATGTCTGTCTTGAAGGAAGGAAAGTAGGAAGGAAGGAAGGAAGGAAGGAAGGAAGGAAGGAAGGAATCTAGTTAACATATATGTCTGTTTGTCTGTAAGGCAGGAAGGAAGGAATCTAGCTAGCATATATGTCTGTCTTGAAGGAAGGAAGGAAGGAAGGAAGGAAGGAATCTAGTTAACATATATGTCTGTTTGTCTGTAAGGCAGGAAGGAAGGAATCTAGCTAGCATATATGTCTGTCTTGAAGGAAGGAAGGTAGGAAGGAATCTAGCTGACATACATGTCTGTCTCTCCATCCATCCATTGTCTGTCTGTCTACTATCTATCTTTTTACCGCTACTCTGGTGTACACATAGAATCCTGCAAACTGCGATAGGATTTTCTTAGCCTCTTTCATAATGAGTTAATTAAGGTGGGGTTTGTCTGAACACTTTCTCCCAGATGGCTGAATTGCTGTTTATGAGTTAATCTGTCAACTCATCTGCCTCCAGCTTTCCCACAATCACACACATCTGCACTAGAAATCTGACTGTGCTGAGTCAAAACTTCCTTAATTCAATCAGAGCTCTACATTGCAGCTGGCTAATTATAATTTATTCCCCTGGGATTAGGACACATTGGTGGAAAGCCCTGATTAAATGTCAACTGTGAGGACCAGAAGATGAGTACAAGGAACAACTGAAGTCAAAAGCTCATTGAGAAACCTAGAAAGAGGATAGATCAGTGTCTTTCCTGATCTAGAACATGGTGTGTACTTTGGCTGGCTCTCAACCTGAGTTGTTGTAGAGCAACCCTTTTTGTTACGCTGGTGGTCCTTGACTTACAACCATTCATTTAGTGACCATTTGAAGTTACAATGACACTGTCATTGAGTGACTTTTGATCATTTTTCACACCTATGACCATTTCAGCCTCCTCATGGTCATATGATCAAAATTCGGGCACTTGACAACTGGTTCATATTTATGACGGTTACGGTGTCCTGTGGTCATGTTACTATTTATGACCCTCTGACAAATAAAGTCAGTTGGGAAGCCAGAGTCATTTAACAATTGTGTTGCTAACTTAACAATTGCAGTGATTCCCTTAACAACTGTGGCAAGAAAGGACTCAAGATATATAAAGCATTTACAGTGTTGTTGTGATCGTTGCATAAAACAACATGATGTAATTACAAATAAAAAAAGGAAAAAAGTGAAAGAAAAATGTGGTAAAGCAATATTTCTCAACTTCGACCACTTTAAGCAGTGTGGACTTTAACTCCCAGAATTCCCCAGCCTGCTAGGGAATTCTGGGAGTTGAAGTCTACGCCATTTAAAGTGGTTCAAGGTTGGGAAACACTGGGATAAAGGATTCTTTCTTTCCTTTCTTTCTTTCTTCCTTCCTTCCTTCCTTCCTTCCTTCCTTCCTTCCTTCCTTCCCTCCCTCCCTCCCTCCCTCCCTCCCTCCCTCCTTCCTTCCTTTCACATTTCTTTCCTCCTCCATTTACAACAACTTGATAGTTGTTGATGCAGCAGAGAAGGAAAAAAAGTTCTCTCTTTTTTTAAAAAAAAAAAAGCAAAGAGCAAGCAAATGTATTAAATATGAGCCAGCCGTGTGTGGCTGCAGCCAAAAAAGCTAATAGGATCCTTGGTTGTATAAACAGAGGCGCAGAATCAAAATCAGATGAAGTATTAGTAGCGCTTTACAAAGCCTTAAATAAGGCCATACCTGGAATACTGCATCCAGTTTTGGTCCCCACATTTGTTTGTTTGTTTGTTTCAATTTATAAACCACCCTTCTCCTTGCAGACTCAGGGCGGTGAACAGCCAAGATAAAACATGGTATACAAAAATTAAAACAATTTAAAAATATTAAATATTTTCGGCCAACAATTAAAACAGTCCAATTAAAATCAATTTCAATTTAAAACAGAGGATGGGATCAAGCCAGCTCGGCTAGATGAAACAAGTGGGTTTTAAGGGCCCGACAAAAAGTCCAGAGGTCTTATATCCTGCGTATCTACGGGGGTAGGTCATTCCAGAGGGTGGGTGCCGCCACAGAGAAGGCTCTCCTCTTGGGGGTTGCCGGCCGACATTGTCTGGCCAACGGCACCCTGAGGAGGCCCTCTCTGTGCGAGCGTACTGGCTGGTGGGAGGCTATTGGCGGCGGAAGGCAGTCTCGCAAATACCCCGCCCCTAAGCCATGGAGTGCTTTAAAGGTGGTCACCAACACCTTGAAACGCACCCAGAAGACCACCAGGAGCCAGTGCAGCTCGCGCAGGAGGTGTCACATGGGAGCGCTCCGTCGCTCCCATAATCCCCTGTGCGGCCGCTTTCTGGACCTCTGGGTGTACCCCAAGACATTGGAAAAAGCGCAAAGAACAACTGAGTTGATTAAAGGCCTGGAGACTAAAACGTATGAAGAGTGGTTGGAGGATTTGAGTTTGGCTAATCTAGAGAAAAGAAAGACTAGGGGAAATATGATAGCAGTATTCCAGTATTTGAGAGGTTGTCACAAACAGGAGAGGGTCAACTTATTTACCCAAGCACCAAAAGGCAGGACAAGAAACAATGGATGGAAACTAATCAAGGACAGAAGCAACGTGGAATTAAGGAGAAACTTCCAGCTCTGGTCTGATTGACTTCCTTCCTCCTTAATGTTATTGCTTTCCAAAACGGTCCTGTGAAATTTTCTGCAGTCTCCTCCAGATGGCAGCATATCGCTTGATTCTGCTTTTCAAATACCTCTAAGATATAGGCCAAGAAGTATGTTACTCAAAGGAAAGAAACAGGTAAATAAGACTGCAAGGCACAGCACGGTTAGGGTGTGTGTGTGTGTGTGTATTTGTGTGTGTGTTCTCCAGACATCGATAACTTTGGCTGCCAGTTAGAAATGTTAATCTAAGGAGCTGACGAATGGTGTTCAGCAGCTGGATATCAAATTGCTCATCAATGCAGGGATGTTTGTCAGAAAGAGAAGAGATGGAGAAAACTATGTCGAGCACCTACTGAACTGAGAAGTCGGTCTGAAAATCAAAGCAATCCAATCCTCACTTCAAATTAGATGTGGGTCATCAGCTATATATAATCCCTAGCGCCGCATAACGAGGTGAGCTCCCGTGACTTGTCCCAACTTCTGCCAACCTAGCAGTTCAAAAGCAAGTAAAAACTGCAAGTAGAAAAACAGGGACCACCTTTGGTGGGAAGGTAACAGCGTTCCATGCGCCTTCAGCGTTGAGTCATGCTGGCCACATGACCATGGAGTTGTCTTTGGACAGTGCTGCCTCTTCGGCTTTGAATTGAAGATAAGCACCGCCCCCTAGAGTCGGGAATGACTAGCACATATGTGCGAGGGGAACCTTTACCTTTACATTTATGTCAGCTATAAGAGAATTTTATATGTGTATGTGTGTGTTTGTGCATACGTACTCGTGCATTGGAAGCACGTGTGGTCTTCCACTTATGACCACAATTGAGCCTCAAATTTCTGTTGCTAAGCAAGACATTTGTTAAGTGCATTTTGTTCCATTTCACAACCTTCCTTGCCACAGCTATTCAGTGAGTCACTGCAATTGTTATGTTAGTTAACATGGTTGTTAAGTGGATCTGGCTTCCCCATTTACAGATTGCAAAGGGGGATTAAGTGACCCTGGGACACTGCAACCATCATAAATACGAATCAGTTGCCGAGAATCTGAATTTTGATCACGTGACATGGGGATGCTGCATGTTGTACACATGAAAAAGGTCACATGTCATAAGTCACTCTTTTCAGTGCTGTTGTAACTTTGAATGGTCACTAAACAAACTGTTGTAAGTCGAGGACTATCTGTATGTAAAATGTATTGTGTTCACAATACCCTACTTTGGCATAGGCATTCCAACCTCTATTTCCAGGTGCAATGATGGAATATATCTATTTTTTTTTCTTTTAACAATCCTCTAATCCCTTGCTGGTGTCAGTACAAGTAAAAGGACTGTGATGACCCAGTGCACAGCACAGAGATAACACAGGCAGCTGGCAGTTCAAACCGCCCCTTTATTGCTCCAAATTTCCCCAAACACTCCCATCCTTCTGGAAAGTCCCAGAGCAAAATAACGACAAACATCCACACACATCTCAAGCAGCCTCTGATTGCAAATAGTCCAGCCCAACGCTATGAACATCATGGCTGCACAGCAAGAAATCCAGCAGGGCAAGTCGAGGAGTCCAGGAAGCAAAGGGAGCATGGCAAGTAATCCAAAAATCCAAAAAGAATGCAAGGAATCCAGGAAAGTTCAACTGTTAGCACTCAACACTCCAGGAATTCAGTGTTTGTTCCTGACCCACCCCACAGCGTCCCCTTATGTCTCAGTTCCCAGATGTGCCTTGTGAAGAGGGGTGGGCGCTCTCCTCCCGAGTAGCTGGATCAGTCTGTACTGTTCTCGCCTTCTCTCCCCTCTCCGTGATTGAGGATCAGGAGGGGGTGGTCCTTGCTCATTGCCTGAGCTCTGTCACTCATGTTCACTGCTTAGCCTCTATTGGTCATCCTGCTCCTATTCCTCTCTTCCTACAAACTGTCCTAATCCTGAAAGGCCCTTGCCTGACTGGCCCTGCTCCTCCCCATTTTCCTCCAAAGCCAAAGAAGCCGCCCACTCAATCTCTGTCAGCTCCAGTTCCAGCTTGTCTTCCCCTGTAGATTCAGGCTCCAAAAGGGGCATGACAAGGACCTTGAGTGTTTACTGGCTGGATGCCCTTTCTGATGCCTATGCAGAGTTCACAGAAGACAATTACTTATGGTGCTGAGAGAGAGAGAAATATCTGCCGCCACCTAGGATCAAACTCACAGCCTCCTGAATGTGAGGTGAGAACCCCATTTCTAGGCCACCGTGCGCTTGATGGAATATATCTAATGCATTGAGTGGAATCAGAAAGATTCATTTTGAGAGTTGGAGACAGCTTTGCTAAGACCCAAAATTGGAACATTTCATTTACAAAGTGCTTGGTGTGCTTATGATCAATAATAATTTCACAGGGTGGCAACTTCTGTGATGGATGAGAGGCAACACCAACAAAAATCATCAGGATGAAGTGCGAAGCTTTCATAAAATCAGTGGAAGATGCATGCAATATTAAAATAAATTGCATAAAATATTAAAGTAGTATTAATCCATCTCCTGCTGCCCAAATGGGCATGGACTCTTTCTGAAGGGTGCCCCAAACAATCAAATTGAACATTTCTAAGCGCAAAACTTCCCTTTCCAGCTTCTAAGTGTCCATTTTCTTTTTCTTTCTTTTGCAACTCAACGGATGTTGGAAAAACGATAGAAAGTGGCTTGGGAACTCTGCCTGTCTATTTCCTGATGTGAAAACTCTCCCAAAATTGAATAGAATATGAGAAACTCTGAAATCATGGAATAATCCAGGAAAAGAAACGTAGAGGCTGAAAATAGGCAACCACATCTCGCTAGGAATTAAGAAGAAAAACATTCCAGAAACAAATTTTCTAATGCATCCCCATAGAATAATCAACTGGGCAGAAGCTTATAAAATCACAGATTTCAATATTAAAGCCCCCTCTCCCCTCATGTGACACACAGTAGAATCTATTCGGCCTGTTTGGAATTTCCTTGGTGCAACCCCTAGACACACAAACATATTAAAGGGCAAGGGTGGGATTCAAAAATTTTAGCAGCCAGTTCTCTGCCCAGTTGCTGGGTGCTCACGGTCATGGTGGGCGTGGCCTACTCTCCTGCACCATGGTGGGAAGGCGTTTTCATCCTTCCCAGGCTCCGGAGGCTTTCCTGAAGCCTCTGGGAGGGCAAAAACGGCCTCCCCCAGGCTCTGGAAACCCCCCTGGAGGCCGTAAACGGACCCATTTCCAGACTTCCAGGAGGCCCATTTTTTGCCCTGCCAGAGCCTCCGCGTGGGCCCTGGCATCCAAAATGGGCCATATGGAGACTCCTGGGAGGGGTGGGGCAGGGTGGGCAGGGCAACTACCGGTTTGGCGAACCAGATGTAAGATTTGCATCTGGCTCATTCAAACCGGTCCGAACCTGCTGAATCCCACCCCTGTTAAGGGGTCGCTGCCTATGAGGGGGTCAGAAAAGATTTCAGAAAGCATGCTCTCTCAGCCTCCCCTGTCCGAATTCAAAATACAGGCAGTCCTTGACTTACAACTCCCTGTTCAGTACCATTCGGAGTTACAATGGCATTGAAAAAAAATGACACAGGGCCATTTTTCACACTTATGACCGTTGCAGCATCCCCATGGTCACGTGATCAAAATTTGGGCATTTGGCAACTGGAATGTATTTGTAACAGACATTTATGCACTGTCCTGAGGTCACAGGATCACCATTTGAAATCTTCCCTGCCGGCTTCCAACAAGCAAAATCAATAGGGGAGTCCAGATTTGCTTAGTGACTGTATGATTCACTTAACAACAGCAACGATTTGCTTAACAACTTTGGCAAAAAATATATATCATAATATGAGATGTAACTCACTTAACAGCTGCCTTGCTTAGGAATTTTGGGCTCAGTTCTGTTTGTTTGTTTTTTTAAAAAAATTGATTTATATGCCGCCCTTCTCCGGAGACTCAGGGTGGCTTACAATGCGTTAAGCAATAGCCTTCATACTTTTGTATATTTTATACAAAGTCAGCTTATTGCCCCCACAAACTGGGTCCTCAATTTACCTACCTTAGAAAGGATGGAAGGCTGAGTCAACCTTGAGCCTGGAGATTCAAACTTACTAATTGCAACTAATTAGAGATGCGAACTTACTAATTAGCTGGAGATGCGAACTTACTAATTAGATGGAGTTAAATTACAGTGCATTAGTCTGCTGAGCTATTCCAGGCTCCTTGGAATAGCTTGGTTATAAGTCAAGGACCAGATGTCTTACCGGTAGCATTCTAAGGTTGTCCCAGACATTCTGAATGTGCTCTTTTGAGACTGAAGCAAGGTCACATCAGATCCTTTCTGGAACAATTTCCAAACACTTCTGGTAAATCTAGAGCAATCCATTTGGGGCTGGACGTATTTCAAACTCAAAGCTTCCTAGAAAGATTTCCTTTCTCATTTGTTTTCAAAAACGGACTTTGTGTTTTGGTGCTCAGCTTCAGGGGCCCCATTGCTTTTTATGTGAAAGAGCTAGAATGAGAGGTTAATTGAAACAACTGGGAAGGAGATTATTTTCCAAACGTGCAAATCCCTGTTTTGAGTTCCTCATCTTCAGTGCTGTTGTGATCTAGGTATGCTACTTGTAGGAGTTGACCAGGCTAAACTCGAAGGAGGGGTCATGTGCATCATCAGTCTCGAGGTCAGCTGCCACCTTACACTTGCTTGCACTTCGCTAATGGGGAATACTTGGGGGAAAGCGAAAGTAACTGCTGAATCTCCCCAAGATGCTGCCTCAAGGTCACCCAGCCGAGAGAAGATGGCAGCTGCATACTAACCTAGGCTTGAACTGACCATTCTGAAAACATCTTGCTTGAACCTGATTGGTCATGGGGAGGGGACAGCAATGGGAGGCAGTTAAGTGGGGGGAAAGAAGTTGAATTTAGGGATTTTGGCAGACAGTTCTCAGTCTGGCTATGCTCTACTGCAGTGCACTTGGCTTCTAATATAACTATACCTTTTTCAACAAATGGAGCCAAGGATCATTTCTATTTAGAGGTTTAAATGGTGGCGGGTCTGACACTCAAATCCCTTCACGTCCACAAGAAATCTAAGTCCAAAAAACTTTGAATTCCATTGATTCTTAGCTACAGCCAATTCACTTTGACTGTTAGTAGCTCAGATTCTTGTAGAGAATCTGCTTGGGTGGGCAGTTGGACAAGGGACCCTTTCAACTCTGTTAATCTATTAAATAGAGAGCTTAAGCTTGCAATAAATCTATACATTCATTTGAATTGCCTGGATTTCTTGATTTCCTCGCACTTGATATTGACTATAGAAATGAACATGATTAATGTTTGGGAGGGATACCTTGCAACAAAACAGAGCTAGCTCTTACTCCTATAGCACACCCACAATAGTATTGTTAAAGCAGATGTACCTATTGCCTCGGCCAAGCCGGATACTTTCTGGCCATAAATATCAGTCTTATTCCATGCAAAAGTATAGATGAGGTTGATTGCAGCAGGAAACCATTTCTGAGCCAGCCGTCCTTCAATGGTTACAGTGAGATGCACTTTTGTGATGCCGGGAGGGATCGTAGAATGTGTCAAAATGATGCGCAACAAGGTTTTATATCCTGAGGTTCTGCTGCTCAAGTAACTCAGCTTCACAAAGCTGGAAGGAAATGATATTTCCTCCTGGACCACCTGAAAAAAAAAATAAAGAGTGGTGCATCTTAACATCACAACAAATCTTGTCAGAATCTACCATGTCGGGCTTCTCTGGTGACTGAGATAATGTCCATACACATGGAGTTCGCTGCCATACAGAAGGCTGAGTTCGCAGATCGCTTTAAAGATAGTTTAGACAATTCCATGCAGGAAACGTTTCAACAATGGTTAATAATCTTGGGAGTCAGTAGAGTTTTGCTTTCCAAAAGCTTTATGGCAATTTTCATGCAAAGGATCCTAACCGCTTGGAGTTACTGCTCTGGGCCAGATTTCTAATTTAATCTGGCATCTTCCAGATAAATTGGGACTGTACGTCTAATCCTCGATTTACAATCACAATTGAACCCAACATTTCTGTCCCTAAGCGGGACATTTATTAAGTATAGTCAGTTGGTACCAGCCAGCACTGACTTTTGGGGACGAGTCGCTGGCCCACACAGAGAGGGCTCGCAACTTGGGCATCCTCCTGGATTCACACGGCTGTCCTTAGAAGAACATATGACAGCTGTGGCCAGGGGGGCCTTCTATCAGGTTCGCCTGATTCGCCAGTTGCGGCCCCTTCTGGATTGGGACTCCTTACGCACAGTCACTCATGCCCTCGTCACATCCCGCCTGGACTACTGTAATGCTCTCTACATCGGACTCCCCTTGAGGAGCACCCAGAGGCTCCAACTGGTCCAGAATGCGGCCGCGTGGGTGGTTATGGGGGCGACTCGGTGCTCCCATGTAACACCTCTCCTGCGCGAGTGCACTGGCTCCCGGTGGTCTTCCGGGTGCGCTTCAAGGTACTGGTTACCACCTTTAGAGCACTCCATGGCTTAGGGTACTTACAAGACCCTCTTCTGCCACCGGTAGCCACCCACCAACCAGTACGCTCACACAGAGAGGGCCTCTTCAGGGTGCCGTCGGTCACACAATGCTGGCTAGCGGCTCCCAGGGGGAGAGCATTCTCTGTGGGGGCACCTACCTTCTGGAACGAGTTGCTCCCGGAGATATGGCGGATCCCTGACCTTTGCGCTTTCCGAACTGCCCTAAAGACGTTTTTGTTTCATCAAGCCGGGCTGGCCTGACCTACTCTTTTTTTTATTATTATTGTTTTAATTCAATTACTAAAATTAGGGGTTTTAATATAGGGTTTTTAACTATGGGCCAAATTGATTTACTGTATTTTCCGGCATATAAGATGACTGGGCGTATAAGACGACCCTCCTCAGAGCCATTTAAGGCTCGTCAGAGCCTTATGGGCTGGTCTGCCTGGTTACAGGAGAATGAGACCCGGCGTATAAGACGACCCCCGACTTTTGAGAAGATTTTTGTGTGTTAGAAAGTAGTCTTATACGCAGGAAAATACAGTAATTGGATTTTAATATTGTTTTAAATTTTGTATCTGTGTATTTTATTGTTGGCTGTTCACCGCCCTGAGTCCTTCGGGAGAGGGGCGGTATATAAATATAATAAACTATAACTATAACTATAAGTGAATTTTTTGCCCCATTTTACAATTTTTCTTGCCCCAGTTGTGAATGACTGAGGTGGTTAAGTTAGTATCACAATTGTGAAGTGAACCTGCTTCCCCATTGACTTTGCTTGTCAGAAGCTCACAAGAGGGGATCACGTGACCTTGAGACACTGCAGCGGTCATAAAAATGAGTTGATTGCTCAGCATCTGAATTTTGATCATGTGACTGTGGGGATTCTCCAACAGCTGTAAACGTGAAAAAAGGTCATAAGTCGCTTTTAAAGTGCCATGGTAAATTTGAACCTTCACTAAACAAACTGTTGTAAGTCAAGGACCGCTTGTAATTCCTAGAATTCCAAGCCATAATTTCTGTGGTAATTAAAAGCAGCCAAATCCTGATTAGCAATTTATTTAAAACTGAGTCGATCTGATCTGTTTGGATTTGCAACCAGTGGCAGGATTCAAATAATTTAACAACCGGTTCTCTGCTCTAATGATTTCTTCCAACAACCAGTTCTCCAAACTGCCAAGAAAGTTAACAACCGGTTCTCCCGAAGTGATGCAAACTGGTTGAATCCCACCACTGTTTGCAACTGCAGTTGTGAAACTGGATTGTTTGAGAAAGTCAGCCTGATAAAAGCACCTGTCTGCACATACGAAAGTCCACAGAATCTTCAGATTAAACTGATTCGATTTAGAGAGTTGATCAAACTGCCTTCCAATCAGAAGAACTTAATAAATCACATTGTGCTAATAAGTAGTGCATAGCTATGGTTAACTGACCTAGCATTTAAAGAATTGATGAATTTAGGAATTTTGGAAGCCATCCAGACTCACTTCATACAATGAGATGGGTGCATATAAATTTAAGTAATAAATAAAATAAACAAACTATATTTCTACACATATTAAAGACACTAAAGTAATTTATTAACCTTTACGATGGATTAATTAATGTCAAGAATTAACTTTTTTTAAAAATTGCACACTACTCAGAATCACATTGAAAGTGAGATGGGCAGCATCTAAATTTTATCAATAAATAACTTTAATCAATAAATAATAAGAGACAAACTTTAGATAGATAAAGAAGCCTATCTCAACACTTTCCTGCTCCTTCCAATAAAGACCACTTCCACAAACACTGTCAAGGCAAACCACTAGAATATAAACTGAGAGCAAACCCCACTCCCCACTAGCATTGAGGATGTCACCTAGCCCGCTCCTCCTCATTCAAGAAAGTAAAGACTCTTGAAACTTTGGCATTTCAAAAGGAACCTTTTATTGAACTGGAGTGATAGCACGACGAAAGAAAAGCAGACTCTGAATTCCCTCAGGCAATACAATTAGGATAAAGGAATTAGAAACCCCTCCCTTCAGCCCAACGTGGATTCAGCCAATCCGCAGGTGTGGAGATGTTATTGTAATGGCTGTCCTGAGAACTTGATAAGGGAACTTTCTCAAGGTCATCCTCCGCCGGCTTTCGAAGTGATTCAATCCACATAGCCCCCCTCCCCTTACATTCCCCAAAAGGTGAGAAAATCACAGGGCACCTATGTGTCAGGATCAAGGTTATAAATCAACAGGGTACAGGGTGTGAGGGATATAAGGAAGAAAGTAATAAACTAAATAATACCCTGTTTCCCCTAAAATAAGACATCCCCTGATAGTAAGCTCATTCGGGCTTTTGAGTGCATGCATTAAAATAAGCCCTCCCCTGAAAATAAACCCTCCCCAAAAATATTTAAACACATTCGTAGACAGTCCCTGCCATTTCCTCTGGTTTCCTCCATGCACCCCAAAATAATAAGATCTCCCCAAAAATAAGGCCAAGTGCTTATTTTGGGGTTCATGTTGTGGCTCCGCTCCCTGAGCCTGTATTATCGGCAGGAGAGGACTCCGAAACTGAAGGAGAGGAGTTGGCAAGGCCCCCGTCTCCAGGACCCTCCTCTCTGGCAATGCCTTCGGAGGATACCAAAGGCCAAAAGATAGGCCCAGGGCCAAGCACTTCCACGCAGCCGCAGGTGGACAGTGATGATGATGATTAGTCTTGGCTGGACCCTCGACAGTTTCACAGAGATAAGCGTGCACAACAGAGGAAGAGGTATGCCAGGGATTAGGCTGAGTCACTGGACCATACCCAACAGGGTATAAAAGGGGGTGTGGTGGTCGTTCAAGCTCTGTAATGAGCAAAAACTGACAGTTAACAAACCTCTCTGCGTTGCTGGATTTTTTGTATTCTCCTGACTTCTTGGACTGAATCTGACTATTCTCTTATCTGTTGTGTTTTGGTTTTGATGTTCCGGACAGAGGGAAAAACCCTCCCTTCGTAAGTAAAAGACTCTTGGCAGCCAGCCCCTGGGTTGCTGCCAATTCTGCTATCAGAGAAACTTTGGTCCGCTGGTTTATTTCACTATTGACTGTCTGTGGGGGTGCATGTGTGAGACGGGGACAGAACAGTTCAAAAAAATTTAAGACAGGGTCTTATTTTCGGGGAAACACACTATATCCAAGGTCCTCCCTTCACCCTGGATAGGGATTTGACAATGAATAATGAAACATCTCCAAGAAAACAACCAAGCTCAGAAAGGGCCTCCATTTCTGTTCTTTTCTCAATAACATGACAACGCTGTTTACATCTCTCTTACCTGTAATTCAGGTATGACTGTTCCCCTTTCAGGACATGATCCTCCAAACGTCGTCAGAGGAAAAGGGATGACAATTGGATTCGGGCTGATGAAGCTACTGATATCACAGGTGGGTATTTCCGCCTCTGTTCTTTGCATGACCACTTTGTCTACCACGATAAATCGATTCCAGGCCAGCCAAAGTGTCCTTTTCACGGGAAGAAACGGTGATCTATCAAAGATCAGGGTGACTGAGATGCCTCCGACAGCCACTAGATCAAAACTAAAAAAAAAAAGAACACAAACCTTTTGATTTAGCTGGATATCAAAATTATCCCATGATGATTTTAATTCTTCTAGTAAGTATTTTCTGCACCAAAAGAGCTTTTTTTTTGTTGTTCAAAAGGCAATTGAACTTTCTTTGTTTTTCTCTGAAGACATTTCGCTTCCTATCCAAGAAGCTTCTTCTGTTCTGAACTGAAGCAGCTTTTTGGATGAGAAGCGAAATGTCTTTTTTTGGGTGGGGGGGGGGAGGGGGAAAAGCACCTTTGGGACAACCATGACCTGGATGACTGAAAGTCTCCATAGATATCTTCTACACCCTACTAGTTGGGCATAGCTGCCTAAGACGATCTAGGAGGACAGAAACAATTCATCATATACTATTGTAATTTCCAAAAAGACCATTTGAATATCATTTTACTGCATCGTCACTCAAGAACAGACAGTGTTTATGTGAACCTCCTTCTCTTAGATATGAAGTCCAATTCTGTGCTTCACAATGAACGAGAGACAACGGCTGATGGAAGCCTGAGTGCTTTTTTCTTTTCTAATTATGTTTTAACGCAGGTTCTTGAGTATTGATCAAAATAAAATTGACTTAGGCAATTAAATCCAACAATTCTGGGAAGAAGCTGATGAGGGAAGTCTGGTGCTACTTGTAGTAAACTTCTGTCTTTTAGTAGTTGCTAGGCTGCTCGCATAGCAAAAATCAATGGGAACTCTGTGCTAAATAGTTTTGAGGTCAATTCCTGAAGGTAAATTGGAAGAGACTTTTTTGCCTGTATCATCTACCATGAGTTTTCATGTGATTTCTTACATTCCTGATGATCAGGCTCTGAATGCCTCCACGCATAGGTGTTGTGGTGGCGCAGTGGTTAGAATGGAGTATTGTAGGCTAATTCTGCCAACTGCCAGCAGTTCAATCTTGACTGGCTCAAGCTTGACTCAGTCTTCCATCCTTCTGAGGTTGGTAAAAGGAAGACCCAGATGTTTGGGGGCAAGAGGCTGACTTTGTAAACCACTTAAAGAGGGCTGTAAAGCACCATGAAGCAGTATATAAGCTATTTGTGGAGCCAAAACTGCATGGCCAACTCATGCAAAAAAAAAAAAAAAAAAAAAGAAGCGATAATTGTACTCTGCTTTTATAAAGGGTCAGTGGGTAGTGATAGAAAGAAGTCTTCTGAATTCCAGAAAAAGTACAGAGCAGATAAAGAGCTACTGTCTTATAATTTTAATATTGTCATTTAAAGCAAGGTGGCATAAATAAAATTTCTTTACTTTATGACTAGATGCACTTCGTATGGAAATCTTCCATGGTAATGAATTCTGATAAGGAGTTAGACTTAATTATGTATAATCCACCCAATTTCTCAAACATTACATAGATTATATACAGTGAGGAATGAAAATAAAAAGATTACTTGCAACTTTGATCCTTCAAAAACTCTCTCTCTCACACACACACAGAGAGGGAGAGAAAGAGGGCAAGGAAGAGGGAGAGAGAAAGAGAGAGGGAGGGAGACTAGCTTCATTGCTTACAATCACTGCTATGAATTTTTTACTCTCAGTTTTAGAGTATTTACATTGCAATAAGCAGGAACGAAAGCATGAAATTTCTGAACATGAGCTTTTTCTGCTTCCGTGAGCTTTAATTGGTTGAACTGATTAATTGGTAGGTCCCTCTTTTAATCAGCCAATTTTAATCTCAGGGCTGGGTTGAGGTTTTATTTACTTCCTTTGGTTCAGATGCGTTAATGCACAAGGGAAAGAAGGAAAACAGTCTATTAAAATGTATGTCTATGCTTCTGAAGGTGTGCATACATACATGTGTGTATATATGTCTATGCACATGTGTAATTATGTATATGTATATGATGCAGCAGTTAAAGTGCTGGATTAGGAGTGGGAAAACCAAATTTTATTCTGTGCTTAGGCATAGAAGCCAGTTGAATGAATTTGGGCATGTCCCTAGCTCTCAGCCCTAGACTTTGTGGTCAAATAATATCCATCTAACAGATTACAATCCACAATCTAAAAAGGTTTTCATTCTGCTGTGCAGTCATTTGCACTTATTATATTCCATGTCTGTCTCTCTGTCTGCCTATTTATCTCTCCCTCTATCTATCCAACCATCCATCCGTCCGTCCGTCCATCATATCTATCTATCTATCTATCTATCTATCTATCTATCTATCTATCTATCTATCTACCTACCTACCTACCTACCTACCTACCTACCTACCTACCTACCTACCCATATCTATCTATCTATCTATCTATCTATCTATCTATCTATCTATCTATCTATCTATCTAATCTTCATCTACATCCATCCATCCATCCATCCATCATCCCTATCTGTCTGTCTTTCTCCTTCTCTTTCTCTTTCTCCTTCTTCCTCTTCTTTTATCTATCTTACAGTACTGCATTTTGGATGTACAGAATCTTTTACATTAATCCATTCATTAATCAGTTGGCAATTGAGTCCTCTATTATTATTATGATTCAGACTCTAGAAATCAGGTGACATAAATTTAAGTTTCATTTACATACAAGTTTAATGTAATTGTTATGATGGTTGGTCATACAATCAGCCAGATGTTTAGACTGGATTTGGCATTTTCACCCAACTATCAAGTCCTTCCTGATGAAAGAGGCAGGTTTTTCTTTTAATATTACAGGTGTCATCGCAGGATGTAAGCAAAGCTGCCTTTTGCAGTTGATTGATGAGGATTTTGTCAATGCTGATGGTGTTCAAGTCTTGTTGTTGTATGTGGTGCTATTGAATCATTCAGATTCTTGGTGCCTTTTTAATTCATGGACAAAGCACTCTTGGGCTTCAATCTCCCCTCTCCCCCACCCCGGTCTCTTTACTTTCAACCTATTCCCCTAATTTCATAAGTTAAACAAATCATCTGCAAAAATAAACATCAGAGGAAGATATGAAAGCAACAATTGTTTACCTTCCCTCTAGCCGGCTGATGGTGTAGCCGTAATCACTGTGATGCTGGAAACTCACATTGACCCCAACCAGAGGGGTTCCATCAACTGCTACCACTTGTCCACGGATAACACAAGCACGTCTAGGTGAATAAAAGAGTGAGTTGGCCATGAAGAAACATACTAAGATAGTCACAACTGACACACTCTTTATCTGCATAATATATTTCAAAACCTGTATGTTGTAAGGCTATAAGAAGCACATCTCATACAGTACTTTTGTCCTTCCCTGGGCTATCCTCTCTTTTCACTTAGTTCTGAAAGTGGTGTCAGCTACGGAAGCTCAGGACAAAATGCAAGGAAAATGATTTTAAAAAAAATAGGACATAGGAAGATACTTAGAGAAGATTCACACCAGAGGTGGTACTCAGCAGGTTCTGACCAGTTCTGGAGAACCGGTAGCGGAAATTTTGAGTAGTTCAGAGAACTGGTAAATACCACCTCTGACTATTCTCTGCCTCCGGAGTCCCAGCTGATTGGGAGGAAATGGGGATTTTGCAGTAACCTTCCCCTACCAAACCCACCAAGCCATGCCCACAGAACTGGTAGTAAAAAATGTTGAATCCCGCCACTGATTCACACCCTGGTCAGTGTCTCTTTTCTCTTTTATCATCTGGCAGAAGACATCAAAGTATAGCTACCCTGTTTCCCCCAAAATAAGACATCCCCTGATAATAAGCCCCATCGGGGTTTTGAGCACATGGCAATAAGGCTAAGTGCTTATCAGGATTCAAAAATATATGAGACAGGGTCTCATTTTTGGGGAAACACGGTAGCTGGACAAACAGGTTTAAACATAGCTTCTACCGATGGGCTGTCAGACTCCTAAACACAATCACAATCACTCCATGTACATCTGGAAATGTATGACTCAGGGATGAAATTTAGCTGGTTCTATCCGGATTGCACAATCTGATAGGGTTGACTGTGCGAATCCCTGCCCACCCGCGTGGACATCATGAGGTCCCTTTTTTGCAACTATTTTCAGCCTCTGCACATGCGCGGAATTTGCTGATGATGATGGCAAGTGCAAGCAAAGTGTGCATATGCACGGCATGCACGTATTTGTGAACCGGTAGGGAAGGTCAGTGAATTTCACCCCTGGTAACACTAGCTTTTTTTCCCTTCCCAATTACTTGTATAAGGATTATTCTCTATACTATTCATGTTCTCTTGTATTTTCTGTTATGGATAGCACCAGTAGAGGCTAAACCAATTTCATTGTATACATGATGTACAATGACAATAAAAGCTATGATGATGATGATGATGATGATGATGATGAGTGAGGCATGATTCATCCCACGTTTCACTTCTCCGATTTCTTGCTTTCTCTCCTTCTTCTGGCCACAGATCTCTCTCTTTAACAACAAAGTTTCTTTTTAACCCATAGATTTTCTGCAAACCTCCCAAAACAGCTCATATCTCACCACCATAGTATCCAACTTTTACTTTAGGAAGAGCTGTTGGCCACATAACACTTTTGAGTCCTTCTTAAGACAAATGGATCTTAATTTGCCTCATTGTGGTTTTTCCTTTCCAGCATTTGATAAAAATCACAGTCTTTCTCCAGTAGAGGATTTGGAACATAAGATCATTAAACAGGTAGACCCCAGAGTATGTCATTTGCATCATAGGTTAATAAATATCCTTCCTTGGTTGAGTTCCAGATATTTTTTTAATACTTCACACATCTCACACAGAAGACTTTTCACCTTGGACTGAATTAGAGAGTTACTTATTTATTCAAGGCAAACTACTTGTATATAAACAGAGAGCAAACCCCACTCCCTTTTAGCACTGATGATGTTACCTTGTGGAGTAATGAAATGTCTATAAAAAAACAACCAAGCTCAGTGAGCACCAAAGATCCCTCAAAGCACGGGTGAAATCCAGCTGGTTCTGACAGGTTCTGGAGAACTGGTAGCGGAAATTTTGAATTGTTTGGAGAACTGGCAAATACCACCTCTGGCTGGCCCACGAGTGGGGTGGGAATGGAGATTTTGCAATATCCTTCCCCCAGGAGTGGGGAGGAAATGGGGATTTTGCAGTAACCTTCTCCCTGGAGTGGGATGGGAATGGAGATTTTGCAATATCCTTCCCCCTGGAGTGGGGAGGAAATGGGGATTTTGCAGTAACCTTCTCCCTGGAGCGGGGTGGGAATGGAGATTTTGCAGTATCCTTCCCCTGCCATGCCCACCAAGCCACGCCCACCGAACCGGTAGTAAAAAAAATTGGATTTCACCTCAGCCTCAAAGTCATTGTTATAGGTAGTGGAGCTATGCAGTGTTATCAATCTGGAAGTGAAAGCAGGATTTTGAGTATGGATTGGTGTGCGTATTGTACCTGTTAGGAAACCACAATTACTATTAGGGTGACAACTGGCAAATAAACCAGCATCTACAAAAAGGATATCTAGACATTTTAATTCTCATGTACTGTTAGAGGGTCCAATTACACTAAACGAAGGACAAAACCTATAACCTAATGCTTAAAACGCTTCATTGTTTTTGTGAACCAGGATCATTGCCAGCCATTTCTAGTAATAATCATGGTTTATAGAAGCCACCTGGTGTCTTCCCGACATTACTATTTCAGCCTTTCCTGTACAAGATTGTTGTTGTTTTAGTTTTGACACCTTGCTGTCACAGTTGCCTTGTTTATGGTTCTGAAAAGAACAGGGTTGTCCTGTTTGAAAATTTGGTCTCCCACTGTAAATATGAATACATAAGATGCAACTGGTTAGGCATTGTAAGTTTTGTCTTGGTTTTTTTTTTCTCCGTCTTGTGATTGCTGTAGCATTCACAGCTGAGCCAGACACCCACACATGCACCTATACAAAAATTACAAGTTGGTGCCTAATATGGTATTTACGAAGTACAAGTTGACACATGAGCATTTCAAACTGACATGGACAGCTTCTGCAGAGTGCTAGAAATAGGGCAAAACCAGGTAACTTGTTGGGAGGAATAAAAAAAAAAAAAACCCAATATGCAGAAAGCTTATGAAATCTTTCATCTTCAATTTATATTGATGCAGTAGATCATCATTTATAGATCAAGTTAAGGCAATTTCCACTCTCTCTAGTACTTGAAAAGTTTCTATTTTAAGTGCTGGATGGAGGTTGGATTTAAAATGCTGGGAAGTTTTTTGCTCTCGATTTTTAAATGGCTTATTTAAGCCCATGTTTCAGTGACTAAGGGACGCGGTGGCTCAGTGGCTAAGATGCCGAGCTTGTCGATCAAAAGGTCGGCAGTTCAGCAGTTCGAATCCCTAGTGCCGTGTAACGGGGTGAGCTCCTGTTACTTGTCTCAGCTTCTGCCAATCTAACAGTTCGAAAGCACATAAAAAATGCAAGTAGAAAAACAGGGAAGGTGGGAAGGTAACAGCGTTCCGTGCGCCTTTGGCGTTTAGTCATGCTGGCCACATGACCATGGAGACGTCTTCGGACAGCGCTGGCTCTTTGGCTTTGAAACAATGATGAGCACTGCCCCCTAGAGTCAAGAATGACTAGCGTATGTGTGTGAGGGGAACCTTTACCTTTTACCTTCAGTAACTAGTTTTGTTTTATAAGGGGGTTGTTCCCTTTTAGCCATCCCACCTCAAAAGGTGGTGGGCTCCCCACTCTTCTGAAATCCCCTTCTCTAGAAAGGACCAAGGCACATCTTTTTAACTTGGCCAATTTAAGAGCTCTCAGTATTTATTTCCCTTCTTGATATTTTGGGCAGCGTTCTCGTTTTAGAGGCTCTCATCGCTTCATCATTTGTTGTTCGCTTTCTTGAATGCTGCCTTGATATCTTTTAGCAAAAAGATGGTGGGGAAGCAATAAATAAACAGACAATTACATAAACATACAGGAGAACACGTTTTAATTTGCATTTAAAACCACCCTGGGAAATAGGCTGCGAAGGGTACTATAAATATATGCCTTTAAATCTTGTTGAAAAAGAAGACGCAGAAAAAGAACACATCCAGGGCCCCGTAAGTGAGCGGATGAGAACAATGAAGTTTCATAGATCACAAAGAGGTCAAGACGAACTGGGCCAGGCAGAGAAATTCAGCCAAGTGGTCTACAAGCTCCACAAATGTGTTATCAAATGCTAAATAAATAAACCTGTACAGTGATGAAATTCAATTTTTTTTTACTACCGGTTCTGTGGGTGTGGCTTGGTGGGCGTGGCTTGGTGGGCGTGGCGGGGGAAGAATACTGCAAAATCTCCATTCCCTCCCCACTCCAGGGTAAGGATATTGCAAAATCTTCATTCCTACCCCACTCTGGGGCCACCCAGAGGTGGTATTTGCCAGTTCTCTGAACTACTCCAAATTTCCACTATTGGTTCTCCAGAACGTGCTGAATTTCACTCCTGAACCTGCAAATGGGCAGTGCAATCCAGGGGAGAGAACAGAGGACTCCCTTGTTGCCACCCTTAAATATTACAAAGGAATAACAGAGTTGGAAGGGACCTTGGAGGTCTTCTAGTCCAACCCCACTGCTTAGGCAGGAAACCCTACAGCTTTTCAGACAAATGATTGTTGGAGCACTCACAACTTCTGGAGGCAAGCTGTTCAACTGGTTAATTGTTCTAACTGTTAGGAAGTTTCTCCTTAATTCCAGGTGGGTTCTCTTCTTGATTCTTGATTCCAATGATTCTTGTCCTACCTTCAAGCACTTTGGAGAACAGGTTGACCCCACTCTTCTCTGGGGCGGCCCTCAAATATTGGAAGACTGGTATCATGTCACCCCTGGTCCTTCTTTTTGTCAGAATAGACATACTCAATTCTTGCAACTGTTCTTAGCGTGTTTTAGCCTCCAGTCCCTTCATCAACTTTGTTGTTCTCTTCTGTACTCTTTCTACAGTCTCAACATCTTTCTAGATAACCTCCCACCAACCAATACGGTCTCACAGAGTAGGCCTACTCATAGTACCATCATTAAAACAATGTCGTCTAGTAGTTCCAAGGGAGAGGGCCTTCTCTGTGGGGGCGCCTATTCTTCGGAACAAAATACCCCCTGGAATACGAATAATCCCAGATCTTCGCACTTTCCGACGTGCCCTGAAGACCTTTCTGTTTCAACAAGCAGGGCTAGCATAAACATCTAAATTCTATGCCAAGGTCTTAGCAGATACACTAAGTTGACTCAATTTATTACTTACTGTTTATAAAAAAAAAAATAAAAAAAAATATTATATGTATATGAAATCCTATTCTGTTCACCGCCCTGAGTCCTTTGGGAGAAGGGCGGTATAGAAATTCAATAAATAAATAAATAAATAAATAAATAAATAAATAAATAAAGTCTCAACTGGTCGCCACAACATAATTATGACCAATTATGTTAGATTCCCTCTAATTTTCCCCTCAAGCTTACAAAATGTTGACTTAATGAAAACCATATTAGAAAATGATGGAGATGTGAGTCTTATACAGATGGTGCTCGTACAAACATTTAAAATATACTATGATGGACTATCTAAAGTAAGACCTCACATCATAAACAGAGCTGTCCAACACGTTCCAGAGTAGATTGCAATATGAATGGAAAATGCAGATTTGTGGCAATCATGGTAAATGAAGTGATATAGTGTTGGCCAAATCACACAATTCATTTGTTTAGGTCTATTCATTTATGATTAGTAGTAATGCATTAATTTTATTAATGCATTTCTTCACCCATCCACCCACCCCATCTCTACCGTGTGGCATTCAAAGTGTCTTGCTCATTGTTTGATATCGAACACATTCCCAGCATTCATCAGCTATCAAGAGAAGAGATATTAATCTCTCAAGTGCACTTCTGGTAGGGAAATTATCACAAGACCATTTTGCTTAAAAACATATAATTTATTGCATTAACCATTCCAGACAGATAAATTCAAGGTAAGAGCTTTAGTGATATTTGTTCATTTCCTTTTGTTGAGAATATTACCTTGAATAAGTTATTCAACATTATAATTTTATTGTGTGCACATAAAACAGGGGTTTTAACTTGACTTGGGAAAGTATGAAGTAGTATTTTCATGGCAGTTGCACCAAACAATAACTGTCATTTATGTGTCACTAGGTAGAGAAGTAAAAGAAAGACTAACAGAAAGGTACAGTATATTCATAATGAAAGTGATGCTAAGGATTATAGCCACATCATGGTGTTTTGGGGCTACAGATAATTTCAAAATGGAGAGAACTTCAGATTTTAAAGAAGTTAAAACATTACATTTGGTTTGAAACACATTATTCTCTTCTACTCTACTCTACTCTACTCTACTCTACTCTACTCTACTCTACTCTACTCTACTCTACTCTACTCTACTCTATCTTACCCTACCCTACCCTACCCTACCCTACTCCATTCTTTATTCTCTTCTCTTCTATCCTCTCTTCTCTTTCCTCTTTTCTCTTCTATATTCTATTCCAGGGTGTCAAACTTGTATTGTTATGGTGGCATTGTGTGACGTATCAGGACCTTTTCCCCCTTCGATAAACTGGGCATGGGCGTGGTCAGCACATGACGCATCTCACTCTGCGAGTTTGTCTCTTCTCTTCTCTTCTCTTCTCTTCTCTTCTCTTCTCTTCTCTTCTCTTCTCTTCTCTTCTCTTCTCTTCTCTTCTCTTCTCCTCCCCTCCCCTCCCCTCCTCTCCTCTCCTCTCCTCTCCTCTCCTCTCCTCTCCACTGCTCTCTATATATTCTATTCTATTCTATTCTATTCTATTCTATTCTATTCTATTCTATTCTATTCTATTCTATTCTATTCTATTCTATTCTATTCTATTCCCTACTCTACTCTACTCTACTCTACTCTACTCTGCTCTCTCTATATTCTCTTCTCTTCTCTTCTCTTCTCTTCTCTTCTCTTCTCTTCTCTTCTCTTCTCTTCTCTTCTCTTCTCTTCTCTTCTCTTCTCCTCTCCTCTCCTCTCCTCTCCTCTCCTCTCCTCTCCTCTCTATATATTCTCTTCTCTTCTCTTCTCTTCTCTTCTCTTCTCTTCTCTTCTCTTCTCTTCTCTTCTCTTCTCTTCTCTTCTCTTCTCCTCTCCCCTCCCCTCCCCTCCCCTCCCCTCCCATTCCATTCCATTCCACTCTACATTCTCTGAAACTCAATGAATTGGAAAAACAAAGCATTTATTGTTTGGAACTTGGAAAGAACAGGCATTTATATTTTTCTAGTGCTAGGTTACAGGAGGAGAAAATATTCCCCCCCCTCCCCAAATCTTGCTCTAAGTTTAAGCAAAAAATTGGATCAGGTTATCATTCCAGCAATCTGGGTCAAGTAATGTCCAAAGTTCCATATTAGGTCACTGAACTAGATTGCACAGTTCCTGCACATCCACAGTATGGAAGAAAGTGAAACAGATGAAGCGACATAACGATGTCAAAACATTTTTTCTCCATCTGGCAGATATGTGGGAATAGCAGCTCCCAAGACTCCCTGAGCCAACAGCACAAAGGGGAAAAAAACACAGGAACAAATCTTGATCAACCGTATCCCAAAGACGCTTTTCAAAAAGGCAACCAAACTTTCTTGTTTTGTTTCGGTTTTGAAAACATTTGGCTTCTCATCGAAGATGCTTCTTCGGTTCTGACTGAATGGTGGGGAATAGAAGGGTTTAAATTCATTAGCTCTCCAAGGCCACTTGGGGCTTTATCTGTATTCTCAGGGTCACCTGAATCACAGTGCAAATAGGTGTGAAACCTCCTTGAGAGTGTTGAAAGGACTTTGCTGTAGACAGAAGACAGGTGATGTCGTATCCCTTCCCCTCTGTTGAGAGAAGGTTCAATAGATGGCCTCTTTTAGGTCTTTGATAGATGGTCAAACCGGCGGTCCTCTGGACAATGAGCAGATAGCAGTAGCAACAGCACTTAGACTTATATACTACTTCACAGTGCTTTACAGCCCTCTCTAAGCAGTTTACAGAATCAGCCTATGGCCGCCAACAATCTGGATCCTCATTTTACCCACCTCGGAAGGATGGAAGGCTGAGTCAACCTTGAGCCTGGTGAGATTTGAACTGCCAAATGGCAGGCAGCTGGTGATCAGCAGAAGTAGCCTGCAATACTGCATTCTAACCACTGCGCCACCGCGGCTCTTACAGATGAAAGAATGTAAATCCTTCTATTCCCCATCATTCAGTCGGAACTGAAGAAGCTTCATCGATGAGAAGTGAAATATTTTCAAAGAAAAGAAACCAAGAAAGTCCATGGGCCTTTTTGGAAAAGCACCTTCTGGACAACCATGATCTGGATGACTGAGAATCTCCATAGATCAGGGGTGTCAAACTGAAGCCAGATGCCAGATGTGGCCTGCAGGGTGCTTAAATCTGGCCCACGGGGCCAGCCTGGAAATATCGAATGACTGGAATTTGGTGCCTCTGCCGGCCAAAATGGCCTGGTTTTGGCTGGCAGAGTGCTGCAGATGGCTGGGAAGGCCAAAAACAGGCTGCGCGGGGGCCTCACAGGACCTCCTCGTGCCTTGTTTTGGCTGGCAAAGTGCTGCAGGAGACTGTTCGGGCTGAAAATGGGGAACTGGGGGATGCACGTGCCACCCCCACATACCATTTTGGCTGGCAGGGTGCCACAGGAGGCATCTGTCACCCCCCCCACTTCCCTCCCAATCCCCGCTGGCCTATGGAGGACAATTACTATGCTGATCCGGCCCTCAAAAAATCCAGTTTGACACCCCTGCCGTAGACGATCAACTGTACCATTTAAGAATCCAGAAAAAAAGTATGTCTAATAGTGATATAAGAGGGAGGGAAGAAAGGAGGGAGGTGAGACTTACCTGCTCTCAAATAAGACATCGCCTTGGATGACATGAGTGCTCTCCTTGCCAATCAGAAACTTGATCCTGTCATAAAAGAGCCTCGGCGAGTGCTGCAAGAAAGGAGGTTGGCTTTGCTGAATGAGGTCCAGAGGATCAGGTGACCCTTGGCAGAGAGGGCTGGAGAAGCAATTACTCTGCTGACAGCAATCAGGATCAACGCAGTCTGTCAAACCATCTGCAAAAGGGGGAAAATCAGAAAGACGCTGCAGAAGAGATAAAAATGGCCGGACGCTCAGAAATGCAACCCAGAAAATTGTTAATCAAACGATAAGTGTGCAAAATGCAAGTCTGTGTGTCTGGATGAGGTTCAAGGAGAAGATTCAAGCCGCTGGACCTGAACGGCTTTCTAAATTTCAGCATCAAATCTAAACCATTTCTCAAAGGCAGGACTTTCCCTTAGGGATGAGTGATATTGGAAAAGGGCACATAATAAGGATGTGCTCTTGGGGTTTAAGTCAGCTTGTTCACATTCGACCTCTGACTATCTCATGGCTAAATAAGTGTAAGAACACCAGGCTCCACCTATGAGAATGTCACCGAAACTGATTTTTCCTTTGATGTAATTCTGACAAATACTTCAAATTAAATTAAAACCAGTAGGAGGACATAAAATCTTTCTGCACTACACATCCCCTTGACCTCTCCATCTACAGCAATTGTTTCTCACCCTCTTTGAACTTTTGAGACATTCTTAACTACAGGATATGGACTTTCCCCATCTTGAAGCAATAAGCTACAGCAAGCTACAGCCAGTTTAAACTATGCTGTAGTCAGATCCATAGATGTTCATCTTAGTGGTAGACTAGAATCATTATGAGCTGCAGTGGCGCAGTGGTTAGAGTGCAGTACTGCAGGCTACTTTTTTTTTTAAAAAAAATAATTTATATGTTGCCCTTCTCCGGAGACTCAGGCTTACAATGCATTAAGCAATAGCCTTCATACTTTTGTATATACCTGCTTAGCAGGGCTTTTGGCCCCCCCAAGCGGTGTTCTTTTTTATACAAAGTCAGTTTATTGCCCCCACAATCTGGATCCTCATTTTACCTACCTTGAAAGGATGGAAGGCTGAGTCAACCTTGAGCCTGGTGAGATTCAAACTTGCAGTAATTGCAGGCAGTTAGTGTCACTTTAACACCACTTTAAGCTGCTGCGCCACCAAGGCTCTTTTCTCTTTTCTCTACTTCTGCTGCCTGCCGGCTGCCTGCAATTTTGACAGTTTGGATCCCACCAGGCTGACTCAGTCTTCCATCCTTCCGAGGTTGATAAAATGAGGACCCAGATTGTTGCGGGCAATACGCTGACCCTGTAAACTGCTTAGAGAGGGATGTAAAGCACTGTAAAGTGGTATACAAGTCTAAGTGCTATTGCTATTGCTATTATTTTCTGCAGAACACAAAGCCCATGATATGACTCACACTGGCTATATTAACACAACATGTATGCTGAGATCTAAACTTGAGTTTACAAAATTAAATGTGTTCAAATTACATATTAATTCAATGCAGATCAAATCAAATCTTCATTAAGATCATAATCTAGACCAGAGGTTGTGGGTGCTTTATCACTGGAGGCTTTTAAGAAGAGACTGGACAGCCACTTGTCTGGAATGGTAGCGGGTCTCCTGTTTGAGCAGGGGGGTCAGACAAGATGACCTCCAAGCTCCCTTGCAACTCTGTTATTTTATATTCTGTTCTGTATCTGTACCAAGGGAAGAGAGCTTTGAGAAACTGCAAGCATATTTTGCAATAGCAGTATTTTCAAGCAGTTTATGGGCAAAGCATTCCACACGTCTGATAGAGAACAAAAAACCAGGCTTGTGCATGGAACGGAAGATTTAACCGTTGGGTTTCAGTTTGAAGGATGGAAATGCAAGAAGGAAGAAAGTGAAGGATGAGGCAGACAATAGGCAAGGCTTTGGAAAGGAAAAAAAAAAAGTAGCATTTCATTTTCTATATAGAAATATTTTTTTGCGATTGTTCTGCAAAGTCAGTGAGCAGTGTGGGAAAGGCATACCAGAAAGTAACCGAATAGAACAGTATGAATGGATCTAATTGTTACACTAAATTAAAATTTCACTTGTAACAAGGGAAGCAAATAAGGGAAGGAAGGACAAGTAGAATAATGGAAGGAAAAAGAGAGGAAATGAAAAAGGGTTTAAAAGGCAGGGCAATGTTTGACTCAAGATAGAGGAATAAACGTGGGATGTTGGTCAGGAGTGGGCTGCTGGGGGTTCATAGAGGCTTGGGAGAACCTCTAGCTAAGATTCTGTACAGTTCAGAGAACCCCAAATCCTACTCCTGGCTGGCACCTCCCACCTCACCTTGCTCCTCCCAGGAGTCCCCACGTGGCCTGTTTTGGATGTAGGTAAGTGCAGGGCATCCACACAGGCTCAGGGAAGGTGAAAAACGGGCCTACTGGAAATTGGGAAGACCTGGGGAGATTGTTTTCGCCCTCCCGGAGGCTTGAGGAAAGCCTACAGAGCCCAGGGAGGGCAAAAACGCCCTCCCACCGTGTTGCAGGAGGCTGACTAGGCCACACCCACCCTGGCCACGCCCACCCAGCAACTGGGCAGAGAATCCCCCGCTATAATTTTTGAAGCCCACCCCTGGTGTTGGTGCTTTCTGAGCTTGGCTTTTTTCTTGCAATCGTTTCATTACCAATCTAAGTAACATCATCAATACGCAGAAGAGTAAAACATGACATCCCAGCTTTGATCCAGGTAACAATGCAGGATGAGACGATCAGTGGAAAAACAAGAGCCCAGACAAGGAGGGGGGGGGGGGAAATCTGAATGCACATCAGGAGAGGAAGACAGAAAAGAGGACCATCGACAGAAACTTTAAAGGAGTATCTGTGGAATACCAAAACATGGATCATTACCATGACATCAAAGGCTAAAGACTCTTGAATTATTTGGTTTGGGGGTTAAGTACAGTGGCTCAAGATCAGAACTGTGCTCCTCTGAATTAATTTTAAAGAGAAGATTCCATTTCTGTATTCTTCACATGAGTGCAAAATACTGCAAAAGCTAAAGATAAGTAAAAGTTTCCCTGCCTAATCATGTCTGACTCTGGGGCAAGTGCTCATATCCACTTCTTGACCGAGGGCATTGTCCCAAGATCCTTTCCACGGGCATGTGGCCAGCATGGCTATAAGTGCCAAACGCACATGGAACACTGTTACCTTCCCACCAAAGTGATACCTATTTATCTACTCACATTTGAATGCTTTCGAACTGCTAGGTGGGCAGGAGCTGGAGCAAGGAACGGGATCTCACCCTGTTGCTTTCCAGCTGACAATCTTAGCATCTTTAACTGCTGGGCCATTACACGCCCTAAGTTCAATCGCCGAAATAAAAGGCAAATGTGAGTTTTTTGAAAAATAAATAAATCCAAAAGATAGCTTCCTGAAAGAAAAGACTATCATAAAGGATGTTTTTGGTCACAGTCCTCACGGTGGAAATCTTCAAACGTGCCCAAGAAGGCAATCGATTAAGCATATGTGAGTTTCCAGCTTCTTGTTAAGGGCTGCATTCATAAAACATCTCCCTGTTTAATAGGAGACTGGAGAAGCTGTGAGTTTGCAGTTAGATCAGCATCAGCATCAGCATCATCAACAGCACTGGAGTAGGGAACCAAATTAGAATGCTTCAGATTTTACTGGAAGCTACTTGGCACAGCCTAAACAAAGAGAAGCACAACACACTTCTGCTTGGGGGCACAGATATGTCATACGGTCAGCGAGGGACAGAGAGAGTGACATGATCCCCGCTCACAGCTCATATGCAGTTTATCCTTACATTGCTGTTGGATTTACGCTGCCTTGTTATTCTGTACCCCAAAGCTTTAATTAGAGAGTTGCGAACCACCCCCACAGTCTCCTCTAACAACTGATTGCTGATGCTTCTTGATCCATAGGTGGGCAGGAGAGACAGAGAGAGAGGGAGGGAGGGAGGGAGACAGAGAGAGACAGAGAGAGGGGGGGGGAGGGAGGGAGCCTGGAGCTCTTTGAGATTAGCCAAAGGCCATCTAAGAAAGAAAGAATGGAAATAGGCAGACCCTCCATGAAGCAAAGGGAACGCAGCAGAAGGGACTGAGGCAATCTTAATACAAAATGTGAGCGGCATAGGAGAAACGGCATCTGCTGAGGATGTGACACATCACACGGCTGGTCCTGCTCAGCCTTGCCAAGCTGGCACAGATGGACACCACAGGCTGAAATCAGCACTCCGTGGCGCTGCATCTGCTGAGGAGACGTTTCAGCCAGACAAAATGTGCCTTTAATGCGACATCTGTGATATGAAAGGTGAAGGAAGCACAGAGATCAAATGGTAAAGGCATTCAGTCCCTTAGAAAACAAACGGGAACCAAAGGTGTAGAGCAGGGCTGGCTGGGGAATTCTGGGAGTTGAAGTCCACAGGTCTTAAAAATTGCCAAGGTTAGAGAGCCCTGAAGTAGATCATTAATTAATTTCATTAATTCCTTAGTATCTATCTATATTACCTTTTGGGGTCCAGTCTGGAAATGGAAAGCAAAGGACGGGAAGAAAGGTTGAAGGAACTGATGGGGATGTGACGGGAAGCATGTGTCAGGCCTGGAAGCCATCTTTTGCATTAGACCTTCAGGCCTGCCATATTTACTACTGTGGGAAACTGGGAGGGGGGATTGTATGGAACTTGGGTGATATATATAGTCATAATAACATTCCTTTCTCAGAGAGTCAAGGACATCTTGCCCTGCACCTGGACGGCTGGAACTGGGAGGCATCTCCAGTAGGGATGGTGCTTTGATTGGACCATGTAATGGACATATGGGTGCTGGGCAGGGACTTGGACTTTCTTTTGGGAGGGGAAAACCTGGAAGCCTTCAGATTTGGGTTTTCCCAGATGTGCCAATAGGACATCTCTAATAAAATGGAACTTTGAGGAACTTCAAGCCTCTGAGTTTTCTTTTGTTGGGGGTGTTACTTGGAGCCCTGACAGCACGATAGTATTCTTTGAACATTGGAAAAAGTTTATATGTAAGACTTTGAAACTAAAGAATTAAAGGAAGTAGCACTTCTGAGTACTGATCCGCAGAAATAGGAACAAAAATAAAGGTCCAATTTTAGAAGGCAAAGAAAATGGCCTTGAGAGACAGAAGGAAGAGATCCTACCAAAACAATAGCCAAATAAAAGACAACGGAGTCTGGAGCAGAAATATAACCTGAATAAAATATCTTAGACAAGATCTTCCTTAGTTCTCACAAAGATAAAGGGAGAGAGAAGGGAAGCCCATTCAGACTCGCAAGATTCTGTTACTATAGCTTTACAATATAAGTACAGGTAGTCCTCGACTTACGACCATGGTTTGGCCCAAAATTTCTGTTGCCAAGTGTGACAATTCCTAAGTGAGTTCTGCCCCATTTTATGACCTTTCTTGACGCAGTTGTCTAGTGAATCACTGCAGTTGTTAAGTTAGCAGCAAAGTTGCTAAGGGAACCTGGATTCCCCATTGACTTTGCTTATCAAAAGATTGCAAAAGATGATAAAATGACCTTGGGACACTACAACTGTCACAAATATGAGTCAGTTGCCAGGTGCCTGAATTTTGAATACGTGGCCATGGAGGTGCAGTGATGGTTGTAAGCAGTGGTGGGTTTCAAATTTTTTTACTACCAGTTCTGTGGGTGTGGCTTGGTGGGCGTGGCAGGGGAAGGTTACTGTAAAATCTTTTCTCTCCCCACTCCAGGGGAAGGTTACTGTCAGCTTTGGAAGACAATTTTCTTTTTCTGCTTCTTAACTGCTACATATTTTAGTTGGGGAAGTTGGGAGGCGGTTGTTGTTGGAGAGGTAGAAAATTAGTCATAACAACATTCTGTATTCAAGGACTTTTGCCTGCATCTGATAGAGACTGCCTGAAGATTGTATCCAGTTGAGTGTGAGGAGTTAATTGGACAATGTGATGAACTTGTGGGTGTGGGGCAGGGCTGTGAACTGTTAGCTGGGTGGAGAAAACCTGGTAGCTTTCAGATTCGGGTTTTCCCAGATGTGCCAACATGACATCTCTAATAAATTGGAACTTTGAGGAACCTTAGGCCCCGGGACTTTATTTTGTTGGGGGTGTTCCTTGGAACCCTGACAGTTAATGCAAAATCCCCATTTCCTCCCAATCAGCTGGGATTTGGGAGGCAGAGAATAGATGGGGGTGGAGCCAGTCAGAGGTGGTATTTATTTTGGTTCTTCAAACTACTCAACATTTCCACTACTGGTTTTCCAGAACTGGTCAAAACCTGCTGAAACTCACCTCTGGTTGTAAGTGTGAAAAACAGTCATAAGTCACTTTTCTCAGTACCATTATAACTTTGAATGGTCACTGAATGAATGTTTGTGTGATGTCTCCTGTGGACTGACAACTCCTCCGCTTCTTCCTCAGAGGCTTCGAGGGAGAAGGAGATCATTCTTGGCATGTCAGAAATTACTGACCCTGAACTGCCAGCAGAAGAGGCTGGAGAGAGCTTGCAGGCCAGTGAGGAAGAGGGGGAGGAGCTGCCTGCTGTGGTAGATCCCAGAGATTGCATGGCAGAGAGGAAGTGTCAGGGTTCCAAGTAACACCCCCAATGAAGCAAGACTCCAAGGCTTGAAGTTCCTCAAAATTTCATCTTATTAGAGATGTCCTATTGGCACATCTGGGAAAACCCGAATATGAAAGTTTTCAGGTTTTTCCCACCCAAAAGAAAGTCCAAGTCCCTGACCAACACCCACATGTCCATCACATGGTCCAAGCACTGCACCATCCCAACTGGAGATGCCTCCCAGTTCCAGCCGTCCAAGTGCAGGGCAAGATGTCCTTGACTGTCTGAGAAAGGAATGTTATTATGACAATATATCACCCAAGTTCCATACAATCCCCCCTCCCAGTTTTCCACAATAGTAAATGTGGCAGGCCTGAAGGCCCAATGCAAAAGATGAATTCCAGGCCTGACAGGAGGTCTTCCAGATTGCTGGGGAAAAGGCCCCACCCCTCTAGATGGGCAGCACTAGGAGCTATTTAGCACGGCAGGGAGAAGGAGGTGTTGCTGAAGGCAATATGTGTGGGTTGTGGCCAGATGTTTGTTTGTGAGACGCTGCAGTTTAAGTTGCCAGGAGACTCTGCATTTGTGTTTTGGACCCTATTTGAGCAGCTGGTTATATGTATGATGGACTAATTGGCCATTGCCTAGAAGTTTAGACTGGGGCTTGTTTGTTGCTGGCTTCCCTTGAAAACAACCCACTGAACTCCTGTGAATTCTACGTCTAAACCCTGTAAACTCTGACCAATGGACTGGCTGACAAACCTAATGGGAGGCTCCAAACCTCAGATGAGATTTTGGCTTCTCCTTTTTGAAACTACCCAGCCAAAGCCTGCATTTCCATGACTGTTTTGAGTTTGTTGTAAGTTCATTCCTTTGTTACCTGCTTGGTCTCGAGCCAAATTGCTTTTCTAATCTGTCAGCTGTGGGTGAGCTGAAAACCTGAAACAGAATTGCTGGGGTGGGCGTGGGGGGGGGGGGGGGAGAAAAAATAAAATTCTCTCTAAACCAACATTGACGTGTGGGTCAGTGGGGCAGCACAGCTTGTAAGTCAAGGACTGCCTGTAATATTGGCCCGCATGCAGCGGTCGGTTTCAAATATTCTTATCATTGGTTCACCACGTGTGCGCACGCTTGCTTCGCATGTGCGTCATTCACGCATATGCCCAACTTTCCATGCATGCGCCCAGCTTCAAAAATGTGGCTAAATAGGACTGCATTACATCCACAGTCACCACTACCAGTTCGCCTGAATTGGTATGAACCGGTTGAATACCACTTCTGCCCGGGTCTAGGACTTTTCGACTCTATCTTTTCGCCTTGCCTGTTTCACCTTAAGGTTTTTGCTTCTGCGTTATTAGCCACAAACTTTTCTCCTTGGCTGACCCGCCACTGTCTTTCACCACGGCACATCAGCCACGGCCCCTCCATTGGGCCCCGGCGAAGGGACTGGGATGGGGGGGCCGTGGCCGATGTGCCGAGGCGAAAGACTGGGGACAGTCAGCCGAAGAGAAAAGTTTGTGGCTAATAACGCAGAGGTGAAAACCTTAAGGTGAAACAGGCAAGGCGAAGAGACGGAGCCGAAAAGTCCCATTCCGTTTCATGACATTGAATTGCTAGCTTGATCTACCTTGAAGGGCTGGCAGCTAAAAAGCCCTACGTGGCTCGGAGCTTGGGTATCTTTGATACCAGCTGTTGAGGATAGAATCTGTCAGTGCAATGAAATCTAAGCAGAAAACTCCTGATGTAGGTCATCTTGTTTCAGGATTTGTGTTGGGAGGGCCAAGGAGGTGAACGTTGTTTGTAGCACTATTTTTATGCAAAAAAAAAAAAAATAAAAATAAAAATTAAGAGGTGAGAATGGCCTCCTTCTCTTGTAATTTTATTTGGAAACCTGTTAAAACCTGGATGTTCCAGATGGGTTTAAGGGATTAGAATAACAATGTCATCTGAGTGAGATATGGCACCATGTATTGTATTTTCCCCGTTGCAATGGATGGCTGTGAAAGTTGGACCATAAGGAAGGCTGAGCGCCAAAGAATTGAGGCCTTTGAACTCTGGTGCTGGAGAAGACTCCTGCGAGTCCCATGGACTGCAAGGCCCTCAAACCGGTCAGTCCTAGAAGAGATCAACCCTGACTGCTCTTTAGAAGGCCAGATCCTGAAAAGGAAACTCAAATCCTTTGGCCACCTAATGAGAAGGAAGGACTCCCTGGAGAAGAGCCAAATGCTGGGAACGATGGAGGGCAAAAGAAGAAGGGGACGGCAGAGAACGAGGTGGCTGGATGGAGTCTTTGAAGCAGTCAGCGCGAGCTTAAATGGACTCCAGAGGATGGTAGAGGACAGGAAGGCCTGGAGGAACGTTGTCCATGGGGTCGCAATGGGTTGGACACAACTTCGCAACTAACAACAATAAATTGCATTTGATGGATTGTTGGAATTCTGTACTATTTGCAGGTAATCCTTGATCACAATTAGGACCAAAGTTTCTGTTGCTAAGTAAGGCGGTTATTTAAGTGGATCACACCCAATTTTATTTTTACCATGGTTGTTAAGTGCAGTTGTTAAATGAATCATGCAATCGTTAAGCAAATTAGCTTTTCCCATTAACTCTGCTTGTCAGAAGCTGGCTGGGAAGGTTGTCAATGACAATCACATGACACTGGGATAGCAACAGCAATAGCACTTAGACTTATCTATTGTTTCACAGTGTTCTACAGCCCTCTCTGAGTGGTTTAGAGTTTACATATTGCCATCAACAATCTGGGTCCTCGTTTTACCAACCTCGGAAGGATGAAAGGCTGAGTCAACTTTGAGCTGGTCAGAATTGAACTGCTGGCAGTCGGCAGAGTTAGCCTGCAATACTGCATCCTAACCACTGCACCACCACGGCTCTTATGTTGTGGTAGGATGCTGCAGTTGCCGTAAATACATCCCAGTTGTCAGGACCCCAAATTCTGATCATGTGACAATGAAGCAGTAGTGAAATCCAAATTTCTTTACTACCAGTTCTGTGGGTGTGGCTTGGTGGGAGTGGTATGGCTTGGTGGGCGTGGCAAGGAAAGAATTCTGCAAAATCTCCATTCCCATCCCACTCTAGGGGAAGGATACTGCAAAATCCCCATTCCCTCCCCACCCCTGGGGGAAGGATATTGCAAAATTTCCATTCCCACCCCACTCTGGGACCAGCCAGAGGTGGTATTTGCCGGTTCTCCAAAGTACTCAAATTTTCCGCTATCAGTTCTCTGAACTGTTCAAAATTTTCGCTACTGGTTCTCCAGAACCTGTCAAGGACTGCTGGATTTCACCCCTGCAATGAAGATGCTGGGATGTTTCTAAGTGTTAGGACGAATTGTAAGTCACTTTTTTCGGTGTTGTTATAACTTTCAACGGTTACTAAACAAATCATTTTAACTCAAGGACAATTTGAATTGTGCATATTGCTGTACGCTGCTTAGAGTCCATTGTAACTGAAACCCAATAGAACATTCATTCATTTACAAAAGTGACACCATACATTCTCAAGAATTATCTGTGCCCATAGCTTCATCATTAGTGATGTTAAAAACTGTGGTGGCCCGGTGGTTAGCATGTAGTATTGCAGGCTAACTCTGCCCACAGCCAGCAGTTCGATCCTGACCGGCTCAAGGCTGACTCAGCTTTCAATCTTTCCAAGGTCAGTAAAATGAGATTGTTGGGGGCAATATGCCCCCAACTTAGAGAGGGCTCTAAAGCCCTGTGAAGAGGCATATAAGTCTAAGTGCTATTGCGATTATCAATGTTATTTTAACAAAGCATTAGGGTATTAAACCGAGTCAAGGACAATTTGTATTATGTATATTGCTGTATGCTGCTTTACATTGAAACTGAAGCCCTATAGAAGATTCATTCATTCACAAGAATGACATACACACTCGCGAGCAATAACTGTCTCCATACCTCCATCATTATCGATGTTATCTTCGCAAAGCATTTCCATAACAACGTTGCAGCCCATTCCACTCCAGCCCACTTGGCAGACACAGTGCCATCCATTTTGGTCAAGGGTGCACCTTCCATTTCCATAACACAGACCAGGGCATCCATCTGCAAAGACACCACATAAAGAAAGCATCGTGCATTATCTCTCCTGCAAAACAATACACCAGCAGGCAACTGGGATTTTGCAATGGGAACGACTGCATTAGGTTCTCTGTTTGGATAAAACGAGATCACTATTCTTCAAGGCTGTTCATGAATTTTATATGCAAATGAAAAATAAAAGCTCTCTGGAGTTTGCCATACCATTAACTGTATATTTATCCAGAATATTTCACAGGGTTTTTCTCTCTCTCTCCTAGTCCTTCTCCTTCTATGCATCCTGAATTTAATGCCCCTTAAACTGCTTTTCCTAAAGCCACAAATTGTCTAAGATAGGGGTCAGCAACGTGCGGCTCTGGAGCTGCATGTAGCTCTTTCATCCCTCTGCTCTGGCTCCCTGTTGCTGGTCAGCTTCATAATTGATAGGGCTTTTGATTAGGGCAGGTAGAAGAAAAGGGACGCTGTGCTAGGAGGAGACTCTATGGTGGGGGAAGTGGACTTCCGGTCAGCAGAGGAGAAAGGATGCCACACTAGGAGGGGTCTCTATGGTGGGGGAACTGGACTTCCGGTCGGCTCCAGAATTAAAGCTTCCAGTTAGGACCTTTGTGGCTCTTTGAGTGTCTAAGGTTGCTGACCCCTGGTCTAAGATATCATCTAAAATACTTGTGTCAGCATCTAAGGGTTTCTCGAGAATGCGTCTTCAGACATTGCTCAGGTTTGGTTTTTTACTGGATTTAAAGTCATTTCTTTCATTAGGGATCCAGCTAATCTTTTCATTTAACTCTTTGGATATGAAAATCCATTGAATGCCTAGAGGTTTACAGATCTAGAAAAACGGATTATATCCAACACCATATCAAAAAACTTATTTTAATGAAAAATTTATCACTGGTTGTGATAATTAAATAAGAGTTTTTCACACATTCTTCCCTTAGTAATGCCTTAGGAAAATCATTACTTAGTAAAGTCTCAGAATCTGTTCTGGATTTCTGGCACTTAAACCAGTGGTGGGTGGCCCCCGGTTAAGACTGGTTCTATAGAACCGGTAGTAAAACCGGCGGGAGGCTCCACCCACCGACCCCGATGTCATCAGGAAGCTTCTGTGCGGCCCCGTTGTGAACCGGTATTAAAGGTAAGTAGAATCCACCCTGACTTAAACTGTAGCATTTCCTGTTTCTCTGTTGTGTTTTCATTAACTATGACTTTTCTGTCTATGAAGCTGTTTATTTCCCAGACAAATTTCTGCTTATATTATCTGTTGTTTTGGTAGCTGAGTTCTATTTTCTTTGTTTTTTAAAAAAATATTGACATGATCTACTGCTTCCAGTTTTCTTAGCCATCAAGGACGGTGCACGCAGATAAAAGTAGGTTACATTTTTTTAATACAAATTGTATGATCCATAATCTGTGTGTTCAAGGAAGCATGTCAATATTAGAAATTACCTTTCTCCAACCTTTCGCCTTCGAAGAACAGTTTCCAAAATTCCCTGTATAAATATAATTCTATTTAAACAATGCAATGTATTAACATTTATAAGAACACAATAAAAAGGAAGGAAAAAAACATTCCCAGGCAATGCTGCCTGCAAATTTTTGAGTGATGCCACATGGTTCTAAGCTATCTTCAGCCTGCTGGGTTTGGAAACATGATTGCAATGTTTTGTTTTGTTTTTCCTTTTTCCATCTTATACTCATTGCAGCCTGACTTTCAATTCAAGAAGCTGCGTATAAACGGGTGTTGCTTGTAGTGTTCTGAAGGCCCTTAATTATGCTGTATTGATTAGTATGTCTGAATGTTGACAATAAACTGTGAGTCAGCAGCTATATCTAAGAGCAAATAAAAATAAAATAAAATATGTACTTTAGCATGCCTACTGCACTCCTCAGTTCCTCATCCTAGCAGACAGTATGTCTGAACACTCTTACCAATATTTTCTTACTAATGGCCAGTCATAAAACACCCATTTACTAGGTAAAGTTATTCCTATCAATTCTCTAGAGCAGCCCTAGAAAAGTCTCAAGGATTTCAGCTTAGTTTCGCTGGGTTTTTTTCTGTGTGAAATAGCAGAGCTGCTTAACTGCTCCTCCTCCTCCTCCTCCTCCTCCTCCTCCTCCTCCTCCTCCTCCTCCTCCTCCTCCTCCTCCTCCTCCTCCTCCTTTTCCCCTCTTTCCCCTCCTCCTCCTCCCTTCCTCCATTCCCCATATGGTGCATATGCAGGACCCAAACATCATATAAATAGAAAAAACGTTGTGAGATTGGTGTTGAGCCAATAAATACATCTGTTGGGTACTTGGTGTTTTCTGAGCTTCATAGTTTTTTGGGAAATGTTTTGTAACCCAACTAACTAACTGTCTATGGAGATTCCCAGTCATCCAGGCCATGGTTGTCCCAAAGATGCTTTTTCAAGAGGCAACTAGACTTTCTGGGTTTTTTTTTTTTTAAAAAAAGTTTTGCTTGGATGAGAAGCGAAACTTCTTCAAAGAAAAACCAGAAACTCTAGTTGCCTCTTGAAAAATTACCTTTGGGCCATCATCATATAGTAAGATGTGAGTGAAAATGGCATTTGCTGCCAATTTATATGTAATAGTCTGCACTGCCAATCCTATTGAAGGTGTAGATTCCTTCTTGATGGTACCTTGATTAGAACATTATTTCTTCCCTGGTTCTTAATCTGGTGCTTTTTCCTGCTTCTCCGTGTGTTTTTGCTAGGGAGAATGTGCTCTGTGTGTTTCCTCTTTCTGACTTTTGATTCTGTCTTTTCTACAGTATCTAGGTAGGTTTCTCTCTATGTGTCTGTTGATGGCTGATTTGTCAGAATGCCAAAGTTCCAGGAATTCTCTAGTATTATGAATTGGTTGGTTTTTGGCTACATCTAGAACACTAAATAAAAGACTGAATCAACTTGATAAAACCTCTACATCTGTATTCTTCTTCATTTTGAATGTTATACACACAATGAATACCATTCTATTTCTTATTACAACTGGAGTGGGCAGGGGTTACTATGAACATAAATGTCTAAAACCGCTGTTATTGTTATTTACTGGTCTGGATGATATATAAATATATCTATATCTATATCCATATCTATATCTATCTCTCTATCTCTATCTCTATCTCTATCTCTCCATCCATCATCTATCTATCTATCTATCTATCTATCTATCTATCTATCTATCTATCTATCTATCTATCTATCTATCTATCCTATAAAAATGCAAATCTACATAACAGCATTCCTAGATGAACTGAATAATGAAACAAGCATAGCAGTAAAAAAAAGAAAAGAAAACAGTGGCCTGGAAATTGTTAAAAACTGAACAATTCAAAAAAGCTTGGTCACAATTGTTTAAAAGTCAACCTCTTTGCTTTCTTAGAAAAAAAAAATAGAAGAATCCAATTTCAATTTCAACATCCAATCCAATTTCAAAGTATAGTACTCCTTCCAGAGTTGTATGATAATAGTTTCAATCCGACAGATTCATAATTGCAACACACCAAAGCACAGAATAACTGGATATGTGATTAATAGACTGCATTTCTGCATCATAAATTTTGCTAGCGCATGCCTCATTATTGACAAAGGATATACTGTATACCCGCTAGCAGTTTGTAAGGTCAATGATGGAGTTTATAGGAAGGGAACTGTAAACTTTATTTTTGCAAGAGTATGAGTGTTGTTCTCACCATCCTACTAATGTGAGAAGCACCTGAGGCTTTGTTTCATATCTTCTGAACCTGAAAAACACCTTAGAATGAATAATTTATCTGGCAGCTCCTTTGGTTGTGACAATTTAAATACACATTCTAAATAGGTTGTGAGTTCACAGGGCCCATAAATTCAACTGTGGGAGAAGATGAGAAACCAAACTACGTGGTCAATTAATTGAGAATTTTTTCCTCCTTATTTTGTACCCTCTTTGCTGTTGTTCTTGTTAAGGATGAATGTATGTTTTTGTTTTGTTTCATTCTATCCATTTGTTTGACTGTTTTATAATTTATTTTCTGTAATAAAACTGTGTGTGTGTGTGTGTGTGTGTGTGTGTGTGTGTGTGTTTCCTTTAAGCCAGGTTTTTCTGAAAAACACACATTAAACCTACGAAAAGTAAGAATATATATATATATATATATATATATATATATATATATATATATATATATATATATATATGTAGGTCTTTGGTTATTCGGGTCTTCTCCCGTGTAAAATTGGAAGTGTCTTGGCGACGTTTCGACGAAGTCTCATTCGTCATCTTCAGGCTGGTGTTCTCGGCTTCGTGCTTCCATGAGACTTCGTCGAAACGTCGCCAAGATACTTCCAATTTTACACAGGAGAAGACCCGAATAACCAAAGACCTACATACAAACACCCGCGAAAACCTCAGAAAACAGATTTTATTATATATATATATATATATATATATATATATATATATATATATATATATATAAATTAATTAAAAAAAGAGAATCCAAGCTACATGGAAAGAAAAGAACACATGATGATATTCAACTGTTCTAAAACTTCAACACAGTTACAGTTTGGTGGGAGAAACAAATCTTTCAAATTTTTCTTAAAGTTGGCAGTTAAAGATGCCCAGACCTGGAGTGGTTGAAACAAATCAATGAGGTTTCTAACAAAATGAAATTCAACGCAGAGAAAAGTAAAATCTTACCCTTAGGCAAGAAAAACCAAAAGTACACATGTAGACTGGGTGATACCAGGCTTAATAGCAATAACTCTGAGAGGGATCTTGGAGTCTTAGTGGACAACCAATTAAATATGAGCCAACAGTGTGCAGCAACAGCCAAAAAAGCCAATGCATCCTAAATTGCATTATCAAAGGGATACAATCAAGATCAAGTGAGGTACTAATACCACTCTATAAAGCCTTAGTAAGACCACACCTAGAATCCTGCATCCAGTTTTTTTCACCACACTATAAAAAAGGATGTTGAGGATCTAGAAAAAGAGCAGAGAAGAGCAACCAGGATGATTAGGGGACTGGAGGCTAAAACATAAGATGAACGGTTGCAGGAACTGGGCATGGCTAGTCTAGTGAAGAGAAGGACCAGGGGAGACATGATAGCACTCTTCCAATATTTGAGGGGCTGCAACAGAGAGGAGGGGGTCAACATATTTTCCAAAGCACTTGAAGGCCAGACAAGGAATTATGGATGGAAACTGATCAAGGAGAGATTCAACCTGGAAATACAGAGAAATTTTCTGACAGTGAGAACAATCAACCCATGGAACGGAAGTTGCCTTCGGAAGTTGTGGGAGCTTCATCACTGGAAGCTTTCAAGAAGAGACTGGACTGCCATCTGTCAGAAATGGTGTAGGGTCTCCTGCTTGGGCAGGAGGTTGGACTAGATGACCTACAAGGTCCCTTCCAACTCTGTTAATCTGAATCATGTTGCATCCAAATGAAATTTAATGACAATCAAGTCAATTTAAAATTTGTGCATAAGATTAATCACTCCCCCCATTAATTCTCCCTTTCTTTCATATCAACATTGTGATTGGGTGACTGATTTTTAGAGAAATTCCATGGGGGGCACCATTAAATTTGGAAGTTTCAGATGACAAGTAGTCCTTGATTTGCAACAGTTTATTTAGTGACCGTTTGAAGTTACAATAGCACTGAAAAAAGTGACTTATTGCTGTTTTCATATCATTGCAGCATCTCCATGGTCAGGAGATCAAAATATGGATGCTTGGCAACTGGCTATTTATGATGGTTGCAGTGTCCCGGAGGGTGGGGTGGGTGGTCATATGATCTGCTTTTGTGACCTTCTGATCATCAAAGTCAATAGGTGTTGTGGCCCATCAACGACCTGTGTGGATTGTAGCTGACTCCGACAGCGAGGAGGCTGGTGTCGTGTTGTGCCAGCAGCCTGTGCAGCTGGCACCCGAGTCAGACAATGAGGAGGCTGGAGAAGATGTGGTGCCAGAGCCAGGGATTCAGCCAGGGCCTTCAGAACCTCCAGAAGCTCCTTTAAGTGGAGAGGACAAAGAGAAGGAGCCTCTTCTCGATGCATGGGTGCACAGAGCTGCCAAAAGGCAGGAGTGGCTCCTCAGGAGGTGGGCTCCTCGAGAGTAAGGCTTGGAGCTAATTGGCCACTCCCTTAGCCTATTTAAGGAGGAACGCTGACTGAAGCAAGTTGTAGGGAACAACTTTAGTTCATTCTATTTCGCGTCTGGATTCTCTGCACATTGTTTCTGGGCTTTCTGCCAACCTTCATAAAATTGTGATTACTTCATCTTTGGTTTCTTGTAGGCTGTTAAGAAAGCTTATTAACAGCCTTTGTTTTGAAAAAGACTGAATTATTTTAGTAAATTAGGTTTTGTACAAACTTTGTGTGTGCTGTGTTCTTTGGGATCCATAGCTGGGGCAGAACAATAGGAAGCCAGATTCATTTAACAACTGTGTTGTTTCACTTAACAGCTACAGTCATTTACTTAACAACTGTGGCAAGAAAGGTCGTCAAATGAGGCAAATCTCACTTAACAAATGTTTCACTTAACAGCAGAAATTTTGGGCTCAGTTGTAGTCGTAAGCCAAGGGCTACCTGTATGGCTCCCTCTTCTACAAGCTCTGAAAAGGCGAGAAAGAAATATATCTTCCAGCTGGCCTTTTCTTCCTTGCAGCTCTCGCATTCACAGCATCCTTTTAACAATTGGTGTATTTAACACAGAAGGAAGCAGAATGACCTACTGCATTTATGTACTGAAATGAAAACAAATAAACGTTTCTGTATTAATTTGCCATTCAGCTGATTGAGATTAAGAGCCTCTGCTGTGGTTTAAACAGGCTATTTATGATGTGTATGAATGGAAGCTACCATTAATCTAATCCTGTTACCTAAGTAGCCATTAGAATGGGTTTCCAGTAGAAACAATAAGTACAATGTTTTTAATCATCATTGCGAGTTTGAAATACAGACTGTGCTCCAGATATACAAGGGCTCCAATTCTTCTATATGTCTGTGCATTATTAGCCTTTTTTTTTTTTTTGGCACAGGCCTACCAGAATGCATAAGTGTTGAACCAAACAGAGATGACTCTATGTAGAAGAACAGACAGAGCCTTGAAGGGTGTGGAGTTAAGAGAAAAATTAGCCTGGAGTCATTACATTCCCACAAACAGCCCAAGTTGAAACCCTCTTGAATTCCATTAACTCTTTGTCTAGCGTCAATTTACTGCTGATCCTTGCCAAAAAGCACCAGACAGCATCCTGCTTCTCATGAAAAAAACCATATTATATCGTTTTAAGCTTTTGTACTTTTATCAGTACAAGGAAAGATTGAAGACAAATGAGGTCCAGGCAGAAGAAGAACATCATGGCTTCAAAATCTAAGGGACCGGTTTGGGCAAAACTCAACAGCACTTTTTCGTGTAGCTGTTGATAAAAATAGGATCGCCAACATGATTGTCAATGTCCAATGACGGATATGGCACAAGAAGAAGAAGAAGATTAGTACACCAGTCAGAGTCACTCTCAGTGTGAGATGGATAGTATCTAAATTTGATAACCTGTTTAAAATTGAACCAAGAAGATATGCAGTGAAAATGTAGGGCTTTTTTTTTAATGGAAATCCAGAAATTAAACCAAAAAGGTCCCTCAAACTAAACTGAGCAAACTCCATTCTCTTGATAAAATTTTGGTACGTAGCTGATATGTTCTTATTATATTAGAGAGCCAAGTTTCCTGCATGCAATTAAAATATTTATGGACAAAAACACTTTGGGAACTCCTGAACAACGATTTGCCAAGACTTACTAGTAACTGATTGGGAGAAAGGTATTATTTTTCATTAAAATGTAACAATTGCATTTTCACAGCTAAGGAATGCCTTCTGAAAAGATCTGAGAATTTTAGATTTGTGTTAGAAATATAATTAGAAATTAGCCTTGGGGATAAAGGAAACAAAGATAAATGAACAGTTTTAATAACTTGGCTAATATTTAAATCCTATAAAGGCAGAGAATATAAGAATTAGTGTATTTAAACTGTTTCATTTTCTTAAATTAATTTAAAGTGGATATATGTTTTTTAGCTATTCTCTTGATATTATTTTGTACGGACTCACTATATCAAAGCAGCTCACTTAAGCTGATCTGGAACAAAGCAAGGCTACTGCATTTAATTTTCAGGATGTCTAGTGAGGATTTTGTTTTTCTCCAAAAGTGAGCCAATAGCAGAAGAGACTGATGAGATCAGGAGCTGCCTCCCCAACCAGGGAAAAAACCCTAAGCAGGGAATCTGCCTCCCAGATCTTCCCTGAGTAACTCCAGAGCATCATTCAAATCTGTGAGAAAGATAATAGATTAAGATCCAGAGCGCCAAAATATTCAGAAGGTTAAAAACAAAAGCTTCTGTGATCTTCTGAACCAATGCAATTCGGTGGTTCAGGAGAGAGTCTTGAAGTCTGAGATTGAAAGTTGGCCAGTGGAGATGACCTTCTGCGGGAAGCAACATTCTGTGTCCTCTTGTGGGGAACGGCAAGAATCTTTGTTGCGTTGTTTGATACACACTTTGCTTTCTCCTGAATCTTTTCACGCGTAAACATTTTTACAGCTGATCTTTGAACTGTTGCTAGAACTCTGCTTCACACCTGGCTGGTTGTTGTTTGGCTAGAAGGAAAACAATTTTCTGCAAATGCCACAGATTCTTTGTGGGGTGTAAGGGCGTAAACCTAGTTGTTGGAAGCTTTCTTCCTACACTTTTCCATGAGCAGCTTCACCCATTAAATATTCTCTTTGCCATAATAACTAAGTGACAGACGCTCTGCAGAAATTATTTTCCACAGGTATCTTTTGACTTCTAAAGAAACAACTTCTTTCCTCATTCCACAGCCATCTCACCTTATGATTTGAATTCACAGGGATTTGATATTGTTTTGGAAGTAAAAGCCAACACCTTCCTCATCCACAATGATCAGAGACATTTTTTATTCGCAGAAGTATAGACAGCTAAGAGAGGAAACAAATGTTTCTGAAAGAAACTGACTAACTAAACTTACAAAGAAACAGCAGAGAGATTCATCAAGAACTCTTTTTTGTGGCCCTCGAAACTGGAAGTAGAAATTATGGGTACAAGTTGCAGTGACCTAAATTTTGTTAAATGATAAAGGAAAAACTTTTGGTACTGTTAACTTTCGGTACTGTATAGCTGCAGATCATTTTGCCTCTGGAGGCTGTGGGTTCTGCATCTATGGAGGTTTATAAGAGGCTGAATTAGCCAACTTCGATTGATACTTCAATTGGTTTTCCTATTCACCGCAGAGAGTCAGATTAGGACATCTTTGATGTCTACTCTGCAGTTCTGTGGTTCTTTATCTGAGGCATTTCCTCCTCTTCTTAATGCCATGTTAGTTCCAGATGTGTAAAGAGAAACTAAGCTGAGTTACAGTGCCATGGCTCCTCACCCCCACCCCAGAAAGACTCAGAAGAGGATCAGATATTTCACACATCTTCTCCATTTCCCTCACTGGCCTTATTATCACTTCCAGATTTGCAAGCTGTTTGAGTGAGCACCCACCACATCTTTTAGCTTTCAGAAGGGCATGGATATGAAATCAGGCAAAGTCCTTTCAAACAACTAAGCCAATTCCTTTAGGGAGTTGTGTCATCTATAATACAGCGTCAGCTTACATAAGACTTCAGAGAACTTCCTTCTCTTGCAGTATTAAAGGCTGAACGGTCCAGCCAGCAAGACTTCGGGGAGCTGTCTATGGTCCTGACTTTGCTTAAAGGCCCTTAGTTTGATGTATCCCAAAGAGAATCGTCCTGATTACATCCACTGCCTCTTCTAGGCTGAAGGCCTGAGAGAATAGTTTGACAGCCATGAAATAATCATGCCCCATCTTGCAGAAGTCAAACTGTCTTAACTGCAACTCTGAAGCCTTTTGCTTTCAATGTGGTAGAGTTTAGTGTTCTTGATCCAGAGTGCAGAGTGCAAACCAGACTGAATAGAGCTAAAATGCATCAAGTTTGCAATCCTAAGTGGCTACTAGCTTGTTTCGGGTAATTTCTTCTCTTGAGCTATCCCAGTTTGGGTCAGGTACACACAGATCTCACCTATGGTACAGTGGTCTCCTTCCCATCCAGGGCTGCATTCACATTTTCCATCTTTGCACTTTCCATGCTCCGTGCAGTGAGAGTTGCACGTACGTTCTTCACAAGTGGGGCCTATCCAACCTTCTTCACACTGGCACACTCCTTTCGCACAAACACCGTGGGCACCGCAATCCAGTGTGCAGAGCTCTGTGAGAAAGACAAAACAGGAGATCCAATTAGTTAAAGAAATATTTAAAAATCGGGACTGTTTGGTGTAGTAGTTAAGCTTAGGAACCCGGAGACTCTGAATTCTAATTCCACCTTAGAAACTGGATGACTTTGGGCCAGCCCTCCTCTCTCAGTCCACCTGACAGGGCTATTGTTGTGGTTGAAAATTAGAGGAGGAAGGAGTATTAGGTATGTTTGCTACTTTAGGTTACTTATGAAGTAATAAAAGGTGGGATAAAAATCTAATAAATAAAATATTGAACAGATTATTTCCTTGGAATAAGAAAAACAAGTATGGGATGTTTCTGAAGTTTTTTTTTAAAAAAACCTTGATTTATATGCCGCCCTTCTCCAGAGACTCAGGGCGGCTTACAATGCGTTAAGCAATAGCCTTCATACTTTTGTATATTTATATTTATACAAAGTCAGTTTATTGCCCCCAACAAACTGGGTCCTCAATTTACCCACCTTATAAAGGATGGAAGGCTGAGTCGACCTTGAGTCTGGCTGGAATTGAACTCACAAGTAATTGCAGGCAGCTGGATCTTAAATGCTGCCTTTGTAGGAGGCATTACCCCCCTACACTACTCAGGCTCCTATTTTTGCTTCATTTAACCAGCTTTCTAGGAGGTTTACAGGTCAATTTACATCTGTATAGGATTCTTTGAGTGACCAAAAATCAGGTAACATCATCTATAAGCAAATTATTATAGTTTATAATTCATACTTCGTAGCAGAAAAAAAAATCCTACTTCTTTAACATTTGCATTATGTTTTCCCCCTTATCACCTGCCTCAAGGAAGCTGTTTTTCATCTAATAGACCTTGGGATTCTCAGGAATAAAGATAATGTCACTATATTGAACTCTATATACCTCGGTCTTAAACGCTTTTAAAAGAAACAATGCTAACACATTGTCATGTGCAGATAGTGAGAGAAGGAACAGAAATCACACATACTGGACCGGACCTTGATTTCCATTTAGTCAAGTGTTGACTAAATTGCATATCGGAATTGTATATAGAAGTAGTTTCAGTAAATGTGAATTGTATCCTAACAAACAGACAAGATGAGACACACATTCAACCATCTACGGGCACAATCCAGCCAAAATCTGACTCCCACATTTCTAAAAACCGGGTGTAATGGAACTATTAAAATGGAGAATGCTGGAGCCTGAGTGGCGTAGGAGGCTAATGCCTCCTACTAAGGCAGCATTTAACATCCAGCTGCCTGCAATTACTGCGAGTTCAATTCTCACCAGGCCCAAGGTCGACTCAGCCTTCCATCCTTTCTAAGGTGGGTAAATTGAGGACCCAGTTTGTGGGGCAATAAGCTGACTTTGTATAAATATACAAAAGTATGAAAGCTATTGCTTAACGCATTGTAAGCCGCCCTGAGTCTCCGGAGAAGGACGGCATATAAATCAAATTAAAAAAAAAAAGAAGCCAGATGTCCTAACCTCCAAGGAAATAAATTTGATCTAATGGTTAAGGTACCATGCTAGAAACCAGGAAACTGAGTTCTGGTGCTACCTTAGGCATCAAAACCAGCTGGGTGAATTTGGGCCAATCACCAGGAGATGGTGAGTTCTAGTCCCGCTTTAAGCCTGAAAGCTGATTGGATGATTTTGGGTCAGTGGCTCTCTGCTCAACACACCTCACAGGGATGTTGTTGTGAGGAAGACAGGGAGAAAAAGGAATCTTGGATATGTTTGCCATTTTGAATTATTTATATATAAAAAAATAAAGGCAGGGTAAAAACATATCTTAAAAAAAAAGATTAACTTAAAAGATTTGCAAGATCCATGGCCTTTTCAGAGCAACATTTCCTGCAGAAAAATCAGTGGGATATAAAATCCCTATTACAATTTAAAAGGTGAAGCATAAATGTATCTTTTATGTTCAAAAACAAATCTGTTTTTGCCAACCTCCTTGGTGGTGTAAGTCTAGTCGCTGATCCTGAAATTTAATTTATTTTGCCTCTGGGAGGCCTACTTGGATCCCACCATGTAGGGTTCCTGTCAGTGTTATTAGCATGGTAGGAAGCTTTAATTGGTTGAATGATTGATTATTCCATTAAAACTTTACAGTGATTAATCAATAGGGGGCAATTTGGTCTGGATGTTTGTGAATTAAGGGCCCTCCTGTTTTACTTTGGAGGCCATTCTTCTTTGTTATTTAAAAGGGAACAAGCTAAAATGTTTTAAAGACAACCTTCCCTTCAAAAAAAGAAGCATTGCCCACTTTTTAAGTTGCCCATTATCTGAAAGAGAGGTGAATAAAGTTGCAGCCCAGAGCATGTTTTATATATATATCTATATCTATCTATACCTATCTATATCATCTATATCTATATCTATATCTATATCTATATCTATATCTATATCTATATCTATATCTATATCTATATCTATATCTATATCTGTCTATCTGTCTGCCTGCCTGTCTGTCTGTCTGTCTGTCTGTCTTTGGTTATTTGGGTCTTTTCCCGCTTAAAATTGGAAGTGTCTTGGCGATGTTTCGACAAAGTTTCATTCGTCATCTTCAGGCTGGTATTCTTGGCTTTGCTCCTGGAAGCCAAGAACACCAGCCTGAAGATGACGAATGAGACTTCGTCGAAACGTCGCCAAGACACTTCCAATTTTACACGGGAAAAGACCTGAATAACCAAAGACCTACATACAAACACCTGCAAAAACCTCAGAAAACACATACACACTCACACAATATATACATATATATATATAAAATTTGATTTATATGCCGCCCTTCTCCGAAGACTCAGGGAGCCTTACAATGAGTTAAGCAATAGCCTTCATACTTTTGTATATTTATACAAAGTCAGCTTATTGTCCCCACAAACTGGGTCCTCAATTTACCTACCTTAGAAAGGATGGAAGGCTGAGTCAACCCTGAGCCTGGTGAGATTCAAACTGGTGTAATTGCAGACAGCTGGATGTTAATTACGGTGCTTAGTCTGCAGAGCTATCCAGGCTCTGTTTTGGTTTAAACCAGGGGTGAAATCCAGCAGGTTCTGGAGAACCGGTAGTGGAAATTTTGAGCAGTTCGGAGAACCGGCAAATACCACCTCTGACTGGACCCAGAGTGGGGAGGGAATGAAGAGTTTGCAATATTCTTTCCCCAAGAGTGGGGAGGGAATGGGGATTTTGCAGTATCCTTCCCCTGGAGTGGGGTGGAATTGGAGATTTTGCAGTATCCTTCCCTGACATGCTCACCAAGCCACACCACGCCCACCATGCCACGCCCACAGAACCGGTAGTAAAAAAAAATTGAATTTCACCACTGGTTTAAATCGATCAAGTTGCTGCGCTAAAACTTCTTGCAACGTGGCTGAGTCGGTGAATCCAATATTTTAATCAGTGAAAGCAAATGTTTAGTTGATTAACCAGCTGATTAAAGCTTAATGCATGCAATGTTAAATATAAAGTAAACAACCCTAAATAAGCTTCACAGCACAATTCAGCTTCATTTCCCAGTAATTATCAGGTTTTTTAAAACTTTAAACTGTCAGAAAACTGTGTTCAGATACAGCTGTAAACCACAAGCTAAAAAAAACAACATCTGTTAGTTTCAAGAAGCAGTTTCTAGGAACTTTCTCCTTCTCATCAAAAAGGGGGTCACAATTACGTTTTCTCATTTACATGAGCAAAAACTCATATGCATACCCCTTTGTTGTTAGATGTTTCAACAAAACCTGTTATCGGGTGCATTTTTTTTTTTAAACAAGGCAGCTCAATTGCAATACAAATGGAAAGTGACAATGATATTTAAGACGCTGACAGTTATAGTTTTTGCTGGGGCTCATTTGGATTTTAGGGATCATAAGCAGCAACATTAATTGAAATTAAGAAATATCATTTGATATGTCAGAACTGAACAGAATAGTTTAACCAGAATAGTCCTCTTTTAGACCAAGCTCCTCCTCAGGCAGGAAACTATACCATTTCAGACAAACGATTATCCAATCTCTTCTTAAAAACCCAGTGTTGGAGCATCCATAACTTCTGGAGGCAAGTCATTCCACTGGTCAATTGTTCTCACTGTCAGGAAATTTCTCCTTAGTTTTAGGTTGCTTCTCTGCTTGATTAGTTTCCATCCATTGCTTCTTGTTCTATCTTCAGGTGCTTTGGAGAACAAGTTGACCTCCCTCTTCTTTGTGGCAGCTCCTCAAATATTGGAACGCTGCTGTCATGTCACCCCTAGTCCTTCTTTTCTTTAAACTAGGTAAAGGTAAAGGTTCCCCTCGCACATATCTGCTAGTCGTTCTCAACCCTAGAGGGTGGTGCTCATCTCCGTTTCAATGCTGAAGAGCCAGCACTGTCCGAAGATGACTCCATGGTCATGTGGCCGGCATGACTAAATGCCAAAGGGGCACAGAACGCTGTTATCTTCCCACTCAAAGGTGGTTCCTATTTTTCTACTTGCATTTTTTTTGTGCTTTCGAACTGCTAGGTTGGTAGAGCTGGGACAAGTAACTAGAGCTCACCCCATTACGCGGCACTAGGGATTCCAACCGCTGAATTGCCAATCTTTTGATCAACGCTCAATGTCTTAGCTACTGAGCCACCACATGCCTTTTTTTCTTTAAACTAGACATACTCAATTTCAGCAACAGTTCTTTATATGTTTTAGCCTCCAGTCCCCTAATCGTCTTGTTTGCTCTTCTCTGCACTCTTTCTAGAGTCCCCATGTCTTTTTTACATTGCGGTGACCAAAACTGGATACAGTACTCCAAATGTGGTCTTACCAAGACATTATAAAGTGGTATTAACACTTCGCATGATCTTGATTCTATCCCTCTGTTAATGCAGCCTAAGACTGTGTTGGCTTTTTTGGCAGCTGCAGCACACCGCTGGCTCATATTCAAGTGATTGTCCACTGGGACTCCAAGATCCCTCATGTCATTTCAGAACTACATTAATAAGATGCATTGTACAGCTAGTCCTCAACTTGCAATCATTCATTTAGTGACCGTCTGAAGTTGCAACAGCACTGAAAAAGGGGATTTACAACTGGTTTTTGCACTTACGACTATAGTAATATCCCCATGTTCACAGGATAAAAATACAGGTGCTTGACAACTGCTATGCTTTTACAATGCTTGCAGTGTCTTATGAGTTTCTGACAAGCAAAATCAGTGGGGGAAAGTCAGATTTGCTTAATGACCACATCATTCACTTAACAACTGCAATGATTTGCTTAACAACCAGGGCAAAAAAGGTTGTAAAATTGGGTGCAACTACTTTTGTGCGTACTGTTGTGGTGCGGTGGTTAGAATGCAGTATTGCAGGCTAACTTTGTCCACTGTCAGGAGTTCGATCCTGGCTGGCTCAAGGAACTTGGCCTTCCATCCTTCCGAGGTCAGTAAGATGAGGATCCAGATTGTTTGGGGGCAATAGGCTGACTCTGTAAACTGCTTAGCGCACTATGAAGCGGTTTGTAAGTCTAAGTGCGATTCTGCTTAGCAACAGAAATTCAGATCCCAGTTATGGTTGAAAATCAAGGATTACCTGAGATCAAATAAAGGACACCACTAACCTTAAGTGTGGACTTTATTTGAAGTAACATGGACAGGACTGGAAATTCTCTCTTTTTAAAAATGCATACTATATTAGTCATTTGTGTTAGCAGAATATACCATCTTCATAATTAGAAACTTGAGGAAATGAATGCGGCATCAGCATACCTTGCCTGCTTCCTGACACAGAATGATTTCATTTTTTCTGGATTTCTATCTTGGTTCTGTCAGCAAGTTTGCTGTTGACTTGTAAGAGCCTTTCCCTTCACCTGCTGCACTAACGTAATGCCTTGTTTGCTGTACTAAAATATGAAGCGTTGCTAGGCTCTGCTTCACTCTTGGCTGGTTGTTGCTTGGCTAGAAGGAAGACACCTGTCTGCAGATACAGTGATTTCGTTGTGTAAAAAGGGGAAACACAGAAGATAAAAGCGTTCTTGCCATTCCTTTCCATGAATACAGTAACAGAACAACAGCGTTGGAAGGCACCTTTGAGGTCATACAGTCCAACCCCCTGCTCAACAGAAGACTCTATACCATTTCAGACAAATGGCTGTCCAGTCTCTCCTTAAAAGTCTCTAGTGATGGAGCACCCAGATCTTCTAAAGGCAAGCCATTCCACTGATTCTGTTAGGAATTTTCTCCTTAGTTCTAGGTTGATTGATAATCTTTGATTAGTTTCCATCCATTGTTTCTTGTTCTGCCTTCAGGTGCTTTGAAGAATAGCTTGACTCCCTCTTCTTTGCAGCAGTTCCAGATACTGGAACACTGCTATCATGCATTCCCTAGTCCTGACAGTAAAGATAATTAACCAGCTTGCCTTCAGAAATCGTGGGCGCTCCATCACTGGAGTTTTTTAAGAAGAGACTGGACAGTCACTTGTCTGAGATGCTATAGCTCAGTGATGGCTAACCCTTTTGGTATTGCGTGCCAAAAGGGGGGGTTGCACGGGGGGGTTGCACGGGGGGGGGTGTCGCATGCGTGCCCACACCCATAATTCTATGCACCCCACCCCCTGTGCCCCCACCGCACTCCTCCCACTTTTGGCACGCGACGGCATGGTGGGCCCATTTTTTGCCCTCCCCAGGCTCCAGAGGCTTTCTAGGAGCCTGGGGAGGGTGAAAATGGCCTTCCCCACCCACCTCAAGACCCTTCCTGGCCCATTTGCTGACTTCCGGTGGGCCAGGAAGGCCCGTTTTTCTCTCTTCAGGCTTCAGAGCCTTTCTACGAGCCTGGGGAGGGTGAAAATGGCCTCCCACTCTCCCCCTGGAGATCCTCCAAAGCCTGGAAATGGGCCATTTGTCAACTTCCGGTCCCACCAGAAGTTGGCAAACAGGCTGATTCTGGCCTCCGGAGGGCCTCGGGGGTGGTGGTGGTGTAAGGATGGCAATTTTCACCCTCCCCAGGCTCCTAGAAAGGCTCTGGAACCTGGGGAGAGCAAAAAAGAGGCCTTCCCCACCCCCATGAGGCCGTCTGGAGGCAGGAAACAGCCTGTTTCCCTACTTCTAGTAGGCCCAGAAGGCCCGAAAATCAGCTGAGCTCGTGTGCCCACTGATATGGCTTCGCCTGCCACCTGTGCCATACGTTTGCCATCACGGGTATAGGTTCTCCTGCTTCAGCAGGGGGCTGGACTAGAAGACCTCCAAGGACCCTTCCAGCTCCTGTTCCGTTCGTTCCATTGCCCAATTCCAGCAACCCCTTCTTCATATCTTTTAGCTCTAATTATCTTAGTTGCTCTTTTCTGCATTTTTTCTAGATTCTCAACATCTTTTTTATGTTGTGGTGACCAAAAGTGGATGCTGTATTCCAAGTGTGAATACTGTATTAGAATATACAACTTCACCCGTTAAACATTCTCTTGTACACAATAACTGTGTGACAGAAACTCTGCAGAAATTATTTCAGCAAACATCACCTCAATTTTTTTCTGACTTCTGAGCAAACAAATCCACTTTTCATCACCCATATCTTTTCTAAACTTGTTCCACAGCCATCCTGCCCTGAATACTAAAATACGATTGTTAGCTAAGTTGGGAGAGAAATATTTGCTTCACTAACTTTCTGATAGGAATAACCATTTTGCTCCCCAAGGTTTCACTTGCACATATTTTATCATGACTTCTGAACTTGGTGAACATTAATCCAGGTTTATTTATTTATTTAGCGTATGGCTGGTCACACACAGTATTAAAACACTTCATTAATCCAGAAATTTATTTAGAATGCATTGAAAGAAAAGAGAGATAAGGGACAAGGCACCCACGTGAGCAGATTTGATTTTACGACCATTTTTATGGTGGCCATTAAGGGAACACATGATTGTTAAGTGAACCATGTATGACTTCATGAAGTCATAAATGCAATGCTATTGTCCCAAATCAACATTTTTTGCTGAAAACACAGCAAAAAACCATCACAACTCGCATTCATATGACCGTGGGATGCTGCAACCAGCTATTAATGTGATCTGGCTGCCAAGCACAGCACAATGGCTGGCAGTGCATTACAGGCCATAAAGCATCCTTTCCGAGGTCGTCGTAACTCTGAACCATCATTAAATGACTGGTTATAAATTGAGGACTGCCTATACCTGTGATGGTGAACCAATGGCACATGTGCCACAGGTGGCACATGTAGCCATAGCGGTGGGCACGCGAGCTCAGCTTCAGTGCGCATGCCTGTGCCGGCCAACTGATTTTTGGGGCTTCTGGGCTTCTGGGCCCACCAGAAGTCGGGGGGTGGTGGGGAAGGCTGTTTTCGCCCTCCCCAGACTCCTAGAAAGGCTCTGGGGAGGCCTACTTTTATGTAGAATTGTATAGTACACACATGCGCGACCCCCACGCTCCTGGCATGTGATGGCAAAAGGTTAGCTATCATTCGCCAATACATTTGGCAACTCCACTCCCTGATTATTCCTTCTTCAGTGACACCTACCAGTAAGAAATGCAACTACAATCATTTTCATTCTACTGCTTATAGTAGGAAGAAAAGCACATTGTGGGTAGATAGACCTCAAAAACATTGGGGGAGGGGCAGGGATGGGCTGCTGGGGGTTTGCAGCGGTTCGGGAGAACCTCTAGCTAAGATTATGTGCAGTTTGGAGAACTCTCAAATCCCACTCCTGGCTGGCCCCGCCTGCCAGCCATGCCCCTCCCGTTCCAAGAGTCCCCACATGACCCATTTTGGATGCAGATAAGTGCAGGATGCACACGGAGGCTCGGGGAGGGTGAAAAATGGGCCTACTGGAAGTTTGGGAAAGCCGGAAACAGGCCCGCTTCTGGCCTCCAGAGGGCTTCTGGAGCCTGGGGAGGCCATTTTCGCCCTCCCGAAGGCTCAAGAAAAGCCTCTGGAGTTTTCGGGCAAAAATGCCTCCCCTCCTCTGGTGCAGGAGGCTGACTAAGCCACGCCCACCATGGCCACGCCTACCCAACAACCAGGCAGAGAACCTCTTGCTAAAATTTTTGAAGCCCATCCCTGGGGAGGGGAGAGAAAATGATAGCAGGTGGGGTGGGCCAATCCCATTGGGAGAAGACAGTTCGTCAGGTAACCCAGAATCACACCATGGTTGCTACATGTCTATGGAGATTCTCCGTCATCCAGGTCATGATTGTCCCAAAGGTGCTTTTTTTTCCTCAAAAGGGAACTGGACTTTCTGGTTTTGCTTTGAAGATGTTTTGCTTCTCATCCAAGAAGCTTCTTCAGCTCTGACTTTCTCATCATCCAGTTAGAGCTGAAGAAGCTTCTTGGATGAGAAGCAAAATGTCTTCAAAGAAAAAAACAGTTGGCACTTGAAAAAAAAAACCACTTCTGGGACATGGTGGCTACAGTTCCTTGGCCATGGAAACTGGCATGGTTGAGGGAATGATGGGATCCTAAAGGACCAAATCTTGTAAATTTAAAACAAGACCCAATTTTGAGGGAAAAAATGTATGTTGCATGACTCAGACATGCTGTGGTTCTTCTCTCTCTCTCTCTCTCTCTCCATTTCTCTCTCATCATCTATCTTTCTATCTACCCCTCCAACCCTCCAACCCTCCATCTATCCATCTATCCATCTCTCACTCTCATCTCTCTCTCTCTCTCTCTCTCTCTCTCTCTCTCTATCTATCTATCCCTCCATCTACCCATCCCCCCACTCTCATAGATCTATCTATCTATCTATCTATCTATCTATCTATCTATCTATCTATCTATCTATCTATCTATCTATCTATCTATCTATCTATCATCTTTTATTGCTTTTAACCTTGTAAGCCTCGTGGCGAGATGTGCGGCAAATAAATCTAATAAATAAATAAATAAGAACCAATAAACACATAAAATCTCTTCTGTTGCTGCTCTTCCCCTTTCACACTATAAGACTTTTAACAGGTAGTCCTCAACTTACAGCAGTTCATTTAGTGATCGTCCAAAGTTACAGCGCCACTGAAAAAAAGTGACTTTTGACGGTTTTTCAGAGTTTTGCAGCATCCCCATTCAAAATTCAGATGCTTGGCAACTGGTTCATATTTATGACCGTTTCTGTGTCCAAAGGTCGTGTGATCCACTTTTGTGACCTTCTGACAAGGCAAGTCAATGGGGAAGCCAGATTCACTTAACAGCCGGGTTACTAACTTATGAACTACAATGATTCACTTAACAACCAAGGCAAGATAAGTTGTAACATGTCTCACTTAACAACAGAAATTTTGGGCTCCGTTGTGGTCATAAGTCAAGGATTAACTGTATATCCTCAAGAGGCATTTATTCCACTGTGTGATTTAAATGGAGCCATCATAGATATATTTTTCTTTTCCAAGAGAGAAAGAAAAAAAGTCTTCTCAAAGTTAACTTAAGTTCAGACATGAAAGTACAAAAACAGAATGTTCTACTGCCGTTCCATTATGATTTCACGTATATATTTGAATTCTGGAAGCTGATTAATTTTTATCACCGTGATAAATATTGATTCTGAAGAGTTCTTGCTTGGTTTGTTCTGTTCCTTTTCTCAAAAGGAGACAACTGAACCTACATTAATTTAAGAAGCATTAAGAATTCACTTTGGATCCTTCATTTTAATTACTTAAACCAACACAGTTCTCTAAGGTATTTCTCCCCTTAATAACTTCTGACTTGTGCAATATATGAAAAGTAAAATTAATGCTAAATATTTTATAATCCATACATAAGGATCTCTCTCCACCAAAACATTTGCTAAAATACATTTTTATATAAATTAAATTCATAATATTAGCCACTGCTGATTAAGTTATGCATTATTGTAGTGAGATAGAAAATTGTGTCATCCAACAATTCCATTTTAGGTTGCCGTGCTAGCTGCAGTTTTGTTATCTACAATGTCATTAACTGCAGTAGATATAGAATGTAAGCTTTACGTATGTGCTTTTATATCAATAAGTTTTGGAGAACAATACTGATTATCAATCTTGCACATGTGCTTAATTGCCCAGGGAAATGAAAGATTCTGACTTCATATGATTGTCTTCTTCTTACTTCTTTTATTTCCTGCCTCATTGAAAATGAGCCAATACTGAAGCTATATTTACACCCAGACAAAATTTTATACTTTAACATCCATTCACTCAGAGTAGCTGCGACCCAACTCCTGAATCAAGCTGGACTCCAGATAGCTCACAATACAAAGCAAAATATTTTGCACTATTCTTAGCCACTGACATCACTGTTGCACTGGGAACACCCAGTTGGGGTTTCCTTTCATGTCCCTAGCAGGAGCAGGAGTGAAGGACAAGAGCTCAACCCCACTCCAAGGCAATGCTTGGGTCTCAAACGTGGCCTTGCTAATCTCCTGCCCAGCTTTCCAACCACTCAAGCTCCCATGATCTACAAGGCAACATTAAAAAAATGACAAATAAACAGGTAGCAGATCCAAATCAATGAGTAAAACATATACCAATTAACAGAGAATATTTATAGCTCAGGGTTGAAATGAGGGGTCCTTGGTACTCTCAGAACTTGGTTATTTTCTTGTAACATCATCATGGCTAGTACTAGACATCAGCTATCAGAGAACATTAAGGATCCCTCACTCACATATACACCAAACAGGGGCAACAATCACTCTATCTCATAGTTTGGGAGAAGAGTCAGGTTTTTAAGGCCCTTGGAATCCAGAGTGGGAACCATCTGGATTCCAAGGAAATCTTCAATCTCAGGAACTTTGAGAGAGTCAGAGAAATTTTGCTAGTGCAGATGAGAAAGTAAATTTCTTTTGCAGTTCCTTTATTTTTTTTTTTTATATCCAGAATCAAACTATTAAACTTTCCCTGAAAGTTGACCACCTTGGCAACACACATATTTGGAGGAAAATATTCTCTTTTAGAGGAATGGGGTGGCTCAGTGGCTAAGATGCTGAGCTTGTCGTTCGAAAGGTCGGCAGCTCAGCGGTTTGAATCCCTAGTGCCACGTAATGGGCTTAGCTCCTGTGACTTGTCCCAGCTTCTGCCAACCTAGCAGTTTGAAAGCACATAAAAAAAATGCAAGTAGAAAAATAGGGACCACCTTTGGTGGGAAGGTAACACCTTCCGTGCGCCTTTGGCATTTAGTCATGCTGGCCACATGACCACAGAGACGTCTTCGGGCAGCGCTGGCTCTTCGGCTTTGAAATGGAGATGAGCAGTGCCCTCTAGAGTCGGGAATGACTAGCACATATGTGCAAGGGGAACCTTTACCTTTTTACTCTCCTTTATCCAAAAGTAAACTTTTTAATGCATTTGAGATGGATCAGAGCCAAGAAACCTTACCGGATGAGCAGTCGGAGCCTGTCCACTTTGGGTCACAACTACACAGTCCTGTCTCCAGGACAAAAGTGCCATGGCCGGAACATTGTTCTTGACAGATGGGAAGTGATGTTTCACAGTTGACACCACCCCAGCCCATGGAACAGTGGCATTCTCCTTGGACACAGACTCCATGACCAGAACACATAGGGTCTAAGCAGTCCTCTGGAAGATAAAATAGGGAAGCAAGGACATGAAATAGCCAACAGAAATCAGGTAAAAGTATCCTAACGTTTTCAAGGATAAGGTTGAAGACAAACACACCCTTCCTTTGAAGCTTCAGATTGTCAAACTGTAAAGCAAACTATGTTACGACTAAGGAATGAAGGAAGGTTTAGCAGGGTCCAGACCTTCTGTATATACATAATTTTGTATTTATTTATTTTGTCATGTTTATATACTGTATATTGGGGGCGGTGACTCTTTGAGAGCTGTATGCAACAAAATTTCATTTTAAATTATGCTGATTACTGTACATTCAAAGTGACAATAAATTTCCTCTCCTCTCCTCTCCTCTCCTCTCCTCTCCTCTCCTCTCCTCTCCTCTCCTCTCCTCTCCCCTCCCCTACCCTACCCTACCCTACCCTACCCTACTCTATTCTTCAGTGTTTAGTAGGGTCCAGACATTCAGTCAGAACTTTCATAGCATTAACTCTCACCAACCCCACGCAGTTGGGTGGATCTGAAGGAATTACAACAGCTTCTAAGATTGCTGATGTCTTTTACCCAACAGATTAATCTGTGTAAAGTTTTTGCTATCAGTAGAAACACAGTAATTCTTCAGTTAGAAAATTACTTTCTCCATTTGTTGGAAATCATACCAAGAGGAATTTTAACACTCAAACAGTTTTGGAATTAACATGTTTAATTCCAAATAAGTAATGGCTCCATATTAGCTATATTCATCTCATGGTGAGATGGACAGCAAATAAATTTAATACATAAATTAAATTAAATAAACAAATATTGCTTTTATTTTAAGCTGCTAATTCATTTTTCAAACATTTTTTTGTATCCTATGTAAGTGGAGTGAATGTTTAACTTTCTTTCCTTTAAGAACAAGAAAAAAAGGAAGGCAGTAAAAGTCATGATTGAACAGGATGCTGGATTTTATCAGCGGGCAGAAGTTTCCAGCAGGAATCATTCCACATTCAGAATAGCACATTTGGGAGGTACAGGCAGTCTTTGATTTATAACAGTTTATTTGGTGGCCATTCAAAGTTACAACGGCACTGCAAAAAGTGACTTATGACCATTTTTCACACTTACACACATTTTTCACCACTGCAGTATTCCCGTGGTCATGTGATCAAAATCTGGATACTTGGCAACTTGCACATAATTATGGATGGTTGCAGTGTCCTGGGGTCATGTGATTACTTTTTGTGACTTTCTGATGAGCAAAATCAATGAGGAAGCCAGATTCACGGAACAGCGTTACTAACTTAATAAGTGCAGTGATTCACATAACCACTGAGGCAGGAAAGGTCACTAAATGGGGCAAGACTCATTTAACAAATTCTCGCTTAGCAACATCAATTTTGGGCTCAATTGTGGTCTTAGGTCAAGGACTATCTGTAGAATTCAAGGCCCGAGGGCCAGATTCGACCCATGGGGTGCTTAGATCTAGCCTGAGGGGCCACCCTGGAAACAGTGAAGGACTGACCCGTGGGGCCTCTGCCAGTGAAAATGGAGCATGGGAGGGCCGCAGGCAGCCCTTGCAAGCTCTATTTTCACTGGTAGACAGCTTGGGCCACCACAGGCGCCCCCGACATGAGTGATGTTGAGCTGGCCACACTCAATTTGGCCACACCCACCCTGGCCCCCCGAGGTCAAACACAACCCTGATGCGGCCCTCAATGAAATCAAGTTTGACACCTCCGCTGTATAACATCTCATGAGAAAGCCTTTTGCACACCCCTTTTGGCCCTCAGTGAGATGACTTTTTAAGTACTGATCCTTTTGACACTTACAAATAGTTTTTGTTCCAAGAACAAAAAAGAGACCAACCTTCTTCGCATATCTCTCCTTTATAACCTGGGACGCAAATGCAGATTCCCATGATACATGTGCCGTGACCAAAACAGGTGGGGTCGATGCACTGCTCCTCTGGGACATCACATTCGGCTCCCTTCCACCCATTGCGACAAACACAGTGACCCTGTTCGTATTCCCCATTTCCGCTGCATAAAACTGGGCAGGAATCTGTGGAAGGAAGATGCAACTCGGCGTTAATCATCGGCATCAGTTCATGTCCTCCTCCAAGAAGCTTCTGCAGTTCTAATGTTCACAGAGAAGTGAAATGTTTTCAAAGGAAAAAAAAAAAACCCACCAAGGAAGTCCAGTTGCCTTTTGAAAAAAAAAAAAGCATTTTTGGGACAACCGTAATTGGGATGATGGAGCATCTCTTTTTTAATATATGTATGTATGTATGTATGTAGGTCTTTGGTTATTTGGGTCTTCTCCCGCGTAGAATTGGAAGTATCTTGGCGACGTTTCAATGAAGTCTCATTCGTCTTCTTCAGGCTGGTGTTCTCAGCTTCGTGCTCCTCCTGGAAGCACGAAGCCGAGAACACCAGCCTGAAGATGACGAATGAGACTTCGTCGAAACGTCGCCAAGATACTTCCAATTCTACGCGGGAGAAGACCCAAATAACCAAAGACCTACATACAAACACCCGCGAAAACCTCAGAAAAACACACACACACACACACACACACACACATATATTTAAATATACGTAAGTATTGAATACATGAACAGTGTGGCATCTGGGTATCGTTAGTTTTGATACAAAATAATATTGATAGTTACATTAATCATATCATGTTTCTTTGAAAATAAGACTCTGTCTTATATTTTTTGAACCCTGAAATATGCAGTTGGCCTTATTTTTGAGGAGGTCTTATTATTTTGGGGTGCATGGTGCAAGACAGGGCTCCTTGTGTCATCTTACCTGATTTCCAGCTCTGTCTCCCTAACCCTAACCAGAGAAAATGGCAGGGACCGGCTGCACATGCATTTAAATATTTTTGGGAAGGGCTTATTTTAGTGCATGTGCTCAAAAGCCTGATTGGGCTTATTATCAGGGGATGTCTTATTTTCGGGGAAACAGAGTACTCACATAATTATAATAATATTATAGATACTAAAATTAAAGTTATTAACATGTTAGTATTTGCTTCACCATGTATATAATCCTTCATCATTTAATTATTCAATATGTTAATACACAATATTAATAACCATAGTAATATTATTTAAGTATACATAATAAAATCACCTTTCAACCTCTAATCTTTGCATCTACATATTAATTTTAAAATATTATGCATAATAATATTTTACTCCTTTCTAGTTTCTACCTCTATTCTAATTCTTAATAGAATAAATCTTATATTAGGAGGTATTCTATTCCTATCCAGGGATGATGGAGCATCTCTAGAGACATGTAGGAATGTTTGTATACTTGAGTGAGCGTGTTCAGTTTCAAAGCCGTACCTCGTGCGCAATCAGGACCGAGGAATCCTGGGAAACAGTGGCAGTGGCCAGAAATGCATTCTCCGTTCCCATTGCAGTTAGTAGAACAGTCATCCATGACTTCTGTTCACAGAAAGACCAAAACAGAAAACAACAACAACAAAAAATTCATACTGGGTGTGAAAGCTACCTTCCCAAACAAGGCATAGTACACCATACAATCATTTGGCAGGCGATGGCAACGACTAATCCCATTCCTAGTACTCTGAACCATTGTAAATTAAGGCAGGGATTCTCCAACCTATGGGCTGAAGTCCACTACCAGGCTGTGGCCTATTCGCAACTAGGCCGCATGAATGGCGGGACCACTCAGCTCAACTCATTCAAGCAGCAGGCACCTGCCCTTCACACAAAAGCATCCCCTCTTCCCTCTCCGACCAACCCAGAAAGGTTGGGGAATGCTGAATTAAGGTATCTCTCCAACAATGGGTAAATATATTGTCTCAACATATAATCAGGGATGGGCTGCTGGGGGTTCGCAGCAGTTTGGGAGAACCTCTAACTAAGATTTTGTGCAGTTCAGAGAACCCCCAAATCCCACTTCTGGCTGGCCCCGCCCACCCCTCCCCTCCCAGGAGTCCCCACACAGCCCATTTTGGATGCAGGTAAGTGCAAGGCGTGCACAGAGGCTCAGAGACGGTGAAAAACGGGCCTACTGGAAGTTCAGGAAGGCTGGAAATGGGCCCGTTTCTGGCCTCCAGAGGGCCTCCAGAGTCTGGGGAGGCCGTTTTTATCCTCCTGGAGGCTCAAGAAAAGCCTCTGGAGCAGCCCAGGAAGGGCAAAAATGCCCCTCCCGCTGTGGTGAAGGAGGCCAACTAGGCCACACCCACCATGGCCATGCCCACCCAGCAACCAGGCAGAGAACTCCTTGCTAAAAATATATGCCACCCCTGCATATAATGGCTTGGTTGTCTCAGCCATTAACTTTCGCAGTTTTAATTCTAACCTAACTTTGGTCCTCACTCTATATTTAAGAGGTCCCTAAAGGGATAGGCATAAGTGCCCTGGTGTGTGTATCACCCCTGTCACATTTTGATTTTCTTATTTTCTTTGTTTCAATTTGTTTGACAAATAAAATGAATACATTTTGCCCAAATTTGCAAATTTGCAATGGAGTACGCCAATGGGCTGTGTGTATTTGTATGTTTGTGTGTGTGTGTGTGTTTTCTCATCTGGTTCCTTCTGTTAAGGAAAATGACTAACCATCCAGAGCTGTTCTGTGCAACATGGGCAGAGTAGTCCTGCAGGGACTTACTGTTGCTTCTACTACCCTGACAGGACACTGGTGAAACTTGTAAGCAAAATGCCACTTTTTTTTTTATTTCCCCTAAAATATGGATTGGTATGATCATCAAGGACCTCAGAGAGATCCTCCTCTTTCATTTAGACCAGGAGTGTCAAACTGGATTTCTTAGAGGGACAGATCAGCATTGTAGTTCTCTTCCATGAGCCAGTGGGGAGAGGGGGTGTGTGAGACAGGATAGACACCTCTTGAAGTATCCAGCTGACCAAAAACGGGCCATGTGGAGGCCTCCCACACGGCCCGTTTTTGGCCAGTAGAGTGTTGCAGGAGGCAGGGGAGGCCAAAAACGGGCCATGTGGGGCTGCACATTGCCTGTTTCGGCCAGCAGATGCACTGCAGGCTGTTCCTTTGATATTTCCAGGCCAGCCCTGTGGGCCAGGTTTAAGCACCCCGCAGGCCAGATCCAGCCTGTGGGCCTTGAGTTTGACACCCCTGATTTAGTCCAATGAATTTCAAGCTAATTCCAGAGGTTAAGACTGGAAATTTGTCTTTCAAAGATCTAGTATCTATCTCACTGAGCATTCCTATCTTTCCAAAAAGCCAACAAAACCCACCCATGCACTTTCTAATGGAATCACGACAATGACTACAGTTGCAACTCTCCAGACATTTAGGAAGCCAGCTTGGTTCACTATAGTGGTTCAGGTAGAGCATGCAGCATTATTGGGGTCTTTTACAAGCCAGAATCATAAACCAGGATTTCGTGGATAATGAATTCTGCTTGGCTTGAAGCGACCATCCATGATTCTCAGATACAGCTGAAATTTTAAGAATCCTTGTACATGGAAAGCGCAGATAATCGAGAATGGAAGCTTCACATTTCATCTGAACATATTCTGCTGTCTTTTGCAACCAAGCATTCCTATTTAATCTTAAACTCCATGCTACTGAGACCATCAGAAAAATCTGAATGTTCCCATGCTACTGTATAACTGCATTTCAGAATTTCACGTTCCCAACTAATCTGGAAAGAAAATCAAGTTGTGACTGGCAGGTGGGCTCTTTCTTCTGTGAAAAAGTAACTGAGTTTATATATCGTGCTAAGCAGTTTCAATTTGTTCTTTTAAAAATAATCTGGTTTAGTCAAAGTATAAATCCTGCCAATTGTAATTATTCATGCTAACCTTGTTTATATAAACTGATTCAGAGCCTTTCCCAACCTAATAAACCCCAAATATGTGGAGCTGATGAAATAATGATCACACACATTGTTGTGGCCTGCCAGCGGCCAGCAGATCTGGCAGCAGATTCAGACAGTGAGGAGGTTGGGGAAGCACATGGGCCAGTCCTTGAGTCTGGGGAAGGCTTGGATGAGGGCTCTCAGTTGGAGGCAGAGAGGGAGCCAAGGCCATCTGGTAGGAACAATTAAGAAAAAAGGGTCGACTTGGGGAGTAAGGCTTGGAGATGATTGCCCTTCCCATAACTCATAAAAGAGAAGCGAACGGGATGTGAGCTTTTGCAGGAAGCAATTAGTTCATCTGGTCACTAAAGCTCTGGGAAAGTTCTGTTTGACTCTGTGCTAAGTTTGGCCTTGCCTTGCATGCGTCAATTAGTTCTCTGGCAGCATTCCAAGGGAGATAAGGTGGGTGTTCGTAAACACACCCCTGATAGACTGTTTATCCCTTGCAGACTGTAATTGAAAGTAATTTATAGTCGTATAAATAAAAGAGGTTTTGGGGACTAAGACTTTGCTTCATGCTTTCTAAGGAAGCCTAGGTCAGAACATATATATCTGGAACATACGGATGTGCTGAGACCCTACTGTCTCCATCAAATCTATGAGAAAAAAAAATATATGAACTCTTACCAATTGCTGTGGTCAGCATAAGCACTTGCTCCACTTTCTTGCCATCGTTGTAAAATGCCATGTGCCACGCTCCTTGGTCCATATATTCTATGAAACCAGTTTCTTGCATGGACATTAAAATTAGATTCCTGGGCCCCTGGTGAGATTCTTCAAAATGTCTTGGTTCTTGTTTAATTAGCTGTTTTCCATCCATTAGTTTTACAAAGTCAAACTGAAACAGCACAGATTACAGAAATGATCAAATGAATTCTTATTGCCTTTCATCTCAGAGGAATCCTTTATTTATTTATATTCCATTCCTTTTCTCCTTGACAAAGCGTTGCCTCTTCAAAGTTAGTTCCAAAACCCAAGCTAAACTTAGTTTAAGTTCACCAATTCCTTCCATGACCATTAAAAGGAGGCTGTTTTAATGTTTTGTGATTTAGAGACGAATGATCTGACTTTGATTGAAGCGTGGACGTATTTGAACAAGTATTTTAATCAGTTGGCAGATTTGGGCATAGAACATTATTCTTCACCAGAAATTACAAACCTTCCGTGCTGGTCACCAATAAAGGTTCTTGCTCTACAATCAACTAGCACTTAAGATTTACACTATATACCACTTCACAGTGCATTGCAGCCATCAATAACAAGAAATTTTCTGACAGTGAGAGCAATCAACTAACGGAACAGAAGTTGCCTTCAGAAGTTGTGGGAGCTTCATCCCTGGAAGCTTTCAAAAAGAGACTGGACTGCCATCTGTCAGAAATAGTATACTCTGGTTTTAGTTTTTTAAAGCATTTTTTTACTACCGTTTCGGGCAAATAGGTAGTAAACAATGCTTTAAAAAGTAAAAAAAAAAGTTGTCCATGCCCACCCAGTCACATGACCCTCCCACCAAGCCACACCCACCAAGCCATGCCCTCAGAACAGGTAGCAAACATTTTTGCATTTCACCACTGGTGTAGGGTCTCCTGCTTGGGTGGGGGATTAGATTAGATGATCTACAAGGTCCGTTCCAACTCTGTTAATCTAGAAGCTGTTTACAGAGTCAGCATATTGCCCCTACCAATCTGGGTCCTCATTTTACTAATCTTGGAAGGATGGAAGGCTGAGTCAACCTTAAGCTGATCAGGACTGAACCTCTGACAGTGGGCAGAGTTAGCCTGCAATTCTGCATTCTAACCACTGCACCACCATAGCTCTTCTTTTATCTAACTCTTAATATTCTGCTCTCAACATAGGGATTCTAGAGAGATATTCATTTCTCCAGTCTTGAAGAAGTTTCCCAACATGGGGTGTGATTTCTACTTATTGTTATTCTACTTCTTTCAGATCCGAACTCAAAAATATCCTCCCAAGTTGTCCAGTTTTGTGCTACCATCTGTACAATCCTTTGCACTATCAATTAAGTTCGGGCACTTAGTTATTTGTCGCTTTTATGACTTATGTTCCCATTTATTTTTAGATCTCATTTTGCTCAATGTATTTCTGTTTTATGTATCAGTTCTACCATTAGATATTTTACTGTACAGGTAGTCCTCAGGTTAGAACTATTTATTCAGGGATCTTTCAAAATAATGACAGGGAATAACTGCAACCAATTTTTGAAATTTGGACCCCTGCAGTGTTCCCATGGTCACATGATAAAAATCTGCATGCTTCATGTCCAGCCTTCATTTATCATTGGTTTTAATGTGGTTTTAACTGTGAGAGGGATCTTGGAGTCTTAGTGGACAACCAGCTAAATGTGAGCCAACAATGTGTGGTGGCAGCGAAAAAAGCCAATGCAATCCTAAACTAAAACTCCTAAAAGATCAAGTGAGGTACTAATACCACCCTATAAAGCCTTAGTAAGACCACACTTAGAATACTGCATCCAGTTTTGGTCACCACACTATAAAAAAGATGTTGAGACTCTAGAAAAAGAGCAGAGAAGAGCAACCAAGATGATTAGGGGACTGGAGGCTAAACATAAGAAGAACAGTTGCAGGAACTGGGCATGGCTAGTCTAATGAAGAGAAGAACCAGGGGAGACATGATTCCAATATTTGAGGGGCTGCCACAGAGAGGAGGGTGTTAAGCTATTTTCCAAAGCACCTGAAGGCCAGACAAGGAATAATGGATGGAAACTGATCAAGGAGAGATTCAACCTGGAAATAAGGAGAAATTTTCTGACAGTGACAGCCATCAACCAATGGAACAGAAGTTGCCTTCGGAAGTTGTGGGAGCTTCATCACTGGAGACTTTCAAGAAGTGACTGGACTGCCATCTGTCAGAAATGGCATAGGGTCTCCTGCTTGGGCAAGGGGTTGGACTAGATGACCTACAAGGGTCCTTCCAATTCTGTTAATCTGTAAATCTGTAATGTCTTTTTATGCTTTAACTATATATGTAACTGTAAGTCATCCATAGTTACCCTATGGTAAGATGGGTGATCAATAAACAGGTGGAGAAGTCCTGTTTTCTCCTGTTAGTGCAAGGACAGTCTGCAGACCATGGAGAAGGGGATGGACAAGGCACAGTGCGTTCTGATGATAGTTGAAGCAGGAGTGGAGACTACCTTGGCAAATGGGGTGTCAGGTCTCATATATTCCTATCGGGACAGTGGGAGTGGGGAGGCTTAGGGTCTCTGTATGGGGTTTCTGTTTCTATTTCTTGAATTGCTTTACTGTAACTTTCGGGACATTGAGCAGCTGCCTTATTAACATGGCCACGCTCACCCAGCCAGTCATTAGGGCAGGGAACCGGTTGTTAAATTATTTGAATCCCACCACTGCATTAAGGGGTTAAAACCTAAAAACTACCTGTATATGGCCTTAGTGGGGTGATAAACCGATTTGATTTCCTCTCTTATCTTAGAAAGAAGTAAAGCTCTGAACTTTGCATGCTGAAGGCTTTAGGTTCACAAACATTCTGGAAACTTTACATTTCTCTTTGAGAAACTGTAGTCCAGAAAACACAGCAGACAGTTCAACGGCCAGATGCAAAGTGGCAGATATTGCTTGCATAAGAATCCATGAGCTAATTTCCACCACATTTATGTAACACTAGACTGCTTATCATTTCATCCGTAGGGCTGGGATAAAGGGAAAAGTGAGACGATTTAGCAAGGACAATTTGTGTGCCCCAATTTTTGTTTAATATCCTAAAAATAGACAGATTAAGTCAGGCAGAAGCTTCGACTCATTTTTTATCTGTTAACATAGAAGCAAAACATGAAAAACCATGCTGCGTTATTTTAAAAAACATTTTTGGGGAAACTTGCTCAAAGCTTGTATGTCCTTAAAGTGCTCCCTGATCACTCTTGTCATTCCATGGCTATTTTTTTTTTCAAAAAAAGGCAATTGGCAATTAACAATTTACATCAAGTTATTTTTCTTGGGCACACATACTGCCCAAAAGGCAGAAGAGCATATGGTCTTGGAGAAGCAGCTGGGGGACAACATGGAAACTATTTATTTATGAAGACACAAAAAGATAAATGTAGATATTCAGGGAACAAAGATTTCTCACCCTCAGAGAGTTCAAATCTAAAGACGGGTATGAATCTTTATCCTTTATTTCTAACACAAAAACAAACAATAAAGGCAAATCTCTTTTTCTTTTAAACGCTATGCAATATTCTTTCGAAAGGCTGTCAAAAGGTGTTAATTAAATGAGGATGATTCACTGCTCTGGTGAAAGTTTATATGGGTTTATCTATGAACAAAAGTCAGGTTGTAGATATTTCTGGGACTGTTTGCAATTCACCCCAGCAGGTAGTAATAACTATCATAAGGTATTCTAAATATGGGGGGCAAAAATAATTTTTCTTTAGACTTTTCTCTAAAGCAGGGGTCTCCAAACTTGGCAGCTTTAAGACTTGTGGACTTCAACTCCTTGTTGAAGACTTATGGACTTCCAACTCCCAGAATTCTCCAGTCAGCATAGCTGGAGAATTCTGGGAGTTGAAGTCCACAAGTTTTAAAGCTGCCAAGTTTAAAGACCTCTGCTCTAAAGTGTAAAGAAAAATTTAGAGAAAAGAAGGATTGGGGTGACATGATAGCAATATTTCAGTATTTGAAAGGCTGCCACAAAGAAGAGGAGGGTCAACTTATTTTCCAAAGCACCTGAAGCCAGGCCAAGAAACAATGGTTGGAAACTAATTAAGGAGCAATGTGGAATTAAGGAGAAACTTCCTAATATTGAGAACAATTAACCGGTGGAATGGCTTGCCCTCAGAAGTTGTGGGTGCTTTATCACTGGAGGATTTTAAAAACAGCCTATTTTAAAAAGGTCCCTTACAGGTCTATCTGAATTGAAATTCAAAATCAAGCGACTGTCTACTGTTTAATAAAATTATAGTTCGAACATTTACTGTGTTTCATAGCTCTGGCAAAATTCTTTTCCTCCTTGCATGCTTACATAAAATGAAGGGAAAAAAATCTCAATTGTTAATAAAGAATAATAAAAAAGAAGACTCCATTAGTTCAGAAGACACTGAAAAGAAAGGTTGTTCTTGAATAAGCCATTTAAGAGTGAACCTCACTATTATTTTGGAGAGCACAATGCACTGTGAAATAGCTAACATTTTAAAAGGTAGGCAAAATGACAATACCTGGGTGTGAGTGGGAGGAATATTGCGTCTGCCATAGATTCCAAGCAAGGAATCTTTTGCCAGGGAGACATTGAATTTCAAGTACAATGGATGATGGATCGTGATCTGGAACCGCCAAAAGAGGCCCGGTGGAATCGTCTGCATCACCTGATCTCCGATTTCAATTTCTCCCGTGTCTATTGCCTGTCCTTTCTGAAATACTATATCTCCAAAAAACAAAAGGACAAAAAGAAAAGTTACGAAGAGAACATGCTTTCCAAAGGCATTGAAAAGGCATAAAATGAACAGCCTGCAATTCGAGACAAATTTGCCTTTTAAAGGGAAAATGCACTGGAGGCATATAATACAAAACCTCAGGTAGCTGGAGGAATCTTTTCAGCCTAAAATCTCTGCAGCTTGGCAGCTCAGCTGGGGGAGGGAAAGAGGGGAACTGGGTTGTGCGAATGGCAGGCCGGTGCGCATGCACGCACATGCTGTTTCACTCATGGAGAGAAGAGAGAAGAGAAGCCTTTGGGGTGCTGCTCATATGAGTTGAGCTGCGTGAGTCTGCACACCGGCCTGCCTCTTGTGTGGCCTGATACCAAATAAGTCACAGCCCAGCGATTGTGGACCTCGGACCTAAAGGATAGCTTTGAATATTGTCAAGTTTTATTTGTTTTATTTATATGACATTTAATTTTCATCAAACAGTGTGTGTTCTGGGTACAATTATGTTTAAATAGTCACACTTATACATCTTTATTGCGATAAGTCAGCACCATCATATTATTAATAATACAAGGATATCATAACATTAATACTTAACATTTAACCTCCTCATCTTTAACAACTCTCCTCTATCCCATTTCCTCCATTTATATCTCCTCCTTTCTAACTTCTGTTTCTGATATCTAGCCATGGATAGAATACGTCCTGTATCAAAAAAATATTCAGTTTCTTCTTTATCCTTAATAGCAAGTGTTAATCTATCCATTTCTGCATAATCTAATATTTTTTTAAATTACATTCCCTTCAGACGGGATTTCATCATTTTTCTGCTTTGAATATTGTCAGTGATTGGAAAGAAAAGACTCTTAAAGGGAAATATTTGTAGCTTAGATTTGAAATGAGGTGACTTTGGTGATCTCTGAGCTTGGTTGCAGAATCAGTGCTAGACCAATTGTGCTAGATAGTTTGAGTAAAGAAACATCTGGAAGAAAACAACCAAGTTCAGAGAGAACCAAAGACAAGATCCTGTGTTGCACAGATGAACCAGTTTCTCTTTCTCTCTCTCTCTCTCTTTCTCTCTTTCTTCCCCCACTTACACCCACGAATCCACATCCACACAGACAGATCAACAGACTGGCAGTCACAGTGGATATGAATCTGTTATATCTAGCAAAAGGAATATTTCACTACTGGCTTCAGAAAAGTCTTCCCTGGGCAAAGCTCTCATTTCACAACAACACAGCTGAGCTAGTGTTGACTTCTGACATTACTTCACAGAGATTAAACAAGGACAAAGGACTTTTAGCACTATATAGGTGTTAATTAATTCACTGGGCTCAACAAATGACTTCTTATTGATATATGTAACATATTTTTATCGTGCTTCTCATACCAACACATTTCTTAAGCTTTACACTTCCTTTCCTCCACCTCACATTCTTGGCCCAGCTTGGTCCTGGGTTATCAGTCTTTGAAATGAAACAAAAACAAGCAAAGAAACAAAGAAAAAAGGGGAGAAAGGGACTGAACACGTTCACTGATTAATACTGTAAATGAACAGGGAAAGAAGATATATTTTGAGAAACATATTTTTTTTATTCTTTGGGAGTAATAAAGCAGCCTGCAAAACATAGGCACTTACTGTTCATTTCAGAATCAGAATTTGGGAGTTTTAGGGCATTTTCTACAGCATGCTGCTTCTGCTAAAATAGCAGAGAAGTGGGAAACGGTGGTAGGGAAGGAACTTGTATATAAACAGGCAAGAAACCCCACTCCCTTCTAGCACTGATGATGTTACTTAGCTAGGTAATGAAACATCTGTAAGAAAATAACTAAGCTCAGAGAGCATCGAGGACTCCATGAAAGGAACTATTTATGTTTATTATTTATTTATGTGGCAGTGATAAAGGCACACGTGTTGCCAAAATGGATATATCTTTTCCAAACGGCTAGAGCAAGATTAGAGAAAAGGTTTTTTAGTAAAATGGATCAGATAACTGGAAAGTTCATACGGCAAGGGAAAAAGCCATGTATCAAAAGAATAATGACGCAGGAGCATAAAACAAGGGGAGGCTTGGGGCTCCCCAATTGGGAGTGGTACTATCAAGCCTCTTGCCTGGTTTGGGTAAAAGATTGGATAACACTGAAGAGGAAGCGTATATTAAAAATTGAAGGGTATAACTTACAGCAGGGATGGCATTATTTCCTCTGGCCAATCAAGACAGGACAGCATAAATATTTCACGAACCATTTTGTAAGGGGATGTTTGATTAAATAACACCCGCCCTCTGGAATGAACTACCCCCTGGGATACGTATGATTCCCAATCTCTGTACCTTTTGCCGGGCCCTTAAGACCCTGTTATTTCAACAGGCTGGCCTGGCTGCCTAAAAATTTGGACGGGGTATTTTAAGTTATGGGTTTTAACTAAGAAGGCCAAATTTGTTTAATTTCTGTTTTAAATGGGTTTTAAATGTTGTAGGGTTCATTGTTTTATTATGACTGTACACCACCCTGAGTCCCTCGGGAGAAGGGCGGTATATAAATCTAATAAATAAAATAAAATAAATAAATTAAGGTGTGGGATAAGATCAAGGGAATGATGTATAGCAAGGTTCCATATTGGTTCGTGACCCTCGAGGCGACTACACACCCACCTCTATATAATTTGAATAAACTTCTGATGTACAAGGAATTGTTGGATGGTGTGGGTAATCTCAGAACCAAAGCGGACCTACAACTACGGGGAATCAATTTGGACTGGTGGGCATACATACAAATTCAAGCAAGGTACCAAAAAGATAAAGCTAATGGAGGGATTTTTAGTTCACCACAAGAGTTAGATAAGGCCCTCCTCTCCTCCTGTCTCGGTCGGTAGCCGACGAAATAGTTAAAGACTCGATGATAGCCTGGGGGAGGAATTTTGGATACTCATTGGATCTGGAAAAATGGCAACAAATATGGAACAGAAACGCAAAAATGACGATGGCAGTGTCTTTCAAAGAAAATATATTTAAAATGTTATATAGATGGCATATACCACCAGTAAGAATTGCAAAGTTGTTTCCAGGAACTCCAGTAGAATGTTGGAAATGTGGATCAGCCAGGGGTACATTTTACCACCAATGGTGGACATGTCTACAAGTTCAAAGCTACTGGAGTAAGATAAAGGACTGACTCATGGAGATTACAGGAGTTAGCTTTCAACTGAGACCAGAGGTCTACCTATTAGGAATAAACCCGGGGGGCATGAAGAAAATAGACTGGTACTTTTTTATTCATATTACCACTGCAGCTAGAATTGCATATGCACAATTTTGGAAAGAGAAAGGAGTACCATCGAACCAGATGATTATTAACAAAATTTTGTGGTGTGCAGAATGTGATAGACTAACATATATTCTTAAAGATAGACACGAATCAATATTTAATCAAAGCTGGAATAAATGGTATAAATGGATAGAAGTAAAAATGATATGAGGTAGATCTTAGGAAAGCATATAGCACAGATTTGAAAATAGTAAGCTAAATATATATAAGGTGATATTAGACACAAGAAGACTAATAAGTGCAAGATGAAATATGATAAATTTAATTGAAGCTATAGTATGATGATACGTAATGTTACTTAGGAACTGTATATATATGGGGGTTGAATCAACCTCAAATGTATGTATGTAACTTTGTTTTGTTATTGTCTTCTTTCTGTCTTTTGTTTTTAGTTTATAATAAAAAATTTTAAAAAAAAGAAAGAAAGGAACAATTTATATTGTTCTTATCCAGTTGGTAAAAGGTAAGGTAAAGGAAAAGGTCCCCCTTGCACATATGTGCTAGTCATTTCCGACTCTACGGGTTGGTGCTCGTCTCTGTTTCAAAGCCAAAGAGCCAGCGCTGTCTGAAGACGTCTCCGTGGTCATGTGGCCCTCATGATTAAATGCCAAAGGTGCACGGAATGCTGTTACCTTCCCACCAACGGTGGTCCCTATTTTACTACTTGCATTTTTTATGTGCTTTCTAACTGCTAGGTTGGCAGAAGCTGGGACAAGTAACGGGAGTTCACCCCATTACACAGCACTAGGGATTCGAACCGCTGAACTGCCGACCTTTCGCTCAACAAACTCAGTGTCTTAGCCACTGAGCCACCACATCACTATCCAGTTGATAAGTCATGTCCAACTCTTCGTGACCCTATGGACCACAGCATGCCGGGCTCTCTTGTCCTCCCATCTTCTGGAATTTCCTCACATTCATGTTCATTGCGTCGATGATACTATCTAACCATCTCATCCTCTGCTGTCCCCTTCTCCTTTTGTCTTCCATCTTCCCCAGTGAGTCCTTTCTTCTCATTCGGTGGCCAAAGTATTTGAGCTTCAGTTTCTAATACTGTCCTTCCAAATTGCAGTCAAGGAGGATTTCCTTTAGGATAAACTATTTATGACCAAGAGCAAAGATTAGTTCTCGCACCTAAGCTGTGTAAGATACATTTAGGTGGCTGAATTAAAGGTTCAAGAGAATTGACTAAGCCCATCTGTTTTAGACTGATGCTTATTTTTAAGAGTACCAGCTCATAAACAGTTCCTCTCCCCCCCCCCCGCCCCCCTGAGCACTGCCTGAAATTACTTTGGTGTTTCTCTTCAGAGAATTTAATTCGAGCCACAAGAAAAGCTGGAAGATGACAAGGCATTTCAGATATTGTCTGGAACTGTTTATAAGCCAATGCCCAATAGGCCAAGAGGAGGTATAAAAACATTTTCCTGATACTGACACAGTTAGTATCCTACTGATTATACTGTCTGGATAGGGGGCAGGAACTCTAAGGTCAAAGATACAAGCTATATGTTTAAAGTGAATGTAATGTCGGTCCAGGTGGATAACTTTTAAATGGGATGCAACTGCTTTGTCACTTTTCAAAAATAGAAGGATCCAGTCTTCAGGGAAATGAATAAACGTGTGTGGATTCATATGCCAAATTATTCTGGGAGATATAATTTCAACATGCCACAATCCCTTTATAGAAATGTTCCTTCTTGGCAGAAATATCCCTTACTGACTCTTAAATTTTGCTACGGTATAATGAAAGCCAAAAATGTTTTTGATGAGCTAGTCTCAGCCAGCTGCAAATGTATAGGTCAGGGATCAGCAATCTGTGGCTCTGGAGCCACATGTGGCTCTTTTATCCCTCTGCTGTGGCTCCCTGTTGCTGTCAGCTCCACAGTTGATAGGGCTTTCGATTAGAGGTAGAGGAAAAAGGATGCTGCACTAGGAGGAGACTCTATGGTGGGGGAACCGGACTTCCGGTCAGCTCCAGAATTGAATGGGGGCTTCCGGTTAGGAACTTTGTGGCTCTTTGAGTGTTTAAGGTTGCCGACCCTTGGTATAGATAATCCTTGATTTATAACAGTTCATTTAGTGACCGTTTGAAGTTACAATGGCACTGGAAAAAGTGACTTATGATCGTTTTTCACACTTAAGACCATTGCAGCATCCCTACAGTCATGTGTTCAAAATTCAAATGCTTGGCAACTGACTCACACATTTATGACGGTTGTAGTATATATAATGTGATCACCTTTTGAGACCTTCTGACAAGCAAAGTCAATGGGGAAGACAGAGTCACTTAACAATTGTGTTACTAACTTAACAATTGCAATGATTCTCTTAACTTTTGTGGCAAGAAAGGTGACGAAATGGGGCCAAATTCACTTAACAAATGTCTTACTTAGCAACAGAAATTTTGGGGTCCATTGTGGTCATAAGTCCAAGACTACCTATATTTCCTGTTCCGAACCACATTCCCTTCCTTTAATGGCACATGATACGTAGGGCTTTCTTCTAAGACATTTTTTCTTTAAAAGAAATTTCAGAACCAACATTTATTTCCTCCAATGAGATGAGAGCTGGGAGGAAATAAAAAGGTCCTGAGCATTTATTTCCCAGTCCAACACTGGTTCAGAAAACCTGTAAGATATAGTGGTTAAAGTAGTTGATGTACTGAGGAGACACAGTTTGAGAACCAAGCTGCTGCAGAATTAACTGATTGAATTCAACTTTTCCATTTGATTGAAAAAAAAAATCAATTCAATTAGGAGATTCAATCCAAATGTGCTTACAATAATGGCCAAAATTGTGGAAACCTTTTAGGAAAAGTGTATTTTCTAAAACTAGCTAATAACACCACCATTTTGGGGGGGGAGTAGTACCATAAAATTATATATCAATAGAAAGATAATTTCATCAAGAATGTAATGCAATAACTTTTATGAAGGGTTTGCTATTAGAATAGCAGTTACAGTATAAAGAAGAAAAGCGAAACACGTAGGAAAAAAATGAGATATACAAACATTATCACCATGTCAGTTAATACTTAGCATGTGTTTTAAGCCATTTAACATTAGATCACATCTTGATCCCATCTATTTCCAACCTCCAGATTTATGCAAAAATCCTTGGAACGACAGCAATGGTATTCTTACCACCATGCCGAAATGAGAAACGGTTAAGTCATGTATTAGAAGGAATGTAGTAGGACTTGTTGAAACCAAACTTCTGAAACATCATGCATCTGATGAAATAAACTGTAGCTCAGAATGCTTACATCTTTTAGTAAAATGTGTTAGGTTCACCTAGGTTCCTGATTTTTGGTTAAAATAGACTAACATTGCTCTACTCTTACAATATAGTACAATACAACAGGAGAGTCAGGTTGCCCTAGTGGTTAGGACACTAGCCCAGAAACTGGGATACGTTGAGTTCTAGTCCCGCCTGAGGCAAGAAAGCCAAATGAGGGATATTGGGCCAATCACCAGGAGACGGTGAGTTCTAGTCCTGCCTTCGACAAAAAAACCTGACAAGATGGTTTTGAAGCAATCACGTTCAAGTCCCACCCTAGGTATGAAAGCTGACTGGATGACTTTGGGCCAATCACCAGGAGATGGTCTCACTCATTCAGTCCAACCCACCTCAAAAGGTTGCTGCTGTGTGTAAAATAGGAGGAAGAAGGAGCATTAGGTATGTTCACTACCTTGAGTTACATACAAAGTAATCATCAGATACATTTCAAAGTAATAAACATGGGATAAAAACCTCATAAATCAATCAATAATATTAACTCGGGCAAGATGCACATCAATTGGGTTGTCCCAAAGGTGTTTTTTCAAGAGGCCACTAGACTTTCTGGTTTTTCTTTGAAGAAGTTTTGCTTCTCATTCAAGAAGCTTCTCGGATGAGAAGCGAAACGTCTTCAAAGAAAAACCAGAAAGTCCAGTGGCCTCTTGAAAAAACACCTTTGGGACAACCATGACCTGGATGATGGAAAATCTCCATAGACATCAGTTGGGTTAAGTGCATGTCCTCGCTACCCAAAACCATTGAGACTTCTGGCTCTTCCTGTGATGTCAGTGCATCTTCCATGGTGATTTTATACACTTGATGAAAAAAGATAGAAAAAGAGATACCTTTCCTTTCTGTTTTATCTGACACTTTGCCTCCAATGGGAGCATATGTTGTATCCACAGATTCTGTGAGTCTGTTTCCTTTACTGAGTCCATTTTCATAAAGCTGCCCATCAACTGGTTGTAACTGCCAAGTCAGGCCACATAAATGTACTGCTGTTGAAGAGAGAGAGAGAGAGAGAGAGAGAGAGAGAGAGAGAGAGAGAGAGAAAAGAAGAAGAAGAAGAAGAAGAAGAAGAAGAAGAAGAAGAAGAAGAAGAAGAAGAAGAAGAAGAAGAAGAAGAAGAAGAAGAAGAAAAAAGAAAGAAAGAAAGAAAGAAAGAAAGAAAGAAAGAAAGAAAGAGAAAGGAGAGAGGAAGGGAGGGAGGGAGAGAGAAATTCAGCTTATTAATTTATGCTCACCTTCATTACCCACCCAGAATAAGATAGCAGAAAGCTTTGAAGAAGTCAATTATCCCATGCCTCTGTTTATAAGAAATGGAAATTCTAAGTATGCTAATTTCACCTTAAACTAAATGTGTAATTAGTTTCCTCATTTTCATTTGGAGCTCAGCCAACGCTGGATGATGAATTTTATTCAGCAGTTAGCGGGAATGCTTGCAATTCAAAGGACAATGGCTTTGTGAGAAGAAGACTGTACGGGAAAGTAAAAATGAAAAGAGACACATCATTCCTGAATTTTGCATCATTAAAATCTAGCGCTTTTCCTGCACAGAAGATGAGTTCTACCTAGGGTGGGCCGAACACCGAGCACAAAATCAATTATTCCAACAGACAAATCACAAATTTTGCACAGATCTGTCCAAGGACACAATAATAACAAATACAATAGATCCTAATTAAATAATCCATGGTTTAATATAATGTGCGAACATAGTCCTAGAGAAGCTGCACAGAGGAGAAACTTGGAATCTACTGTTAAGAATGGAGAAACGTAAAAATGAGAGGAGCCATTTTCTCACCATGCTGAGAGTGTATGTTTATGAAAATTACTCCCATTATTTTTGACTTTCCAGGTGCTATCCTCTTTTGTGCTGATATTGGTACATCCATAACTACATTTCCTTAGTGAATAGGAGCCAATGGGGTATAAGTTGTATTGAAGAAGCTTTGGCAGGTGCATAACTATGATATAAATTTCTTTCACCTTATATTCTACACCAGGGGTGTCAAACTCAAGGCCCAGGGACTGGATCCGGCTCGCAGGATGCCTAGATTTGGCCAGTGGGGCTGCCCTGGAAACAGTGAAGGACTGGCCTACAATGCCTTTGCCAAGGCTTGTGGCCCTCCTGAGCTCCATTTTCATTGGCAGAGGGTTGCAGGAGGCCGTCACAGCCAAAAATGGAGCTTGGGAGCCCCTTTTCACTGGCAGAGTGCTCCAGCTACCACAGGCGCCTCCAACACGAGTGACATCAAACTGCCCCCCACACCCGAGGTCCAACACAACCCTGATGCGGCCCTCAATGAAATTGAGTTTGATACCTCTGTTCTAGATCCGTATTCATAGCTCAAATTCAGGCTTATTTATTTTATTGTACTTTATTTATGCAATTTATATGGTCACCCATCGCTGGACTCTGGGTAGCAATCCAGAAGAAGGATTAATATTGTTTCGATAAGCAGCCAGGCAAGGTAATAGCAAAGTGATTTTTGTCAAAACCAACAACTAGTGGAAAGATTAAGCACTGTTGTATTTTTAAATGTGTAGGTAATACTCTTTGGAGCTATAGGCGATAGTTGAAATTCACAATGTGAATGGCGAGTGATATCATTAAATTGCTGATATAGAGGTGGTGCTAACCAAAGAAGATGCATTTGCTATACTAGATTTAAATAGTCAGCCCTCCCCCCCCACATCTTCCAGAATGAGTAGTGAGATTGTTCCTACCACCTTTTTAAATAAGTCATGCAATGTAGGAGAAAGAGTGGCAGAACTTGAGGGTAGAGTTAAAAGAGGGATCAGCCTAGAATCCCTACGTAGCCACAAGTGAACTAAGTCCAAACTCCCTTGAATTCCATTGAGCCTTATCTAACTCCAAGTAGATTCTAACCATTCGTTGAGAAGAATCCTGTGCATAAATGAGATTAGCAATAAATCAGTTTAATTGGAGGTTTACATGTGTACCTGATCTGTAAATTTATTTAACTCCTGATATGCAAACACATTTCCAGAACAAAGTGTAGAAAGGTAGTACCCACCCCTCTCCTAGAAGAATGAAATATTTTAGAAAATATTAAAAAGGCAGAATATTATCTCTCCCTGGATGAAAAATGGAGAAACATGCCCTTGGAAAGCAGCCCACACTTTTCTTAATAGCCCTCAGCGGATGTTAGCACTTAAGAGATAAAGAGATAGCTAGTTCTATTCATAAGCAAATACCCTCACACAAGATCCAACAAAGGTAGAATTAGCCCTCAGCCACAATAGGAATTGCCCAACACAAGCCTTCATTGCATCAGCCCAAATTTCAACCACACTTACCTCAGACAAATTCCTAGGATTTGTACATGGCCCCATGGGAGTCTGACAACAGCCAATAGAATACATGTTCTTGCATAGGAACAGGAAGTTCAAGTGCAAAGCCCAAGAGAAGGTATAAATAACCCCCACTCCAAACTTCATGTGGTCAGCTGCCCAGAACCATTCACATGCTTCTGCTTCATCAATAATGGACCCTCTTTCCAATTAGCCTCCGTTTTCTCTCCAGTGACTTTCTCCCTCCTTGGAACGGAATCAGATGGCTATTTCTTCGAACAAAAGAATGGGCTTCCAACTCCCAAGCCATTTTTATTTTCCTACTCTGCCTATGAAATGTAAAATCCAGAAAAAAGATGATTTATGTAATGGTACAAGGAAATGATCTAGAGAGAGATGGAAAAAAGCCAGAGCCACAAGAACAGTTGGATAAAAGGGACCTGAGCTTGCAGGAGAAATGGAGGCTGGGCAACATCTCAGAAAGGACTCTCCTAAATTTCTTGAGTTGTAAAGCTGGGGGGGGGGAGGGGGAGGTGTACTTCAGACTTGCAAGATTCTGTTAATGCAAGTTTTAAAAGGTAAAGGTTCTCCTCGTACATATGTGCTAGTCATTCTTGACACTAGAGGGCTGTGCTCATCTCTGTTTCAAAGCCGAAGAGCCAGTGCTGTCCAAAGACATCTCCGTGGTCATGTGGCTGGCATGACTAAACACCAAAGGCACATGGAACACTGTTACCTTCCCACCAAAGGTGGTCCCTATTTTTCTACTTGCATTTTTTACATGCTTTCGAACTGCTAGGTTGGCAGAAGCTAGGATAAGTAACGGGATCTCATCCCGTTACGCGACACTAGGGATTTGAACCACTGAACTGCTGAAATTTCAATCGACAAGCTCAGAGTCTTAGCCACTGAGCCACCACGTCCCTTACAATATGTAGAATTAACTGCTGCCCAGTTTTTTCTAATAAATGATAAAATGATAATTTTTCTAATTATCATCATTAGTGTCATGAGGTAAAATAGGTACTTATTGGGCAGGCCTTAAAGCCAGTATGTAAATAAATGTATTTGATTTAAAAGCAATAAACCAAAGGGAAATAATTGAAATTTATACAATTATTCCACATATATTTATTTATTTTTTTCTTTTTGAGCTTGTTAAAAAATGGTGGTGAACTACTCTGGGGGACTATACGGATTCTGGAGAATAAAATATTCAGAATTAATACAGGATTAGGGAGCCTTTTTTAAAAGGCATACAGACAAAAACCTTGTAGATTGTTTCTTCTGCAACTTAACACAGCGCTCGAAAGCTGATGACTTCAATATTTTCAATATTAATTTTGCATTATTTCCAATACACTGACATGTGACAAAGCTACCAATCCATTACTGCTAATTCCCAAGAGACTGGCTGCTCCTTCTCTAAATATTCCCATGGCGGTCTTCTGAATAAATAGGAAGCAGAGCGAAAGAAGCGATTTCCACAAACAATTTCCCCAGAATTGCTAAGCAGAAAGGAAATGGATGCAAACGTCTCCTGGTCTGAAGCATCACAATTCTACAAAGGCTGTTTGCCATAAAATTAGAAAGCCAGAATGATGCTCTAGCCTAGCATTTTGCATTGGCTGTATGATAGCCGACAGTGTAATAGAACGCATGGATAACCTTGAAGACAGAGGAGAGTAGATGCTGCTAGGAAACCATCAGATAAGAGAGGTAGGAGCCCCCACAGTCTCTTAATAGTCAGAGAAAGATATTTAGGAAGGCTCTGCCCTCCTGGATAAAGCAGCTAGAAGTGGAGATGGGAAGTTTGTGGCTTCAGATTTGCAAGATTCTTTTTTACGTAGCTTTGTAGAGGAGGAGTTTCAACTCTGAAGCTGACCTGACCGAGGCCATTTGGAGGCTTCAGAGTAGAATAAAATAGAATAGATTTTTTATTGGCCAAGTATGATTGGAATACAAGGAATTTATCTTGGTGCATATTCTCTCGGAGTACATAAAAGAAAAGATACATTCGTCAAGAATCGTAAGGTACAACACGTAATGATAGTCATTAGGTTACAAATAAGCAATCAGGAAACAATATCAATATAAATTGTAAGGATACCAGCAACAAGGTTACAGTCATACAGATAAGTGGAAGGAGATGGGTGATAGGAACAATGAGAAGATTAATAGTAGTGAAGACTTAGTACATAGTTTGACAGTGTTGCCACACTGGAGCTGAGGGATAGGGAGGGGGGGATAGAGATAGTTGGGGTTTTGTAGGCAAAACAAAATACTTTCTTCTGGGAACCAAGAACATTCCCACTGGTGGTTGGACAGAGGAGGAGTGAAGTTACCAGGCAACCAGGCAACACCTTGATTAGACCATGTGACTGACTGTTTGGGGAAGGGAGAAAAAAATTACTTTTAATTAGGTGAAAACCACTGGAACACTCAGAGTCGGTTTTCATCAGCCTGTGCCAATACGATATGTCCAAATGAAACTATTCTTTGAGGAATCTACCTGCCTCTGAGTTTTATTCGTTATAGGCGTATTACTTGGAACCCTGACAAAGGAGTGTTAGAACCTGGGAACAGCATCAAGAGGGGAATCAACCTGGAATCTTTACGATCCCACAAGTCCAACCCCTCTTGAATTCCATTAACCCTTATTTGGAGCCAAAATTGTACCAACTGTCAGTTGACTAGATTCCTGTGCATAGGAATGAGGAATAAATCAGTTTAATTGGAAGTTAATGTGTGGCCCTGATTTTGCATGCCTGACAAGCTTTACAATAAAGTAGAGATAACTCATCCAGTTGTGTTTCCAGTCTGGGAAGGGTGAACACAGTAAACCCACTTTCTTGGATAAAAATAAAGGATAAACCTGGAAACCTGAAAGAGGTCCAGGAGGATATAACGATTTAATTGTTGATGTGTGTATCTTTGCTTTACCAAGGAAAATTCAAGAGCCAAGCCAAGAATAAATTTTACAAAAATGCTTAGTGTAATAGCAGTACTTAAATTAAACAGAGTATGTGAATTTATTCCACTGCACAATTCTCTGCAATTCTGAGCAATTCAAAAATTAAACAACAGCAAGAACAGAAAATAACGAAAACATAGCCACATCCTTTAGTCTCCGGAAATTTTGAAGGTTTTTATTCCAAATGATTGGGGATTGCATAGCTGATTCCAACATAGGAATATTGGAATATATTAAAAGCCATCAGAAATTGTGATGCACACACAGTTGTGATATACACATAGAGCCTGGCATGCCCCAGAAGCTACAGTAGTTCTAGGTTGGCAGAAATCAAAAGATACGCCCAGCTCTGCCTTAGAAAGCAGATCTATTCTTTGCCAATCAAAAATCCAACTTTTTGAGTAACACAAGTGTGACTTTAACAGTTGCCATTATTTCTATTAATATTTTTAGCAGTCCTGCTGAGGTATAAAAAGGATGACTCAGACATCCTACTTTCTTAGTCTCTTTGCATTAGGTGTGGCTAGTTGCTATTTTTAAACAGTCATTTAGAAATGCTGTTTTACACAGCAGCTCTTGTGATTGTGGTACCTTCAGCTTTTCAATAAACCATTTTACTTATCCCTACCATTTCTTTTTGGGATGAATTTAGACTTAGAGCTTGCATGCTCTTAGTTGTTATTGCTTCATGCAGTTTCCTATTGTCACTGCGTTATTTGTATTTGCCAGCTGAGCTTCCATTCCGAACATTACAGTAGCTTGCCAGAGAACTTTATCAACAAAGATAAGACTGTCTTGTGATTTTTGAACTACTGCGCATGTCCACATTCTTTTCTAACTTCCTTATTTACTTCTTTTTTTGTCTGTCTCTGAGATAAGACTGCCGGTAAGATGTAGTTAGCTAGGTTTTTTTTTACTTTTATAATAAAAATGTTTCTTAGTATATATACTTCGGGTTTTCTTTCTTTGAGAGTATACACCATGGAAAACAAGATCCATTCACCTGTAATTAATTACAGTTTCCCCAGCGGGGGAATGAGGCTGATTCACGCTTCAACACCCATCACGATCACGTTCTGTTTTTATTCAGCATCTTTATATTTTGTTCCCCTCATAAAATGGCATTTTTCCCACTTTGCCTTTTTTGACGGGCATCTGATTACACAATAAAGCCGTTTATCAAAAACAAAAGCTTGTGTGTTAACATATTACCTATAGTTTGGCTTTCTGAATAGCTACACTGAAATGAAATGGACACCAACAGTGTGAAACCATATGGATCTGATGAGAAAACAACAGATTTGGTAAAGACAGTTTCCCCACTCATAGTCTCCCAATTAACCTTGGACAGATTGTGACATGTGAGTTTGCTTATGTTTAGGAAAAAAGAGAGTAATAATTTATGTCACACAGAGGTCTACAATTATAATAAAACATTATACTAGAAGTTGAGGTGGATGGTTACGGGGAATTCTAAGATTTGCCATCCAGCCTCATCTAGAGAGTGTCAGGTGAGAAAAACCATCTTTATAGAATTAGAAGATTACCTCAGAAAGGCAAATACCATGAGATTCAGGAAAGAATTTAAAGAGTTGTGTCTCCCCACAGGATTAAAACTATGGGATGTGGCTGACCCTACTGGTCAAAGACACCTGCAAGACTCACTTGTCGGGAACAATATGCTGACATTGTAAACTGCTCAGAGAGGGCTGTAAAAAACTTAGAATGGTTATATAAGTCTAAATCTAAGTGCTATTGCTATTCTGAAACACAGGTAGAAAACTGCTGGTGAAGGACACTATATAGCAGTGTCATTGCTGACCAAGCTAGATGAAATTGCTGGAAGTTATGGATTAGAAATTTTTGGAAGGTCACACATCTAATGTTCCCAATCTGAACCATTAAAGCCCCCCAAAATTGTGAAGACTGGCACATTGGCTGAATGCAAAAGAGACAAACAAACAAACAATAAACAAACAAAAACAAAAAAACAGCAACCCAGACCCAAGTCTCCTTCATTAATTTCTTCATTACTGAAATAATGAAACTAGATGCTTCAAATTCTATTTCCATGTTACCTGTTATTTTAGTTTGTGTTGCCTTTAACATGATAGAGGAATGCAGTTGGAATTTGGCAACACTACAGCTTGACAATTTAAGAAAAGCGGTGCTACCTGGCATTCTCTCTATTTTAATCATTCCCTTCCCTTATCGGGTCTAGATAATAGGTTATTTCTCTTACATTGTGAGCGATATACTTGGGGAAAGGATTGGTTGAAAAGGATTTTAGTTTTGAATGGATGTTTGCATGATTTTTCAGATTACATTTCATAAACTGGATTAACCCACCATCTGCTACAAAGCCAATGATGAAATTGAATTTATTCTTATCTACCTTCTGTGTCGGCACAGCCTGTCAACTTCTGCTTTGAAAACTTTGGCAGAGAACAAAATATAACGCTTGGCTGAAACACAAGGGACTCCCTGTGGTGGATCGCTGGATTGAATAATAACAGCCTCTACAATATACATTTATCAACCCCAGATGGCTTCTCCTTCAGGTGAATAAAGGAAGCACAACCAGAATGAAGTGCTTACAAATCTGGGCTGTGTTGTGTTTGTGTGTGTGTGTTGTTTTCATGGATTGGTTTGGTCAGTCTAAAGTTAAATTTCCCATAACTTTAGGAAATATAATTGGGAAATGTCAAACTAGGATTAAATAAAATTCAAATGGAAAGAAAGGAGGAGGAGGAGGGAGGGAGGGAGGGAGGAGAAGTACAAGGGATGGGTTTAATGATATATATTTAAGGGGACTTAATGACTAGCAGTTATGGTTTTTGCTTTCATTATTTTCTTTCTCGCTCTTTCCTGATCCTTAAATCTGATTGAATAGAACTATGCCGCTCTGTTCTGAAGTCAATTTCCATGGATTCCATCACGACTGCTCCACAATATTAAAGAATTGCTGCCATTTTTATTTGTTAAATTTGTATCTCACCTTTCCATATAGAACTCAAGGCAGCCTATAGACAAGTCCTTATTGCTATTTCCCTGAACTTTCCCTTCTAGAGGAATACAGGATTGAGAGAAAAGTCCATCATGACCTCCATGGGGCCTAGAACCAGGACATCTCCATTCCTATTCTAGTACCTTCAACATGACATCATACTGGCTCTTGGATTGAGAGAAGGTTGAGGGAGGTGACCAGGTTGAGCCAATGGAGGGGTCAAGCGTGTCATCAGTCTTGAGTCCCTTCATGCCAACAAGAGTTCTAAGTCCATCCCTCCATGAATTCCATGAATGTTGACTCTTATCTATCACCAATTTAGTAGTAGTTCAGATTCTTGTTTAGAGATGGCATGGAATAAACTTGCAGTCATTTCAACAACCTGGTTCCTGATTTCTTACACCTGACAGGGGTTCCTGACCCAAAGCCATTCAGGGATCTTCCATGGTTGAGAGAATACTAGAACTCAGGTCTCCTAACTCCTAGTCCAGCAGCTTTATCACTAGACCACATTGACTGTCCTATTTCATGGGTAAGAGTCCTTCTGAACCCTCTCTAACTACAGCTGGAGAAAATCTTTGTCATAATTTCCTGCTTGGAAACATTAAAAACCTGTACCATAAGCCACAAACGTACATCTAGAGTCATCCCAAATAACAAGATGGGTGGCATATAAGTTTAATAATAAGTAAATAAAAATACATAATAATAATGATATAGGATGGTTGACATATAAATTTAATAATAAACAAATAAGAATAACATGGAATAATATAAAAGTACCTCTCCCCAAAATCCCAATCCTTGCCATTTTGCATTACAACCCTGTTCGTTATGACTTCAAAGTCAAAAATGTTAAGAGAGCTTCCAGCCGTCAACAGAAGAAAAAGTTTTCAGCTCTAATATTATTTTTTTTTAATACAAATATTTACAATTAGAGTCCAGAGAAGTACCATCTTAGGGAAAATGCCATTGGTAATGCATAAAAAAGAAGTGAGAAAAGGAAAATTGTACTTTCATTTTTCAAACTTTTATTATTATGTTAATATACATCACGCATGTTGATGCACCCAACTGAGCAGTCATTCAAGATCAACTGATCAGTTGGTTCAGATGTATTTGATTAACCAAAAGGCTTTAGTAAGATGGCATTTCCCTTCTCTAGCTAGGCATTGCTGCTATCAGCCAAGGCAGATTTTTAAGATGGTGTTAAATTCAGAGAGTGAAATCATTTAAAAGATTTCCACAAAAGAGATAAATTCCTTTCGGCTACAAGGCAGACAGATGAAAAGGATTTAAACTATAGAGAAGTAACGTCAGATTAGATCAAACATTCTAATCAAACAGAGCAAAAAAGCCTGTGAATATGTCAAATGGGTTTTTTTTTCCCCTTCAGTGCTTTTATGAAGAGTTTGGATAAAAAAAAATTGGTTTCAGCTGAAGAAATCCATCCTCAGTTATGAGATTCAAATGGACTAAATTATATGTAAGGATATGCAGGGATTATACGCCACATTTTGACTGATCCTTAAATATTTGACTTTAATCACTTATATACAACTTTGGCTTTCACTCTGCCTAACAAAAGAAAAAATATTCTACTCTGTGAATGCCAAGGCTTAACTAGCTAGCCTTCTTTTCATCCTAGCAATCCAATTGAACAAAAAGATCTATTTGTAAAATATATGCAGACATCCCTTGCATGTGTTTTTTCCCCCTAATTCTGACACTTGAAGCTTCATAAATACTTTTTAAGAGCCTGTCTGGATTTGAGGGGAGAGGAAAAATGGTTTCTTTTATGAGAATAACAATATTATGGGAGGGTTCACTATTTCCCCCTGCTGTACCTTCAATGAACATCATCCACAAACCTGCAATCAAGAGGGGGAAACAATGCCAGTGGAGGCAACTTTGACAAAGTAAATAGAACTGAGAAGATTTTCAGCTGGATCAAACCCTGTCTGCATAATCCTGATGTGCCCTCTTTCTCCATGGCTGCTACCTGTAGTCTTGCAATGAACAGCACTTTAGTTTAGAAGAGGGAGAGCCTGGGGGAAGGAGTCAAGAGGGTACTCAGCCTAGAATCATTACATTGCTGCAAGCAATCCAAGTCCAGTCCCCCTTGAATTCTGTTGATCCTTATATAGTGCCTATTTAGTGTTGCTCATCAGCTGATTAGGTTCTTGTGTCTAGGCGCAAGCAATAAATCCTCCTTTTGCACCTGAAAATAACCTTCTTTAGTTTCATTGTCACTATTAATTTCTAAAGGATGAATTAAAATAGTGATGATTCTTTTTTCCACCCAGCTTCAAGGTACTTTCCAGGGACCATGTTGCTATATAGTTATTTCTTCTGCTTTCATTGCTTAGTTTATGTGACATTCCCTCCTCTATCAATCTGTTCAATAAGAACAGGATATAAATTACGCAATAAAATGAATAACCTTGTCACATCACATAGACAAAATAGCACCCTTTTTATTTTCCAAACCTATCAGCTGATTTTGAGATCAATCTCAGGAAAGACAGATCTAAAACTGTCTAAGGAAACACAGTAATGGATCAGTGTTAAGTGTATCAAAGTTAGGTAAACAAACTCTTTGGTGTGGTGACAGTTGTGACAGCACAACTCCCTTTTCATCCTCCCTCTTTCATCTGTAATGCTTCAAGTTGTGTTAATGAGAATTCGTTCTCTGGATGGCGGAAGCAAAGATTTAATATTAAAAATTACTAAATCTTGCCAATTTCTTTTAAAGCATATGAACCAAGATAAAGATAATACAGACGCTATTAATAATAGCTACAATGGGAGCCTAATTAAAATAGTGAGAAAAACATAGGAAATAATTGGCAGATCAAAATGACTTCTTTTAAAAAAATTTTTTTAAAAAATCACTTGTTTGGTGTCTGCCAAGTTCTGTATTGCCTTTTTTTTTTGCAAGAAAATCTTTTGCTACCTAGCGACTTCTGAAACCATTAAAAAGTTGGCTATAGTTTCTTTATGATGCCCAAAGTATTTTAGTAAATTGGACCTTAATTGGAATCTTGCTCTGTAAGGCGATGGCTATTTTGTAGCATCCAATGGAAGGATTATTCATTAAAAACAATCCAGTGAAAGGATTATTCTTCTGATAATCAATGTGCATCTGACCTTTTCAAACACATGGAATGAAGATGAGTGAATGGTCTTCAGTCCTATCTTTCCTTTCACATTCTCATTGCCATTCTTGGTAAACATTTAGGATTCAGAAGTGCGTGAATTGACTGCTATAGCTCCCCATCTGTTCATGAAGGTTGTCGAGATAAGTGTTGTTCTTGTTATTCAGTTGCTAAGTCATGTCTGACTCTTCATGACCCTGTGGACCATAGCATGTCAGGCCCGCCTTATCTTCCACTGTCTCCCTGTGTTTGCCCAAATCCATGTTCATTGTGCTGACTGTCAACTTGCAAAGCATCCTTGGCCTGCTCTCGAGTTGCCATAGACCGGTGGGGCGGGGGGTGGGTGGGAAAGCAGTGAAATGGCACAGCAGCCAAAGACAGCTGCACATTCCATGCTTATCTCTCTCAAGGCTGTATCCCAGGGTTACTTACAGCAGCGAGTGGAGTGACCTCTACAATCCACAAAATTGCTCCGTTGGTGAATGTGATTGATGACACAGCCTGGGGGGGAGGGGGGAAACAGGGTCATAATTGGAGCGTAAATTACATATGGCAGAGCTGGCTTCCCTTGGGAACCTGCCAACATGAAGCTCCTAAAAAATATCTGGATTTCTTTTGAAGCTTGGCTCGAGATTCATGATTTAATTAGAGCATCCGTTGGAACCCTCACACTGATGACACTATCTAAACATCTCATCTTCTGCCATCCTCTTCTCCTTTTGCCTTCCATCTTCCCCAACATCAGGGTCTTCTCCAAGGAATCCTCTCTTCTCCTTAGCTGGCCAAAGTATTTGAGTTTCATCTTCAATATCTGACCTTCCAAAGGAGAGTCAGTGTTGATTCCCTTTAGGATTGACAGATTGGATCTCTTTGTGGTCCAAGGCACTCTCAAGAGTCTTGATAATTCAAAACAAGCATGTTTGCTCTCAATTCCCCTTCAATTGAGGTTGTTTTGAATTGTGGTGTTAGAGAAGGCTCTTGAAAGTATATGTAGATATTACATGTTCTTTGAACTCTTGAAGTACTCTCTGCATAAAGGAAGTTACATTTTTGATTGATTTTGCTTACTTGTTAGTGTAAACTTTTGTTTCCTACAAGGGTTCCTGGAGTCAGTGGAAATTGGATCAATAAAATGAAGAAAGAACAATAATGCTAATTGCAACATATAAGCCTATATTTTATCTGACATGTGTTTAGATCATCACTTTTCCCTGCCCTTGTATTTGTTTTATTGATTGGTCCTTGGTTGTAGACCCTATCCTTTAAAAATAAAATACCAGGTCATTGAATGTTAAACTGGTTATAATCAAACAGATGCTGAATCTTCCTGGGAGATGGAAGAAAATGTTCTTTCTAAAGTACAAGATTCTGTTACTGAAACCTTACAACTTTACACGAATTATAATTAGCTCATTAAGCTAAGTCTCCTCTCTGGCCTATCTCACAAAGTTAACATGAGTCTTGCAAGTCTGAAAGTATAGGTAGTCCTCAATTTACGACCACAATTGAGTCCAACATTTATGTTATTGTGCTTTGCCCCCATTTTATGACTTTTCTTGCCGCATTTGTTAAATGAATCACTGAAGTTGTTAAAATAGTAACATGGTTGTTAAGTGAGTCTGGATGACTTTGCTTGTTAGAAGGTTGGACATATGACTCCAGGACACTGTAACTGTCGTAAGTATTGCTGGTTGTCAAACATCCAAATGTAAATAACATGACCACGGGGATGCTGCCATGGTCATAAGTATGAAAAATGGTCATAAATCACTTTTTTCAGTGCTGTTGTAAATTCAAATGGTCATAAAATGAACTGTTGTAAGATGAGGACTACCTGTATATCTTTCACCTATCCTCTACATATCCCAAGAAACTAGGGAGGGTGTTCCCTGAGCTTCTTCCTCTGTCCACATTTCTGATGTGGGTTAAATTGACTTTTATCCAGGGGTGAAATGCTCCCGGTTTGGATCGGATTGCCCAATCTGGTAGCGATGACGGTGGGTGGTTCAGAGAACCGGTAGCAAAAATCCCTGCTCCCTCCCCATGCCCAGCTGAGCCACGTGACCATCAGAGGCTTTTTTTTTTTTAACTTTTAAAAGCATTTGTTCTTCGGCCAAAAAAAAAAAAATGCTTTTAAAAGTAAAAAAAAAAAAAAGCCTCTGATGATCGTGCAGCTCAGCTGGGATCATCAGAGCCTTTTAAAAGCATTTTTTCTACAACCTTTTTGGCCGCAAGCTCTTCGGTTCTTTTTGGCCGCAAGCTCTTCGGAGCTTGTAGAAGAAATGCTTTTAAAAGTTTTTTTTTTAAAAAAAGGGCCATGCCCACCCAGTCACATTACCCCCCCACCCACCAAGCCACGCCCACAGAACCAGTAGTAACAAATTTTACATTTCACCACTGCTTTTATCTGACCATCCCCCTGGCAGTATCTCTTTGACCTGTCTCCTAAGGCCACATCCCATTATGGACATAACATTCATATCAGTACACAAACAGCTCGGTAACACTCATTAAAGCAAAAAGAACAATAAGTGCAAGAAAAACATCACAACTGCATTATCGATTATTGATAGCAATAGCAATAGCACTTATATACTGCTTTACAGCCTTCTCTAAGTGGTTTACAGAATCAGCATATTGCCCCCCCAAAATTTGGGTCCTCGTTTTACCTGCCTTGGAAGGATGGAAAGCTGACTCAACCTTGAGCCTGGTGAGATTTGAACTGCCAATTTTTTTAAAAAAAATTGATTTATATGTCGCCCTTCTCCACAGACTCAGGGTGGCTTACAATGCGTTAAGCAATAGCCTTCATACTTCTGTATATTTATACAAAGTCAGCTTATTGCCCCCACAAACTGGGTCCTCAATTTACCCACCTTAGAAAGGATGGAAGGCTGAGTCGACCTTGAGCCTTGAAATTGCAGTCAGTCAGCAGAAAGTAGCCTGCAGTACTATATTCTAACCACTGCGCCACCACGGCTGATAAGATTTGCTTCTGAATAATGAGCTAAGCATCTAATTCTTGCTCCAAAATCTCATCAACAGGAGTGGGAACGAGAGATGTAATAAAGCTAAACAGGACTTACCAATAACATAAGCAAGCAACAGGGCCAGTGTGACTGTGATTGCTGTAGCACTCAAAGCGGTACACTTCCAGTTGCAACATCTATAAGGCTTGTTGAAAGCAAAAGCCGGTCGTGAAAAAGTCGTTCTAGGAAGCGGTCTGGGAGGCGGTGAGTAAACTGTGTTAGAAGTCAGCGGATAGTTCTGACTGGCAGCACTGAAGATGGCTGAAGATCCAGATCCATGTTTAAACAGGAAATGTCTAGATAAAAGAAGACCAAGAGCTAAATTGGAAAAACCAGTTTCACTTGCAGAAGGAGAAAGGCAGAAAAAATATGGGGGGGAGGGCAGGCATTTGCAGAGCGGGCCAACAATGAAATGTGTGTAATGACAACATCGTTGTGCAAATGCTGTGACTTCGGTATGCAAATCAGAAATGCAGATTCAAGTTCATAATCACAGCATTTAAACAATGATGTCATTAGGTCTAGTTTGCTGTCCATGGTGCTGGAAATACATTGCACAAGTCAAATGGTTTCACATAGAGAAAATGCATGGGGTTATGAACTGCACATTCCTAGACATGTTCCCTTAATAGTTAATTTAATTCCATTCAATAGAGCTTACTTACAGAAAAATCTGTTTCTGATTGCATTTTTTAAAGTATAAAACATCCTTTCTGATTCATTATGTATTTTTTAATAAACATAAGCTGCAGCCTATGTACACTGAGTATGCATTTTACTCTTTTCTTTTTAAATTAGATTTTGAGAAATCTGTTTAACTGGCATTAGGCCAAATGCATATTTCACATTCCGTAGACTCTTTCGTTCAATAAATTTTCATAAGGCTGTGTTAGAATTTATAAAACTTCCGATGCATCCATAGGAAGAGACAGATCCTTCTGGCTAGTGATGAACAGTCTTCAAACACTGGGCAATCTCATATTTGATAGCTCAAGTGTAATTTCCTCCATGGAAAAATAATTCCAAATTTCAAGAGACAATAACTGTTTATCAAACTTTAGCAATCAAGTCCTTTATTTATTTATTTAATGTATGGCCTACAGGGAAATCTACAAAAGCCAGATTTCTCTGCGGTCCTGACAACTTAATTGCTAGTTCACTTTGTTTGGCATTTGCACACCTATCCTTGATGCACCACAGGGAGCAAACTTGCTTTACATCAGCTTTACACCACTAGCGGTGCTCAGGTTGCTGGCTCTTCTCAGTTCCTCTGCCGGTCTCGTCTTGCCTTATCTTGGCCAGGTCCAGTGCTGATTTCTGCTCTCTTGCACACGCAAATGCAGCGAGGGTTCTCCCATCAAAGTGGTACCCATTTATCTACTTGCTATATGCTTTCAAACTGCTGAGTGGGCAGGAACCAGGAAACAAGCAATGAATGCTCACTCCATCTTGCAGAGCTGGGCTCAAACTGCTGGAGGGCAGACCATTTCTGGCTGCTATTTCCAGCATCATTGACCAGGGTTTTTTTTAATCAGGTTCGCGTGATTTCCCAGTTGCATCCCTTTCTGGATCAGGACACGCACAGTCACTCACGCCCTTGTCATTTGGACTATTTTAACGCTCTCTACATGGGGCTCCCCTTGAGGTGCACCCGGAGGCTCCAACTGGTCCAGAATGCGGCCGCACGAGTAATAATGGGGGCAATAATGGGGGCAATAATCGTTGCTCCCATGTAACACCCCTCTTGCGCAAGCTGCACTGGCTCCCGGTAGTCTTCCAGGTGCCCTTCAAGGTGTTGGTTACCACCTTTAAAGTGTTCCATGGCTTAGGACTTGGCTATCTACAAGACCGCCTTCTGCCACCGATTGCCTCCCACCGACCAGTACGCTCACACAGAGAGGGCCTCTTCAGGGTGCCGTCAGCCAAACAATGTAGACTGGCAGCCCCCAGGGGGAAAGTCTCCTCTGTGGGGACCCCTGCCCTTTGGAATGAATTGCCCCCGGACATATGAAGGATCCCCGACCTCCGTGCCTTTCGTCGTGCAGTGAAAACCCTGTTATTCCAGCAAGCCGCTCTGATGGGATAAATGATTTTAATTTGGTTTTAACTGGATTTTAAAATTAGTTTTAAATCAGAGTTTTAAATTCCACCTGTAATTTAATTATTTTAATATGTTTTTAAATTTCTATTTTGTATATTGTTTTATCATGGCTATTCATTGCCCTGAGTCCTTCAGGAGAAGGGCGGTATATAAATATAATAAAATCAAAATCAAAATCAAATCAAATCATTAAGCCACTCCGCCATTGCATCTAATCAAGCCCTGCTAGAGCTCATAGGAGAACAATGAACATCACAGAGAACATTGCCAATTTCTGATTTCTTCTGTAATCCTTTCAGGTTTCGAGGTTGTCTCAAATAAATTGCATTTCAAACAAAATCTTTGATGAAAAAAACTCTCATTTATTAAGCACGACATTCTAACTCCAACTCATTGTAGCCAACACTGACTTCCGACCCAAAAACCCTCCCTTTCCTTCCCCCACTCCTCTGCACTCATTGGCCATCTTCCAAGTCACTCTACCCCTAATCTACTGCTTCAGCTCAAAGGAATTCCCCCCTCCCATCCCATCTCCTAGGGGATATTATCTCCAGAGAAAATAAGTAGGTGAAAAGTCAACCGTCCCTTTCCAGACGCCTCCGCTTCTCCTTCTTATGTCAGCATTAGAGTAAATGCAGCTTGAAGTGCTGACAAGCGTCATGGCTGTGCTGCCCCTTTCAAGTGCCATAAGCTAACTGACCTCTAAACCAAGACTCCAGAATGCTCTTTATTCAATGAACACAAATCATTTCCAATGATGAATTAATAACAATTACAAATCTTATAATAGAGAGGATGGTTGTTGCTGGTTTTCTTTCACAGGACACTAATGGTGCAAGAGAGTAGCACTGATCAAAAGAGCAAACCAGTGAGGAAATATCAAGTGCTTCATTTATACAGTCTGTAACATTTCATCATATCTTTCTGCACAACCCATTCAATATATCTGCAGACGTGTTCTAATCCTCAGGGCAGTTTTGGATTTCACCCAGAAGAAATGCCAACTGCTTCTTAATCTCCATGGTGGTACTCCAGCTGTGCTTCATGGTAGATTTACTTTTAGATGCTGATTTATTCTCAATATGCTGTAAGAAGCATCTCATCAGTTTGAGAGCATATGCATCCGTGGGCATGCAGATTCTAGGCATACACAATAAGCGCATGTTGACAATTTGCAAGGGTACAGTTTGAATGCAAGCAAGGGCCAGCTTCAACATCCCTTTTAATATTATTGCATAGTGGATGCTAAGTTCTGAAGGAGTCCAACATATTTGGAAGTCACCAAATTCTGGAGGAAATTCTATTCTAAGCATGTTTAGGCTTGGTGGGCGTGGCAGGGGAAGGATACTGCAAAATCCCATTCCCTCCCCACTCCTGGGGGAAGGATAGTGCAAAATCTCCATTCCCACCCCACTTTAGGGCCAGCCAGAGTTGATATTTGCCGGTTCTCCAAACTACTCAAAATTTCCGCTACTGGTTCTCCAGAACCTGTCGGAACCTGCTGAATAGCATCCCTGATTTATACCTATTCTAGTCTCTGACAGATAGCAGTTGTTGCCAGTTGTCTGTCATCACAACAATAAGTCCTGTAAAACCTGGAGTTATCATGGTAACCATACCATACTCTTTAATAATTGATATGAATTAACTTAATTCTAGATCCAAAAAACTCTACTATTAGTTGCTTAATCATTAATAGCATTACTGTCAGTTGCTGTTTATACTTATTTCTTTTGTAGATGTTTTAATTATAATTTTTGAATTGTAAACCACTGAGTCACCTGGTTGAGTTGAGTATATAGAAATTGAATGAATGAATGAAATTGTTGCAAGAGGAATTGCAATTTTCAACTGTGAATTAATTGCTTTTAGTGTTTGTGCTATGGCAAGCCATAAATCTTACACACCACTCTGGCAACATATGCCAGTATTAAAAGAAAAAGAAAAAAAGATAGGTCTCTTATTTTCACACACACACACACACACACACACACACGCTCTGAAATAATAAAATATTGCAGAATTCCATTGTATTTAATGTGATAAATGCTCTTTTGATTAATTAAAAGAGCTTTTGTGAAAATAAGAGACCTATCTTTTTTTTCTTTTTCTTTTAATACTGGCATATGTTGCCAGAGTGGTGTGTAAGATTTATGGCTTGCCATAGCACAAACACTAAAAGCAATTAATTCAGAAAAACAATGTTGAAGAGTTAAATACATCTGTTTCATGCCCAGATTTCATGCTCAAGAGTTTCTTGCTATATATTCCTATGAGTGTCCCTTCCACTTGCTGACAATTTGCAGGGTACAGTTTGAATGCGAGCAAGTGCCAGATTCAACATCCCTTTTATTTTTTTTTATTTTAAAAACAAACTTTATTCAATGTAAAAAGATAAAAAATTGTACAAAACATTCTTAACTCTAAGAACGAAAATACAATTCTATATTACCTATATTCTAAAACTAATAAACAAGATTGTCTATCTATGATGTTTAAACATATAACTATATGTAGGTCTTTGGTTATTCGGGTCTTCTCCCACGTAAAATTGGAAGTGTCTTGGCGATGTTTCGACAAAGTCTCATTCGTCATCTTCAGGCTGGTGTTCTCGGCTTCGTGCTCCTGGAAGCACGAAGCCGAAAACACCAGCCTGAAGATGACGATTGAGACTTTGTCGAAACATCGCCAAGACACTTCCAATTTTACGTGGGAGAAGACCCGAATAACCAAAGACCTACATACAAACACCCGCGAAAACCTCAGAAAAGATATAACTATATATACACATTAGCCTTAATTTCCTAATGACGGTGTAAATTTGTTACCTTTAATTTCTTAATGTATTTGACATCAGTTTTTTTTTCTGTCTATTGATCCATTCATACCATCTGTTCCATATTTGATAATACTGTGAGTCTTCCTTGTTATTTAGTTTTAAAGTTAATCTATCAATTTCTGTACATCTAAATATCTTTTGAATTATTTGTTCTACTGTTCTAATTTCCAGGATTGGGCTAGGGTTAGTCTTGCTGCCGTAATTAAGTGTAATGTAATGTATTTTATTTCTTTTTTGCTATCTTTTTTAAGTATGCCTAATAAAAAAATTTCAGGTTTTAGGTCACTCTCTTCTTCTGTTATTTCTGTTATCCATTTTCTAATTTTCATCCAAATTTTTTTTAATTTTTGGGCAGAGCCACCAAAGATGATAAAATGTTCCTGGTGATTGTCTACATTTCCAACATATCAGGTTACAATTTGGATACATTTTTGCCAATCTAGCAGGGGCTAGGTGTCACCTATACCACATCTTGTAGTGGTTCTCTTTGTACGTTGTTGCCTTTGTTATTCTACAATTATTTTCCCAAATCATTTCCCACTCTTCTAATTGTATGTTTCTTCCAATATTCCTAGCCATCCCTTTTAATATTATTGCATAATAGATGCTAAATTCTGAAGGAGTCCAACATATTTGGAAGTCACCAAATTCTGGAGGAAATTCTATTCTAAGCATGTTTCTCTTAAATTATGTTGTGGACGTCTAGAAGCATATACCTTGTTTTATAATTTATAATAGTTACTATTTCTTTAAAAAAAATTAAAGCAGAACATTGACTACCTTTACAATACCTTGAAAGATAATGAAGGTCTTTCCCTTCCCTTCCTAGAAAGCAGGTAACTGGCTGCTACTGGATGGAGGGAGCAAGGGATTGCAAGAGTGGCTGGGAAACTGTCACAGAACAATCAAAGTGAGCATCAGGTAACTGCAGCTGCAGCTCAGCAGACCTGAAGCCGCTACCACTTTATTTTTTTATATTCATCAATCAAATGTACGGTAATTTCTCCAAACTTTATTCCCTCTGATGTATGGAACCTGGATTTTGTTTGCATTCTGTAAATTAGCCCATTTGAGATACCTTGGTTCAAAAATCGTTGCCCTATTATGCACTGTTTTCCCTAGTTAAAATGATAGATACAAGAGTTTTAGTGGTATATACATTATGTTCAAAGTTTTCTGGCTTGTTTACATAGTGACATCCAAATGTATCAAAGAGGTATTAAAATCTAGAATAGCCCTATAAACAGGGCTAAATAGATTTTGTCTTGGATTCCATTATTGTGAGATAATAACTCCTAATAATGACAATGTTATTATGTAATGATGATAATGTTAATTAAAGCAATATTAAAAATAGAATCATTATCTACTGAGAGATCACAAGACGTTATTAACATTGTAAGGGAAAGTTCTCATCAACAATTTGGACAGGAAATTACTGGGAACTTAAGTGTGAGAAATATATGTAACAGAATATTAACTGCAGCTATTTGATTAATTATTTACCGAGTGGAGGTGTTTGTGTATGTGTGAAGAAGTTAATATTGCATAAAGATTTAATCTATATTTTCAACAATTACCTTTGCAGTTTTGAAACCAACACATTCATTTACACACTAAAAGAGTGAATCTGGGTATTGAAATGCCAATATCTACATATTTTAATACATGAATTTTCTTTCAAAATCCATGAAAAAGAATTTAAACCTGCAGATATCAATGTGTTGAAAAACACAAGCCTTTGCTTTTTACTTGTTCCACTTTAATCAATGAGACTTAAAAGTTCTTAACTTCAACCACATTATGCCTTATACTTTATTAATTTTATATATTCCCTTATATTTCACGGTATAGTTCAAAAACTACAAAAATGCCTAAGTTATTGAAATACTCTAACTCACATTCTCAGGGAGTGTAAATCTCAACATTTCGATGCATTAGATGCTTCATATTACAACCCTGAAACATTTATTTAAAAAGATATTAACTAATAATGATAATTCCCGGGGGAAACTATTTATATAAAAGTGAAAACCACTCACACCATAATCACGAAATCTCCAGAACTGTAAAGCCTACAAATTTGAAATTTGCCACGTATGTTACTCTTGGCTTCTAGGTGCTCACTAAGAAAGGATTTCTCAAAATGACCATCAGAGCATTAGTATTTTCTACATTATTATTAACACACTCTGATGCTAAGGAATTCTACTCCCCTCCCAATCTGGAAAAAAAAAATCTGTTCCAAATGAAAAACACAAGCAGAGGAGAGGAGCTTCACTTTCAGTTTTACTTTCACAGCAGAAAGCATATTTAATACAGAACACTTGAGCTAAGCCACGGCCAGACTCCTTCTTGTCTCCTTCTTGCTCACACAGCAAATACTGTTTCACTTTCCAAACAGCCCTCTGATGCTAAACAGTTCTACTCCCCCTCCCCACCTCAAAATAAATCTGTTCCAAATGCAAAACAGAAGCAGAGGAGAGGAGTTTCGTGTTGTTTTACTTTCACAGCAGCAAGCAGCTTTACTACAGAACAGTTGAGCTAAGCCACGCCCAGTCTCCTTCCTGTCTCCTTCTTGCTCACACAGCAAATATTGTTTGAGTTTCCAAACACCCCTCAACTCTCTCACACACTGACAAGATGCTAGCCAGATGAATACCAATGGATGCTGGTAGACTAAGGCAGATTTTTAAGAAAGGATATTTTGAAATGACCATCAGACCATCACTGCCCTGAGTCTTTGGGAGAAGGGCGGTATATAAATTCAATAAATAATAATAATAAAAGATCATTAGTATTTCATATACAGTATTATATTAACATGCTCTGATGCTATGGAGCTAGACATTCTACTCCCACCTCCCCACTTGAAAGGAACTCTTCCCAACTGCCAGTTGCCTTATATTAATACGCTCTGATGTTACCCCTTCGCTAAACCAGGCATGGCCAGCGCGTGACTCATCTGGCCTGTGGGCTGGGACATTCTACCCCCTCCCCCTCTGTTCCAACTGCCAGTTGCATTATATTAACACACTCTGTTGCTACGGAGTTACACATTCTACATTAAGTTTCAGGCTATCAATGTCAATTTATCAAGCCCGAGCACATAGTTTCTTAGCAAAGCACGGGCGTCCAGCTAGTGATTCTATATTCTTGTGCATAATTACTTAATTTTTGTAGGATACAGCTGTATATATTAACATATATAACACAGATGCACATAACTATACTGTTAACTTTATAAAAGTATGCAAAAGTGAACCTATTGATCAAATAGCATTTATTCCATGTGGCATTTGTTGTAATGATGGCTTCATGAGAATGGATTTAAACATTGAGGCATTGTTAATATAATAAAACTTGAGAAGTGGTTATTTTCTTTGACAAGTGTTCACTCAGAAATTCTCAGAATGTAGCATTGAAACAGACATTGTAGGACATGTCTATAATTCAGGGTTCCACAGTCACAGTAAGCCGTTACCTAGACACTGTGGTTTATTCAACAGAGCATAATTAAATTAACTATAATTTGGCCAGGTTGATGAGGTGCTTGTAATTTTGGTGACTTCCTTAACACAGCAGGAATATGTGACATAAGATTTTGATCAATGATTCCTAGATCAAAAGGTTTTTATTTAGGCTTCCTTAATGTTATGAAATGAAATGAAATGTAGAGAAAAGTAAATATACTTTATAGACTGGGTGAAACCAGGCTTAATAGCAGTAACTGTGAGAGGGATCTTGGAGTCTTAGTGGGTAACCAATTAAATATGAGCCAACAGTGTGCGGTGGCAGCCAAAAAAGCCAACACAATTCTAAATTGCATTAACAGAGGGATACAATCAAGATCAAGTGAGGTACTAATACCACTCTATAAAGCCTTAGTAAGACCACACCTAGAATACTGCATCCAGTTTTGGTCATCACACTATAAAAAAGATGTTGAGAAGAGCAACCAGGATGATTAGGGAACTAGAGGCTAAAACATATGAAGAACAGTTGCAGGAACTGGGCATGGCTAGTCTAGTGAAGAGAAGGACCAGGGGAGACATGATAGCAGTCTTCCAATATTTGAGGGGCTGCCACTGAGAGGAGGGGGTCAAGCTATTTTCCAAAGCACTAGAAGGCCAGTCAAGGAATAATGGATGGAAACTGATCAAGGAGAGATTCAACCTGGAAATAAGGAGAACTTTTCTGACAGTGAAAGCAATCAACCAATGGAACAGAAATTGCCTTCAGAAGTTGTGGGAGCTTCATCACTGGAAGCTTTTAAGAAGAGACTGGACTGCCATCTGTCAGAAATGATATAGCTACCTGCTTGGGCAAGGGGTTGGACTAGATGACCTACAAGGTCCCTTCCAACTCTGTTAAGCCAACGGAGCCTTGGTGGTGCAGCAGACTAAAGTGCTGTTAAGTAGCACTTAGCTGCCAGCTGCCTGCAATTACTGGGAGTTCAAATCTCACCAAGCTCAAGGTTGACTTAGCCTTCCATTCTTCCGAGGTAGGTAAAATGAGCACCCGGATTGTGGGGGCAATAAGCTGACTTTGTATAAAAAAGAACACCGCTTGGGTGGGGCCGAAAGCCCTACTAAGCAGGTATATACAAAAGTATGAAGGCTATTGCTTAACGCATTGTAAGCCGCCCTGAGTCTCCGGAGAAGGGTGGCATATAATTGCGAACCAATAAATAAATAAATAAATCTGTATTGGTAACAAAGTGGATTATGAGGAGTGAGGAGGAAGTCCATTCCAGAGGAGCAACAGACAAATCAGCCCAGATATTATGCGTGAGAGGAAGAGAGTGAAGACAGCCCCTCCCTAATAGCTCCCAGAATATATTGTAGATATGGATAAGAGTCCTCAGTCTGATAAAACTTTATCTATTGGTGGGAAGTAATAAAGAACTCAGTTTGGTTGGGTATAACAACTGATTGTACAGTATTAGAGAGTAAATTGATTTTAAACTTAATATCAGCAGCTAGGCTGTTGATAGCGCAATACTGGAAAAAAGACTCTTTGCCTACTATAGAAGAATGAACACTGAAAGTAACAAATCTAGCTGAAATGGCGAAAATCTCAGCATACTTGAAAGATCATACGCCAGAAAAATATATTTTGGAGTGGAGAAAATGGATTGACTACATTCAAAATAAGTACCAGATGCGAAGATATCAAATTGTGTATGAATGAATGTAAAGATATATTGTGTTATCTATAGTGGAGTTAAGGTTTCAGGGGGGCGGGGATTTTTTATCTTATGGATGGTTAGGTTAATTTAGCTTATGATTGTTTCTTTTTTCTAACACCCTGTATTTTGCTCTGGGAAGTCGGGGGGGGGTAGGGGGAAAGGAGGGGAAGGGTGGTGGGGTGGGGGGGGGGAGGAGGGATTGGGGGGGATTTCAGGAGGGGAAATGTTTTTCTTTTTTGTAAAACTTTTCAATAAAATAATAATAACAATAAAAAAAGAACTCAGTTTGGAAGAATCATTATCCATCATTCTTGGATTTGGGCCTGACATTCACGGGTTAATAAACTACCAGTGAATAGATAAGGGAAAGAAGTAATTTTGACTTTTAGATTGAAATATTTTTTTTTTCTGTGTGAACAAATTCTTAACACATTTCTGTTCTCTGAACCTTCAGCAAAAGCATATATTTAGTAATATACTGATTTGTGATGTTCTCCAGAAAAGAAGTGCATCTGTATGAACTCATTCTACTTTATTGTAAGCTTACATTTCCAAAATCTTGCAAGTATGAAAATACAACTGCAGTTGAGCCCAAAATTTATCTTGCTAAGAGAGAGATTTGTTAAGGAGCGTTGTCCCATTTTATGACCTTTCTTGCCATAATTGTTAAGTGAACCATTACAGTTAAGGTAGTAACCTGGTTGTTAAGTGAATCAGGCGTCCCCATTGACGTTGCTTGTCAGAAGGTCCCAAATGGGGATCACATGACCCTGGGACGCAGCCACCGTCATAAATATGAACCAGTTGTCAGGGATCTGGATTTCGATCATATAACCATGGGGATACTGCAACGGACGTAAGTGTGAAAAACGGTCATACTGCAACCATCATAAATGTGAGTCAGCTGTCAAACATCCAAATGTAAATCACCATGAAGATGCTACAATGGTGATAAAAGGACCAAAAAAAAAATGGTCATAAGTCACTTTTTTCATTGCCGTCGTAACTTTGAACGGTCACTAAATGAACTGTTGCAACTTGAGACCTACCTGTACGCTTGTCCCGTTTACCTTTGCAATCCACAAGGGAGAGTTCTTTATGAGACATTTTCCACAACCCATTCCTGCTGTGGGCTCTTATTTTCTCTGGCTGTGACCCTTCTCCCATCACCCATGGCCATTCGCACATACCATGACAGCTGATATTGATAGAAAGGCTCTTCTTGCTCTCAAGCTTGGAGAGATGTAATTTGTAAATGTTGTGGATGTACAACCCATCTACCCAAGACTCTGATAATTTCTGCTACATGTCTACAAAATCACCAAAGGAATTGCTAAGACTGTCAGGCCTAGAAGCCATCTTTTTCGTTGGATCTTCAAGCCTGCCACATTTATTACTGTGGCAAACGGGGAGGGGGGATTGTATGGAACAGGGGTGATATATACTCATAACAGATCCTTGGTGGAGCAGTGGACTAAAGTGCTGTTAAATAGCATTTAGATGCCAGCTGCCTGCAATTACTGCGAGTTCGAATCTCACCAGGCTCAAGGATGACTCAGCCTTCCATTCTTCCGAGGTAGGTAAAATGAGGACCGGGATTGTGGGGGCAATAAGCTGACTTTGTATAAAAAAGAACACCATTTGGGGGGGGGGCAAAAACCCTACTAAGCAGATATATTCAAAAGTATGACAGCTATTGCTTAATGCATGGTAAGCCGCCCTGAGTCTCCAGAGAAGGGCGGCATATAAATTGAACCAATAAATAAATAAAAAAATAAATAATAACATTTCTTTCTCAGAAAGTCAAGGACATCTTGCCCTGCACCTGGACGGCTGGAACTGGGAGGCCTCTCAAGTTGGGACGGTGCTTAGATTGGACCATGTGATGGAGATGTGGGTGCTGGGCAGGGACTTGAACTTTCCTTTGGGTAGGGAAAACCTGGAAGCTTTCAGATTCAGGTTTTCCCAGATGTGCCAATAGGACATCTCTAATAAAATGGAACTTTGAGAAAACTCAAGCCTTTTCTTTCGTTGGGGCCGTTACTTGGAACCCTGATAAAGAGCCTATCATGGGCCAGATTCCAACTACATTCCACCATATAACTTTATCTTCAGGTTTCAGGTTTTCAGGCTGAATAATTAGGACAACTATTTCCAATTTGGTATTCTCCAGAAGCATTGGGCTTCATCTTCAGGGACTGTCTCAAAATACCTGGAAGCTATTAAATAAAGGCTGGTCTAGACTCTTATGTAAAACTGCTCTCCAGAAACAATATTGAAAGCAGACTTTTGCAAAAAGGGGTTTAGATACGGTAGTCAGAGGTCTTGTTATATCTGAAGGATTTCCTTCTTGATTTTCACCAACTGAACCCTTATTAATTGTTAATGTTAATTGTTAATAGTGAGCCTGCTGTGAGGGCTTGCAATGCCAACTCTAGAATTTGATTTGTATCGGTTCTGTTTTATTTTTATTTATTAAACTTCTACGCCATCCATCTCACCTTATAGGTAGTCCTCAATTTATGACCACAATTGAATCCAACACTTCTTTGTCTAAGTGAGACATTTGTTAAGTGAGTTTGCCCCAGTTCTTTCTTTCTTGCCATATTTGTTAAGTCAGTCCCTGCAGTTGTTAAGTTAATAGATTGTTGTTTTTTTAAAAAATTGATTTATATGCCGCCCTTCTCCGATGACTCAGGGCGGCTTACAATGCCTTAAGCAATAGCCTTCATACTTTTGTATATTTATACAAAGTCAGCTTATTGCCCCCACAAACTGGGTCCTCAATTTATCTACCTTAGAAAGGATGGAAGGCTGAGTCAACCTTGAGCCTGGGGAGAGTCGAACTAGCAGTAATTGCAGACAGCTAGGTTTTAATTACAATGCTTAGTCTGCTGAACTATCCAGGCTCCTGTTAAGTGAATCTGGCTTCCCTATTGACTTTGCTTGTCAGAAGTTTACAAAAGATCATGCAATCATCATATGACACTTTATCCCTCATAAATGTGAGCCAGTTGCCAAGATGCTGAGTTTTGATCATATGACCATGGAGATGACGCAACAACTGTGTGAAAAATGGTCATAAGTCACTTTCTCGGTGCCATTGTCACTTCAAACAGTCAATAAATGAAAATTTGTAAGTGGAGGAATACTTGGCAGAATGGGAAAAAAATGGTGTCCTGAAATCTGATGGAAGGCATTTCTGAAGGAAAAAGCCAGCAAATCCCTCACTCACCTTTAAGGAAGCAACACCAGTAACAGAATGTAGAAAAAGAAGGAGATTATGGTAAATTTTGTTTGAGCTTTCTTTCCCATTCCAAGAATTGTCTTAACAATTTTTTTGGTGAAAAGATGGCAATTTGATTTGATTCCCCATTTTTTTCAAAATGTGGATACCTATTCTTCTGCTAACAAATGTCCAGAGTGGATTGCTTCCAGTCACGTACCAATCAAACATGTTAATCAGAGGTTGTGTTTTTTTTAAGAAGTCACAAAATTCTGAATATATTTGCCACTCAGGTGTGCATGCCATAACGAACAATAATTACAAAATTAATTCAGAATGATCCAGAACTGAACAACAACAGTTCAGGCATAGAAAAAAGCAATTTAAAAATGACTAAGGAAGTGTGTCAATCAGAAATCAGTTCCATTTGTCCTTTTAAAGTAGAGATTTTGAATGGGTCGATAAGAAGTGGCAAATGTATTATTTTTAGAAAAGCTAAGATGGTCATTAAGCTAGGCCTCTCAAGTAACTGCTGGGTACAATTTGCTTTAAATTGCTAGTTCAACAGGAGTATTAGCATTCCTTTGCCAGGACAATGTTATTTATTTTCTGAGTATTACTGCCGTGAAATGGTGGTGCTTAGATAGTAACAATAGTCTCATAAATCCAACTTTTATCAATCTGGATGAATACGTGCAGAGTTGATAGCTCTATTTTAACACATCAATGATGCCTTTGCTATCTGTCTGATAAAATGGGGCAATCTTTATACAAGAGCAAAAATGCTGAAAATAGCAGTTCAGGAGTTTATATATGTAAGCATAGCTTTGAACACTTAAATATACAATCTACAAACGCAGCAAAAATGAATAACAAAATCAACACTTTTTCCTTGCAAGTAGTGCCCGGAAGGGAAGAGATTCCAATTTTCCAATGGAACCTTTCCCCCCCCCCCTTCTTCCATGGTTTACAAATATAACCTATTGGTAGATACAGAAGCAATACACCATGATGGAAAACTTTTCATTCCCTAATCCAATACAGGGGTGTTTCTTTCCTGCTATTTTTCCTTCTTTCTCCCTGTTATTGCAATCGGAAATCTCTGATAAACATGATTTAATATCACTTTATAATTTATATTATAAATATTTAATACCATTTAATACCACTTTATAATGCCTTGGTAAGGCCCCACTTGGAATACTGCATCCAGTTTTGGTTGCCACGATGTAAAAAAGATGTGGAGACTCTAGATCTAAAAAGAGTGCAGAGAAGATGACTGGGGGACTGGAGGCTAAAACATATAAAGAACGGTTACTGGAATTAGGTATGGCTAGTCTAGTGAAAAGAAGGACTGGGGGAGACATGATAGCAGTCTTCCAATATCAAAGAGGCTGTCACAAAGAAGGAGGGGTCAACCTATTTACCAAAGAACCTGAAGACAGGACAAGAAGCACTGGATAGAAACTAATCAAGGAGAGAAGCAACCTAGACTAAGGATAAAATTTCCAGCAGAACAATTAAGCAGTGGAATGACTTGCCTCCAGAAGTTGTGAATATTCCAACACTGGAAGTTTTTAAAGAAGAGATTAGATAACCATTTGTTATCTATGAACACCAGCTGTCTGCAATTACTGCAAGTTCGAATCTCACCAGGCTCAAGGTTGACTCAGCCTTCCATCCTTTCTAAGGTAGGTAAAATGAGGACCCAGTTTGTGGGGGCAATAAGCTGACTTTGTATAAATATACAAAAGTAAGAAGGCTATTGCTTAATGCATTGTAAGCCGCCCTGAGTCTCCTGAGAAGGGCAGCATATAAATTGAACCAATAAATAAATAAAAAAAATAAATAATAACATTTCTTTCTCAGAAAGTCAAGGACATCTTGCCCTGCACCTGGACAGCTGGAACTGGGAGGCATCTCCAGTTGGGACGGTGCTTAGATTGGACAATGCGATGGAGATGTGGGTACTGGGCAGGGACTTGAACTTTCCTTTGGGTGGGGAAAACCTGGAAGCTTCCAGATTCAGGTTTTCTCAGATGTGCCAATAGGACATCTCTAATAAAATGGAACTTTGAGGAAACCCTGAGTCTCCGCAGAAGGGAGGCATATAAATCAAATTTAAAAAAAATATTGCAATTCCTCTTGCAATGATTTCTTTCTTTCTTTCTTTCTTTCTTTCTTTCTTTCTTTCTTTCTTTCTTTCTTTCTTTCTTTCTTTCTTTCTTTCTTTCTTTCTTTCTTGCATTTAATTTCTATATACTCAACTCAACCAGGTGACTCGGTGGTTTACAATTCAAAAATTATAATTAAAACATCTACAAAAGAAATAAGTATAAACAGCAACTGATAGTAATGCTATTAATGATTAAGCGACTAATAGTAAAGTTATTTGGCTCTAGAATTAAGTTAATTCATATCAATTGTATGGTATGGTTATTATGATAACTCCAGGTTTTACAGGACTTATCATTGTTGTGATGACAGACAACTGGCAACAACTGCTATATGTCAGAGAATAGAATAGGTATAAATCAGGGATGCTATTCAGCAGGTTCTGACAGGTTTTGGAGAACAGGTAGTGGAAATTTTGAGTAGTTTGGAGAACTATCAACTCTGGCTGGCCCTAGGGTGGGGTGGGGATGAAGATTTTGCAATATCCTTCCCCCAGGAGTGGGGAGGGAAAGGGAATTTTGCAGTATCCTTCCCCTGCCATGCCCACCAAGCCACACCACGTCCACCAAGCCATGCCCACAGAACCAGTAGTAAAAAAAATTGAATTCCACCACTGGTATAAATAACATTTTCCAAGTTAGGGAGCAGAAAGCAAGCCCCAGGAAGGGGAATGAGTGATTTGGCAATTCATTAAAAAAAGTGATCTCAAAGGTTTTGAGTCCATTGATTCATCTCCTTGGGCTGAAGCTGACAGTGGGAATAAGCCTCAGAAGATGGTGGCATCAGGTTGACCTTGTCATGGCTCAGGAGTTAAACAAAGTTCAACTGGTTTAGTACCTGAATTGGAGTCCATAGAAAATTCTAGGACTAGGAAATCAAAAAACATATCAGAAGAAGGCTATTACATGGACTTTTGTAGCATAGGGCATGTCCAAGAGTCAAACTTGACTTGAAGTAGACTCTTCCTTTAAGAACAGAAATGGTAGCTTTGTGTCCATTGTCACCAAAAGTGGATAATGCAAGGAAACAAGGGACAAAATTATCTATAAACACAGGAAAACCAACAAAATGATGGGTTTTTTTTTTCATACCCTGAAAGTTCTATTTATTCCAAAGGGTTTCAGATAAACTTTCCCACAGAAGATTATAAGTAAACAACAGAGTAAATAACTAAATACATATTATCTTCATGAAAGAATGACTTCTCTCTCCCTCTGTGTATATATGGGTGGATGTATTAAGATCATGGATCCTGGCCCTCTCAATTCCTGGCAAATAGATGGGGAAGAAATGGAGGTAGTGACAGATTTTATTTTCCTGGGCTCTAAGATGACCACAGATGGGGACTACAGCCAAGAAATTAAAAGATGCTTGCTCCTGGGGAGGAAAGCTATGGCGAATCTAGATAGCTTACTAAAAAGGAGAGACATCACCCTGCCAACAAAAATGTGTATCATCAAGGCTATGGTTTTCCCAGTTGCAATGTATGGTTGTGAAAGTTGGACCATAAGGAAGGCTGAGCATCAGAGTTGAGGCCTTTGAACTCTGTTGCTGGAGAAGACTCCTGAGAGTCCCTTGGACTGCAAGGTGATCAAACTGGTCAGCCCTATAGGAGATCAACCATGACAGCTCTTTTAGAAGGCCAGGTCCTGAAGATGAAACTCAATTCCTTTGGCCACCTAATGAGAAGGAAGGATCCCTGGAGAAGAGCCTAATGCTGGGAACAATTGAGGACAAAAGAAGAAGGGGATGACAGAGAACGAGGTGGCTGGATGGAGTCACTGAAGCAGTAGGTGTGAACTTAAATAGACTCCAGAGAATGGTAGAGGACAGGAAGGCCTGGAGGAACATTGTCCATGGGGTCGCGATGGGTCGGACATGACTTTGCAACTAACAACAACATAGGTACATCTTTTATACAGAAAATAAGAAATTATTTATTAGATTTATAAGGTTGTTCATGTCAGATGCAGGAGTCTTTTGCTAATGCAAACAAATCAAAAAGTATTTAAAATCACTGGGCTATTTCTTATAAAATTAGTATATCCACAATCCGTAGAATCCATGTGTTCTGAATTGACTTTGTAAGTAAGGCTTCACCTAAAGCTTAGCTTGTTTTAGATATTATTTTTACAATACTTTTCGTTCTTCAATTTTCAGTTTGATAAGTTTGTATATGAAAATGCAATGATATGGTTGCTACTTTTAAACTGCAGTCAGTAGTATGCCTTTTGTTTTCTCATTGTAGTTTTCTTGTGAAAGGATTTTCTAAGTAACACAAGAATAACTGAGGACTCTAAAAAAAAAACCTGTGGAGTTGATTTGTTTTCCTTGTAACAAAATGGAGGTAATTTTTTTAAAAAGTCAAACCCAGCCTACGTATATGAATTTGAAAGGATTTGATTGAAAACAGTGGTGCTACGTTAGTCTACCTTTTCTCTTACCTACGATACAAGACAATGGAAAAGTGTTTATTTCCAGTTTTAAGTCTCAGTTATTGTCTGCATTATTTTACCAACAGTTTCTCTCTTTATGCCTTTGCCTCATAAAGAGATAATTATGCCAGAAAGAGTTGGATTTTTAAAGCATATTTTTCTCTGAACTCCAGTTTTCAGTTCTAGCCAACTAGAACTGTTCAGTTCTCCAGTTTTACGTATTAGCAAATTATGTTTGAGCTTAACATATGTGTTATTCCTAGCCTTCATTCATTCATTCATTCATTCATTCATTCATTCATTCATTCATTCATTCCACCCTTCTCCTGAAGCACTCAGGGTGGTGAACAGTCAGAATAACATACATATACTTTGCAATAAAATTAATTTAAAATAATTAAACCGATTTGGCTTATCAATTAAGATTCTCTGCGCAGAGTTTAGATACATTGAAAATTTATGCCAGTCCAGCTTGGTGAAATAGAAAAGTCTTCAAGGCACGACAAAAAGTATGGAGATCTGGGATAATTCGTATCCCTGGGGGTATCCTGTTCCATAGGGCAGGTGCCCCCACAGAGAAGGCTCTCCTCCTGGGAACCACCAGCCGACATTGCTTTACTGATGGCACCCTGAGGAGGCCCCCTCTGTGTGAGCGTACTGTACCCCTCTATAGGATGATGTTGATGACCACTTGAATACCATCAGTGAAATATCTTTCATGCTAGTCTGGGGAATAAATACAAAAACCTGGAAACTGCAAGAACAATTTCCAACTCTTATGTATAATGAGTTTGTTCAGGTGGAGTCTCTTTGATTGATCTGAAATCTTTCTTCCCAGAAACATCTTGTCAGATCCCTAAAAGTGGTACTGATATTCAGTCAGAGGAGGGGGGACACTTGGATTCGATTTACTAGCATTGCCTGTGTCAACAGATATTTTACAACCTATATCCTGGCGCCAAAGAGCCCTAAGATCCCCTTTACCTGCAGGAATTTTTATGATAGCCATGTGGGTTGATTCACTTTAAAGGATAATGGTGGGAATGCATGTTTGTTCGGGTTCTCAGAGAAACTGGTAAAGAAAACATCTTCACACTTGTGTATTGGCTAAAATCTGCATTGTGACTTAAAGGGAGGGGTCTCTACCACTTTAATCCTACTGCCTTGTCTAAGGGTATTCAGATCTTGCTTTAACTGGATGGCTGTCACTTCTGCTTAATAAAAGAAATCCTTTTGAACAACCATGTTTCAAGAGTTCTCACTTTCTTAAGTTAGAAGGAGAGGCAATCCTTACACATCTCATCCCGTGGACCAAGTTCCTGTTTATGAGTCTCTGTTTCGGTAAGGATCAGCTTCTCCCCTCCCCGCCCTCCCCCCTTCCAAGAAAGTACGAACTCTTGAGAACTTTGTGTTTCAAAAGGAGCCTTTTATTGAAAGGGATGAAAGCAAGTCAAAACTCAAAGCAGACTCTGGGGTCCCTCAGGGCATGCAGTTCAGGATAAAGGAAATTATCCTGAAATTATCCTGGGAAATTATCCCACCATCCAATGTGGATTCCAACCAATCCATTATTGTGAAGATGAATTGTAGAAGCCTTTCTGAGAAACGGATAAGAAGAGCTTCTCGGGGTCATTTTACAATCCACTCATTCCCCCCTTCCCTTTCATTTCCCAGGGTGTGAGAATTCTGCAGGCATTCCTGGGGCCAGGCAACAGTTTTAAATCAGGTTAAAGTTTATACAAAGAGGACCAGGCAGGAAATTGGATACTTAGGACACATAAGAAAATAACTACATGTAATAACTCCAAATCCCCTCTCTTCTTCCACAAAGAATGATAGATACACGGATATGACCATTTCTTTTGCCTCTTTGCTTTCCTCTCTATTTCTTTCCTAGCCTCCCCACAGACTCCTTCTCCTAGTAGTAGTAGTAGTAGTAGTAGTAGTAGTAGTAGTAGTAGAAGAAGAAGAAGAAGAAGAAGAAGAAGAAGAAGAAGAAGAAGAAGAAGAAGAGGAGGAGGAGGAGGAGGAGGAGGAGGAGGAGCCTGATTTAGCTCTGCAGACTAAAGTATCATAATTAACATCCAGCTGTCTGCAATTACACCAGTTCAAATCTCCCCAGGCTCAAGGTTGACTCAGCCTTCCATCCTTTCTAAGGTAGGTAAATTGAGGACCCAGTTTGTGGAAGCAATAAGCTGACTTTGTATAAATATACAAAAGTATGAAGGCTATTGCTTAACACATTGCTTAATGCATTATAAGCCGTGCTGAGTCTTCGGAGAAGGGCGGCATATAAATCAAATTAAAAAAAGAAGAAGACGACAAATGATAGACAGATAATAAACACACAGAGGTAGAGGGAGATGGATAGATAGATAGATAGATAGATAGATAGATAGATAGATAGATAGATAGAGGGATGGGGAGGGAGGGAGGGAGGGAGGGAAGAAGAGAGTGAAAAAGAGAGAGAGAGAGAAGACAGACAGATAAACAGAATGAACCACTCAAATGACAACTTGCTCTAGCATGAATGCTTAAGTCAGAGGGAAGGCCAATACATTTATCAACTGAAAAAAATTGAATTTGATGGGGTAATGATCAGGTTTAATGGTTCTGCTTTATAGCTGAGATTTCTGAACTATTTTTGGTCTCCTTCTTCCAATGGGGCACCATGAAAAACTCAATACAAGGATTGTCAGATGGAGCTTCTAAGTCTCAGCATGCCTTTTAAAAAGGTGATGTGCCCCAAGTGAGGTTAGAGTTATTGTTTAATTAGACAGAAAATGCCACGTACGAGAAGCATGTCAGAATAACACATATAGAGCCAAAAGCAGTGCAAAATTAAGCAGTGCCATCATTTTTATTTCAAAATAGGAAAGTAACGACTCATTAAGTGTCACATCTGCCTGATAATTACTTTCAAAAGTTCTAGTTCAGGAGTGTGTTGCCACTGTCTAAGTTGTTTTATTTTCCCTAGGAAATAAATCACTTGATGTTTCATTTTATACACTCAATCCTGGTACGGCAATGGATTTTGGAGAAGATCAGACCCATCACATAATTCCCAGTCAAGCATAAAATATATAGTTTTATATAATTATTGCACTTACCTTGGGCCTCTTCTCTAGTGAATTAGGACTCTTATAGAATATGATGGGCGAGATGTTGATGGTTATTTTTTTTTTAAAAAATGTAGTATGTCAATGGGGGTGGGACAGTGCTGAATTGTAAAATTTGTTTCTACCGGTTCTGTGGGTGTGGCTTGGTGGTGGTGGGGTAATATGATTGAGTGGGCATGGCCAACTTTTTTTTTTTACATTTAAAACCATTTCTCCTACAACCTCTTCAGCTGAAGAGGTTGTAAAAAATGCTTATAAAAGCCACTAGAGATCCCAGCTGACTTGCCTGATCGGCAGAGGCTTTTTTTTTTAGAAACATTTTTTCTACAACCTCTTCAACAGAAGAGGTTGCAGGAAAAAAAAATGCTTTTAAAAACCTCTGATGATCAGGCAACTCAGCTGGGATCGTTAGAGGCTTTTAAAAATATTTTTTTCTACAACCTCTTTGGCCAAAAAGGTTGTAGAAAAAATGCTTTTAAAAGCCTCAGACAATCCCAGCTGAGCCGCGTGATCATCAGGCTTTTTTTTTACTTTTAAAAGAATTTTTTTCGGCTGAAGAGATTGCAGAAAAAATGCTTTAAAAAAAGCTTCTGATGATTGTGCAGCTCAGCTGGGCAAAGGGGGGGGGGGGGCAGGGATTTTTGCTACCAGTTCTCCGAATCACCCACTGCCATCGCTACCGGATGGGGCAATCTGGTCCGAACCGGGAGCATTTCATCCCTGGGGTGGGGGTTCACACACACATTTGTGTGCATGGCTTTGAGTTAGTCCTAACTATAAAGACAAGTTCCTGCAGTTTTCATGACAACATATTTGCAAGTGGTTTGTTGCTGCCTTCTGCTTCGCACTGAGAAGCTGAGACTAACCCAAAGTCATCCAGTTGGCTTCCATGGCCAAACGCAGGAACACAACACACATTGTCCAACTCCTAGTTCAGCACCTCAAGTACAACTGGCATAATTTGAAGCCACGACAGTAAAATCAGGAACAGTATTCTTGATTGGCTCAGCCATTCCCATGGCTATTGCTATCTTAAGGATTTCCTCTGGCGTCAACACATTTGCCCATTACTGGCAAGTCAGAATTCTGAAGGATGCTTTAGCACTACATCTACACAAGTCTTCAAAATACAATCTAATGTTCTTCCATTCAGAAGGAAGTTGTTGTGGCCTGTTGGCCGCTGGCCCCTCCAGAAGCTGAATCAGAGGAAGAGGAGGAGGAGGCATGGGAGTCAGGATCAGCATCAAGATTCAAACTGGAAGCTCCAAGGGGGAAGAGGGAATGGAGCTGGCAGAGAGAGACAGAGGCGGAGCCTGGTTTGTCTGTCAACCCTCAGATGGAGAATCAAGAGCCCCCAGGTCTGGAGGTGGCTGATGAGGAAGAGGAGGAACAGCTGGGTCCAGTGCCTGATGTGCGGATGCACAGAAGGCAGAGAAGAGGAGAGCAGTGGAAATCTATGGGCCGATCCTTGGAAAGGAAGAGACATTACTGCTAGCGAGGCCCCACCCTAGCTCTGGGAATTAAAGGCAGGGGACAGAGATAATAGATGTGGCAGACAACTACTCATCTCCCAGATGAATGGACTTGTTAGACTGCGAGAGAAACTTTTTGCCGGGGCCGCCAGCACTCCTAATAAAGAAATCTTTTGAGTTCACGTCAAAGGGTTTGTCGTATTTGGGGAGCTGGCTCAGAACAGAAGGTTTACTGTTCTGTAGGAGTTTATCCCCAACAATTGGCTAGCGACTAAGGAAATGGAATGGCAATCGGTGACAACTGATGGAAAGCATGCTCCACTTAATAGTTTAAAGATCCTATAAAGACAATAATCCAGAATGGACGAGGCAACCACACGTGCGTAGGAGAATGGAGACAACAGAATCTGAGTTCTTTGTTCTACAGCATGTGGGGAAGGGGGGGGGAATAAATTTGTACAGGTAGTCCTCAATTTACAACAGTTCATTTAGTGACCACTCAAAGTTACAACGACACTGAAGAAAGTGACTTATGACCATTTTTCACAGTTATGACCTTTGCAGCATCTCCATGATCATGTGATCAAATTTCAGATGCTTGGCTACTGGTTCATACTTATGTCCTGGGATCATATGATCACCTTTGGAAGCAAAAGTGAATAGGGAAGCCAGATTCACTTAACAACCAGATTGCTAATTTATCAACTGCAGTGATCTGCTTAACAACTGTGGCAAGAAATATTGTAAAATGGGACAAAAGTCCCTTAGCCTAGGTCTCACTTAACAGCAGAGATTTTGGGCTCAATTGTGATCGTAAGTTGAGGGTTACCTGTATAAGATGGCAAGAAGAATGTGCAAAATTGAGCTTTTTCTTTATCCTTTATTGTCTGACACAGATTTTTAAAAACATTGTTCCTGCTCTTTGTCACAATCGTTATCTTCTTAAAATAGTTGTGACATTGTGTTTAAGAATGCAATGTTCTTGGTATCATCAATAGGATTGGAAAAGGTTAGGTAAGATTTTGCTCCAGGATGTTAATTGTCTTCAAAGTTAGGGTGGATAATGGCTGAATTAGATCTTTTTCTGTTTCTGGGCCTTGTTTATGCATTTCTACCTGGAGAGAAATGGGCTAGTTTCTATTGCCCTTTAGGTATTAGTTTAAACACATTTTATTATCCCAAGTGTTCAAAGGACAGAAAAGCTCTCCATTTATTTGTTCGTTAATGCTGCCTGCCTGTATTTATGTACTATGATGTTTTAAATCTGCTCTGCTAACATTTTTTTTTCATTTCCCTTGCATCTTTTTTTTTTTTAAAAAAATACCTTTGCTATTAAGGATTATCCCAATGCTACGATTTCCTTCTCTTGTTATCCTGACCACCTGGTGCCCCTCTTTAAATCCTTGCATTGGTTTCCTGTCTATTTCAAAGCTTGTAAAAGGCTTTATATCCCTTATCTTCAAAACCATCTTCCATGAGATAAAGCTTCCCTGCATCCTGAAACAAACTGAGGTTTTCATTTTCCCCTTTCTTATGCCTCTATAAGAAGATCTCGCTTCCATCTTCCAAATTCCTTTTTAATACTCGGCTAAAGTCGGCTTTCCCCGAAACGAGTTGGAACCAGCGAAGCTAGTGTTATGATTAAGCAAAGAGAAACAATTACTGCAGGCTACTAATGTTAAATGATGGGCAGCAAAGAACTGGAAGAGACTGTTATGCATCATGCCTTTTATGCTCCATCCCCTAAGGTAGCCAGTTATCTTTGAAGCAATGAAGGATCTTGCTTCATCGCTAACGCTAAACCAAGCATCCATTCCAAGGCTTTTATACAATAAATGGAAAGGGCACCATCCAAATCTTTCCTTCTATAAATAGTCAGTTTTGGGTTTTCTCTGGAAACACAGTTCTAGACTAGTATTTGTCCTAATTTGGCAACTTTAAGATGTGCTGAAGTCCACACCTTATTTGATTTGCCTTTATTATTTTTACAAATACTTCAAGGCAGCCAAACATACTTAATATTCCTTCCTTCTCCTCTTTTCGCCAAAACAACAACCCTGTGAGGAGGGTTGGGCTGAGAGTGTGTGACTGGCCCAGCTGATTTTCATGGCTAAGGTGGGACCTGAACTCATAGTCTCCTGCTTTCTAGCCTGGTGCTTTAACCACTAGTCCAAATGGGCTTTCACATATCTTAAAATATTATGCCTGATGAGTTCTGGGAGTTGAAGTCCATACAACTTAAGGTTGACAAAGTAGAAAAATACTGATCTAGACCAAGAAAAGTGGATGTGGGTGTCCTCCAGAGATCTTAAAAGACAGCAATATCAAGGAATATAAATCCTTCCATTCCTCACTATCCTCTGAGAGCTGAAGAAGCTTCTTGGATGAGAAGCAAAATGTCTTCAAAGAAAAAACAAGGACACCCAGTTGCCTCCTGAGAAAGCACCATTGGGACAACCATGACCTGGATGACTGAGAATCTCTACAGACTTTTAGCTATACAATTTGGGATGAACACCCTTTGAATGGTTTGGGAGTAGGAATGGATTTCCAGAGGGAAAGAACTGCAGACTACAGGAACCAGGAGCACTACTCAGGTGACCCTGAAGACACAGATCTAAGTGCTTCAATGACCCTCTAAAAGGATGTAAATGACCAGTGTCTGCAAGGAATATAAATCCTTCCATTCCCCACTATCCTGCCAAAGTTGAAGAAGCTTCTGGGATGAGAAGCGAAATGTCTTCAAAGAGAAAACAAGAAAGTCCAGTTGCTCTGTTAATCTGTTAAATGACCTGGATGACTAAGAATCTCTACAGACTATCAACCTGCAAATTCACTCTGATGGTTAAAAACCATAGATTTATAAAGCTGGAAGGGATCAAGTATCATACAGTCTGTCCTAGATACAATATTTTCCTACCCTAACAAAGATGATTAATATATAGCGGATGTAATCCCCCCCCCCCGTTTCCTATCCTAGTGTCAATTCCCTCTTTTTCTGCTACTTCCTTGAATCTATTTTAGAGTATAACCTATTTAGTCCAGGAATTACTTAGACATGTGATCTTTAAAAAAAATGTAATACGTTGTGATAAAACCATGTGAAAACACTTAATAATAATGATGGATATCATGAGCCATGCTGAATATCATCAGAACTGTAGGATGGAGTAGGAACATATTAAAGTGATTATAAAAAACAAATGAAACCAGTTGGAAGAAAAACAGCTCTGACCTGATTTTATTTTTTTAAAAAAAATAAATATTTAATATTTTAATATATCTAAAGCTAACAGTAACCAATCAGTTTTAAGAATCAGATTTGGTTCCCTAGGAGCACACAACATGTACATTCTGAATTATCTCTCCTCTGTATTAAGAGGGGGACAGAAATAAATGCCTTTAAATCTTCTTTGAGATTACAAATCATCCAAACAGACCCTAAAAAAACCCCCGAAATACCCAGTTTATAGCTATTAGATAGATTTCAGCATATTACACAACGGAGATTTAAAACAGTAAAACAGCTGCCATCCCATGTGTCTGATGGTGTAAGGATCCTGCCCACCCCTCCCCCAGCCTCCCTCTCTTCCTTGTCATTCAGTTCAGCGGTTCGCATCCCTAGTACAAGTCTCCTACCTGAGCAGGGGGTTGGACTAGATGACCTCCAAAGGTCCTTTCCTGTTACTGTTAAAAAGCTATCCAAAAGAGGGAAAAAAACACCTGTTTTCAGATCTATTGTTATGGTGAGTCTCATTTAATCATTTTTAGAAGAAAAAAGAGAGACTTTGCTTAAGCTCAGTAGAAAAAAACAACCCCCCCCCCCACACACACACTAAGCATTCTGCTTAAGCAGAAATTATAGAGGCAGCCTCTGGAAAGAGATTATAGGTTATCTAAGGTGACTAAGATGATCAAGTAATGGATAATGCCATTTTTGCTCTAAAATGTTGGATTAGACCAGGGGTCAGCAGCTTGTGGCTCTGGAGCTGCATGTGGCTCTTTCACCTCTCTACTATGGCTCCCTGTCACTCAAAATATGCGTCACAACCGCCAATGTGTGACATCCGCCGGTATGCGATTTATTGAGCTTTTCAACCCCCGGTAGGCCAACCATGGCTAAATCCAAGAAAAGAAAAGTTTCAGAAGAAAACAGAACGTTTAATTCAACTACATATGCTAGTTTTGTGGCCATTCGGGAAATAGTCAGAAGGGTTTTGTGGCTCCCGGGATTTTCTTTTCTGTGGGAAATGGGTCCAAATGGCTCTTTGAGAGTTTAAGTTTGCAGACCCCTGGATTAGATTTAAGGAAGCCAATCTCATCTTTGAAAAAAACAAAAAAACAAAAAACCCTAAAATGTATTGGGTAACCACCAGCCTCTCTTGGTATGATTTATCTCAGAGGCCTGATGTGAAGCTGAGTTTGCGATGGAAGAAGGCAATCATCTGTTCCGCCTTAAATTTAAGGTCAACTTATGATTAGGTTAAGTAAAACAACTGCCTTCCTTAAGGAAGGAACAGAAGATGGGTCAAGATGGTAACTGGAGATAGTAAAAAGGAGCCTGAGTAGCGTAGGGGGCTAATGCCTCCTACTAAAGGCAGCAATTAACACCAGCTGCCTATAATTTCTGTGAGTTCAATCCTAGCCAGGCTCAAGGTCGACTCAGCCTTCCATCCTTTCTAAGGTGGATAAATTGAGGACCCAGTTTGTGGGGGCAATAAGCTGACTTTGTATAAATATATACAAAAGTATGAAGGCTATTGCTTAATGCATTGTAAGCCGCCCTGAGTCTCTGGAGAAGGGCGGCATATAAATCAAATTTAAAAAAAAAAAAACTGAGGGGGACTCCATCATCCAAGGTCATGGTTGCCCAAAGGTATTTTTTTTTAAAAAAAGGCAAACTGGGACTTAAGAGCTGAAGAAGCTTCTTGGATGAGAAGCAAAATGTCTTCAAGGAAAAACAAAGTCCAGTTTGCCTTTTGGGGGGAAAAAAAGCACCTTTGAAGGATTCTTGGTGGTCTCTGAGCTTGGTTGATAATGAATCATCTGCAAGAAAACAACCAAGCTCAGAGACCACTAAGGATCCTTCAAAGGTTTCCCCCCACCCCCACCCCAAAAAGGCAACTGGACTTAAGTTCTTAAGAAGCTTCTTAGATGAGAAGTGAAATGTCTTCAAGCACTTCTCATTTCAACCCTGAAAATATTCTCCTTTATTGGTAAGAGGGTAAAGGTTCTCTTTGCGCATATGTGCTAGTCATTCCCGACTCTAGTGGGTGGTGCTCATCTCTGTCTCAAAGCTGAAGAGCCAGAACTGTCCAAAGATGTCTCCGTGGTCATGTGGCCAGCATGACTAAATGCCAAAGGTGCACAGAACGTTGTTACCTTCCCACCAAAGGTGGTCCCTATTTTTCTACTTGCAATATTTACGTGCTTTCGAACTGCTAGGTTGGCAGAAGCTGGGACAAGTAACGGGAGCTCACCCCGTTACGCGGCACTAGAGATTCGAACCGTTGAACTGCAGACCTTTTGATCGACAAGCTCAGCGTCTTAGCCACTGAGCCACCACGTCCCCTTTTAAATTTTTAAATGGTAACTGCCCACCAATTGTCCTGAGCCCTGTGAGCTGGTTGTCCCTTGCTACTATAGTTGCAATAAACCACAGATTTTTGCATTCAGACATTATGTGGTTTGTTATTTGCATGCTTTTGCAAATGAAAAGAAGTAACATCAACATTTCACTCAGTTTACTGATGTTTGGTAAGCACCTGCCTATTAGAACATCCACTGTATATTTCTACGAAGACACTCAACGTATGAAAAATGGATGTTATTGTCATGATGTAGGCAAAGATAAGGAAATGACAGAGAATAGTTAAAAATATCTGTTGGATAGTTAAATTCTCCAAATTAGTGTTTTGGGTTTGCAAATGCTTTCTTGCCATACTAAATATTGCTTGATCAATGACTGTAATAAAGAATATTTATCTATTTAGCATACTAAGTGACATCATAAGTGCAGGAGATAAAGCTCCAACAAGCTATTTGCTGACAACCATTAGAAATAACTTTTATTCACACCTGGCTGCTTGCAAGCTGTGGATGGTAGTTCATTTGCATATTTTCATCTTTGTTTGTGATGTTCTAGCTAGCTTATTATAGTGGTTAGGATACTAGCCTAGAAACGAGGTGATTGGGAGTTCTAGTCCTGCCTCTGGCATGAAAGCTGGCTGGGGAATGTTGGGCCAATCACCAGGAGACAGTGAGTTCTAGTCCTACCTTAGGCATGAAAGCCAGCTAGGTGATGTTTGGCCAATCAGCAGGAGACCATGAGTTCTAGTCTCGCTTTAAGCATGAAAGCTGACTGGCTTAGATGAGTTACTCTCTTCCAACCCAACTCATGTTAAACGGTTGTTGTGGGAGAAAAAAGGAGGCAGAAGGAGATTTATGCGTGTTTGCTTCCTTGCGTTACTTACAAGGTAATAAAGGCAGGATGAGCATCTAATAAACAAACAAATATGCTAATTAAAAGGTCAATTAATGAGTGATAAGAGAACACCAGGGTTTACAATCTTTACTGCTTGAGATGGTGTATTTTGGTAAATGCACTGGAATCATTGCAACGTTGTACATTCACAATTTTATTGTCATGTTTTTAGAACCTTCAGCCAACAGATCTTAAACAATTTTGCCTTCTCTTTATGTCAGAATAAAAGAATAATAGAGTTGGAAGGGATCTAAGAGGTCTTCTAATCCAACCCCAGATAAATGGCTCCCCAATCTCTTCACAGGACATTATTTTAATATTCCTCTGCATATTGAGTTGCATTCCTCTTCTCATCCCTCTTTGAGAGGCTCCTAGCACATAGCACTTAAACTTATTTAGCGCTTCACAGTGCTTTACAGCTCTCTCTAAGTGGTTTACAGCACATTGCCCCCAACAATCTGGGTTTGCCCCCTCATTTTGGGGTCCCCAATCTTGGAAGGATGGAAGACTGAGTCAACCTTGAGCCAGTCAGAATTGAACTCCTGGCAGTCGGCAGAATTAGCCTGCAATACTGCATTCTAACCACTAAACCACTATGGCTCTTACATAGCAATAGCACTTAGATTTATATACCACTTCATAATACTTTTATAGCCCTATAGCGGTTTACAGAGTCAGCCTCTTGCCCTCAATAATCTGGCTCCTCATTTTACCGACCTCGGAAGGATGGAAGGCTGAGTCAACCTTGAGCCAGTGAGAATCGAACTGCTGAGCTGCCATCAGCTGTCAGTCAGCAGAAGTAGCCTGCATTCTAACGACTGTGACACCATGACTCTACAAAGACAAGGGGATCAAACTATTTTCCAAAGCACCAAAAGGCAAGACAAGAAGCAATGGAAAGAAACTTAACAAAGAAAGAACCAATCTAGAATCAAAGAGAAATTTCCTAATGGTGAGAGCAATTAACCATTGGAATAGCTTGCCTCCAAAAGTTGTGTATGCTCCATCACTGGACCCTTTTAAGAACCAAACATTTGTCTAAAATGAAAGAGGGTCTCCTGCTTAAACAGGGGATTGGATTAGAAGACCTCTGAGGTCCCTTCCAACTCTATTGTTCTATATTCTATTCTATGCCAAGAAATTAAAAGATGCTTGCTCCTGGGGAGGAAAGCTATGGCAAATCTAGACAGCTTACTAAAAAGCAGAGGCATCACCCTGCCAACAAAAGTGGCTATAGTCAAGGCTACGGTTTTCTCAGTTGCAATGTATGGCTGTGAAAGTTGGACCATAAGAAAGGCTGAGCGCCAAAGAATCGAGGCCTTTGAACTCTGGTGCTGGAGAAGACTCTTGCGAGTCCCTTGGACTGCAAGGCGATCAAACTGGTCAGTCCTAGAGGAGATCAACCCTGACTGCTCTTTAGAAGGCCAGATCCTGAAGAGGAAACTCAAATACTTTGGCCACCTAATGAGAAGGAAAGACTCCCTGGAGAAGAGCCTAATGCTGGGAAAGATTGAGGGCAAAAGAAGAAGGGGATGGCAGAGAATGAGGTGGCCGGATGGAGTCACTGAAGCAGTCGGAGTGAGCTTAAATGGACTCTGGGGGATGGTAGAGGACAGGAAAGCCTGGAGGAATGTTGTCCATTGGGTCGTGATGGGTCGGACACGACTTCGCAACTAACAACAACAACAATTCTATGCTCAAAAATGTTATCCATTCTCTGTTACTATATCTACTTTTCCAAAACACAAGAGACAGATTTTTTTTTGCTATTTTAAGCAGCATTAGGATAATTCTACTGAAGCCAGGATTGCTGAACACTTCAGAGGAGCTTATCCATATGTTACTTTTACAGCTGCACCGTTTCCGTAATGTACAAGTTGCAATTAGCTTTCAACTCATTTTGAAGGTATAAAACCATTCCACAAATGTTTATTGTAGCGGCTTTTAAGTAAATGCAGATTCAGGATATCTGACTGATCTCTTTTAACACTTGTTTAACAAAACATCACGTTTTGAGATTGGTAAACTCCTTAAAAGGAAATTAGAAGCTTACAGTACTCTTTATAGCGCATAGAAGAAGAAAAGAGAAGGAAAAAAAATGACCTGGGTTTACACATGCTTTCTTATCAAGGTTTTTGAAGAAAATAAAACTGACACAAGTAAGAGGTTGACAGCATATTGCTGTAGTTGAGACAAAACTTATACAAATGCAGTGAAGAGCAACAAAGATGACTAGGGGACTGGAGGCTAAAATATATGAAGAATGGTTGCAAAAACTGAGTATGTCTAGTTTGATGAAAAGAAGGACCAGGGGAGACATGATATCAATCTTCCAATATCTCAGGGGTTGCCACAAAGAAGAGGGAGTCACCTGAGGGTAGGACAAGAAGCAATGGGTGGAAACTAATCAAGGAGAGAAGCAACTTACAACTAAGGAGACATTTCCTGATAGTTAGAACAATTAATCAGTGGAACAACTTGCCTCCAGAAATTGTGAATGCTCCAATACTGGAAGTTTTTAAGAAGATTTGTCTGAAGTGGTGTAGGGTTTCCTGCCTAAACAGGGGGTCGGACTAGAAGACCTCCAAGGTCCCTTCCAACTCTGTTATTATATTATATTATATTATATTATATTATATTATATTATATTATATTATATTATATTATATTATATTATATTATATTATATTATATTATATTATATTACATTATATTATTGCATTATATTATATACTGATTTCCTTCTCCTCTTTCGAAGTAACAGTAACAGAGTTGGAAGGGACTTTGGAGGTCATCTAGTCCAACCCCCTGCTCACTCAGGAGACCTATACTAGGGATTCGAACCGCCAACCTTTCTGATTGACAAGCTCAGCATCCTAGCCACTGAGCCACCTAGGGAGCTAAGTTAATTAGAAGAAATGTCTACTTTCCTGTGGTCTACTAAGCCATCAATGGGGCATCTTTGGTTGATCCCACAACTAAAGATGTGCCTGAGATCAATAATTAATTCTGCTTTCTGTACGTAACTCAGATCATGGAACCAATCGTCCATTGAACTGAAGCATTTGAAGCCCAGGAAGTGATTAAAAACTTAATCACCTAGATTTTCGAAATACTGTAACATGAAGCCATTCCTTCTTTTTTTTTTAGTTTGCAATGGTCTACATTTCATGTTTGTATGATCATCTATTATATTTTTGAAACTTGCCCAGAAAGGCGAAGAAAGTGGGGGACATATACAGTATCCCTGCCTGGAATACAAGGTTGTAATTATAAGTAGTCCTCGACTTATGGCCATAATAGGACTGGAAGCTAAAACATATATGAAGAAAAGTTACAAGAATTTGACATGGCTAGTCTAGTGAAGAGGAGGACCAGGGAAGACATGATAGCAGTCTTCTAATATTTGAGGGACGGCCATAGAGAGGAAGGGGTCAAGCTATTTTCCAAAGCACCGAAGGTCAGACAAAGAACAATGGATGGAAACTGATCAAGGAGAGATTCAACCTAAAAATAAGCAGATATTTTCTGACAGTGAGAACAATTAGCCAGTGGAATGGCTTTCTTTCAGAAGTTATGGGTGCTCCATCACTAGAGTCTTTCAAGAAAATTTCTGGCAAGACAGCCACTTGTCAGAAATGGTACAGGCCTCGTGCTTGACCAGGAGGTAGGACTAGAAGACCTCAAAGGTCCCTTTCAATGTTGTTATTCTGTTATTCTATTTTGTTGTGCTGCTTTCTTTCTTTCTTTCTTTCTTTTATTAAATTTATATACCGCCCTACTCCCGAAGGACTCAGGGCGGTGAACAGTCAGATGAAGTGCATGTAATATAATGTTAAAAACATTTAGAATATAATAAATATTTTGGCCTAATTTAAAACACCCAATTTAGGATAGATTTGAAACAGTTTAAAAAGGGAAGATTAGGCCAGGCCCGCCTGTTTAAATAGGAATGTTTTAAGGGCACGGCGGAAAGTGCGCAGATCCAGGATCCTCCGTAACTCCAGTGAGAGCTCATTCCAGATGGTAGGTGCCCCCACAGAGAAGGCTCTTCCCCTGGGGGCCACCAGCCAACATTGTTTGACCGATGGCACCCCGAGAAGCTCCTCTCTATGGGAGCGTACTGGTCAGTGAGAGCTTATTGGTGGCAGAAGGCGGTCTCGTAAATACCCTGGTCCTATGCCATGGAGCGCTCTAAAGGTGGTAACCAGAATCTTGAAGCGTACCTGGAAGACCACCGGGAGCCAGTGCAGCTCGCGCAAGAGGGGAGCCACATGGGAGCGCCACGTCGCTCCCATAACCGCTCATGTGGCCGCATTCTGGATTCTTTGATTCCTGCCCACTTTTAGTTTGCAGATGTGTTCAAGGACAGTCTTTGAAATGCTTTACCTGGTCTCCAGTGGTATGTTACTGTTCAGAACCCAACTGTTATGAAGATGCACAGAGTCCTGGGTATTTGGGGGCGATGGGGCGGCTGGATTCGGCTGGCTGCGGGTGGTCAGCGATCTGGCTTGGAGGGAGTTGGCTGCTGAAGGAGGCTTTCGGCTGCAGGTGCACGCATGGGGAGGTGGCGGCGGAGGTGGCAGTGGTCTGAAGGTAAACTGGTTGCGTGGGCTTCCTGGCATTTCTGCATTTGGGGAGAAAGCAAACAAAATAAAGACACCAAATTATTCTTTTCCAGCAATGGATGGAAGCTAATCAAGGAGAGAAGCAACCTAGAACTAAGGAGAAATTTCCTGACAGTGAGAACAATTAACCAGAAGTTGTGGGTGCTCCAACACTGGAAGTTTCTAAGAAGAGACTAGACAATCATTTGTCTGAAATGGTATAGGGTTTCCTGCTTGAGCAAGGAAGACTAGAAGATCTCCAAGGTCCCTTCCAACTCTGTTATTCTGTTATTTTAAGCAACAAAGAACAGAGTTCCTTGGTCCCATAGGATTACAACATTGTCTACAAGAGCCTGGTGGCGCAGCAGACTAAAGCACAGTTATTAAGAACAACTGCCTGCAATTACTGCAAGTTCGAATCTCACCAGGCTCGAGGTTGACTCAGCCTTCCATCCTTTCTAAGGTGGGTAAAATGAGGACCCAGTTTGTGGGGGCAATAAGCTGTATAAATATACAAAAGTATGAAGGCTATTGCTTAACGCATTGTAAGCCGCCCTGAGTCTCCGGAGAAGGGCGGCATATAAATCAATATTTTTTAAAAAAATAAGTCAATATATCAAAGATGCCATATTTTGTTTATTTGCATCCCACCTTTTTTTACATAATAACATCAGGTGACAAACATATCCAACATACCTTTCTCCTATTTTCCCCACAACAACTGTCTATCAACTTCAAACTGAACCTGGCAGAAGCCATTTTACTGTTCCTCAGTTGCCACACAGAAGGACAAGGGGGGAAAGGAGGTTGGAATACCTCGTTAGACACAATAAGGAACTTTCTCATGGGAACCAAGATCATCTCCAGGGAAAAGGATAAGGTCAGGGAAAGAGTGCCTGGAAAGCCCGCCAATTGACTAACATGACCTGTGACACTTGGGGATGGGTTTATTTCTTCTTTTATTTATACTGAAACCATAGGTATTATTAGGCACCTACTATCTGGAATGAGTTCCCCCCGGAGATACGGAGGATCCTGTATTTGTGCACCTTCCGCCGCGCTCTCAAGACCTTTTTATTTCACCAGGCGGGCCTGGCCTAATCTTTTCCCTCTCTTCTTCTTTTAATATGCAAATTTTAATCGGTTTTTTAAATGATTGGGGTATTTTAATCTGTCTGGGCCAAATTATTTAATTCAATTTTATTCTGTTTTTAAATTTTGTATTTGTGTGTTTTATTGTTTGGATGTTCACCACCCTGAGTCCTTCGGGAGTAGGACGGTATACAAATCAAATAAAGATAAGATAAAGATATTTAGAGTTGGTTTTCCTTTAATCTGTGCCAATATGATGTACTCAATAAAGAAGACCTTTGAGGTGGATTCAAATCTCAGAGTTCTGATTTGTCTGGGTTCATTAGTCGGAACCTTGACACAGTCCTGTGAGGTGAGTTGGGCTGAGATAGAGGAATTGGCTCAAGGTCACTCAGCCAGCTTTCATGACTAAGGCAGGACTAGAACTCACAGTCTCCCTGTTTCTAGCCCGGTGCCTTAGCCACTAGACCAAGCTGGCTCTTCAACTATCTGTGGGTTTAATTCAATTCCCACTGAAACACTCACAAAATGTATTCCTATGAAACCTTGTTTCTTCTTGCGAGGATCAAATTAAATCAGCCTATTACAGCACTAAGGGAAGACCCAAGAAGATATCTAATATAAGGTAAAGGTAAAGGTTCCCCTCGTACATATGTGCTAGTCATTCTTGACTCTAGGGGGCACTGCTCATCTCCATTTCAAAGCCGAAGAGCCAGCGCTGTCCGAAGACGTCTCTGTGGCCAAAGGCGCACAGAACACTGTTACCTTCCCACCAAAGGTGGTCCCTATTTTTCTACTTGCATTTTTTACGTGCTTTCGAACTGCTAGGTTGGCAGAAGCTGGGATAAGTAATGGGAGCTCACCCCGTTACACAGCACTAGGGATTCAAATTGCTGAACTGCCGACCTTTCGATCGACAAGCTCAGCATCTTAGCCACTGAGCCACCATGTCCCTTATATCTATTATAGCTAGTCCTTAAATTTATCACAATTGAACCTGGAATTATGGTGGTAAGTCATGACTTTATATGATCTTTTTTGTGATGATTGTTAAGCGAACACCATGGTCATTAAGTTTCCCACAACAGGTGAATTTTTGCTAGAATCTCAAAGTAACTGCCAGAAACTGGCAAAAACAACAAAACAAAACAAAACAAAAAACAATGGAGATGCTATAAACAGCTATAAATGTGAGCTACTTTTCAAGTGACCAAAATGCAATCACATGACTGTGTGAGACTGGTTGTTGGAATTTTGAAATTGGGTCCTAATTAGCCCTGGGGAGCCTTAAATTTAAATGGTCATTAAGCGACCAGTCTTTAAACAAGGACAACCTGTAGTAGAACTCTGGCCTAGTTCTTCAATTTTTCCACAACAGAAAAATAGTATGTATATTAAGATCTAAAAATAATCAGTAACATATACCATAAAATAAAACAGAATAAAAATGGTATTGTAAGAAGCTCCAAACTGAATGAATGGTGCAGCATATTTTGTATAACGGCAGCACAAAACTGGGTGACGTGGGAAGACACATTTTTGAGTCCTTCTTTGAAAGATGTACCCTTAATCAAAAATCATGCTCCCTACCCAGAAATTTCTTAGCATCAAATTAAATGAAGGTCTGTTTAGAGCAGGAGTGAAATGTTCCCAGTTCGGACTGGATCACCTGATCCGATAGTGATGGTGGTGGGTTGTTTGGAGAACCGGTAGCCCCCCCCCCAATGCCCAGCTGAGCTGCACAATCATCAGATACTTTTTTTTAACTTTTAAAAGCATTTTTTCTACAATCTCTTCAGCCGAAAAATGCTTTTAAAAGTAAAAAAAAAAAAGCCTCTGATGATCGTGCGGCTCAGCTGGGATCATCAGAGACTTTTAAAAGCATTTTTTCTATAACCTCTTCAGCCAAAAAATGCTTTTTTTAAATTATTAACAATAAACAAACAAACATATACAAATATACACACATATAAACAAACTGTACATAAACAAACTGTACACTAAAATCAAATCATACTAAGTAGAGTTACTTAGGTAATTTATATATCTATATATATCTTTCATTATATAACAATATTTATGTAATGATAATTAATTTTGTTTTCTCATTTTTGTATCCTTGGGTGGTATTCCCTTATTTCCTATTCTTTTTCTCTAACCAATCATACCATTTTTGCCAAATTAGGCAATAATCTGAGTCTTCTTTTTCCTGTATTTCTTTGGTGAGCCTGTCCATCTCCGCACATTCCATTGATTTTTGTGTTATTCTCTCCTCTGATGGCTTCCAGTTTCCACATTTGTACGAAAGTAATTCTAGCTGCTATCAGAATATGTATTATCAGATATTGTATTTCTTTTTTATAGTCCTTTGTCAATATTCCTAATAAGTATGTTTCTGGTTGAAGTGGCACTTTCTGGGTAATGATTTCTTCCAGTTGTTTTTGAATCATTTTCCAAAAATTTTTAACCTTTGGGCCTGACCACCACATGTGGTAATAAGTCCCCTAGTGTGTTCTGCATTTCCAACAGTTCTGAGTAGTATTTGGGAACATCTTTGCCAACCGTGTGGGGGGGAGATACCACCTATAGAACATCTTGTATGTATTTTCTTTGTAAGGTACAGACATTGTCAGCTTGGTATTTACTTTCCACATTTTCTCCCAATTTTCTAATTTAATATTGTATCCGAAATTTTTGGCCCATGTAATCGTATTTTCCTTCACTACTTCTTCCTCCAATTTGTATTTTAATAAACAATTATATATTTTAGTTATTAATTTATCGTCAGATTGAAATATAATTTTATCTAATTCATTCCATTCTTTTTAGATTCCAAATTTTTTCATATCCATTTTGTATCTTGATTTAATCTGTAAGTACGGCCACCAATCAATGTCTGTACCCTGCTGTCTCAATTCCTCTCGTTTTCATTTCTCCTTCTGTATTCAACAGCTCGTTATAAGTTTTCATCTTATCTATGTCCATTGTATTCGGATAAATTTGGGCCTCCATAGTTGATATCCATCTTGGGATTTTGTCATAGTGTTTTCTCCTTATTTCCATCCAGATTTTTGCCAGTGCATCTCTAATGTAGTGTCTCCTAAAATGTTTGTGTTGCCTAGGTTTTTCCTCCCATAAGAACTCATGCCATCCTTTCAACAGATCGAATCCTTCTAATACTAACATGCGTTTATTTTTAAGTGTTATCCAGTCTTTTATCCAAATTAATGCTGATGCGTTGTAATAAATTTGCCAGTCCGGTAATCCTAGACCACCCCTCTCTCTGGTATCTTGCAGATGTTTCAGTTTGATCCTTGCTCTTTTTCCTTGCCAGATGTATTTTAGTATCATTTTATCAAGGTCTTTAAAATATGATTTTCCTGGATTTATCGGTATTACTCTAAATAAATATAATAATTTTGGTAGGACTATCATTCTGATCGAGGCAATTTTACCTAAAAGTGATAATCTCAATTTACTCCATACATCTAAATCTAAATCAGCTGGGATCATCAGAGGCTTTTGAAAGCATTTTTTAACAACCTCTTCGGCCGAAGACGTTGTAGAAAAAGTGCTTTTAAAAGTTTTTTTAAAAAAGTTGGCCACGCCCACTCAGTCATGCCCTCAGAACCGATAGTAACAAATTTTACATTTCACCACTGGTTTAGAGTCCTTGTAGATGGAGTAGCATAGGAGCATATGGGTGTCCAAGCTTTTGGCTCGCCTGTGCTGCAATGAGTGAAGAAGACTCGTGTTGGGCCACATATAAAATATGTGCTATATCAAAGTATATGAATCACATAATGTTAAATTTTTATGATCTTCTGGAGTCACATTACTAGTTGTCCAGGGCAGGTTGGACACATCTGGCTTAGAGTTTCTATTGAGCCATGACCTCATGGAGATAACCAAAGATGCTTAGGAGTACCGTTAAAAGGTCCCAAAAGACCTGGGGAAAACAACTCATCTTGCTCAGATCTGAATTTACAGCAAACCATAGAGATCAACACAATAATCAAATGAATGGTGGAGTTTGTTGAAGGTTTTATGGTATTGTTTATGTTTTGGAATAAAATCAGATCAATTGTTGTTGTTGTTGTTGTTGTTGTATGGCATTCTTACAGTAGCCAGGAAACCACAATGCTATTGCAGAATAGTAAGTAGTTTGGCTTTCCAAGGTACCAGCTTTGTTATAGGACACACTGGTGCACTTCTCAAGGAGGGTGAGCTGGCTTCGCACTAGAGAGAAAGACGAGTGGCTCTTCCTGTAGTGTCACCCAAGACTCCCTCCCTTCTTAGAGCTGCCTCACAAGTGGACCCCACAACCGGGAAGGTTCAGAGCCATCAGGAATCTGCCTGCCTGCACAGAGCACCAGTTCGTCTCCCTACCAAAGTGTCACTATGTATCTACTTGCATAGAACACACTTTCAAACTGTTAGGTGGACAGAAGTTGAAGCAAGTGATAGGAGCTCACCCTGTCACACAATGCTAGGACTGGAACCACTGCAGCTGAGACTCTAGCATCATTAAGCCACCACGCTTTATCAAATTAGTCATAACATGAGAGTATGCTGCCACTCAGTCAACCCAACACTTCCTTTCAACAACGCTGAATTTAATTCAGGGGGAAATCAAGCTGTGAAAGGAACATTCGTGTTGCAAACATCGACATCTTTAAAATTAAGATAGAACAGGAGAAACTATTTAGCTCTAGCAAACACCCTTCCTCCCAAGAAACTTTTTTTTCAGGAATGAATACATTCTTGAATGAATGAACAGTTTTACTGATGTGCAGTCTCTTTCTCTCTCTGAAAATGAAAGAGAGGGAGAAGGGGAGAGGAAGAGAATCAGGGACCAAGAGAATGGGAAAAAAGAGAAAGTGGGTATCAGAAATGGAAATCTTTTTCATGCTAAATTAATTTGGAAGATGTTCTTTGAGAAGCTGTTAATATTAATGCATAATAATAAGCAGTATAATCAGAACCTGGTAGATTAGATTAACTGGAAGCATTAGCAGGATCCTTTCCACAGCTATCAGAGAAGAAAAAATTAAATCCTCTTTTTAAGACACAAACATGAAAACTAAGATAAGGGGCAGAAAGATTTTGCCACCACCAGGCACAAGTGCCCAATATTCCTCACTTTATTGAGTCTTCTGAATATACATTTTGACCGATTAAAAAACTGAAGAACTAGGTCAGGGGTCCCCAAACCAGCATACCTGGCTGGAGAATTCTGGGAGTTGAAATCCACAAGTCTTAAAGCTGCCAAGTCTGAAGACCTCTGAACCAAGTTTGAAGACCTCTGAATAGGTCACAATTGAAATGTCATCAAATACCAGGTTTGTATTACCATATGTGGTGGACCTGTCCAGAAGCGAGAAATTATGAGATTAAAATTAAAACATGGTTAGAAGAAATGATATAACGACATATAGATTTAAAACCTGAATTGTTCCTATTGGGTATTTTACCAGAGAAATTTAATAAAGAAAATATATATTTGATTATACATGTTACAGTATAACTGCATTTATGAGGATATCATTTGCGCAAAGATGGAAAGCAGAGATAATCCCTACAGAGGGAGAAGTAATTAAGAAAATATTGGATTGTGCAGAAATGAGTAGATTGACGTTGACAATTAAAGAAAGAGAGGGATCAGAATATTTTATCCTTCCTCTCTTCTCTTCCTCCCTTCCTCCCGATGGTTTTCCTATTTTCTTTCCTATTTTGTATCTTATTTTATCTTATAAGTCAATAAAAATGTTAACGAGGAAAAAAAAAGCATATGAGGTCCTGGGTGAAATTCTTCGAATGAGAATGTAGTATTCTGTAACATTTGAAGCCTCCTTTACACTTCGGTCTCTTTCAAAATTAAGGATTTAATTACTTATTTATCTTTTTGTTTTATTTATCATGTTTATTAGCCAACCCTATTTGTTAACAGTAGTATCGTGACAATAACGTAAAATATTTCACGATATATTAGAGTAATAATCATAAAATATAGATACTCTTGATTTCCAACAGTTTGTTTAATGACTGCTGGAAGTTACAATGGTACTGGGAAAAAAAGTGACTTATAACTGTTTTTCACATGTATAACCATTATAGCATCCCCATGGTTACGTGATTCAAAATTCAGACACTTGGCAACTGACTCATGTTTATGACGTTTGCAATATCCTGGGGTCATACGATCACCTTCTGCGACCTTCTGCCAAGCAAAGTCAATGGGGAAGCCAGATTCACACGACGAATGTGTTACCACCTTAATAACTGAAGTGATTCACTTCACAGCTGTGGCAATGAAGGTTACCAAATGGGCAAAATTCACTTAGCTGTCTCATTTAGCAACAGAAATTTTGGGCTCAACTGTGGTCGTAAGTTGAGGATTACCTGTATTTCAGTCTGGATCATACCAATTATATCCAGTGGTGGGATTCAGCCGGTTCGGGCTGGTTCGGACAAACCAGTAGTTAAATTGCTGGCTGGCCCCACCCCTCCCCTCCCCAGAACTTCCAGGAGTCCCCACGTGCCCCATTTTGGCTCCCAGGTAAGTGCAGGGAGACCTACTAGGCCCAAAACGGGGCACAGGGGGTAGTGGTCCAATGCCCCCCCATGGCCCGTTTTTATTCCCAGGAGGCTTCAGGAAGGTCTACTAGGCCCAAAACGGGGCACAGGGTATGGCGCCCCCCATGGTCCATTTTTTTCTCCCAGAGGGGTGCAGGAGGCTGAGTGCTGCCTGTCATACTCCCTGGCCACGCCCACCACGGCCATGCCCACCCAGCTGGTCATTAGGGCTAATAAATTCTAGCAGGGCAGGTGAAGAATGACATCAACATGAGTATTCTCCTGAGGTAACTTTAATACTCAAAACTAACATCGGAACAGACAAACGCTAACAAGCGGGAAGACCGCGAACACAGCTTGACAGCTCTTAAATAGGGCAGCTGACAAACGGCTAACCAATCCGTGAACAGCAACGTTACTTTAACGCCCACTAGGGTTTACCCAGGAACCGACTCAATACATAACACCGGCAGAGAATCGGTTGTTAAATTATTTGAATCCCACCATTGATTATATCCAACAGCATAAACAGGACCCAGTGGCTCTCTAACAGAACTCACCCACCTCCAAATATATATTAATATACAGTCTGAAAAAGAGTTATTTTGTCAATAAATAAGTCTTCTGCACTTGCCTTGCTATTAGTTGACTGCAAACGTGTTTGTAAGCTTGGCTAAAGCTAAATTGGAAGCATTTCCATAGCACATTTGAAGAAATTACAAATTACTATATGTTCTCCACCCCCAAAAAGAGAAAATAATCAAACTGTTCCATCATTTTTTGACAGCACTGTAGTACTATATTGTTTGCTGCTGAAATTGCACATTTAAAGCAATGCATTAAAAAGTGATGAAGCTTAGACATTTTGTATTTAACATGCAAGGCTCCACGAAACATGCTCATTTGTTCCCTTTAAAGATCTGCTTTCGATTGGAACGTTTTTTCCTTTTCTTTCAAGCTATGAGGCATGCGCAAGGCTTCAATAGGAAAATGATGCAATCTAATTACCTCTCCAGATTGAATCCCTGAACTATCAGCTGGGTTTATGAGATCCTTGCAAAGTGAAGGCTGTGGAATGGATTAGAAGTTCCAGTGGACTTTTCCATATGCCAACATATGCTTTTTAAATAACTCTTCCAATCAAATCAATTTGACAGCTCAAGTGGATTCAAACCAATTCACCAAACTGCAGATATGAACTGGGTTTTGGATTCAGCCACATTCAGAAAATATGAATTAATCTGGTTTACTAAGAGTAGGATTTCTCCTTCTCCCTCCTCCTCCTCCTTCTTGTCCTTTTCCCTTCCCTTTTTCTGTCCTTCCTCCTCCTCCTCCTCCCTTTTTCTATAGGGAATTCCATATTTTCAGCCCTTATTTCCATATACAACAGCAGTATACTGTTGACTCAGCCTTCCATCCTTCTGAGGTAGGTAAAATGAGGACCCAGATTGTGGGGGCAATAAGCTGACTTTGTCTAAAAAGGAACACCGCTTTAGCAGGGGGCAAAAGCCCTACTAAGCAGGTATATACAAAAGTATGAAGGCTATTGCTTAATGCATTGTAAGCCACCCTGAGTCTCCGGAGAAGGGCGGCATATAAATTGAACCAACCAACCAACCAACAAACATACATACATACATAAAAACAAACAACAGCAACAACAATATGAAGATGGTATTGGAGGGAAGAGGAACTGCACCAGGAAGGGAAGAAAAAGAATGGGGGAAAAGGAAGTGAAAGGAATAAAAGTGGGAGGAGGTTCGGGGAGAAAGTACCAGACCAATATGGGAGATAAAAAAAGAGGGTTAAGATTAATGAAGAAAGCAAACCTCTCTCCCACCAACCTAGGCTCATTTTCAAAGATATCTATTTTCAGAAGCCATATTTGCAATCATTTGCATCTCTTAACCACTTTCTTGTTTTTGATAGTTTCTTCAATTCTTAATAGGGAATGTAAGGTGACTCCCTCCGTTTCAGAGTTGGTTTTGGTTAGGTTGGGAGAGCTTCTTTTCTTCCAAAATGCATTAGCACTCTATTATGTATTTTTCCAGGTACTGCTCAAAACCTTTCAGGAAGTGTGTTTGTTCTTTTTTAATTTATTGCATTGTCTTCTTTGCCAGACAGAATGCTACTATCACATGACTTCGCTTCAGAACATTTTGGTCCTACTCATTGTTACTTTCCCCCGCAAACAGACATAATGTCTGATGTATCCCTTTAAAACCTGGCATTCTAAATTGCCTTACTTTTCACATTTCTACCATTAATGTATGACTAATGTATTAATATAGACTCACCAGTCTATTGTGGTCGCAGAAACTCACAATCCATTTGAAGATCTGTCATCTATCTTCACTATTCCATTCCCATTCTGAGATCAAGATAGGATAGTGGTGAGCAGTTAGATTCAAAGTATGGAGGAAATCCAGGCTCCCCTTGAAGAGCACTCGGAGGCTCCAACTGGTCCAGAATGAGGCTGCGTGGGTGATTATGGGTGCGACTCGACGCACCCATGTGACACCTCTCCTGCGTGAGCTGCACTGGCTCCCAGTGGTCTTCCGGGTGCGGTTCAAGGTGTTGGTCACCACCTTTAAAGTGCTCCATGGCTTAGGGCCTGGATACTTATGGGATCGCCTTCTGCCACAGATAGCCTCTCACCGACCAACACGCTCCCACAGAGAGGGCCTCCTCAGGGTGCCGTCAGCTAAACAATGTAGGCTGGTGACCCCCAGGGGAAGAGCCTTCTCTGTGGGGGCACCCGCCCTCTGGAATGAACTACCCCCTGGGATATGTATGATTCCCGATCTCCGTACCTTCCGCCGGGCCCTAAAGACCCTGCTATTTCAACAGGCTGGCCTGGCTGAATAAGAACCGGATGGGGTATTTTTAAATTATGGGTTTTTAATGGACAAGGCCAAATCCTTTTTAAATTGGTTTTAAATTTTTTATGATTCATTGTTTTATTACGGCTGTGCACCGCCCTGAAATCCTTTGGGAGAAGGGTGGTATAAAAATCTAATAAACTCAAACTCAAACTCAAACTCATTCTTAACGATTTATAGCAGGAGTGTCAAACTCAAGGCCTGGTGGCCCGATGCAGCCCACGGGGTGCTTAGATCTGGCCCATGGGACTGCCCTGGAAACAATGAAGGATTGGCCCTCAGTGCCTCTGCCACTGAAAACAGAGCTCGGGAGGGCTGCATGCAGACCACCGAGGCTCCGTTTTCAGCCATGACGGGTTCCTGCAGCCGTCTTCCAGCCACCTTGAACTCCATTTTTACAGGCAGAGGGCTGCAGGAGGCTGTCGCAGCTGAAAATGGAGCTCAGGCAGGCCACATGTGGCTTCCCCAAGCTCCGTTTTTGTTGGCAGAGGGTTGCAGGAGGCCATCATGGCTAAAAACAGAGGCTAGCCGGGCTGTGCATGCCCTCCCCCTCCCCGGCTCCATTTTTGCTGGCAGAGGGCTGCAGGAGACCATCACAGCCAAAAATGGAGCCTCGACAAGTGACATTGAGCTGGCCATGCTTCCCCGGCCACACGCACACACCGTCCCTTCCCCAGGTCAAACACAACCCTGATGTGGCCCTCACTGAAATCGAGTTTGACGCCCCTGATCTATAGGATTGAGAATTAGGCTGGGAGTGGTCATCCATACATTTAGAATAAGGAATTGTCACTATGTCGGTGATACACAGTTCCTGAGGGTCATTATATAGTGGTATCATTGCCGTATTAGAACCTCCCTGGTTCTAATGGTTGACACAGAATCATAGAAGACAAAGCTGCTGTTTGCTCACTGTTTATGCTGCTTAAACTCTGAGTTAACTATGGATCTTAACTGCACTCTACCTGAAGCAACATATGTTTGAGAGTCCCCTTAGGATCACTACTAGATAGCCAAGTAGAAGCTGTGTCAGGAGGAAATATTGCACAATTGTACCTGGTACATCAGTTGTGGCCCACTTGGAATAGGAAGCCTTGGCCACACGGTGTTGTGTACCATCATGACTACAGCAACGTACATGGGGCTGCCTTTATTAAGAAGCTGGTGCAAAATGCAATTGCTTATCTTTTGGTGAATAAATCTGGATTTGTGAATCTAGATTTGGTGTATAGGAGGTTTCTGAGCTCTAGATTTAATCTATCAAGTCCTATATGGCTTGATTGTTTGGTACCTTCAGGAGTGCTTCTTCCAAATAAAATCAACCCATCCAATTTATGATAAGTTATTAATTTTAAGTGTTACATCTCTTCTTATTATATACGTATGAATCTATCACTCTATCTTGTTTTGGCTTCTTCTGCAGCATCTCCTGGTCTTACCCTTGAGAAAATTATATAACTCTTCAGCGGAGAACCTGGAACTTAGATCTCTAAACAAATAGACCCAGAATTCCCTACCTCCATAATAGCCCAATAATTATTCTCTCCTGTTCCATTTCTAGATACTTTTATAAGTAAAAAGTTTAAATCATGCAACTGTTAATCTGAGAAGTTACTCATCCAAGTAACTTCATCAGTCAAAATAATAATAATAATAAAATAGTGTCAGAGACTCATTGAAATGTACTAAATCTTGCCACACGAACTGCAAGGGTTTCTCCCCAAAATGTATTGCGATATGTCAATGAAGGCTCAATCATCCAAGTCAAAAGTCCCCAAAAGGTTAAATAGTTATAAAAAACATAATAATATATGTTTTGTAACATTTCACGTGTGTCAGATAGAAGATTCTTCACCTTGGCCCAAATCAGTGAAATGGTAAATATAGTACATCAGTATCTCCTATGAAAATCATATCTGAATATGTTCTGATACAGAAATGGAACCTGTTTCCCATCTGTTATTGAAGTATTCCCTATACAATAAAAGGAGGACAGAATTCATAATACCAATTGTTAGAATTCTTAATTGCTCCTCTGAGCAGGATATTACCTTTTTTTCTCTTAAGAACCAAACTTCAGCTATTTCCAATAAATTTCTAACAATAGCTATGTACTGCAGAAATCATAGTGCCTCCATTACACTATTAATTGCTTCAAGCTTTTCTGTAAAAATTCTATTTTCCCTACTCTTCTATTACTCTGATTCATCCGTGCCTCACCTCACATATTATCAAGAAATTATTGTAGGATAGAGATACAGAGATACAGATCCATGACATTTTAACAGATGAAAGAAAATTTAGTCACGTCATCTGTTTTTCCAAGTATACTCATCCTCAACTTTATTCCGACATCAAAACCAAAATTCCAGATTCAAACAAAAAATGTTTGGCATTAAATATATGCAATTCTCCATAGAACTAATCCAATAATAACATCTGAGCATGTAAACAGCCTAATTAAGACAGATCTTAAACAGTCTTCAAAAGAGTAACATTTTACAGATTGGGTACGAAAGAGATAAAAGAGAAAAGGAAATTGGCTTGCTGAAACAAGGTAAATTTACAAACTGTACTTATAATTAAAGACAAATTCTTTCTAGGGGTAAGGTGATACAAAACATTGTGGCTAATGAAAAACAGCAACCGTTTTCAGGAATGAGGAATTTAATGTGTCTTAAAGGGACACTAGATTTCTCACTATTACATTAATATATTGTTGCAAATCAGAGTTTAATACCCATTGTAAAAGTTTAATAAAATGTTATGGAATTTCGGAGCTTAAGTAGCTTTAAAAATTGTTCAGTGCTGTTATGAGATCTGCAAATTCTGCAGAAAGTAAGTCATGACTATACTTAAAATTATATCAATGATTCGCTGTCAGTCTAATCTTATTTTCTTCTCCTCAAAGGCTGTCTTTTTAGAAAGCAGGTTTTTGAGCCCAACTTGTCTCAATCAATACGACTGCTATTATTCTGTTCACAGTTGGTTCCAGTTTTTAAACACAGCCAAATTTTCATGAAACTTCACACAAGGAGCTCAAAAATCTCCTGAGGTCTCAGAGGCTGGTGCAATTGCAGTCTTCACATCTTTGTGTCTATAGATATAGATACAGGTAATTTTTATTTCATTTTTAGATGTCATCCGAGATGCAACAAGTATTCTTCCCAATTTTGTACCTCGTCCCCCGGGCACTCTGCTGGCTTGGAACTGCATTTAAATTTCTTGCAATATCTAGTGCACTTAGACAAGTGCTATTATTTCGTTTGCCAGAATGCCTAAGAGCAAATATCACAGCAATTCTAAAATATGGCAGAGTTTTTTTTTTGCAGGACTGCATATCTAGAGATGCAACATGTCTTTTTCATGTGAGAGGCTTTCCTCAAATCAAGAAACATGGATCGGAAATAAAAAACCAAAAAAGAAGTTGAGACTTTGGAAAAAGTGCAAAGAGCACTTTGGATTAAAAGCCAGAGACTAAAATATATGAAGAATGGCTGCAGGAATTGGATATGGCTAGTCTAGAGAAAGAAAGGACTAGGCGTGACATAATAGTAGTGTTCAAATATTTGAGGAGCTGCCACAAAGGGGGCTTAGCTCATTTTCCAAAGCACCAGAAGGCAAGACAAAAATCAATGAATGGAAACTAATCAAGAAGACAAGCAACCTGAAATTAGGGGAGAAACTTCCTAATTTCAGAGTTTCTTCCAGCTCTGTTCTGATAGATTGATGTACATATTGAATAGAATAGAATTCTTTATTGGCCAAGTGTGATTGGACACACAAGGAATTTGTTTTTAGGTGCACATGCTCTCAGTGTACATAAGGAGGATAAAATACTTTCATCAAGAATAAAAAGATACACTACTTAGCGATAGTCAAGGTTACTAATAAGCGATCACATCGTACTAGGAAACAAATTAAAACAATATAATTGAAAGACACAAGCAACATGGTTATAGTAATAAGTGGGAAGAGATAGATACTAATAAGGAAGAGAAGAACAATAGTAATACAGTCTTAGTAAATTATTTGACAGTGTTGTGGGAATTAGTTGTTAAGCAGAGTGATGGCATTCGGGAAAAAACTGTCTTTTTGTCTAGTTGTTTCGGTGTGCAGTGCCCTATAGAGTCTTTTTGAGGGTGGAAGTTGAAACAATTTATGTCCAGGATGTGAGGGTTACCATAAAATATATGCATCTCTACCCCAGGCTGATTTTCCAATGACCCTGTTTTATGCTAAAAAGTACCTTGGGGGATCACCTGAAAGATACCTGAGTAATTCATCTAGATAAGATGACTGGTCAGTTTGAGCCAAATGCCATCCCCTTTAGAAAGCCCCCTTAATTTGCCTTCAAAGGGTGAAGAGCAAAGTGTAATCTTGTTGGGAAGTCTCAGAAAATCACTTTGTAAGTATAACATATCCCCCAATGTAAGCTCGATCCCTGATGATCAAATAGATACATCCATGTGGAATTGTGCTTTGTGTTTGTTTGTAATTGCCTTCCTCCAAGATTTATATTTGTAGAAATTTATCTGAGATTTAAATTATATCAAAAATAATAATCTAGGACTGAGAATCTTTTTGTTGAGTAATTGCTTATATGTGGTCAAAGATTATGGTTTCTTACAAGTTGAAATGGCGATGTTGGATATGCTTTAGTAAACAAATTCTATAGCTTTACTTTTTTTTTTATTCCACTCTTATGGATGTACTGACTTAAGACATCAGAGTTGATTTACCGTGTTGGAATCGTTTATCCTCAGACAGACTGCGAGCAATTCCTGATGACCTATTTCTAAAGGAGAGTTTCAAAGAAAGCTTAAAAAAAACTTAAAAAAAAAAGAAAGAAGAAGCTAAAACTCTTAGATCTGGATGAGAATTTCTTTACTCTAGCAACTACCTGTGAAATATATTACAGAAGGGGTTGTCAGACTGCCTGCTTTACAAGACTGGAGGCACAGACACCAAATTGTAACACAGAAGAACACTCTTACTTCAGTGAAGTTGGTCAGCCCTAAATACAGAAACTTATCTGGATGCTGATGGTAATTGTATGATAAGCTTGCTTGCCAGTTATGGGAGATTATTGAATTAAGTACTTAAGTGTTAACTTATAGTTTTTGACGGGGGATATACAGAAGTATTTCATTCCTTTTTATTATTTATATGGTCACCCATTTAAAGTGTCTGAGTGGTATACAAGAATTAAACCAACACACAAACACTCACACCAGGACATATAACCCTCGGGATCCATTCAAGTATGACTTATAATGAACCATCTCACCATGCCATAAAAACCTGACGGTCTTGAAGCAGTTTCTATTAGTGAAACAAACCTACAAATCTTTTTTAAAAAATACAATTAAATGTTAGAAGTTTCTTCTATTCAATATCAGACACAAGTGGGATAACAAATGCATAAACAAGATGCCCAGGGAAACATTCAGTTTTTTTAAAAAAAAAAATTAGCCAAGAAAATATTTATAATGAACATGAATCTATTAAAAGAATTCCCAGGGTATTGTAATTATTATTTATTTCTACAATTGTTTCACCATGAAGCTTTAGAATTCTATAGAGATTTCATGTTTATGTATTGTGATGTTTGCATTGACTATTAAAAAGCAATTTGGCTGACATTTTAGTTCTTTTGTTGCTAGTTTTAATTGGACTGTTCATCAAGCATCAACTCTCCCGTTGACTGCAAAGACTACAGGCCAACATCAGTTTACAGTAATGTCTCTTTAATTATTTTGTCTTGTCAGAATGCCAACTTCATTGAGATAAATGTATGCTTGATTTCATTTCAAGATCCACACATGGATAACTGAAGACTAAATCAAATCCAGACTATTCCCTTTAGTAGATATCCAATACTCCCCTATCAGTTATCCCCAGATATGTTGTGACCACAATTTCCAGAATTCACTTGGGTAGAACTGTCATATTAAGGACTGCAGAGTTGTATCCACATTTAGCTACAAGACTCTTGATAAGTTGGAATCTCAATTTTACTAGAATTTTTCACTTTGAGAAAATGTTTTAAGATTTTTAAATACATGTGTTCATCAACCTGTTTCAAACCTTAGCATTTACGTAAATACATCACTCTCAGGGCTACATTAGGTCTCTGAAAAACCTGGTAAACAGCATCGAAAAAAATCTCCAGATGTGACTATCCAATTGCCATTTTTTTTTTAAAATCTGAGGGATGGAATTGTCAAACTCATGGCTGGAGAATAATCATACTAATTACATTAACTACAATTAAATGGTAATTGCATGAAATTTCAATTTTGTCCTTGAATGGGAAAATGTCTGCTGCCTGAATATAAGGGTGAAGAGACCTATAGAGATGTTGGCAGCATGGTTTACCTTCATTCCACTTACCTTTTTACTATAATGTGTGAAATTTTGGCCTCTGTACAGAATCAGAATGCAGGAGCCATGCCTTTGATACAAGCCTTAATAACCTTCAGATCAGACTACTGTATAATAGAAGGACAGTAAGGCAACTTCTTGTACCTTGGGTAATTTTTGAATGATATTTAGAATCTGGAACTACAAAATTGATTGTAATTACACCATTTATTCAAGTAGGACCAAGGAGAAATATCAAAATTGCACGGAGAAATCCCCATATCATTTATGAATGCTATAAAACATTTTCTAATTTTATTTTATTTTTTTGCATTATGATGGAAATGGATTTTTAATTTATTTTATGATTGGTCACTGCCCGGAGTCACTTCTGAGATGGGCAGCTGTACAAAGTGAAGGCGTGCATGCATGCATGAATCAATGAAAATCTTATTTCAATTCAAGTATCAATGCAGAAAAGAAGAATGTTCTTAGCACTCCCACTTCACTTTTTCAGAAATCTAATTTGAATCTGTCAAGATGGATGGATGGATGGATGGATGGATGGATGGATGGATGGATGGATGGATGGATGGATAGATAGATAGATAGATAGATAGATAGATAGATAGATAGATAGATAGATAGATAGCATCCTTTAATTACTTTTTCCGAAGTTTTCAGCAACAGACCTGGGTGTGCGAAACAACAATGTAACTTTCACACTTGATCTGTAGGCTATGAAAGAGCAAATAGAACTGAGTTAACTATGAGTCCAAAGATTTTGTTTGAGGAGGTGCAGTTCCCTCAAGCAAGTAAATTCTGCTCTGAGAACTGAATGTCTGTTTCTAATAGATTATTTCCTTTGAGTCAAAAGGACAGTATCAGAATAACAGAGTTGTAATGCACCTTCTAGTCCAACCCTCTGCTCGAGACCTATATCATTTCAGACAAATGGCTGTCCAGTCTCTTCTTAAAAGTTTTCAGTGATGGAGCATACACAGCTTCTGAAGGCAAGCCATTCCACTAATTAATTGTTCTCACTGTTAGGAAATTTCTCCTTGGTTCTACATTGCTTCTCCCTTTGATTAGGTTCCATCCATTTTTTCTTGTCTTGCCTTCTGGTGCTTTGGAGAATAATTTGACCCCTCTTCTTTGTTGCATTGGAACACTGCTATCACGCGACCCCTACTCTTTCTTTTCACTAGACAAATCCAGTTCCTGCAACCGTTCTTCATATCTTTTTAGCCTTTTCAACCCCCTAATCGTCTTTGTTGTCATCTCTACACTCTTTCCAGAGCCTCTACATCCTTTTTATGATATGGTGATCAAAACTGGGTATAGTATTCTAAGCATACACCAACCTGTTCTAGTTGTTCTTTTCACATCTTTTGGCTGTTAGTCTCTTACATCTAATGAGCTTGATTTACTTTATGAATTATTTTTGGGAAACATGGTGTTTCAGAATAGAACATGAAAGTGTCTTGAAGGAACTAAGTAATTGAAAATTGATAAAACATCTAGATGAAGGCTTCCCTAGTGCTGTTCATCAAGAAATCAATTTTAATGACTTTCATCCCCATCTATAAACCACATCTGAGTTGTTCTCTTTTTCCCTCTCTGATGCTACTTTCCAGTTGCTAGGAACTATTCAGCTGGGAAGGATGTTGTTTTGTTTTACAGAATAATTTAAAAAATAGATCACCATCATTAGTGAAACGAAAAAGACGAGCGCACATTGTCTTGACTATGATTGTTTCCCTGTTCCTATTAGAAAAAAATAGTTTAACTCTTTCAGCAGTTTAATGTTGTTGTTGTTTTTTCTTATTTATCTTTCTTATTTCTGTTCTGATCTAGGCTTCCCCAGCAACACGAAGCTGAGTCTTTGTCCCAATAAACCCCTTTTATTTAATTTACAATGAATTCCTCTCCAGCAAAGTCTTTCCTCTCCCACAGTCTTTCAAGAGAGTTCACAATTACCGACCTTTATCAGGCTTGGAGAGTGGCCAGGCCGATATCTTTCAGATGCCACAATACTTGGCAAGAATGCAGTAATGAACTAATTGTCTCCTGCAAATTCCACTCCCCTTTCGCTCCTCTTTTATTCCCTCTGGGAGGGGCCATTCACTGTCCACCTGTGGCCTTACTCCCAAGTTGACCCTTGTTCTTTAGCTGTTCCCTTCGTCTGGCAATTCTGAGCATGCGCACACTGGGAACAGGCTCCAGCTGTCTAGTCTGCCTCACTGATGTCTGACTCCAAAGGAAGCGGATAACTGCCATACGGCCCTTGCCCCCTCTCTGCCTGAGACACAGAGCCCTCATCAGAGCCTTCTCCAGGCTCCAGGACTGGCCCATGTTCCTCCCCAACCTCCTCACTGTCCAAATCTGCTGCCAGATCCGCTGGCGGGCCACAATATTTTCATGCCTTGATTTGAAAAACATGAAATTGTCAAGCCTGAAGCTGACCTGGCTATGGCCATTTCCTTTTCTTTGGGGCTTCTGTTTCTATCAGGGTTTTTTCTCACATGGCTTCAGGTTGACGCAGTCTGGAGTTGGAGAGTCGAGATAGATGGGGTTTTGTAGCCAAAACAACATAGCTCTCTTATGAGTCAGACACATTCCAATGGCTGGCCGGCCAGAGGAGGAGAGAAGTCGCCAAGCTAGTCTCCAGATTGGACAATGTGATTCGTTGTTTTGAGAAAACAGGAAACTTTTACTTTTAATGTGGTAGAAAGCACAGGAACCTTCAGAACTGGCTTTCCACCAGTTTGTGCCAAGATGATGTCTCTGAATAAACCTGTTCTTTGAGGAACCAACTTGCCTCAGAGTTCTGTTTGCAATGGGTACATTACTTGGAACCTGACAGAAATAAGCTAATCTACTAATCTATAAGAAACTGACTTAAAACAGTTGGAACTCTCCTCAGCATCAAATCATTCATGCCTTCATCACAGCCAGTTTTCTCTAGCAGTTAAGGCAGCAGTTAGAAACCAGGAGACCATGGTTAGAAACCATGAAAGCCAGCTGGGTCGACCTTGGGCCAGTTCCTCTCTCTCAGCCCAACTGCCCTCACAGGGTTGTTGTTATGGGGAAAATAGGAGGTGTGTTAGATATGTTTGTTGCCTTAAGTTATTTGTAAAAATAATAAAGGTGGGATATTAAATAAATAAATAAATAATTAAATAAATAAATAAATAAATGTCTGCATCCCATTTTGCATCATAATCTCAGCACACCCGGGCCCTCACTTATCACACCAATTCTGATTTTCCAAAACTAGCCCCCTTCTAGATGTTAATGGTTCACCCCCAGAATTTCCTAACCAGCATGACCATTGCTGGTTATTCAAGAGTTGAAGTCAACTGTTTTAGAGGACACCCAGGTTTGGGGAACAATACAATCAATCAAATCCAAGCATGTCTGTCTGACAGAAAAATGAACTGTCAGTACACCTTGGACAGTGAGCAGTAAAAGGTTGATGAGCCTTCTGAGAAGGAAGCCTGGAAAACTTCATCAATCTATCTGCTTTTCTATCAGTCAAGTCAAATATCATCAAATCACTTTATTTTTGGCCTGTGTCCAGAACTATACTTTCTATTCTATCAGAAGAAGGGTAAGAATAAAAAAGCTGGGAAATGCCAAACGAAGAGAAGATGCATTCTTCAGCATGATCCTGGAATGGAGTGAGAAAATATCCCTTTCCTGAAGAATATTTCTCTTGCCTCTGGAACCTGGATAAGCCATAGATTATCCAGTTGGCATTAAAAAGATTGTGTCCATTTGCTATGAAAGTGTATTTTTATATTAAAGAATACAAATACGTCTTGGGGCACTTCAAAGATGAAGGTCTATTACTGAGCATGTACTGTGGTGTCCTAGGGGCTCTCTGAGCTTGGCTGTTTTCTTACAGATGTTTCATTACCCAACTTGGTAACATCATCAGTGCTAGAAGGGGGTGGGGTTTGCTCTCTTTTTATATATTAGTGGCTTGCTCAGTCAGTGTTGTTGTTTAATTGTCTGAGTTATTACTATCTGAGCTACCAACTCAGTAAACAATAATGAAGGTACAATGTATTAAGAATGCTGAAGTAGGAAGTAACATTCTGTTCGTTGATTGGTTAACTTAACGTTCTGTTGTGATTGGTTAAGCCGCCTGACAGCTGGCTTTATAAGCGCTATCAGGCAGAGTTCTAAGCAGTTTCAGTTATAGCAGTTAGTCCAGCCGTTGTTAATAAACGGTTAATTACATGATCTTCGCACTGTCCATCATCTTTGATCCAGCCAATACATTTCAGAAGGCTAATCAAGAAACCACCAAGAACGCTCCCACCAACATTGAAAAAGCAGGCCAGCTGTAAATATACAGAGAGAAAACCCTACATCCTTCTAGCACTGATTATGTTACCTAGTTAGATAATGAGAGGTCTGCAAGAAAACCACCAATCTCAATCCTGAGCTAAAAATATTCTCTTCTATGAGTATTGTTCTATTCTCCATTTCTTTAGATGCAAGCTAAAGTCAAAATTACGAAAGCTAATTGTAGTTATAAAGTCTAAGAGGAGATAAAATTCTATGACAATATCCTAATATATTAGATATGTTTGTTACTGTTCCTTTAAACTGATTTTTCCTTTAAATTGATTATAACATTTTTCTGTTTTGTTTTTTTTTTAAATTAGATTTATATGCCACCCTTCTCCGGAGACTCAGGGTGGCTTACAATGCGTTAAGCAATAGCCTTCATACTTTTGTATATTTTACAAAGTCAGCTTATTGCCCACACAAACTGGGTCCTCAATTTACCTACCTTAGAAAGGATGGAAGGCTGAGTCAACCTTGAGCTTGGTGATATTCGAACTTGCAATAATTGCAGACAGCTGAATCTTAATAACAGGCTTTAGTCTGCTGAGCTATCCAGGCTCTCTTTATACTTATTCAATTATAATAATTATGCTATATACTTATTCAATTATAAATATTCTATTTTCTGTAAATATATTCTATTTCTATGCTACTATGGACTTTTCCCACTGGAAATGATTTCTGGACGTTGTTTCATTTGTGTGTGTAGATCCTATACAGGTTCAACTTTCTTTTTTTAACAGTAACTTATAGATATCTTAGAAACATCATTAAGGAAGGTTCATATTGTGTGGTAAATGTACCTATTGCCATACAAATATGCCCCTCTCTCCTTTTTGGTTATAGAGGTAGTCCTTACAACAGTTCATTTAGTAACCATTCAAAGTTACAATGGCACTGAAAAAAGTTACTTGTGACCATTTTTCACACTTGTGACCGTTGCAGCATCCCCATGGTCACATGATTTACATTTGGATACTGGACAACGGGTTCATATTTATGACAGTTGCAGCAGGGGTGAAATTCAAAATTTTTCCCTACCGGTTCTGTGGGTGGGGCTTGGTGGGCGTAGCAGGGGAAGTATACTGCAAAATCTCCATTCCCCACCCCACTCCAGGGGAAGGGTACTGCAAAATCCCCATTCCCTCCCCACTCCTGGGGCCAGCCAGAGGTGGCATTTGCCAGTTCTCTGAACTACTCAAAATTCCCGCTATTGGTTATCCAGAACCTGTCAGAACCTTCTGGATTTCACCACTGAGTTGCAGTGTCCTGGGGTCATATGATCATCATTTACGACCAGTGGGGAAACCAGATTCATTTAACAACCCAGTTACTAATTTAACAACTGCCGTGACTCACTTAACAAATGTAGCAACAAAACCCACTTAATAAATTGTCACTTAGCAACATAAATTCTGGGCTCAATTGTGATCGTACGTCGAGGACTACCTATACAGCACCAGAATCAGAAGAGAGTACAAATAAAATTTATGAGACATGAATCATAGAAGCTTTGAATACCTTATACCCGTGATGGCGAACCTATGGCACATGTGCCCGAAGTGACTTGCAGAGCCATGTCATCCGACACATCTGGTGTCACCCGTTCCTCTTCTAAGTTTCTGGCACGCATGCGTGTGCGATGATCAGCTAGCCGTTTTATATGTGGCAGAGTTGGTCTTCCATTTTCCAGCATGAGCATGCATGCCGGCCAGCTGATTGTCACACGCGCCAGAAACCCGGAAGAGTAGCTGGCTGAAACCAGAAGTCCAGGAGTTGAAAACTCCTGGACTTCAGGAGCTGAAGTTCATTTTTGGGCGTGTGCATGAGCCCTGGGATGCTCCTCTTCCGGGTTCTGGCCCAGATGCACACGTTCGCCATCACTGTCCTATATGAAACTGTAGTTTTATTTCTTATGGAAGGCTACAGTAATCAATCATAGTGCTCTCTGGAAATTTACTCTTTGAGGTATATAAATGCATTTCAGCCCTCCAAGGAAATAACTTTATCTGGAAATATTTCAGACTCAAATCAGAAAGAGGAAAATGCAACATTTCAGCTACCAGAGATGTAGTAAAGTGCTCCCTGCCCCATTCATGGAAAGCTATTTTTAAAATTTGGAATCAACCCTGACAAAAGCAATATTATAAATAAAAAAGACTGAAGTTTCATGGGTGGAAGGAAAAAAAAATATTTAACACAGTGAGAGTTGTTCTTGCAATAGATCTCATAGGGGGAAAAAAAGATAAGCTGACAATAGTTGTTTTATTATTTATTTTCCTTTCAAGGTTGCCTGATTCCACAGCAATTTTGGGCAGCTCTTACACATGAAAAAAAAAAAATTAAAAGAAGTGTGTAAGAAAACAACACAGAGAAAGGAATATAGCTGATCAGAAGACCGAACCAAAACACACACAAATACAAGCACATAAATGCACACAGGGGCTTACCCTAAAGGTAAAAGTTAAGGTTCCCCTCACACATATGTACTAGTCATTGCTGACACTAGGGGGCAGTGCTCATCTCCGTTTGTCCAAAGACGTCTCCGTGGTCATGTGGCCGGCATGGCTAAATGCCAAAGATGCACAGAATGCTGTTACCTTCCCATGAAAGGTGGCCCCTATTTTTCTACTTGCATTTTTTATGAGCTTTCAAACTGCTAGGTTGGCAGAAGCTGGGACAAGTAACGGGAGCTCACCCCATTACGTGGCACTAGGAATTTGAACCACTGAACTGCCAACCTTTCGATCGACAAGCTCAGTGTCTTAGCCACTGAGCCACTGCATCCCTGCTGGGCTTACCCTAGCCTAGCCCAGATCTTTAACAATTTGTGCAAAGCTGAAAACTGAAAAGATGGGAGGGCAACAAAGAAATTAGGAGAATTGCCTGAAAAACTTGTGATCATTGGGAATATTATTCACTTCTCTCTGATGGAGGTAGATGGGAATAGGAGAAACAATGGTGTAATTCAAGAATCTTGCGAACAGAGGAAATTGGGCGTTTGACTGGCTATCATCTCAGGGTGCATACATATCATAAAAATTAATTGATTTTGACACACATCAAATATAAAAAGCCACCAACTGTCAATTTTCAGTACCTAAATGATATTGAATATCTGTCATAAGTGATCAGATACTAAACACGATTAAATGTCAGCTGTCATATAGGATCAAGTAACCCTTCAGGACTTAGCGTTAAATCTACTGGTTATATGTTAAACATAAACGTTTGCAGCAGATGTTTAACTGTTTAAAGAATAACAGTAATATTACATTGGCGTAAGTATTCAGACCCTTTCCAACAAACAACATGTGAAATTTAGCTCTGGCCCCCCATTTCTCTGGATTGTTGCTGACATGTTTCTACACCTTGATTGGAGTCAACCTATGGTTAATTAAATTGATTGGACATGATTTGGAAAGACACACACCTCTCTATAGAAGGCCTCACAGCTGACAATGTATACTGTAGCAGAGCAAAAGCCATGAGGTCAAAGGAACTGCCTACGGAGCTCAAGACAGGATTATTGCAAGGCCCAGATCTGAAGAAGGCTACAATAAAATTTCTGCTGCACTGAAGATTCCTAAGAGCACAGTGGTCTCCATAATTCTCAAGTGAAAGAAGTTTGGTGCAACCAAGACTCTTCCATGAGCTGGTCATCCAATCAAACTGAGAAACAGCCTTAGTAAGAGAGGTGACCAAGAACCTGATAGTCACTCTGAGGTCCAGAGATCCGGTGTGGAGATGGGACAGAATTCCAAAAGAACAACCATCTCCACTGATCTGGGCTTTATGGCAGAGTGGCTAGACGGAAGCCTCTCCTCAGGGCAAAACTTGGAGTTTACAAAACAAAAAACAAAACAACAACAACAACAAACAAAAAACAACCGCACCTGAATGACTCTCAGACTGTGAGGAACAAGATTCTCTGGTTTGATGAAACCAAGTTTGAACTATTTGGCCTCAATGCTAAACATTATGGCTGGAGGAAACCAGGCACCACTCATCACCTACTCAATATCCTCCCAACAGTGAAGCATGGTGGTGGCAGCATCATGTCGTGGGGGTGTTTTTCAGCAGCAGGGACTGAGAGATTGGTCAGGGTTGAGGGAAAGCTGAACAGAGCGAAGTATAGGTACAACATCAATGAAAACCTGTTCTACAGCGCTCAAGACCTCAGACTGGGCCGAAGGTTCACTTTCCAACATGACAATGATCCTAAGCACACAGCCAAGTCAACACAGGAGTGGCTTAGGAACAACTCTGTGAATGTCCTAGAGTGGCTCAGCCAGAGTCCTGACCTGAATCCTATTGAACATCTCTGGAGGGACCTGAGAACAGCTGTCCACTGACAGCTGCCATTCAACCGGACTGAGTTGAGAGGATTTGCAAGGAAGAATGGCAGAAAAACTCTCAACCCAGGTGTGCAAAGCTTGTCGCATCGTACCCCCAAAGTTTGGAGTCTGTAATTGCTGCCAAAGGGGCTTCAACTAAGTACTGAGTGAAGGATCTAAATACTTATGCCGATGTGATATTTCAGGGGTTTTTCTTCTTTTTAATAAATTTACAGACATTTCTAAAATTCTGTTTTCACTTTGTCCTTATAGAGTACGGAGTGTTAGATTAATGAGGAAAAAAATGAACTTCAACAACTGTAGAATCAGGCTGCAGCTTAAGAAAAATGACAAAAACGAAGGGGGTCTGAATACTTTCTGAATGCAGTGTAGATATATGCGTGTACAGTATGTATACAGAGAGACAGAGAGAGGGAGACAGAGAGAGAGAGAGAGAAAGAGAGGGAAAGAGGGAGGGAGAGAGAGAGAGAAAGAGGGCGACTCACTGTAAGACCTGGAAGCCATTTTTTCATTGGATCTTCAGGTCTGCCACATTTACTACTGTGGGGAAACGGAAGGGGGGATTGTATGGAGCCAGGGTGATATATAGTCATAATAACATTCCTTTCTCAGAAAGTCAAGGACATCTTGCCCTGAACCTGGATGGCTGGAACTAGGAGGCATCTCCAGTTGGTACGGTGCTGGGATTGGACCATGTGATGGACATCTGGGTGTTGGGCAGGGACTTGAATTTTCCTTTGGATGGGGAAAACCTGGAAACTTTCAGATTTGGGTTTCCCCAGATGTGCCAACAGGGCATCTCTATTAAAATGGAACTTTGAGGAACTTCAAGACTCGGAGTTTTCTTTTGTTGGGGGTGTTACGTGGAACCCTGACACTTACTCTGTGTGTGTGTTTGTGTCAGAGTGAAGATATAATAACAGCCTGCCACTTTTTTCTAACCATAAGCAATGGCCATCTGCTAAAGCTGCCTCTGTTGTCTCACAGTACAGAATATCCATCAGCCTTGAAAAGAATATTTTTGCAAAAACCAACGCCCATCTGGGGGAAATGCATAAAAATGCATTAAAATTCAAAAACAGGATTTACTGTATTAAGTCATTCCTACACTACCAACATCCTATCATTACTTTAAGGAATAGCAATAATCCCAAGAAGTAGGTTGAGCTGAAAGGAAGAATGTTCTACTTTCTTTCATGTTGAGGGAGGACTATCTTGGCCTTCGTTTGAGCCAAGTATTCTTGTTAGCTCTCAGTGGGGATTCCATGTTAATATAAGTACACATTGGGACAGCTGCACAGAAAGGAAGAATAAATCATTGCGCACTGAAGGTTGCCATGTCCACTGAATGGAAAAATAAAGAGGATTTTGGAATTTCCCAATTGAAAGGGGTTGTTTATAAGAAGAACCAAGATATATAATCTGGAAGAATGGAGATTATTATGCCTGTAAGTACTGCAAAGAAGATCAGAAACTGCTTCTTTAGATAGTTTTTACATTGAGGCAAGGTGAGTTGAAAGACGCAAGTGGCTCAGTGGCTAAGACACTGAGCTTCTCAATCAAAAGGTCGGCAGTTCAGCAGTTTGAATCCTTAGTTCCACGTAACGGGGTGAGCTCCCGTTCCTTCTCCCAGCTTCTGCCAATCTAGTAGTTCGAAAGCAGGTAAAAAATGCAAGTAGAAAAATAGGGACAACCTTTGGTGGGAAGGGAACAGCATTCCGTGCGCCTTTGGCATTTAGTTCTGCCGGTCACATGACCACAGAGACATCTTTGGACAGTGCTGGCTCTCCGGCTTTAAAGCAGAGATGAGTACTGCCCCTAGAGTCGGGAACAACTAGCACATATGTGCAAGGGGAACCTTTACCTTTAAGGAGAGATGAGGTAAAGGATCAATGATTACTTTCATATATCACAGGATTCCAATTCTCATCAGGCCCAGTTCACATGACTAGCAGTCAAAGCTAATAGGCATTGCATTACAGTATTATCTAAATCAGAGGGTGGAGAGAGAGGGAGGGAGGGAGAGAGAGAGAGAGAGATAGAGAGAAAGAACGAGAGAATAAAGAAAGAGGAGAGAGAATGAGAAGAATGTTTCTACCACTGATTTAAAGCTCCTCTCTGGACTTAAAAATACTATTTTTTGGCACAAAGTTTTGGAAACCATTCTTTTCTTTTAATTGCATTAAAAAAATCCTCATATAAAGCTTCTATCACAAGTTCTGTGTTTTTCCAGCTTCAAAATGTAAAGAAATCACACTTTTAAGCAATTGTATAGAGAAAACAATGGAGCAGAATTCATCGGATAATATCTGAAAAACATTTTTTAAAACCTGAATTTAAACTACAGATAAAACTCCCTACAAAGGAGAAACTCCATTGCCACTTTAATTTCATTTATATGCAAACGTTTTCTTGCCCATCTCTGTCTCTTCATTATTACCTTGAACCAAGTCATCCCTTATGCTCATTCACTTAAAAAAAAAACCCTGGCTCTCATTCAGAGAGGACAAGATAATACCTCCAATGATAAGCCATTAAACATGAAGTGAAAAAGGTGGATTTTCTTTCTTGCACGTCTGTTTTCCTTAGATGATTCTGGCAAAATGAATTTAGAATTTAGAATAACAGAGTTGGAAGGGACCTTGGAGGTCTTCTAGTCCAACCCCCTGCTTAGGCAGGAAACCCTATACCAATTCAGATAAATGGTTATCCAACACCTTCTTAAAAACTTCCAATGTTGGAACATTTACAACTTCTGGAGGCAAATTGTTCCACTGATTAATTGTTTTATCAGGAAATTTCTCCTTAGTTCTAAGTTGCTTCTCTCCTTGATTAGTTTCCACCCATTGCTTCTTGTCCTACCCTCAGGTGCTTTGGAGAATAGCCTGACTCCCTCTTCTTTGTGGCAGCCCCTGAGATATTGGAACACTGCTATCATGTCTCCCTCTAGTCCTTCTATTCATTAAACTAGACATACCCAGTTCTTGCAACCAGTTCCTGTTCTTCATATGTTTTAGCCTCCAGTCCCCTAAAATGCATAGACCTCAAACCTATCACAGCAACGTGGAATTATATCCTGGGTCAAAAATAAAGGAATTCATTGCATTCCCCACCCCTCAATACACAAGTAGTCCTCGACATACAACAGTTCATTTAGTGACTGTTCAAAATTACGACGACACTGAAAAAAAGTGACGGATGACCATTTTTCACACTTAAGACCACTGAAGCATCCCCATGGTCACGTGATCAACATTTAGATGCTTGGCAACTGGTTCATATTTATGATGGGTGCAATGTCCCGGGGTCACGGGATCTCCTTTTGCAACTGTCTTATAAGCAAAGTCAAAGGTGGCTGTACACCACCCTGAGTCCCTCGGGAGAAGGGCGGTATAGAAGTTTGATTATAAATAAATAAATAAAATAGATAAAGGGGAAACCAAATTCACTTAACAACCATGTTACTAACTGAATAATTGCAGTGATTCACTTAACAACTGGGGCAAGATAAGTTGTAAAATGGGGCAAATTCATTTACCAAATGTTTCACTTAGCAAGAGAAATTAGGACCTCAATTGTGGTTGTAAATTGAGGACTATCTGTATGAATGGAAAACTTGTTCTTTGACAAAGCTGAAAAACATTTGGGCAGTCTAGTCAGTGCATACAAATGTACTTGTAAGAAAACGCTCAAGTTTATACTCAACTATTTTGTGTCATGTTTTTATCAGCCAAGTCAACTTCCTACATAGTGTATTTTCTGACAGTGACAGCAATCAACCAGTGGAACAGAAGTTGCCTTCAGAGGTTGTGGGAGCTTCAGCATGGGAAGCTTTCAAGAAGAGACTGGACTGCCACCTATCAGAAATGGTGTAGAGTCTCCTGATTGGACGAGGGTTGGACTAGATGACCTACAAGGTCCCTTCCAACTCTTGTTAATCTGTTATTCTCATTCCACATTTTTCCTAATAGACAGAAAATGGTCCATGGTTGCTGGGTTGACTCCCTGTGCTCTCCAACTTCAACTCCCAGAATTCCCCAGAAGTTTATCCTTCTAATCAACAGATGTGGTACCTGACATATGAAATATATAGATGTAATTACCTGTAAGAGTTAGTGGTGGACTTCCACATTTTAAAATGGATGGGGAAAATGTGACTTTAGCTATCAGAAGTTTGGGAAACAAAGATTAATCCAAGTTGTTTCAGTTTACTGTGTAGCCCGCATTGTGATCTTCTAACAAGCCATTCTACCATGTTGCTCCATTATAAACACTTACACTTTTGCAAGGTATGTACACTTTCCCTTTATTGTTTAAAGAATAAAATATTGAAGTCACTATGTATAATAAAAGATGCAAACAGCATGAATTTTTAAAACTATTTTCCTAAGCACCGTAATTATGGTTTACAGTGTGGCTTAACCAGTGGGTGATTTAAATCATTTGAATTCACCTTTTTTTGGGGAGGGCTGGGTATAATTAAAGGGAAAGAAAACAAAGATGTATGTACAGTCAACTTTAAAGGGCATTCTTTTTGCCTTTATACTATAGCATTACAGATATCAAAAGCTGGGATTAAAAGTAGGGATCTGTGGATTTCTGATATACTTTTTATTATGGTAAAGCACCTTTTTCTGTATTCCCCCCTCTCTCTCCAGATAAAAACAACCGGAAAAAAAAAGTGTAACGATTTACATTTGTGATGTTTTGAAACCTATGGAGGCTTTGATGACAACTCAATTCAACTCACCCTTTTTTATTCATTGCTGTGTTAATCTTTTTGATCCAAGTTTCTCGAATATAAATTCCTCAATGTAAGCTTTGTTCAAACAAGTACATTTGTTTGTGGGCAACTTGCAATAGCATTCATTTTTTCATACCATTTCTGCAGATTTGTGATCAGGGAAAGTTGAACATTAGTGGTAACTGATACTAATGTTCTTGGTACTACTCCAGAAAAAAAAAAAAAGGTGGTGTTATTAGCTAGTTTTAGAAAATACACTTTTCCCAAAAGGTTTCCACAATTTTGGCCACTACCGTATCTTCATAATACCTTTGTGGATGGAACATCATAAGAAATGCAATGCTAATGACACTAAAACCATAACTCTCTTCCACAGGTCACAGATAAAAGTAGAAGCAGTTACACATAAGAAAGAGAAACAGTTCTTTCCTGCCCGCCAAACCATTGCACCCAAAATATTTCAGCTTTTCTGAACAGACATTGGTCCTAAAGCTAAGTATTAACAGTTGAAAGTTTATTTCAGCAGATAAAAGTGGCGAAAGGATCATCAGTCAGGAGTAGTTCATTTCTTGACTGTTTTGTGTTTAATGTTTCATACCAAATAGGTGAGAACTCATGATAAGAGTTTCTGAAGATTCTGAAATGGAGAACGGGCAGAGCAGAATAACTATTTAATGTAGATATACTATAGAAGTTAGGCTGGGAAACATTTTGCTAAAATTACCTAGAAAATGAGCATACTTTCTCCTAGCTGTAATTTGAAGTGCAGAGAAGAGCAACTGAGATGATTAGGGGGCTGGAGGCTAAAACAGATGAAGAATGGTTGCAGGAATTGGATATGTCTAGACTAGTGAAATGAAGGACTAGGGGGCACATGATAGCATTGTTTCCATATTTGAGGGGCTGCCCCAAAGAAGAAAGGAAGAACCTATTTTCCAAAGCACCTGAAGGCAGGATAACAATGGATGGGAACTAATCAAGGAGAGAAGCAATATAAAAATAAGGAGAAATTTCCTAACAGTGAGAACAATTAATCAGTGGAAGAGCTTGCCTTCAGAAGTTGTGGTTGCTGCATTACTGGAGGTTTTTAAAAAGAGACTGAACACCCATTTATCCGGAATGATATAGGGCAGTGATGGCTAACCTTTTTGCCAAAAGTGGGGGGAGGGGGGTCCCCCACCGTGAGTTGGCAAATGGTCCCATCGGAAGTTGGCAAATGGCCCATTTCCGGCCTCTGAAGGGCCTCCAGGGGGGGTGAGAAAGGGCATTTCTGCCCTCTCCAGGTACCTAGAAAGGCTCTGGAGCCTGGGGAGAGCAAAAAATGGGCCTTCCCCAACCCCCCCAAGGCCCTCTGGAGGCAGGAAACAGCCTGTTTCCCTACTTCTGGTGGGCCCAGAAGGCCTGAAAATCAGCTGGCCAGTGTGTGCACGCACACCGGAGCTGAACCCGCGTGCCCACCAATGTGGCTCTGCATGCCACTGTGGCACATGTGCCATCACAGGTATGGGGTTCCCTGTTTGAGCAGGGGGTTGGACTAGAAGTCCTCCAAGATCCCTTCCAACTCTGTTATTCTGACCGAATTGGTTGGGAGAAAAATACATGAAAACCAATCTCCCATACTAATAAAGTGGTCCAGGTTAATCTACTTTGTGTTGTAAAATTATGAGCTGAAATAGATCCTCAACCTGGAAAATTTAGAATTTTAAGTGAATGTGGTTGACACTTGAACAAGATGGAGATGGGCATGCAATGTTGCTCACCGTTTCTCCTTTCATTCTTCCAGGGTTTCCCCATTCCATATTTCCTCACTGAAGTAAGCATTCCTACATTAAATACAGCACTCTTTAACTAAAGAAAGCCACAGACAATTTATTGGGCTATACAGAGAATTCTCCGATTCTCTCTCACTCCAAATTCATATTCTAAGAGTCTCTTAACTCAAAATATAACCTTTGTGGAGGTTTTGAATAGTAGAGTAGCCATGGCTTCATAGATGGCCAGGAATTCTTTCCTAGAAAGGTCATAAATATGCTAAAAAGACACTAAAATCTATTTTCAGCTAGAGAAATGAATGTAGTAACTAGCCAACAGCAATTCCAGCTTCCAAAGCACCCATAGGCAATGGGCTAGGTCTCCAAATTTTATTTCAAGGCTCAGGAAATCATTATGGGATCATTGGTCTTGTTCAGTTACCTAAATAATTCAAGCTAATGGCAGGTATTAAGGCAAAATACACTATTAAAGAAAAGGAAAACTTCAAGAATGTTACTGCATAAAACTGCAACTCTCACAGAATAAGTACAAAGTTATACGTCCATTCTTTATTCCTGACCCCTAATAATGGAGTATCACACTTAACAGAATAAAAGAATAACAGAGTTGGAAGGGACCTTGGAGGTTTTCCATTCCAACCCCTTGCTCAAACAGGAGACCCTATACCATTTTAGACAGGTGGCTATCCAATCTCTTCTTAAAAACCTCCAGTGATGAAGATCCCTCAACTTCTGAAGGCAAGCTGTTCCACTGATTAATTGTTCTCACTGTCAAGAACCTGCCTGGACTACTGCAATGCTCTCTACATGGGGCTCCAACTGGTCCAGAATGCAACTGTGCGGGGGGTTATGGGAGCGACGGGGCGCTCCCATGTGACACTTCTCCTGCGCGAGCTGCACTGGCTCCCAGTGGTCTTCCGGGTGCACTTCAAGGTGTTGGTGACCACCTTTAAAGTGCTCCATGGCTTAGGGCCGGGGTATTTACGAGACTGCCTTCTGCCGCCAATAGCCTCCCACCGGCCAGTACGCTCGCACAGAGAGTGCCTCCTTAGGGTGCCGTCAGCCAGACAATGTTGGCTGGCAACCCCCAGGGGGAGAGCCTTCTCTGTGGCGGCACCTGCCCTCTGGAACGATCTACCCCCAGAGATACACACGATACCGGACCTCTGGATTTTTCATCGGGCCCTTAAAACTCACCTGTTTCATTTAGCCGGGCTGGCCTGACCCTATCCTTTTGGTTTTAAGTAGAAACTGATTTTAATTGGGCTATTTTAAATTGGAAGCTGAAATTATTTAATACCTTTTAAACTGTTTTAAATTTTGTATACTATGTTTTATTTTGGCTGTTCACCGCCCTGAGTCCTGTTGGAGAAGGGTGGTATAAAAATCAAAACAAACAAACAAACAAACAAATAAATAAAATCTCCTTAGTTCTAGGTCGCTTCTCTCCTTGATTAGTTTCCATCTATTGCTTCTTGCCTAGCCTTCGAGTGCTTTGGAGAATAGCTTGACCCCCTCTTCTTTGTGGCAGCCCCTGAGATATTGGAAAACTGCTATCATGTCACTTCTTTTCACTTCATGGTATTTGCACAACTATTTGTCCTAAATGAAAGATTGTTTCTAGATATTTTTCCACATATCACTAAAATGGGGAAGAGGCCTATTAAAAACCAATGAGCCTTATTTCCAAATAAACATGTTCAGTGAATTCACTGTTATGTAATATTGCTCTGTAACATCTAATAAGACATTTGTACTTATTGTTCGTTTTCTGAAGGGGTTATCCAGGAGGGATGGCAAAATTTTATGTAAACTATCTATTATCAGATGATACAGAAATATTAAATGCCACTAGGCATCTCAAGCAGTGAGTTAAGATTTGACATAAGATGATTTTATTAGCAAAGACATAGATAAATATAAAGAAAGGCTTCTAAGTTCATTGCTGGATTGATTGTATTTGAGGTCTGCTTTTATATTTATGCTTTTATATTTATGGACAGTGACCAAAATAATCATTCTTCACCAGCTAGAGTTTCTGGATGCTCTTCAAGGGTAGCCCCACGTTGACACCATTGTAGTAGTCCAATTGCAGCATGATTAAGGCATGAGTGACCATAAGGAGAGCTCTCTGGTCTAGGAAAGGGCACAACTAGCACACAAAATGAAGTTGCATAAAACTGTACAGAACTGTTGCCTGCTCCTTAATTAGGAGCTTTTGGGGTAGTATAAAGATAGCATGTAAAATGAAGGCAAAGAATAGGGTAGGGTAAGGTAGGATAGGGTAGGGTAGGGTAGGGTAGGATAGGGTAGGGTAGGGTAGGGTAGGGTAGGGTAGGGTAGGGTAGGGTAGAGTAGAGTAGAGTAGCGTAGCGTAGCATAGCATAGAATAAGAAACAGAAGGTAGAAGGTAGAAGGTAGAAGGTAGAAGTCGAAGTCGAAGTCGAATAGAAGAGTTGGAATGGACCTTCTAGTCCAACCCCCTGCTCAGGCAGGAAACCCTTTACCATTTCATACAAATTTTCAAATCTCTTATTTAAAACTTCCAGTGTTGGAACATTCACAACTTCTGGAAGATAATGATGCAAGATTGAATTTGGGTCAGTGATAGGGACCAGAGATTTACTCTTCCAAGCTTTCGGACTCATGCTGGAGCTCATCTTCAGGGAATTTCTCTCTACCAGAATACGTGCTTTGGGCACATATGGTATAGCACATAGACTTTGAAGCATGAGTGGCCGTTGTTACAGGATAGGAGCTGAAAGTTCACCAAGGCAAGAGTTTAGACAATAAAACTGATTTCAAAAGCAGAACTAAGATGAAAAAAAATGCATAGGCTCTACTATATGGATAATCAGCCAAATCACCTTAGAATATTTTAAGTGAACTGTTGAAAATAAGGTGAAAAGAAGAACATGAACCAGAGAAGACAAAAATAGAAAATAGAGTTTATTTGATCAAGCGAAAGGTTTCTTTAGTTCAGCATTCAGTTCTCCTAACAACAAAGCAGATGGAAGAAAGGGACCCACAAGCGAGACATGAGAAAACTAGTGATGCCATCTGCCCATCCTTTCAGTCTTGTATAGAATTAACAGGGAGAAATGAAGCTTCAATTCAAAAGGGTTACCATCAATTTGGTTGGATGTATCAAATTAAGTTGAGTGCCATTCAATTATTGATTTGGACTTTGGCACCAGTGCATATTACTTTTGCTTGAATCAAATATCTGTATAAGTTTGGGTTATTGTTGTTTTTTTTTTAAATTCCATTGCCCCCTTTATGTTAATGGGTTGGCGGCCCTTATATGCTACCTATGTCTTAGTAGCTGCATGGCTGGGATAGAAATAGATACTGTCCATTTTCTATATTTAAACATTTGAATGAAGATTTCCAGGAAGGCCACCAAAGTCTACTCAATCATTACTGCCTTTTCATTCTGTTTTTCCTTTAGAAAGTCATATGGATAATCTCAAATGCACCAGACTATTTTCTCCAATCTTCTTTAGTTAGATAAATAAATTAAAAAAAAAACCTTGATTCTACAAATCTTTTCTTCCCATCCAATCGAAAATCTGAAATGTAATTTGGCTGATTTGCACAATTCTAGTAAATCAAATGTTTTCTTTTGATTCTGCAATAAAGATAAGGTATCTTTGGTAAGTTAACATTCTTTGGCAACACATAAATCTCTATTTATAGCTGTTGGTGGTGGTGGGAGGAGACCAAAAGAAACCAATCATTGTTTTAAGTTATTTGTGCTATGAATTCTTGCATAGTAAAACTGTCATTATGAAAAGAAGGTGCTGAACAATGGTTCCTTTTTTACTACTTCGTGATTTGAATAGCTTAGTTTTTGAGTATTTTAATTTGTTTTCATTCTGCATTATTGTTTCCTTATTTTCTCTGCCTTCGCCTGAATTTCCCCTTTGTAAGAAAAAGTATGAAATGTCTGTGCCTTCATTTCTACTGAAATATAGATTTTTTTTCAACATATACAATTTTGCAGACATTTTGTTCATTTAATATAATACTCTTGAATTTATTTTCATAAATAGATATAGATGGATAAATATAGATAGATAGATGATAGAGAGATGATAGATAGATAGATAGATAGATAGATAGATAGATAGATAGATAGATAGATAGATAGATAGATAGATACAGATAGCTCTGTAGTGGACAAAAAAGCTCTACAGAGAATCATTAAAACTGCTCAGAATATCATTGGACTCCAGCTACCAGCCCTGGACGACATCTTCGAATCTCGCTGTTTGAGAAAGTTGCATAACATTCTCAGAGACTCTTTCCATCCTGCTTATAATCTTTTTGGACTGTTGCCTTCTGGCAGAAGATACAGACAATTAAAACTCGGACCACACATTTTCTGAATAGTTTTTATCCCAGAGCTACAACTGCACTCAACAATGAACTCTCTGGAATGAACTGCCCCCAGAATTACATAAGATCACTGACCTCCGTGTATTCTGCTGTGCCATCAGAACCTTTTTGTTCCGCCAGGCCGGGCTATCAATGTGAAGATTTTTAAATTGGTTTTAATCTGGGATTTTTAAATTTGGGATTTTGTATTGAGCCAAATTATTTAATATTTTTAATTTTTAAATTGTTGTTTGTCTTGTGCTTTTAATTAGGCTGTGCACCACCCCAAGTCCTTCAGGAGAGGGGCGGTATAGAAATTATTATTATTATTATTATTTAAAGGGCCACCATCAGTGAGCTGTTGGACAGTACTACTTCGACTGTTGTGTGGATGTTTGGGTGGTTTAGGGGTGGAGAATTGTGGTGGGTGGGAGTGTGTTTGGGGATTGTTATGTGTGTTGGACCTGGTCTTTGGGTGTTAAATGAATTTCATTGTATGGGTATACTGTGTATACACATACAATGACAGTAAAGTTATTCATTCATTCATTCATTCATTCATTCATTCATTCATTCAGATAGATAGATAGATAGATAGATAGATAGATAGATAGATAGATAGATAGATAGATAGATAGATAGATGATAGATAGATGATAGATAGACAGACAGACAGACAGATATCGCCACAAAGAAGAGAGGGTCAAATTATTATATAAAGCAACATAAAGGATGACAAGAAACAATGGATGGAAGCTAATCAAAGAGAGAAGCAACTTGGAATTAAGGAGAAACTTCCTGACAGTGAGGACAATTAACCAGTAAAACAGCTTGCCTCCAGAGGTTGTGGGCGCTCCATCATTGGAGACTGGATAGCCACTTGTCTGAAATGGTATAGGGTCTCCTGTTTGAGCAGGGGGTTGGACTAGAAGACCTCCAAGGTCCCTTCCAACTCTGTTATTCTGTCTAGTGGTGGCTAGAAACTGGGAGATAGTGAGTTCTAGTCCTGCCTTAACCATGAAAGCCAGCAGGGGGACTCTGGCCCAATCACTCTCAATCAGTCCAACCCACCTCACAGATTTGTTATTGTGGGGGAAATAGGAGAGGGAAGGAGTATTATCTATGTCGGTTGCTTTGAGATATTTTTAACAAATAATAATGGTGGGTTATAAATAAATGAGTAAATAAATAAATACTCCAATGTGTATTGTTTTTGCTATGCTTTTCCCAAGCAGAGAATTTTATCCTGTTGTTCGTGGAAGCCATTCAACTGCACAATTGACCTGGTTCAAGGAGTGAGGAAGACCTTCCATTGACAAGTTTCCTTGCCAATGACTCAAGTGCCTCACCAGAGTTAAGAGAAAGGCAAACCACAGATGGGTCAAAGAAGATAAAAAGAACAAATGGCCCAGTGATGTATTCCAGTCACTTGTATAAACTCCGTTCAACATTAATATGCCGCAGCACTATTAATATGCCATTTCCCTTTCACATTTGAGTTTTACTTCCCCAGCCCGGAGCAGAACAAAAGCTGCATCTGATTTGCTGTGTTGGTTTCAAGGTGATTTAAATTCTTCCACTGGCAGATCATAGAGATGCGGGAGAAGAACAGAGACAGGAAGATTAGCATTTGATTTCCTTTCCTCCCATAAGGTTTTGGAAAAGTAAAGGTCGCAGTTTTCAGACTGAATTTATGTCAAAAGGAAAGTTAAAGATTAGCATAGAGATAGACAGACAAAGGCAGACGTACATCAGAGAGTGCAAAGCTCCCTTCTACACCAAACATCTCTCTATTGAACTGATGAATTTTTATGGGTCAGGAAAAAAAAAAGGGCATACAAAGCAGTTGTATTACCATGTCAAAAAACTGCTGGTGTTATCTACTCTTCTCAACTTCGGTCCCATCTGCATGTTGCAATAGAACCCGGAGGAAAATTGCCTTTAGCAGGATTAAACAGCTTTTCCTCCTTTCTTCCCTTCTTCCTGTGTTCATCCTTCCAGTCAAGTTAAACTAGGATTCCCAGGTTGCTGTTACTGTAACATGGTGAGTGAAACAGTCCACACTTTCATTTTCCCAATACGTGTCGCGGCCCCAAAAACAGGAACCCGCGGGACTTTTCAAGCCCTAATAGAGTCAGGCTGCACTAGATGTTTGATCAACCTAACCATGGCTTGAAACTGGGGATTAGAGCAAAAAGGCTGGCCCATCCATCAGGTTTGAACAGGTTGATGGGTCCCTATTGTGGGGAGCCTATGCCCCCACCTGACCGAACCAGTGAAGCTAAAGCTAAAGAATCAATGGGAAGCAATTTGATTTGTAATAGCTCCCCAAATGACAGACACAGTCATACTGGGACTCTCCAGGCTAGATGAGGGGGGCTAGACAAGCCACAATCAAAAGAAAGAAAGTGTATTAGATTCCACATTGTGCTAAGTCGGTAGAATTAACCTGCAGCCTGGAAATTTTAAAACTGAGGTTCTGGGTCTTTCCCCCCAGAGTTAGAAGAAATTTAGGAGATGACTACAATTAAAAAAAAAACTGATCAGTTTGATCCTGATGAAGTTTTCAATTTTAATTAATATTTATCATCAAATTTTAAACATTCTTGTCTCTATTTTAAGTGTTTATAGTCAGTTTTTATGTTTTTAACCTTTTATTTGTACACAGCTCAGTGTCCCTCTGTGAGGGAGATGGGCAGTTTCTAAATGTGAGAGATAGGTGTATGTGTGTCAGAGAGAGAGAGAGAGTGAGGGAGAGAGAGACAGAGACAGAGACACAGAGAGAGAGACAGAGAGGGAGGGAGGGAGGGAGAGAGAGAGAAAGAACAGAATAATAGAATTGGAAGGTACCTCAAATGTCTTCCAGCTCAAGAGAAGACCCAATATCATTTCACACAAATGGTTGTCCAATCTCTTTTTGAAAGCCATAATCTCTTAACACAATCTATTCCACGGGTTACTTAAGAGAGAGAGAAGGAACACCATTATAACTTATTTTTAATTTTCCTTTTGTCTTTTTTTCCAGATAAAGCAGCCATAAGCGTTGTTTGGCTAAAGTGGGAGCAAACTATCCAAGCTTGCCCTATGTTGAGATCCTAGCACATGACCAAAGAAGCCAGATTCCCCGATTAATCAGAGCTGATACCAAGGGAAAGGGATTATATTGTACAACCTTGGAAACTGAACTGTAAGTATATTCCAGCCTCTCATTTATGAGTATTTTTCGGAGTATAAGACACTCCGGACAATAAGACACACCTACCTTTTTTGGTGAGGAAAACAAGAAAAAGAAATCTGCCTCTGCCTCCCAGCAATTTTGCCTCATTGCAGCAAACAGCCTGCTTTACTTTCGTTTTCGTTTTCATCAAAGCTTGATTAGCACAAGAAAAAAAAATCTGCTCCCAGCAATTTGCCACCTTGCAGCAAGCAGCAGAGGCCCGGGCAAAACAGCTGAGAGTCGGGAAGCCGATCCAACAATCAACTTGTGCTAATTATGCTGTGCTGAAGCTGAAATGAGCTGTTTCTTCTTGCTGCAAGGAGGTAAACTGCTGGGAGGCAGAAGCCAAAGGGTGGGGGCCAGTGGGTGGGCAGGGCTACATTTGGTGTATAAGATGCACCTAAATTTTCACCCCCTTTTAGGGGAGGAAAAGATGTATCTTATACTCCAAAAAATATGGTAGTTATATTATGACTTGTTTGAGTCTCTTTCTCACCATCTCTGGTGTCAACCCTGAAGCTGACCATTTTGGGGCTTCAGTGCTGCCACAACTGGAGCTGTGGGAAAGGGAGGGGGAACTAGAGATAGTTGGAGTGCTTTAGCCAAAATAAAATACTTTCTCTTGGGAATCAAGGACATTCCCACCAGGTGTCCAGAAGGAGGGGACTGGAGTCATCTAGCAACTGGACTGTATCCTGATTGGACCATGTGACTGATCGTTTGGAGAAAGTGAAATAACTTTTAATTAGATGAAAACCATGGGAACATTTAGAGTCAGTTTTCACCAGCTCATGTCAATATGACATATCCAATAAATCTATTCTTGGAGGAAGTTTTGATTGCTATGGGTGTGTTGCCTGGAACCCTGACATCTGGAACAGATGGGTCTGATGCTTGGCTTAAGAAATGAGACTAAAATCTGATCCTTCTCTACCATACTTTATGAGCCACGGTGGCGCAGTGGTTAGAATGTAGTACTGCAGGCTACTTCTGCTGCTTGCCGGTTGCCTGCAATTTGGTATTTTGAATCTCACCAGGCTCAAGGTTGACTCAGCCTTCCATCCTTCCAAGGTGGGTCAAATGAGGACCCAAATTGTTGGGGGCAATAGGCTGACACTGTAAACTGCACAGAGAGCACTGTAAAAGCACTGTAAAGTGATATATAAGTGTAAATGTTATTGCTAATGCTATTAGGAGCTCTGGTAGTGCAGTGGTTAGAGTGCAGTACTGCAGGCTATTTCTGCTGACTGCCGGCTGACTGCAATCTGGCAGTTCAGATCTCACCAGGCTTAAGGTTGACTCAGCCTTCCATCCTTCCGAGGTGGGTAAAATGAGGACCCAGATTGTTGGGAGCAATAGGCTGACTCCGTAAACCACTTAGAGAGGGCTGTAAAGCAGTATATAAGTCTAAGTGCTGTTGCTATTGCTATACTTGTGGTGGGGTGGGGGGCTTTTTTCCCCGTTATGCAAACCCTATATGCACTTACTGATGTAGAATTAACAGCTGAAAGGAAGGAGTTATGTTTCTGGATTATTTTGTAAAATGGAGAATTGAGTGCATTTATAAAACTGTAAGCTTTTTATAAGCTTCTTCCTGTTGCCTTCTGGTTTGCTTATTCACTATTATTGAAGAGAATCAACCACTGATAATGACTTGACGTGCTCTACACATTTTCATTCTGCTCATTAACAATAAGCCAGGATTGCCTGGAATTCTGGTTTATTGCTATGGAGGAAGCAGAGCAATCAACAACAGAGGTTACAAGCACAAAGCCTTCTTCCCAGCCCAGCTTGGAGAGACCATGCACTGATTCTGGGGCTTTCAACATGCAGAACGTGTACCCTTCTCTGAGCTATGGCCCTTCCTTTTCAATAACAGATTCTTAGCTTCCAAAAATCACACAAAGTGATTTAGACTGCAGGAAGGTAATGATGCATATGCTACGTTACTGAAATATACGGCAATACATTCTGCTAACGTTCTTGCTGTACATGTTTACAAGAATACACCAGCAAAGCAAATCAACGAAGCCTGCTCTGCATTATATAGGACACTTTTCAGAGATAGATTTTTGATCTGGAACACTTTCAGCCTGTTTTTATTTTTAAAATCAGAACAGAGAAGAACGGCGTTTGCATTTAATCCTTGGGAGGTGGCCAAGAGTCACATTTCTATTTTCTAGTAATTAAAATAAACACTTTTTTTTCCATGAGCACGCTTTCTTTGCTAAGGGTTTTCCTGACATCAATTTTGTGCCTTTCTAACTTCAAACGGCAGGGAACGTTTTGTAAATTTTATATAGAGGAAAATCTTTGGAGGCTATAAGGAGGGTCTTAAGTTTGCCATCAGGGGAGAAGAAAAAGGAGGAACTATGTAGTGGTGGTGGTGGTGGTGGTGGTGGTAATAGTAGTAGTAGTAGTAGTAGTAGAAGTAGAAGGGAGGAGGAGGATTAAGAAATACTATTGAAATTACTGCCAGGCCAGGGAAATTCGTAGAAAAATTCCCAAGTTTCCAAGAAAAAACTAGGCCTATTTTGAAAGTATAGGGATAGCATGAGAATATGAAAATCCTGTTTTTGAAATCAAAACTACTGTCATCTTCCTACTGAATTTTTAGGTGACCAGAGAAGTTGACCTTAGAGAACATTTTCGACTAATTCCCAAAGAAACTTCATAACATAGAGAAGGCATGCAATCAGAGATAGAAGATAAAATATTAATTCAGTAGGGTGAATTTATAAAAGGACATCACATTTGGCATGTATTTAATATTAAATGTTCATCAAAATTCTCTTCATAAATTATGATGGCCGGTATCATTAATCTGTCTCTGAAAATACTGACACGTGATAGAAAAGACAGGTTAGGGATACTGACATTCAATTCACACAGATAAACACACTTTGTTATAATCTGCCAATTCTTATGAAAGGCAATGGTTTGTATAGACAGTCCTCAACTGATGACGGGCCCAAAGTTACTTCATAGTGAGACAGGTGGCATATAAATTTGAATGAATGAATGAATGAATAGAATTTTGGGTAGGTATAACTGGATTCTATAAAACAGAAATCTCTTGCTGATAAAGCTCTTTCCCATTCCTGATTCTATATTCAGGAGTTACGTGCTCTCTGAAAAATGGGTTAATCCCACCCATGTTTCATAAACCACATTCAAAATGACCTTAAATGGGAAGGCAGGCAGGCAGTCTCTGAGTGCAGACATAAACTGCCTTAGGAGCTAAATCTGGAATCCACAGTATGGCTCCCAGGGGTAGCAATAGGCCCAGACAAGCTCTCTTTGGTGCCCACTAAAGCCTCCTAGCCTCCTGTTTTTATTGTGCATTTTTAAATAATCATTTCCAAATCTAAAACCTAAGACGTTTGGCATGCTGCGAAGGAACGACCTCCAGCATCATATTTCTTTGCAAGAATATTTCTGGGCTCCACAGGCTTTCTTGGAAAATAAAAATAATGGGAAGCTGAAGTCCAGTGCTTTGCTTGGAAGTATGCCCACCTACCATATAAATGTTAAGTTATCAGGAGAGTCCTATTCCTGCAAGGGATATATGAATTCTGGTGATTTGAAGTTTTGTTGCTGGTCATATTTCTTGTGTGCAAGAGGCAACACCTAGCCAACCATGATGGAAATAGTCCTGATTTTAGGTAGAGAAAGGGAATGAGTAGGCTGTAAAGAAGGGAAGAATTCAAACAATTGCCAAGAAAAGTTGTGTTGTAGGAAGATTTGTTGAACAACGAATGCTGCAGAGATATTTACAACAGAGATTTATGACTTTGGGACATGAAATACAACTGTTGGGAAAGATCCCAGTTAATATTCTAAGAAAAAGTTTTACAATTAAGAAACAATAGAGGATACTTGATCCTGGATAATGTTTCTGGTAAATCTGAAGCTATTGTGGAATTTCTGTGAGTTAAATACAATAATATTTTACATTAAATTTTATATGAAATAATGTGAAATTTTGGTCTTAGACAACTTAGAACTACACCGTCTTCACTTTGATCTAAGCTTAGTACACAAAATTATCTGCTACAACATGCTACCTCTCAATGACTACTTCAGCTTCAACCACAATAATACACGAGCACAGAATAGATACAAACTTAAGGTAAACCGCTCCAAACTTAATTGCAAAAAATATGATTTCAGCAACAGAGTGGTCAATTCCTGGAATGTACTACCTGACTCTGTGGTTACTTCCCCAAACCCCCAAAACTTTAATCTTAACCTGTCTACCGTGGACCTCACCCCATTCCTAAGAGGTCTGTAAGGGGGTTGCATAAGTGCACCAGCATGCCTTCCATCCCTGTCCTACTGTCCCCTTTTATTTGTATCCTTATCCTGTATTCATAATCATGTTTATATTTATATCTGTTATCTTATACATGTTTGGCAAATAAAATAAATAGATCATTAGCAGAAGTGTTAACAAAGTGTTAATTTTGTTGTTGAGTTTACCTCTCAACTATTTTTCTATATATAGGAGATAGATGTTAGGTCAAACTGATTGGTTCTACAAAAGAGTTGTAGAAGTTCATAATATTATGGCCCTGTTTCACAAGGGATGGCGGAGGAAACTGTTATTGCTGAAATATATCTATTCAGGATTTAACTAGGGAGGACAATTTATATGTATGAGCCTTTTTTTAATGCACATTTTCCCCATGTTTAGTTCTGCTTTGTTCATGTGTGTATGTGTGTGTGTGTGTCAGGGGTGCTATTCAGCAGGTTCTGGAGAACTGGTAGCAGAAATTTTGAGTAGTTCGGAGAACCAACAAATACCACCTCTGGCTGGCTCAGTGGGGTGGGAATGGAGATTTTGCAATATCCTTCCCCCAGGAGTGGGGATGGAATGGAGATTTTGCAGTATCCTTCTCCTGCCATGCCCACCAAGCCAAGCCCACAGAATCAGTAGTAAAAAAAAATTGAATTCCATCACTGGGTTGTGTGTGTGTGTGTGTGTGTGTATACAACCACACACAAATTTGGGCTTTAATAAATGCCTTTAATAATTAGCCCAATCCCAATACAGATCCTAGATCTGCAGATTCACTATCTATGAATCTAGTTGAAAATCAGTAAGAAACGGGACACAAACATATAACATTATTATTTTTAATGGGTGAGAATTATGTGAAGGTAATATGGCCATGTTGAGGAAAACTGACACACATCTTCATATTCATAGCGGGCATTTGCCACAAATCAAAGAGGTGAACATAGCATCAAGTTTCTACAAATTCAGGGGACATAAAAGAAATTTGCACACGCTGGACAAGAACCTGTGGATAATGGAGGGAAGACAGATTTCATTGCAAGAACATATAAGGAGGGAGAAAATAGCTATCAAACTGGAAGTATGCCATGAATACAGAATCAAATAACTTCCAAAATGTACTTCCTGAAGGTGAAATATCTATTAGATAGAAATAAGAGCGCAATTATGTGCTGAATAAGATAGAGCTGATTCGGCGCAATTCTTTATCATTTTATTTGAAAGACTATGTGGGCCCTTGGAGCTAATAGGGGTCTGGAGAGATCAGAGCTTGGCAAAAATTATTAAAAAGATGCCTTCAAGTCAAGCTCTGTTTCCAGTGGCTATATGGATATATCCAGGCAGTTTTCTTGGCCGTAATACAGAAGCGGCTTATCATTGCCGCCTTCTGGAATTATTTTAAATTTTTCCAATCAATCTATAGCCCTGAAATTCCAAATTTCTCCATTAATCAGGACCAGACCGACTTATTTCAGCTGGATGCTGATTCTGAAATTATGGATGGATTACAACTTTGCATGCACAAAGTCTCCAATTCAAATTATGGTCCCGAAGTGCAGTTTTAAAAACAAAAACCTACTAAAAAATAGAGCAGTTGATGACTGTTCCACATCAATTGTGGGATGATACTTTCTGTTCCAGAAAATTCTGGGAGCTGTAGCCCATGCATGTGGAAATTGCTCAGATTGGAAAGCACTTCTGTAGCAAATTAGACAGATAATCCAACAGCATGACTCTGTACGCAGTGCTCCCCTTGGTACATAAAATGCTTATCACGCTGCAAATGCCACTAGGAAGTGGTCAAAGAACAGAAATCAGATAGAACTCAGATGCAAAGATCTGGTTATAATTGAAAGCAATTTCAGAATAAACTAGCAATTCAAGGTGCTGGTTGTCACCTTTAAAGCCCTTCATGGCTTGGGACGAGGTTTTCTGAGAGACCGTCTCTTGCCAGTTAAATCTACCCAACCCACCATGGGGAGGCAAGGAATGTTGCAGGTCCCATCCCCTAGGGCAGTGATGGCTAACCTTTTTGCCATCATGTGCCAAAAACAGGGGAAGCACGGGGTCTGTCACACATGCACATGGCCACACCCATTATTCAATGTGCCACGCCCCCCACACATACGTGTGCGACCCCTTGTTCTCCCACCGGCTTTTGGCATGTGATGGCACGGTGGGCCTGGTAGGCCCATTTTTCACCCTCCCCAGGCTCCAGAGGCTTTCTTGGAGCCCGAGGAGGGTGAAAACGGCCTTCCCCACCCCTCCAGAGGCCGGAAACAACCCATTTCCCAACTTCCAGTAGACCTGGAAGGTCCGAAAATCTGCCTCCTGGTGCGCGCATGTACGCTGGAGCTGAGCTAGGGCAACACTCATGTGCTCACAGATATGGCTACCTATATGCCATAGGTTCGCCATCACGGCCCTAGGGAGATACACCTGGTGGGACCCAGAAGAAGGGCCTTCTCTATGGTGGCTCCCTCTCTCTGGAACATCATCCCCCAGAGATTAGATTGGTCCTTACTCTAACACTCTTCTGGAAGGTGCTGAAGATCTGGTTATGATTATATGATTATTCTCTATTATTAGTTTTATTATTTTATATATGAGGTTTTTATATTCTTGTAAGCCCCCTTGAATAGGGACACGGTGGCTCAGTGGCTAAGACGCTGAGCTTGTCGATTGAAAGGTCGGCAGTTCAGCAGTTCGAATCCCTAGTGCTGTCGCATAATTGGGTGAGCTCCCATTACTTGTCCCAGCTTCTGCCAACCTAGCAGTTCGAAAGCACGTAAAAAATGCAAGTAGAAAAATAGGGACCCCCTTTGGTGGGAAGGTAACAGCATTCCCTGCACCTTTGGCATTGAGTCATGCTGCCCACATGACCACAGAGATGTCTTCGGACAGCGCTGGCTCTTCAGCTTTGAAACGGAGATGAGCACCTCTCCCTAGAGTTGGAAACGACTAGCACATAAGTGCGAGGGGAACCTTTACCTTTACCTTTTAAGTCGCCTTGCGTTGCCATGTCTGAATATGCGGCAATATACATTTCTTAAAATAAAATAAATAACACAGTTGTATGAGACCTTGGAAGTCTTTGAGCCCAGTCCCCTGCCCATATGCAGAAGATCTTATACCATTCCAGAGAAATGGCTATCCCCTCTTTTGTTGAAAACTTCTAAGGATGGAACATCCACACTTTCTGGATGGAAGCCTTTCCACTAGTTAATTGTTCTTACTGTCAGGAAATTTCTCATTAGTTCTAGGTCGGTTCTCTCCTTGATTAGTTTCTTGTCCTGCCCTCAGTTTCTTTGGCAACTAGATTGACCTCCTCTGTGACAGCCCCTCAAACATTGGAAGACTACTGTCATTTCACCCCAGGCCTTCTCTTCATTAGAGTAGACATACCCAGTTCAGATGTAAAGAACTGCAAAGCTAAGTAGGACTCTTGACTTATGAAATATTTGAAAGCTTGACAGTAAATTGAAAATACCATGATTGCAGTAGAGAAATGGGGCAATCACCTTTCAGAGGAAAGTGGCCATTGGAGATATAGCTATGTAGAAACCCCAAAAACAGTTGGACAGATATTCCTCCAGTACCAAGAAAATTGTGGTATTTCGATGCCCTTTAAATTGGGGGCCTGAAACTTGGATGGGCCTGACTACACAAGTGTAGGTAACTCAAAAATTATTCTCTGCTTTCAGCTGCAATTTGTCAGCTTCCTCTCAATAGATTAAAAATTGTATTATTCAGTTTTAGTCTTTGCCATTTTCATGAAAAATGTGAATTGGCTAACAAAATGCTGAAAGCACTTGCCAAAAAGCAGATCCTTCTCTGAACTAAATAAACAATCTGAACCAACATAAGGCAGCATCCATATTGAGGCTCCCACACTGTTTGCATTGTTTTTAGTGAGATTTGCTTTAAAAAAAAATATTGCATTATAAATGTCATAACTTTTACATTTGTAATGTATGAGTAGAAAGAAAAGCGTAAGGAAATCCAGAATCATTAGGACAAATTCTGCTCCCCAGAACTGTTGATTTGTTAATTATCATTTTTGCATAAATATAAACGTAGGTGTTATGACAGTCAGCCATGTAAGTTAGCCCAGTACTTCTGGGCTTGCTTCTTGCTAGACTACCTTACAAGCTCTAGTTTTATGGCAAGGTTAAATTAACAGAATTGTTGTGTTCCGCCAGCAGCCTGCGGAACTGGCAGCAGTCGGACAGTGAGGAGGCTGGGGAGGACATTGGGCCAGTACTGGAGTCTGGGAAAGGCTTGGCCAAGGGCTCTGCATCAGAGGCAGAGATGGGGCCAGGGCCATCTGGGAGTCATATGTGGACTCCGGAGCCTCCAGAGTCGGACATCAGAGAGGCAGACGAACAGGGGGAGCCTGTTCCCAGTGTGCGCATGCGCAGAGCTGCCAGAAGGCAAGAACAGTTAAAACAAAAGGGACAACTTGGGAGTAAGGCTTGGAGATGATTGGCCCCACCCATAAGACATAAAGGCAGAGCAAAGGCACATGGGCCTTTGCAGGAAGCAATGTTGTGGATGGTGTCGGTTTGTACTTTGAAGCTCTGTTTTTGACTGTGTTTCCGTGTGGCCTTGCCAAGATAGTTGCCAATTAGGTCTTTGGCAGCATGTCAAAGAAGATAAAGGAAGCCTAGGTCAGAACAAGAATCTTGCAAATCTTAAACTACATCCCCCCCCCACACACACACACACGCTTGCTCTCAGTCCAACAAACTCTGGGATGTGTGGTCCCTTATGAGACATTTGTCACACCCTGATTCCCCCTGTGGACTCAGCTACCTCTCATCTGATCCTTGCCTAGTCTGTGACTCTTCCTCCTGTCTCCCCTCCCATCTCCCACATGGTTCTGGGCAACTCCCTGCTGCCAACATGCCAAGGTCAACTTCCTGCAGGATAACAGTTACACTAATACAATGGAATAGAACCATTAAAGAAAGAACGCAAACGGAGGGACAAAATGAAATGTGAATGACAAAAATTAAAATAATTGTATTTTAAATACTTAAATTGAACTGTCCCAACGAGTTGTCCTGCATTGAGTTGGCCACGGCAAGTTGGCGATACCAAATTATCCCATTACATTTCCACATGCTATCACAAGCACCAATGCCAATGCTCATACCACTTTCTTTCAAAGCGGACCTTCGTGATACCAAAATAGGAAACGCATTCTTGGTCTATAATTACAAACACCACTCCTGCACCAGGTAAAAATAATTCCCTTAAAGTGAGGTAGGAATTCCAGGTTCATAATGTTAGGGCTGCAAGAAGGGTATTTAGCTTCACCTCACATTTCTGAACTCTGCACCATAACGGCTTATTCAGGGGTGGGTTCCACTTACCTTTACTACCGGTTTGCAGCAGGCGTGCTCACGCGCATCCACAGATCACCCATAATGATGTCATGGCAAGTGGGTGGAGCCTCCTGCCGGTTTTACTATCAGTTCTATGGAACCAGACTGAATCGGGAACAACCCACCAGTGAGCTTATTAAGAAATGGGCTTGAGGGTTAAAACTAGGGAAAGCAGACAAAGTAAAGATCTCCAGATAACTGAAATGTGCATTATAAATACAACTCACCCTATCCTAGTTGGCTGACTTGATTCTGAATTCCCCTCTTGTCTTTTCAATGTGTATCTTGCAGTATAAAGCAGTGAAATGCAATTTCACAGAAATGTATCTTTGCTACACTACTTACAATTGTGGAATTTTAATTTATTCACTGGACAGCGCTTCCCCCCGCCCTTTTCTTTTTCTAAATCTTAAGTAGACCTACTGCCTGTAATCTTTATCCCATAATCAAACCAGGTTTGGAGAGTGGGCTGGAGATGGGCTATATAGTTAAAAGGTTTGAAATGATATGCTATTTCGTATTAGAAAGAAAATTGGATGCTGCAAGATTGAATAGACATGAAAACTAAAAAAAAAAAAAAAAATACCTGTAGGGAGGAGTGGAAAGAAAGGAAACTGGCAGGAAAGAAAAAAGGTAAACAAAAATGAGTGACTGAAGTAATGGCTATTTTAGCCATGGCTCAGAAGCACTAAGGATCAGAAATAAATTATACTCTAAAATGATTCAATAAAATTCAAATTGCAGTACATTAATCAGACCAAATGCTGGAGGGAAGGAGACTGTCTATTAAACATACACACAAGCGCAAGCCAACACACCAACACAGAGAAAGGGACTCCATTAGGTCCTACAGAGAAATCCACCCAGCGAAGAGAACGATAAACACCCAGCTAAATTGAGCTGGAGAAACATTTCAGAAAAAAATCAAACTGCACATTTGGAATGGAAATAGAAATAAAATAATCAGTCCAATCATCATTGTCATCATCATCATCATCCATCAAAAAATGGAAGAAGCAATCAAAATGAAAGGAACAATGACAAAGAAGTTGTCATAAACAGATTAATATTCAATCAGAATAGAGCTGGAAGGGAATTTGGAGATCTTCTAATCCAACTGCCTGCTGAATCAGGAGACCCTATACCAATGATGGCTAACCTTTTTGCAGTTGCGTGCCAAAAGTAGGGGGAGCCCAGGGGGATCTTGCAGGTGCGTGCCCACACCCATAATGCAATGCCCCCTGCGCCCCACTCCCCACGCATGTATGCGTGATTCCCCCCCCCCCCGCTTCCGCCGCTTTTGGCACGCGACAGCAAAAAGGTTACCGGTGGGCCCAGAACAAGGGTGAAATGCTCCCGGTTCGGACCGGATCGCCCAATCCTGTAGCAACGGAGGCAGGTGGTTTGGAGAACCGGTAGCAAAAATCCTTGCCCTTCCCCCCACCATGCCCAGCTGAACCACGCAATCATCAGAGGGTTTTTTTTTTTTTAATTTTTAAAAGCATTTTTTCTACAACTTCTTGGGCCGAAAAAATGCTTTTAAAAGTAAAAAGAAAATTAAAAAAAGACCATGCCCACTCAGTCACATTACTACCCCCCCCCCCCACCAAGCCATGTCCACAGAACCGGTATTAACAAATTTTAGATTTCACCACTGGCCCGGAAGGCCCGTTTTTCACTCCCCCCAGGCTCTAGAGGCTTTCTTGGAGCCTGAGGAGGGCGAAAACAGCCTCCCCCACCCCCCGTGGGCCTCCAGAGGCCAGAAATGGCCTGTTTCTCAACTTTCGGTAGGCCCGGAAGCCTACCGAAAATCAGCTGGCTGGTACATGCATGCGTGCTGGAGCTGAGCTAGGGCAACATTCACATGCCTACAGATATGGCCCCATAGGTTCGCCATCACAGCCCTATACAATTTGAGACCAGGGGCTGTCCAGTCTCTTTAAAAGCCTCTCAAGATGGAGCACCCACAACTTCTGAAGGCAACTTGCTCCACTGGTTTAACTGTTGTCACTGTTAGGAAATTTCTGCTTAATTCCAGGTTGCTTCTCTCTTTGATTACTTTACATCCTATTGTTTCTTATCTTGCCTTCTGGTCAGGAGTGAAATGCTCCCGGATTGGACCGGATCGCCTGATCCGGTAGCGATCTTGGCTGGTGGTTCGGCGATCCGATAGTGATGGCAGAGCGAAGCTCCGCCCACCCACCTGGGTGTCGCAGGATATGCGACAGGCAAAACCTTCTGCGCATGCGGGCATACGCAGAAGGTTTCGTCCATGCGCAGATCTGCACGCGCATGGGATATGTGCAGGGCGCATGTGCTTCCAAACTGGTAAGGAAGGTAAGTAGATTTCACCCCTGCTTCTGGTGCTTTTGGAAATATTAAGGATATCTTAATATTTTAAGGTATTTTAACATCAGATTAAAGACATGTCTCCCTCTCTCTCCGTAACTCTTCCTCTTTGTCTGTCTGTCTGTCTCTCTCTCTCTCACACACACACAAAATCCCAAAACCCAGTATTTATACCAGTAGGCAAAGGACACGTGTGACCCAGCAGCTATTTGCTGCAGAAGTACTGAACTTCTCTGTCACTGCACCAATTGAGCATAAATACACGATTTATTAGCTATCTGTGCCAAAGGGAAAAAAGCACAGGGACTGGAGGCTTTAATGTCTCTCCCTGAGAATCCAGGTTAGGAAAAAAAAAAAAAAGCTGATTCTGTCTCTCTCTCTCTTTCTCTCTCTCAAGACAGAAAGTAAAGATCCCCTCAAGTTACAATCAATTCTTGGTGCCTCCATGGACACAGCCACAGCAAAGGAAGTGGTTCACCCTTGGAAGCATCTCACAGGATGACTTCTGACTTCCCTTGAGCAGCCTCTCATCCAATATACATTTGGTTTCCAAGACCAGATGTGGTTGGCCACACAATTTGTTTTTCACTGCGTCTTTCCAAAGAGAAGATAAATGTTTGGGAGATCCTCCTAGATGGAATGCAATATTCCTATGCTGAATTAGAAATATATGTCTAAAGATACGTGTGCAAGCATAAGTAGTCCTCGACTTGCGAACATAATCAAGCCCAAAATGTATGTTGCTAAGTGAGGAGTTTTGCCCCATGTTATGACTTTTCATAACAAAAAGAGAAAGAGAGGGGGGGGGAACGGGGGACGACAATGACACAGAGAATAAGAGAGAGAGAGAGAGAGAGAGAGAGAGAGAGGGGGGGGGGGAGAGAGAGACAGGTAGAAAGAGAGAGAGAGAGAAATGGGGGACGATGATGACACAGAGAATAATAGAGAGAGAGAGAGAGAGACAGGAAAATAGCTAGGCAGATAGACAGATAGAGTATTCCAGGGGTGAAATCCAGCAGGTTCTGACAGGTTCTGGAAAACCGGTAGCAGAAATTTTTAGTAGTTCGGAGAATCGGCAAATACCACCTCTGGCTGGCCCCAGAGAAGGGGAAAATTGAGTTTTTGCAATATCCTTCCCCTGGAGTGGGGTGGGAATGGAGATTTTGCAGTATCCTTCCCCTGCCACGCCCGCCAAGCCATGTCTACCAAACCACACCATGCCCACCAAGCCACGCCCACAGAACTGGTTACTACTACTAAAACAATGTGGATTTCACCACTGGAGTATTCCCTAACCCCTTTAGAGTAACTCAGTTCCTTGAGCAGAGAAAAATTGGACATGGGTTCCTTGAAAAGGACACCAATAAGGATGTTATAGTAATATAATCATCTAAATTTTCAGTGTGGTGTCATTATTATAAAAAACACAGGAGGTTTTCCTATTATCTAGTTAATGCCATGTTTACCTGAAAATAAGACCCGGTCTTATTTTCCTTTGGGCCACAAAATAAGCACTAGGGCTTATTTTTGGGGGAACACAATTTCAGCCTGTATGGGTGCCTCAGCCCCACCCCCACCCCCTGGTGTACACACAAGAGCTAGAAAGGGGACTGATGGTATCTAGCAGCAGCTGCAGCTCATTGGTCCCTTGGTCAGCGCACTCTAGGGCTATGCAGAATGGAAGGCACAGAGCGGAAGGCAGGTGATCCCAACGCACCACATGGGCTGCAGTCAAGCTGAGAGATGCAAAGATGAGCCACCCGCTGCTCAGGCCCACCGACACTCTGGTTTTGTTTTGTTTTAATTAGATTTATATGCCGCCCTTCTCCGGAGACTCAGGGCAGCTTACAATGCGTTAAGCAATAGCCTTCATACTTTTGTATGTTTATACAAAGTCAGCTTATTGCCCCCACAAACTGGGTCTTCAATTTACCTACCTTAGAAAGGATGGAAGGCTGAGACAACCTTGAGCCTCGAACTTGCAATAATTGCAGACAGCTGAACATTAATAACAGGCTATCTAGCCTGTTGAGCTATCTGAGATTCCTAGGATCTGAGGCTCCTCTTCCAGATAGGGTTTCTCACAGCCCGCACAGCGCATTTGGATCACCTGCCTCCCCCCACCTCTGCTTCCATCTGTTGCCTGCACAGATACTCAACTCACCAAAGACCATCGGTCCTGCACGTTTGCTGCCGCCTATGCTGGCCATGCCCACCCACCCTCACTAGGGGCACGGCTTATATCAGGCATACATATAAGAAAGCTAGGGCTTATTTTCAGGATAGGGTTTATTTTCGTGAATGCCCTATTGAAAAGAGGTCCTTAAGCTGCAGACCAGTGTATGTGTCTTTAGCATATCATGAAGGGAGATTTTGTAAATGCAAGCTGAGAAGCGTCTTAGTCCCTGTAGTCTCCGATCACCTAGTGCGCCTCATTTATGATGACATCAAGCCCAAATTACTCGATTAAGTTGAATAACTCAGTTACCTTCTTGCAGATGTCTTTCCAACTGTTGGCAGACAGATGGCTACTTCTGCTCCATGATTATTAAAACGTGAAGTTCTTAATTTCTTGCCCTGGTTTTATCTTGATCTAATTTACTTATGTCTAATATTCATTTTACCATCCATTTAAATTTACATTGTGGTGTTTTGTACCATGTTACAGGGAGACCACCAGAATTTCTGCAAATTCTGTTAACTTTTGCTGGTACCTAATTAAGACCATTGAAATTTTAGGTCCACTGGGAGATTACCCAGCAGTCAAAAGCTAACCTGAACCCAGTTCAGGAATAACTATATTGACAGCAGATAAGAAGTAGCTGAAATTTAAACTGCGGAGTCTTTGGTGCTCTCTGAGTTTGGTGCTTTTCTTGCAGGAATTTCATTATCAAACTAAGTAACCTTATCAGTGCTGGTCACTAACACTGGTGATGTTACTGTCAGCTCCGATCCGCCGGGCTTCCATTCCGGAGGGGGAGACCGCCAGCCTAGCTACCCCAAACCTGCTGCTGACATGCCCGCTTCTATCCTGACCACCAGTGGGACTGGCGTGATACCCCGGAGCCCCAATACCTTTTCTCTGGGTGGTTGCCTGCCACTGTCGCCGCAGTGAACTCCAGGGTCTGACAGTGAGTCACTGCAGGCACCATCATTTTCACTGCCGCCTCACAGCTGAGGAATGACAGCTGATGTTTGCCCATTGGAAGTGAAAGCCGCCACCCTTGCAGGCTGTTGGGACTGACAAACCAAGACCAATTGCCGGTTGGTGGAGGGGGTGGAAACTGGGCTACGGGCGGAGCAATGGGGTGGAGCTGGGAAGCAAAGCGGGAAACTTCAAAAGGTGGTGGGGAGCACAGCGTGAATAGCGCTGACAATGTTTCACTTTCACAGGTGATTGTCGGAGCGTGCCGGATCGCAGGATAAATACCTTTCACAGCAAACCTGTTTGAAGTGGTGTTATTTCATGTCATTCCGGAACCTGACAATTACCTGGTTTGGATAATGAAACATCTGCAAAAAAACCAAGCTCAGAGAGCACTAAGGAACCCACAATAATTGTATCAAATAAAATCTCCTCTGTCAGAGGCAGCACACCTTTCATTAATGGTTGTTAAAGAGATGGCTTATTGTCACCTTTCTAAAAACAAGCTAGCTAGTCATACTGGGAAAGGAAAATGCTGGAAGAAGCAACCTTTAAGTCCAATTCGGCAAGTCCTAGCTTGTGATTTTTTTAATTATGCAAAGCAACGGAGCTGAAGTCAGTACTGTATTTTCTACTAAATATTCTCAGCTTGATTTCAGAGCCGCTATCTAGATTTATAAGGAACTCTCTGCAGAAAACTACAGGAAATACAGTTATTATTTCTGCATGCATAATAGTTATTTATGAGATTAATGATGTGTGCGCACAATTCAGCCGTATGCAGTATCCCCCCGCCTCAAATAACGCAGTATCGAGCTTCATTGTGGCTTCAAGGAAATTACATCGCCTAAGAGACAACATCAGAAATGTTGATGTGGAAGTTGAATATTATGGGCTGCTGTGCAGCTTAATAGTAAGAAAATTCACTTGAGAATATAGCATACAGTAAGCATACTAAAAAGGGTACGTGTTGATGCTTTCATTTATTTACTCAGTAAATCCCATGTTATCTGCATCACTTGTCAAGAAGCCTTATAAGAAACTTAAAGTGGACTATAGAAGGAATAGATCAGACATCCAGCCCTTGCTTATCAATGGAGACTGAGTGGAGCAAGTGGCCAGTTTTAAGTTTCTGGGCATTATCATAAAAGAGGACCTCACATTGCAGCGCTGGTCAAAAGGGCCCAGCAGATATTATACTACCCGAGACTTCTCAGGAAACAACAACTGAATGAAAAACTGCTGGTAGCCTTCTACCGCTGCACCATAGAGAGCATTTTAACTTATTGCATCTGTGTATGGTTTGCAATTGCACAGTGGCAGATAGGACAGCACTCCAGAGGGTCAACGTCATTGCCCAGAGGATCATCGGTTGCCCTCTCCCATCTTTGGAAGAGCTTTATATCTTCCACTGCCTTAAGAAAGTTCAAAACGTCCTGAAAGATCCATCTCATCCTGGGAATCTTTTTTTTTTTTTGAACTGTTACCATCTGGCAGCCGGTACAGGACAATAAAAACAAGGACAAATAGGCTGAAAAACAGCTTCTATCCCAGGGCAGTAACCATATTGAATACTACAGTATAGTGCTATATCATGTTTTCAATTTCAATTATATAGAATGTAAGGGATGTACGTTGTGTTTTTATTTTTATAGTTATAATATACACTGAAGACGGCATTTAATTTTGTTGTACCAGGTGCAATGACAATAAACTAAACTAAACTAAACTAAACTTATCATTAATATTCTGTAAGTTTCTTCTCTGACCTTAGCTGAATTAAGTACTTTATTTTACCACGTAGAAACCTTCTTTTTTAAAAAAACACCTTTCTCTCCTCAGCTCTGTAAAGTTAGACGAAAATAATTTTCAAAAACCAATTAAATTATCTTAGACTAATTATCTAAGACAATTATCTTAAGCTCAAGACTATGAAACAAAGAGAGAGGAATGATTTCTCACCACAATCGGTAGGCAAAACTCAGGCAAAAAAATCCAATTGTCTTTTGCTCAGCTCACGACGGCATTTTCTGACCCCTGATAAAACGCTAAAAATCTCCAGCTATTTGTATTAGACAAAGGACTGTAGCTGTACAGATGTTAAAGATAAAAGAGTTTTTGTAAGCTGTCAGAAAGAAAATCTACAGTATCTTATGGACTTTTTTCCATAAAACAGAAACAAATGAACTTATGATCTATGGTTTTGACAATTAGGTTAGAAAGAAGAGGATCATGGAAATTTAGAGAAAATGGTAGATCTACAATCTTTTCTTTCTTTTCAATGTTTGTTCTAGCTTTTTTTCTTTTTGCATTTGAGCTTTTTCTTTTGTTTCTTCCTTTTTCCTTTTTTCTTCTGACAATTCTAATTTAGTTGCGTTCATTTTTACTCTTCCATTTCAACCAAACTAAAATAGTGTCTATGAGCTCCTTGGTGCTCTCTGAGCTTGGTGGTTTTCTTTTGGACATTTCATTACCAAACTAGGTAATGTCATCAGTGCACTGCAAGAAAACAGCCAAGCTCTTAGTGGACTAAGAACCACACCATTCAGTCCTGAGCTACAAATATTATCTTCTATCAAAACAGTGTCTATGCTACAGATTGGGGAAAAAGGACTCAAAACAGAACTCGTCTTAAAAGTAAATTTTTCAAAGCAAGCGGATTTGTTTATTGCTTTTCACAGAAATAGACTGATGAGATTTTGTGTATCCTTGTGAATATTCAGGTGTCCTCCTGAGAATTTTGCAAAGCTGCTTTTGGCTAATTAAGAAAGCCACTAGGATGTGTATGAGGCTGTATTTTAAGTTCAAATAAGCACATATGCATATTTTAGGAGGAAATGTGCCAAAGAGATTTTTTTTTTAAAGAATAAAAGACTGGAGGGGAAAAAAGTATTTTATCGGCAGGGCATTAAAATAATGAATGCTTCCTTGCATAAATCATAGATAAATTGCAGAATAGGCCGGAGCACCCAAGAAATGGGGGAAAAGGTGAAACTGACAAGGAACAAACGTGGACCAGTTTCTCCATTAATGCTGTAAATAGCAATTCATCCAAATCTTTTCTTCTATGATTTTGCATTAAATTAGCTTCCTTGCTTTTCCCCATATTACCATTTGCAAAGTTCAGCATGTCTAACAGAAACAAATCATTTCTTCATTTTTAAAACAGTTTGTATGGATATCCTTCTCACACTTGTGACAGTAAACAGGGGGAAGAAACAAGAAACAAAATCCATCAGAAAAGCCCACACTTATGCATTAAAACTATCCCAATAGGATCCCAATAAGAGCCATGGTGACACAGTGGTTAGAGTGCAATACTGCAAGCTAATTCTGCTGACTGCTGGCTGCAACAGTTCGATTCTCACTGTCTCAAGGTTGACTCAACCTTCCGTCCTTCCAAGGTTGGTAAAATGAGGACCCAGATTGTTGAGGGCAATATGCTGACTCTGCAAACCGGTATATAAGTCTAAGTGCTATTGCTATTCAACTATTCACCAACAGTTTCATCATACAGTTCCAAAGCATTTGACTATATACAGTACTAGTTAAATTTTGAAAGCTCTCCTCGGACAATAATAAAGTTAAGGGATGGCAAAAGCTATTAAAGTTGTGTATTGTTTTTCTTTGAACAGTTTTCAATTCATCCCCAGACCCTTTCTTTATATCCCTATTTATGTCATCTTCTCTCTAAGAATGGAACAATTGTTTGCAAGGGCATTATACATTTTTCTACTAGCGTTTTATTTGAAACGTTAATAAGGGGAGGAAGAAAGTTTGCAGGGGGGATTCAGTGGGTAAACAGAGGTTGGTGTAGCTTTCCTAGCAATGGTTGGGCATTTCCTCACCTGTAAAAAGAAAGTTATCATTGTGGCCACTTACAAGGAGAAAACAGTAGATGTGGAAAAGATTATCTATCTGCCTTCTATTCCTCTCATTTCCCAAATGATCTAATTTTCTCTCTCCCTCTTAAATATTTTACTAGAATTTTGCAATACAGTAAAAGTATTTAAAAATGAGAAGGAATATAAGAAATAAGATAGAAAAGAAGAAAAAATAGCAATAGCAGTAGCACATAGACTTATATACCTGCTCACAGTGCTTTACATCCCTCTCTAAGCAGTTTACAGAGTCAGTCTATTGCCCCCAACAATCTGGGTCCTCATTTTACTGACCTCGGAAGGATGGAAGGATGAGTCAACCTTCAGCCTGGTGACATTCAAACTGCCATCAGTATCAAACTCCAGGCTGTGGGCAGAGAGGGCCTGCAACAGAGATGGGTTTCAGCAGGTTCTGACCAGTTCTGGAGAACTGGTAGCGGAAATTTTGAGTAGTTCGGAGAACCAGTAGTAAAAATTCTGACTAGCCCCGCCCCCATCTATTCTCTGCCTCCCAAGTCCCAGCTGACTTGGGAGGACTTGGGGATTTTGCAGTATCCTTCCCCTGGAGTGGGGTGGGAATGGGGGTTTTACAGTATCCTTCCCCTGCCACGCCCACCAAGTCATACCACGCCCACCAAGCCACACCCACAGAACCGGTAGTAAAAAAATTTGAAACTCACCACTGGCCTGCAATACTGCTTTCTAACCACTGCACCACCAGGGCTCAAGTAATTGTCATCTTACTCTTTCCAATGCCTTTTAAAACCCTTTTTAGTCCCCAATAATCTCATCCATTCTCATCTGATCCATTCTCAGTCATCAACTGTAGACATTAAGGAAAATAACCTTGATGCTAATAGGCATAAACTATTAATAATGATAAAAGGGCTTGAAATATAGAGATATAGAGATATAGATATAGATAGATATAGATATATAGATACGGATATATAGATACATAGATGATATAGATAAGTATAGATATAGATTAGATATATAGATATACAGTAAATAGATATACATATACATTTCAGTCAGGAACAGTACTATTCAGAAGTTGCTCAGGCAGGTGTGTTACTAATTCCCTGGAGAATAGGAATAAGGAGGAACAACACAATCAGACCCGCAAGATTCTGTTATTGCAGCCAATCTCAATAAATATAGTTTTAGCCTCCCTGTAGAGGTGATCTTGTGGTGGGGTTGCCACCTTGTGCTTTGGAAATAAACATCTACATGCAGAATGTGTTCTAGCATCCTAACCCATGAGGGTATCTTCTGTTTCTTTGCTTTTCTTTTGCCACCACTGCGCATAGAATGTTCTGCGCTCTCGCACACTTTATTCCCTTGAGCCTTCATCTTTTTTCTCAGGCATGTTGGTTTCAAGTTTATAGCATCCCTTCTTCCTCAAACACTGATTGTGTGCAAGCATGAGGAAAAGCGAGAGGAGCACAGGCCCGGTTCCCACAGAACACTTAACTGGGTTAATGGAGTGTGTATATTAATGTGTTGTGAAAATAACAAGAATTAATCCAGTCAATTAACCTCCCGGATAATTTAACAGCCCAAAGTCAACCCAATTGTGTGCGAGCTTAACCTAACTCTACCAAGCTAGCAATGCTACAGGGAAAACCCAGTTAATTGACCCTTTCTGCCTACTTTGTTTTCAAAAAAGAGAACTGGAAAGGAAAAGGAATTGAGAAGGCAAACTCTTTCCTCTTTTACTGCAAAGGTCTGGCAGTACAAAGACACAATACAAAATCTGATTTTTTTGCCCAAACTGCACCCACTTTTGCCTGACCAAGAAGACGGGGCCAAGGCATGATTTCAAGCAGGGGTGAAATGCTACCGGTTTGCAGCGGTTCGGGAAAACCGGTCCTTAAAAAAAGAGCCTGGTAGCTCAGCAGGCTAAAAGCATTGTGATTAACACCAGCTGTCTGCAATTACTGTAAATTCAAATCTCACCAGGCTCAAGGTTGACTCAGCCTTCCATCCTTTCTAAGGTAGGTCAATTGAGGTTCCAGTTTGTGGGGGCAATAAGCTGACTTTGTATAATATACAAAAGTATGAAGGCTACTGCTTAACGCATTGTAAGCCACCCTGAGTCTCCGGAGAAGGGCAGCATATAAATCAAATTTAAAAAAAAAATGCTACCAGTTCCTCCAAACTGGTATTTCCAATGATCAGCTGTGCCATGTGATTTATATTTGCTAGAAAGCAGGAAATCCTGCTTTCTAGCAAATCTAAATTGCGTGGCACAGCTATTCCTCCCCTCTCTGTTCTACTTACCTTCATAAACCTCCTTTTTCCATGTGAAGCATGCATTTGGTGTGCACTATGCATGCACACATGCACAGCATGTGTTTGGTGTGCAATGTCCATGCGCATGCTCAGCAAACCTGCGGCAAACCTCGGAGGATTTCACCACTGATTTCAAGGCCTTCCAGGTCTTTGAAGAAGGACTCATGAGACGAGCGCAAGCGGGGCTGATGAGCGCAGCTAATAAATTCATATTTTCACTAATACAGATAGGTCCTCGACCTACGGCTGCAACTGAGCCCAAAATTTCTGTTCCTAAGTGAAACATTTGCTAAGTGAGTTTTGCCCCATTTTATGACCTTTCTCGCCACAGTTGTTAAGTGAATCACCACCATGGTTAAATTAGTACCATGGTTGTCAAATGAATCTGGATTCCCCATTGACTTTGCTTTGTCAGAAGCTTGCAAAAGGGGATCACATGATCCCAGGACCAGGGCTGTCTTAACGCATGGGCCTAATGGGCACTTGCCCGTGGGCCCCACGAGCATAGGGGGCCTATATTAATCTGTGTTTGTTAACCCTTCAATGCACCTTGTGTCATATAACCCTTCAATGCACCTTGTGTTCACATACATAAAATGTAATAAACATATTTATTACATTTTAAATCAATACTAGCATGCAAATATGTTTAACTTTATCGACCATTTACATTTTTATTCCTGTGAGTAGTTCTCATAGGGGCCCCAGTACACTGCTTTGCTCGGGGCCCATAATGCTCTTAAGAAGGCTCTGCCCAGGACATTGTAACCATCATAAATATGAGTCAGTTGCCAAGCATCTGAATTTTGATGACATGGCCATGGGGATACTCTAATGTAAGCGTGAAAAGCAGTCATAAGTCACTTTTTTCAGTGATGTTGTAACTTTGAACAGTCACTAAATGAACTGTTGTAAGTCAAGGACTACCTGTGATGCTATGAGTAACAGCATTGACTGACCCTTAGGAGGTCAGTATTGACCACTTTGGAGAATTCTGCTCTAAGCTAAACTACTGTTTGTTTATGATTAATGCCATGTAGAGATACAACTACTATAGCAACAGCACCTAGACTTATATACCACAGTCCTTTACAGACCTCTCTAAGCAGTTTACAGAGTCAGCCTATTGCCCCCAACAATCTGGGTCTTCATTTTACTGACCTCGGGAGGATGGAAGGCTGAGTCCACCTTGAATCTGGTGAGATTCGAACTGCCAAATTGCAGTCAGCAGGCAGGCAGTCAGCAAAAGTAGCCTGCAGTACTGCACTCTAACCACTGCGCCACTATGGATTATAAAGCATGGTTTGAAGATTAGTGCACTGCATAAAGCCAAGTAACTATAGTTTATTCAACATACTGAGATTAAAGGAAACCATGGCTGGGAGAACTATATGGAGTCGGACACTGAAAGGGAAAGCAAGGAAAGGGAAATAAATCTGGATTTCTTAAAATTGATCGCCAAGGTTACTTCTTTACCATTCTCTCCGTCAGACTTCCTTTCGTGATCAGTATCGGTGAGGGACAAGGCTGAGTTTGCACGGCTTGATAAACAGGAGCTGTGCTCGGATTTCATGCCCGACATCCACATCCTCAAGGCCTGATCTGGTGAAGCACCTCCTTCCGTCTCGGTATCCATATCGGACCCCATCTCGATAGGATAACCGTGCTGAGAAACTGTATGCAGGTCCCCCTGGTAGCCAGCACACAACATATGGGAAGAGTCACAGAATTCCAGCTCTGCAACACATTGAAAAAAACCCGAATGTGATTAGTACTCAAAAAGGACAGTTCAGGGTTTTTTTTTTTTTTTAATTTTCACATAGCATGATTCATGCCCCCCGTGGTTATAGATATGGACCACATACCCTTCTCCTTCCTTGTTCTAGAATTGTGTTGATTTTAAATAAGCTCAATATAAGAAAAGAACAAAGAAAAAGAAAACATACAATTATAAAATTAAAAAAAGGCTAAAGTGGAGCCAGTTTGGTCTAGTGGTTAAGGCACCAGATAGAAACCAGGAGACTGGGAGTTCTACTTCTGTCTTAGTCATGAAAGCCAACTGGGTGACTTTGGGCCAATCACCAGGAGACTGGGAGTTCTAGTCCTGTCTTAGGCACAAAAATCTGGGTGACCTCACAGAGGAGTTGTGAGGAAAATAGAGGAGAAGAATTAGGAATGTTCATCACCTTGAGTTATTTATAAAAATAAAGGAAAGACAAAAACACTAAAATAAAATAAAAATAAAATAGGAATCAAAAAGATACGGATATATATTCACAGACACACATATATCAGCACTATATAATGAGTCATGTTTCATTACAGTGGTCTATAGCTGATCTATATAAATCAATTCTGCAAACCACTGAATAATGAGAGCGACATATTTGTCTTCCTTATACTGAATATTAACATTTTTCCTGAAAGTCTTTTTTTTTTTTTTTTTTTTTTGTCCTCATGTCAACTCCCATGTGATGGAGATCAACTTCAAAAGAATATAAACCTCTGAAAATATTAAATCTCAAAGTTGAGCTAATCCATGTAATTGCTTCTTATCCAAATGGTACAATATATTCAAATACAGTATTAATTTCATTGCATCTTCCACAACCTCAATGCAACAAGGTCATTTCTGAAATACTATTTCTTGTCCAAAAGGATATAATCTAAAAAAATCTATTAATTTTTTTGAATTGGTTCAGTAAAATGTGCAAAAAGAAACAGCAAAATGAAAAGCAAAAATACATGTGCATACGTAACAGATTTGGCAGGGGGGGCATGAAAAAAAGCAAATAAAAATAATGCACATTTAAAAAACATAATTATAAAGTATTTCCTCTCTTTCTTTTTCTCCTATCTTTTTTCCCAGTCACTCATTGCTATTTGAATATTTTTATACTTTATCGTGGACATTACTACTCCTTTTCATTTTAATCATTTTAATGATGATGATTTTTAAGATTATTTAAACAACCTTCTCTTCCTATTTAGTTTGGAAATTAACTCTGGAGCTAAAAATGTAGATGATGACAAGAAGTAAAAAGTGGAGCTCTTGCTATCTTATCTCACCATCTTCCAGACACCTGATGTCATATTCTATGATATTGTATTCCACATATTCATGTGGTGACCCATTTGTACTTTTATTTTTACAATTTGCTATTTTCAGATACAGATGGTCCTCGAATGATGAGCACAATTGAGTCTGAAATTTCTGTTGCTAAGCGAGACATCTTTTGTGAGTTTTGCCCCATTTTACGACCATCGTTGCCAGAGTTGTTAAGTGAATCACTGCAGTTGTGAAGTTAGTCACACGGTTATTAAGTGAAATATGAGTCAGCTGTCAAGAGCCTGAATTTTGATTATGTAACCATGAGGATGCTCCAGCAGTGCGAAATACAGCCAGAAATTACTTTTTTCAGTGCCATTGTAACTTTGAACGGACACTAAACAAATTTGCCAATTGCACAGTGGCAGATAGGACAGCACTCCAGAGGGTCAACATCATAGCCCAGAGAATCACTGGTTGCCCTCTCCCCCTCTTTGGAAGAGCTTTATAGCTCCCACTGCCTTAAGAAAGTCCAAAACATCCTTAAAGATCCATCTCATCCTGGGCACCCTTTTTTTGAACTATTACCATCTGGCAGATGGTACAGGATAATAAAAACAAGGGCAAAGAGGCTGAAAAACAGCTTCTATCCCAGAATAATAACCATACTGAATTCTAGTGCAATATTAATGCAATATTGGCTTTTGAATTATATAGAATGTGAAGGATGTGTTTTTGCGTTTTGATTTTTATATTTATAACGTACACGGAAGATGGCATTTAATTTCATTGTACGATGTGTGACACCTCTCCTGCGCGAGCTGCATTGGCTTCCGATGGACTTCCGGGTGCGCTTCAAGGTGTTGGTGAGCATCTTTAAAGCGCTCCATGGCTTAGGGCCAGGGTACTTACGGGACCGCCTTCTGCCACCAATTGCCTCCCACCGGCCGGTTCGCTCCCACAGAGAGGGCCTCCTCAGGGTGCCGTCAGCCAGACAATGTTGGCTGGCGACCCCCAGGGGGAGAGCCTTCTCTGTGGTGGCACCTACCCTCTGAAACAATCTACCCCCAGAGATACGAACAATCCCAGACCTTTGGACTTTTCGTCGGACCCTAAAAACTTACTTTTTTCAGTTAGCTGGGCTGGCCTGATTTTACATTGATTTTAAAGTTTGATACTGAGTTTAATTGAAATGTTTTAAATTATGGGCCAAATTTATTTAATTACTTTTAAAATTATTTTAACTTTTGTGTACAAATGTTTTTACTCTGGCTGTTCACTGCCCTGAGTCCGAAAGGAGAAGGGCGGTATATAAATCTAATAAAAGATAAAGAAAGATAAAGACAATAAAGTAAACTAGACTAAATTTATGTCAAAGATTACCTGTACGTTTGTGAACAACACTTTTGCAAACTCGTCTGGGTGATCCAACATGCCCATGCCTTCCAAAATGGTATGTTTATGTTCCCTTTGTGGAACATAAAATTATTTTGTTATCCAAAAATTAAGAAAGACACGTTGAGACAGTTTTTCTCTACTCTTCCTCACCCATAGACAGGAATCTTGCCAAATTAAAGCCAACTACTTGCACCATAGAACACCCAAACTGTGGAACTGTTAGAGAGGAGCCATCTTCACCCTTTTTCTCCCACACAAACTATAAAAGCTACACTGTCTTTTGCTACTCTGAAATGGACTGCCTCTCTCCTGGGAATCCCGACAACATTCCATCACAAACACTTGTTAAGTGCGGTGTTCCAACTCCCAACTGAATGTGTTGTCTCTGAAGCTCTCAAAGTAGCCTAAATAGTGGAGCTTAGCTATGCACGTCTAATCTTGTTAGCTCCAGTCCCGAATATTCCCTAGAGGGGAGACATCTCAAAGCAGGTTTTTGCATTGGTAATTTAGGCGCTCATTTTGTACATACACATAGATACTCGTACGCAAAATCCAGACTGAGTCTCCAGACTGAGGACAAGATTACACATATGAACTTTATGATTCAAGTGGTCGGGGTGGTGAGTTCTAAACTTCAGTTGTTCTCATCCTCAGCATTTAGCTGACGTGTGAAACTGGAGCACTGGATTTATCGTAACGTGGCGATCTTTTCTATTTTACAGCAGATTGCATTTTAACAGAATAAAGGAGTATCAGTTGGAAGGGACTCTGGAGATCTTCTAATCCACCCCCCCACCCCCCTGTTCAAGCAGGAAACCCTTTCAGACAAATGATTGTCCAATCCCTCCTTAAAACCTCCAGTGTTGGAGAACCCACCAACTTATGGTGGCAAGTTGTTCCACTGATTTTCTAACGGTCAGAAAATTTCTCCTTAATTCTAGGTTGGAGCTCTCCTGGATTAGTTTCCATCCATTGCTTCTTGTCCTGCCTTCAGGTGCTTTGGAGAACAGCTTGATTCCCTCTTCCTGTTTTATGATAAGGCAGAAAAAGAACACTGAGTTTTAATGGGAAGGGAGCAGCAACGTTCCAATTCCAATTCCAATTCCAGATGATAAGAAGAGTCCCAATAAAAAGAAAATGGAAGAAAAGCAGGAAAGAAAAGAACAAACTCCGTCTTTCCAAATTATTCAAGTATCAGAAAAGAAGGAGGTCTCAGTGCTCTCTGTCCCTTAAAAAGGAGCCCTCTTACTAAATCCAATGATCTATTTTGCAGTGGCGAAGGACACCTTAAGGGAGACATAGCCATTCAGACCTTAATGATGAAGAAACTAAGACTGAGAAGGGAGCTAAACAACTAGTCTTGTGGTGCGACCAAAACAATCTGGAACTGAACACACTCAAAACCATAGAAATGGTGGTAGACTTTAGGAGAAACCCTCCCATACTACCACCTCTTACAATACTAGACAACACAATATCAACAGAAGAGACCTTCACATTTCTAGGTTCTATCATATCTCAAGACCTAAAATGGACACCTAACATCAAAAATGTCATCAAAAAAGCTCAACAAAGAATGTTCTTTCTGCACCAACTCAGGAAGCTCAAACTACCCAAAGAGCTGCTGATCCAGTTCTACAGAGGAATTATTGAATCTGTCATCTGCATCTCCATAACTGTCTGGTTTGGCTCTGCAACCAAACAAGACAGACAGATAAGTAGAACTGCAGAAAAAACAATTACTACCAACCTGCCTTCCATTGAGGACCTTTATACTGCACGAGTCAAAAAGAGGACTGTGAAAATATTTACAGACACCTGGCATCCTGGACATAAACTGTTTCAACTCCTAACCTTAAAATGATGCTATTGAGCACTGCACACTAGAACAACTAAACACAAGAATATTTTTTCCCAAACACCATCACCCTGCTAAACAAATAATTCCCTCAAAACTGTCAGACTCACTAAGTCTGCATTTCTATTAATCTTCCCATTGTTCCCACCACCCATCTCCTCCCACTTATGACTGTATGACTGTAACCTTGTTGCTGGTATCATTACAATTTATATTGACTGTTTCCTAATATAATTTGGTTGCTTATTTATACCCTATGACTATCATTAAGTGTTGTACCTTATGATTCTTGACAAATGTATCTTGCCTTTTTATGTATACTGAGACCATATGCACCAATCACACTTGGCCAATAAAGAATTCTCTTCTCTTCTCTTCTCTTCTCTTCTCTTCTCTTCTCTTCTCTTCTCTTCTCTTCTCTCCTCTCCTCTCTTCTCTGACTGAGAAGAAATATCTTGTCGGAGATCTCCCTTGTCAAAGTAAGCCCATGAGACCTTCAGCCTATATTGTCTATGAAAGTTGAAATAGAGAACCCTACAGAAGTCCTACAGAGGAGTTTTAGTGGAGACATTAAAGAAGTGGAGAAATTCCCCATGAACCAGATTGTGATATCAGCCTTAACCACAATAGACTGAGATTTAAATCAAATATAAAGCAAAATTATACATATCAAATATATAAATCAAATAAATAATAATAATAAATAATAATTTATAAACCAGAGAGATGTGTCCACTGATCCATCTGGAAAGAATGACCAACAAAGCTTTATAACTTAAGGTTAAAAGTTTCAAATAAGAACACTATTCATCTTTATTCCTGGGTTCTAGGTAATTGCTCTTTCCTCTTCTTTCTCTAATAGTCTCTTGAGTTTTTGAACAGGAAGAAAAAAACAGATACAGTCCTGATTCCTGTGAAATGAAGAATTTACCTTTGGAATGAAGGTGTGACATCTGAAAAGTATTTCATTATGACATTCAGCCTGAAAAACTCCCTCACCTGACACCTTCAGCTATTTTTCAACTTAAGTGCTTAAGAGAAACCAAACTGCTTTTGGAGAGAAACCAAAAGGGCTGCAGTGATTTAAGCAGTAGATGCAAAAAGGCAACTGCAAATCCCATGATGTCAACCTATCCACAACCATGGTTTAAAGCTCTTTTTAATATGTGGATAGGAAGCTTCAGAGATCTCCAAAATACCATCAAAAGCACTGGGAAGAGCAAAGACTTTCTTTTAAGAATAAGTTCCTATTAAATCAAACAACAGGCATTCCTTCCACTTATAACAACTTCAAAAGCTCTGCAAAATTAGCAAATAACCATGGGCTATGAAGATGATAAGTATAGTTTGAGCAAAGCTTTTATAATAATTCTGGTTGGGTGGTTGCCCCTACACGATCTTAAGGTGTGAAATTATAACCATCTGGGATTCAATGTTGAAACTATTCCTGGAACAGAAGATCCAATAACTGTGGAACGACACCGTTTCTATGACATTATCAGTTAATCAGATCTATGAACCAAGGTCTCTTCAGCCAGCAAGGAGTAATCAATATTACTTCTGCTCTCTGCTGACATTCTAACCATTAGCACTCAGCAAATCAATGGAATAAGTAGAAGTCCACACATCTAATAATACTGGAGCCAAAATAAAACCCAATCCAAACTACACTTCTCTCCCAATATGAAAGAAGAAGTATTAATGCCTGGGGCCTCCTCTATGATGGGTTATGTGGTAAGAACTACAAACATTATGTTGAGCGTCTTGTAGTCTGACAGTGAGAACAATCAACCCATGGAATAGAAGTTGCCTTCAGAAGTTGTGGGAGCTTCATCACTGAAGGCTTTGAAATGGTGTAGGGTCTGCTTGGGCTGGGCTGGGGGTTGGATTAGATGACCTACAAGGTCCCTTCCAACTCTGTTAATCTGTATCTGTATCTAGTTAAGGTTAGAATATGGAAACAGCTCTTAGAGCTTCTAGGAACAAAAGGGAGACAATTTAGTAGAACTCATCTTCCATTTATTGAATGATAATGGTTGCCTAGCATCTAAGACCAAACCCAAGTCAAAAATTGAATGTGATCTAAGCTGGTATCTTCCATGAAGATTTGTAGTTCCATCTGACCTTTTGGGAGTTTTGGAGAGATAAGGATTAAGAGTCATTTGAATTTAGGATAGACACTATAGCAAAAACCCGAGCGATGCTGGAAAAACTGATAACTTGTATGCAAGCCGTTATCTCTGTCTTTTAATGACCCCGTAATCCCTTGCATCAGGGTGGAGTCAAGGCAACTAAAGGGAGCTGATTATTTACTGGCCGGATGCCCTTCCTGTCGCCAATGCAGAGTTCAAACTTCTGATTGACAGCCCCTAAACCCAAAAATTACAACAGGAGCACCACTAGACGGATCTGAGAGTCATATTCTTCATTAGCAAAGGATAATTCCTTGAGGGATGTACATTAAAATGTTAAAATTCTATTGAAAGTTGCTTCCCTCCCCCCAAAAGCCACGAAGACCACATGAAAACCTCAGCCACCTTAAGGAAGAGCTGCCATGTCTTCCAAATACCTTTTTTTTTAAATAGGACAGGACAGGATAACTGCAAATCCATATTTTTCAAATTCAGCAATTTTAGGATGTGTGGATTTAACTCCAAGAACTCTCCGGAAAGCCATGGACTTGAAATCCATACATCTTTAAGTAGCTGAGTAACTCTGAAAAAGTAAACTTTTGTGAAAAATCTGGTTGCATCAGGATCAGGAGAACTGCTTCCTACTCCAGGGACAAGTCCTTCTACTCCTCCATATCAGAAAGAGGCAAACCTCTTTTATCAGCAACCTGATTTTAAAAACAACAACAACCTGTAGTGTAGGACTATTGTAAAGGGTGAGGTTTTCTAAGATTTGATTTTGAGCTAGCAAGCTGAAAGATATAATCTATCCCAGCAATAAAGATCACAGAAGGAGATGTAAACATTAAAAGATGTCATAACAAGCTACAACAAGAAACTTCCAAGGCTTCATCCATCAGAAAAAAGACTTGCTGCAAAGTAGAAACAAATCAGCTTTATGCCGAAGATCCATTGATGATTCAGGAATCCAATCATTCACATTTATGGGTGTGTGATGGACCCCCCAGCATTTAAATGCTGAGGCACAATTAGAACAATTAATGAGTGGAACGACTTGCCTCCAGAAGTTGTGAGTCCTCCAACATTGGAGTTCTTAAAAAAGAGAATGGGCAACTGTTTGTCTGAAATGGTGTAGGGTTCCCTCCCTGAGCAAGGGGTTGGTCTAGAAGACCTCCAATGTACCTTCCAACTGTGTTATTCTGTTATTCTGCCTTTTCATGATATCAGGTTTTGTTGCTGTTGTTTTTCTTCCAGACAGGACCATGCAAGGTCCCAGCACAGGGTTTACACAGCAGTCTTGTCTGTTCTGACACCTTTTGTTTCCCACCATGCCAACTTCAACTTTCATTGCAACAAACTGTCAGATCCTTCACTTGCCTAATCTGTGAAAAGGCCTTTTCTGGCTATAGCAGCCACAAGGTGGCACTTTTGTTAAAGTAGAAAATGGCCATGCTGTTCTTTGCTCTCATACAGGTGGCTGGAGAGGGAAGGTCTACTTTTGTTCCTCCTCAACCTTATTCAAAGACCCATCAATCAATCAAGACAAAACTGATAGGACTTCTCCGATGAGAAATTTCCAAAGAGATTTTTTCACTCCTGCTAATAAAAGAGAGCTAGAAGTTCCTGCTTCTGTGTAAGTTAATATTGCAAGCTCACTTCCAGGAGTTTGATTCCTTCAATCCTGACTGACTCAAGGTTGACTCAGCCTTACATCCTTCTGAGGTGGGTAAAATGAGGACCCAAATTGTTGGGGGCAATAGGCTGACTCTGTAAGACACTTAGAGAGGGCTCTAAAGCACTGTGAAGCGGTATATAAATCGAAGTGCTATTGCTATTGCTATCTCAGCTTCCAAGATTTTGTACCACTTCCATTTTTATTTTATTTTTTTTTTTGTTTCTACAATAATTTGTACCATTAAGTCTCCTGATTGAAATCAGTGTGATTCTTGTTCCCATGAGCCTGCTCTGGTGTACAAAATATGGCTGTTCTCAATCTGATCAAGATTTGGGCATTGGTTTAGGAAACACCCTGCTACGAATGCCAGTGTTGTATCTGCCATGTTGATGGTTCAGAAAAAAAACAGACAAGGAGGTTCCAGTCCAATGTACTTGGAGATATATTTCATTTTAATTAGTAAGAATGAGTTAAGTTGCAACAACGTCCTTTTCTTCTCAATCAATCTTGCTAAAGCGTCGCTGTGAAAATTGGCCAGGAAAGGAATTGCTTTTAGTTTCAGGCATATGAGCAAGATCCTGCTCCAGTTCATTATAGGTAATCCTTCACTGCTGGGAAATGTTTGTCTTGAGATGCCAACAACATGGAAAGCATCTGCATCCTCCACACACCTACCATGACTCACCCAATACACCAGATAATAACATGGCCGGCCGGCCTGCTACAGTGAATCCATATAAATATTTTTAGCAGCTTCTCAGAATTCCATTATCGATATTTAAAATCAGAATGTTTCAGTGCTTCAGGTTACAGGCAGGGTCCAGGGCTCTATTGCTAGGATTAAGGACTTCAGGTCAATCTTAATCTGAACTAACTTCCAGTTATGCTTCCATTGTGACATTGGATCAATTAATAGCTGTTTTTCAAGCAAACTCCTCCCAAAATGGATGATACTAGAAAAGGAGTAAGCAATATGGCATCTGTGTCTCATGATGCCTGTCTTGGCCTTACCCAGAAAGGAAAAAAAAGAGGAAGGAAGGAAGGAAGGAAGGAAGGAAGGAAGGAAAGAAGGAAGGAAGGAAGGAAGGAAGGAAGGAAGGAAGGAAGGAAGGAAGGAAGGAAGGCAGAGAGATAGTAGGAAGAGATAGATAGATAGTAGATAGATAATAGAAGATGGATGAGAGAGAGAGAGAGAGAGGAAGATAGGTAGAGATAATAGACAGAAGATAGATGGTGATGATAGCTAGCTAGATATTAGCTAGATAGCTAAACAGACAGATAGACAGATGATAGACCAACATCCTTCTTCCTCTGGGGTTGATTTTAATCGATGTTGATAGACGGGGAGAGATCCAGATTATGACCCATACTTGGTGAAGTGCCTAAGGGTTTGGTTCTCTTTTCCCTATTTAATATCTACATGAGGCCACTAAACGAGGTGATCCATCCATTTGGGGTAAGATATCATTAATATTGAGATGATACCCGATTTTATATGTCTACTCCAGGGTCTCTTTGGGGGCTCTTAACCTGTCCACTATCCAGTCATGGGCTACACTGCCTCTTATCTGTCCATTCTCTAGGCATCATCTCTGAGCCCTAAATCTATCTAAACACGCACACACAAAATATGGTGATGTAAAAATAAGGAACCATATTTAGCATAATGAATATGTTGCAGGAAAGCAAGCAATAAAATTTTTATCCAGCCAGAGGTGGCTGTGAACCGAAATGTAGCATCCAATTAATGAATCCTGGAGTGAACTACATTTTTTTTTAACTATCTGATATTACAGCAATGTCACAGTTCAGCATTTTCTCATTTCTTGGCATTTAATTCCATTTTGCATTTAACTGTACACTTAATGTGGTTTTCACTGTTTGGGGGAAAAAAGGCATAAATGCATTTGCCAAACAGAAATATAGAAAAAGTGCCTTCAGGGGAAAAAAAAATTCAAGAAAACGAATGTGCAGAAATCACACTGCTAAGCGTGAATTGCCAATCGTTGGGGTTGATCACCCCTAAAATATATGGGTGAGCAGTTGCTCGGCACTATGAGTCTCCTACTTTGCAGAGAAAGAAAAGGAATAAAATATGGGTGACTCCATTTGGGAAGAAGAAATCTCATCTTTCAAACTAATGCTTTTGCTTTAATTAGGAATGAAATATTTACTTTTTCAATTTGGCAAGAGCAGAAACCTTCTGGAAGAAAAAGCAAGCAAGAAAGGAACCTCTTAAGTGGCTGTTTTATTTTGCTCTTTCTCCAGAGAACAGAAAGGTTGTCCTGGTTTCTATCAGAGAAGAGATAAAATTATAAAAAAAAATTGTACATTCTTATAAAAATTCTAGTACAGGAGTCCACGAGCAAGGGTTCCTATCTCCTCAAAACAAGAATGAGATTTTGTCCAGCTGAATTGCTGATGGGTAACACATTAGGTTGCTTTCCCAAAGTCTTGGGATGTCTTGCCCAAAACTAGGTACGTCTAGTCTGATGAAAAGAAGGACAAGGGATGACATGATAGTAGTGTTCCAGTATCTCAGGGGTTGCCACAAAGAAGGGGGAGTCAAGCTATTCTCCAAAGTACCTGAGGGCAGGACAAGAAGCAATGGGTGGAAACTACCCAAAGAGAGAAGCAACCTAGAACTAAGGAGAAATTTCCTGACAGTTAGAACAATTCATCAGTGGAACAACTTGCCTCCAGAAGGAAACCCTATATCACATTTAGCTCTAGTAAGACCATACCTGGAATTCTGCATCCAGTTTTCATCATCACTTTATTAAAAAAAAGATGTTGAGACTCCAGAAAGAGTACAGAGAAGTGCAACAAAGATGATTAAGGGCCTAGAGTAGTGATGACTAACCTTTTTGCTGTTGTGTGCCAAAAGCGGGGGAAGTGGGGGAGAGTCACATGCGCATGTGCCCACTCTCATGATTCAATGCGCCCTGCTCCCCGCACATGCGTGTTCAACCCCCAAACACACGCACTCCCCCCGCTTTTAGCATGCAATGGCATGGTAGGCCGTTATTCGCCCTCCCCAGGCTCCAGAGGCTTCCTAGAAGCCTGGAGAGGGTGAAAATGGCCTTCCCCACCCCCCGGAGGCAGGAAACAGCCTGTTTCCCAACTTCTGGTGGGCCCAGAAGGCCCGAAAATCAGCTGGCCTGCGTGCACATGCACGCTAGAGATGAGCTAGGGCAACACTTGCATGTCCACCGATATGGCTCACCGATATCGCGTGCCATAGATTTGCCATCAGGGGCCTAGACACTAAAATATATGAAGACCGGTTGTAGGAATTGGGTATGTCTAGTCTAGTGAAAAGAAGGATGCAACTGACTTGATAGTAGTGGTCCAATATTTGAGGGGCTGCCACAAAGAAGGGGGAGATGTCAACCTATTCTCCAAAGCACCAGAAGGCAAAATAAGAAACAATGGATTGAAACTACCCAAGGAGAGAACCAACCTAGAACTAAGGAGAAATTTCCTGTCAGTGAGAACAATTAATCAGTGGAATGGCTTGCCTTCAGAAGTTGTGGGTTCTCCATCACTGGAGGTTTTTAAGAAGAGATTGGACAGCCATTTGTCTGAAATGGCGTAGGGTCTCCTGCCTGAGTAGGGATTCGGACTAGAGGACCTCTAAGGTCCCTTCCAACTCTGTTATTCTGTTACCATTCCAGACAAATGACTGTTCAATCTCTTCTTAAAAACATCCAGTGATGGAGCACCCACAATTTATGGAGATAAGGTCTTCTACTGGTTAGTTGTTCTCACTGACAGGAAATTTCTCCTTCATTCTAAATTGGCTCTTTCTTGAATAAACTCAAGTGCCATTCTTAACAGTTCAGATAAGAAATGCATTTCTTCTTTTCCAATCAAGAAATGCTTTGTTGAAGGCATCAGGATTTTGCCATTCCTCCAATTGCCAGCAATATTCAGAAAAGATTAATTTGGCCAATCCTTTCAACCCATGAATCTGAAAGTTCTCATGGGAATATTTGCACGTCCGAATGGCAGCTCTTTTCCAAAAACTTATATGCATGTAATCTGGAGAAAGAAAAAAAAAATGATCTCAGTTTTGTGTGTAAATAGGCTTTTAAAAAACACAATCCAACCTTGTATTGAAATAATGCACAAAATACATTCATAATGTAGTTGATTATCTGCAAGAAAGGATTTCATGCTCAGCTTCAAGCTACTGCAGTGAGGGACTGATTGTTTCATTTATTTGCAGCTTGTTGTCCCCTTGTACACTTGGGAACAGAAAGCTAGAGAAAATGGATCTTTTAGTAGATCCAGCAGCCTTTTCTCATTCTCTCAGAACAAAGGGAAATTGGAAGGCATTGTCATGGTCCTCTCAGGTGGCTCTTCATCCAAGGAGCAGGAGCAAGGATCAGATGATGTATCCCCAGGCTCAATTCTGAGGAATTGGCCTCGAACACCAGAGTTGTAGCAGAATATATGATATTCCATTCTTGGCTCATCAGTTCTGCTTCCACTGCTCAGACTCAACTACGCAAGGAAAAGACAGAGAGGCCAAGAAATGCTTGGAAAGGAAAATTGCAATTAAAGACTGTCAGTGGTAGGAAAGGAGCATGAGGCAGACCCAGAAGGAGGTGGAATTCAACATCAACTACAGCAGAAAGAAATAACAATGTTTGAGGGCGCGAGAAGTGCAAGAACCGAAATTTTGTTATCTCCCTCAACACTTGAAGTGGTAAAAGAGGAGGAGGAGGAGGGGGAAGAGGAAGAAAATCCATCTTTAATCAGGATGACCATGTTTTGGAGTGTGTCTGTGAACCTCCAGGACAAAAGTGGCAGGTACAAGGAACCAGAACATCTCCATGAATAGGCCTAAGCCAATGGTGGAGAACCCTCTCTATGGGCACGGGAGCTGTCATCCCAGCTCAGCTCCACCGAGCATGGATGCGTGCCTCCTGCTGGCCAGCTGGTCTGTGGATCTCTGCCACACATGCGGGCGGGGCGCATGCAGGGGCCCACGTGCACATGCACGGGGGGGTAGGGGGCATGTGGGGGGCACACGTGCATGCATGGGATGGGGCGCATGTGCAGGGTCTGTGCACACATTGCATTTTGGGGGTTTGCATGCAGCTTTGAGTACTCAGTCCGGAAAAGATTAGCCATCACTGGCCTAAGCTGTTTCTTTATTGCTAATCACCTATTTACGAGAATCTGGCCAGACTGATTGCAATCCCTTCATGGGATGCAAATAAAGGTTTCAATAATGTCATCCCCTGTCATTTCCTCCCATGAAAGAATTCCATGCTGAAAAATTATTTCCCCCTTTAACCAGTGATTCCACCACAAAGTCCTCAGCATCTGAACAACTTCTTTGATATTCTGTTTTTCAAGTTCCTTGCCTTGAACTTGTCTTGATCCTTGCCTGGCTACAGATAGTTCTTGACTTACAAGCATTCATTTAGTGACTGTTCAAAGTTACAAGGGTACTGAAAAAAATACTTACGACCGTTTTTCACATTTATGACCACTGCAACTTCCCCATGGTCATGTGATCAAGTTCAGGTGCTGGCATATTTTTTGACAACTGGCATTGCCATTCACATTCCCAGCTGGCAGAGATTCACTTAACAACTGTAGCAAAAAAGCTTGTAAAATGGGGCAAAACTCACAACTGCCTTGCTTAGCAATAGAAATGTTGGCCCCAACTGTTGTCATAATTCAAGGACTACCTGTACTTAGGAACTTAATCTTTGTACAGAAAGGACAATACCTTGGTATTCTAGAGACATTGGGAATCTCTATTTAACTACTGATTTTGGACTGGATGAAGTCTTTGAGTAGTTTAACAAAAGACTTGTTAAAAAAAGATAATATGCCATAATTCCCAATGCTCTGATTAGAAAAGGATGTGCATACTTTTGTTTCAATTACAGAGTGAAGATTTTTCTCCAAAGTGTAGAGACAGAGGCAAATTTATAGACGAAGCCTTATGCTATTTGAGCTTCTACCACAACGTAATTAGGTCATTATCTGTCTGTGGCTGTCGCACAAAAGAAATTTCAGTGGGTCACTGCTGCAATTTTCCAACTGAGGGGACTAAGTTTGAGAGAAGCAGACGGTGTTAAATCTAATAACATAGTTTGAAAAATATGCATCATGTTTAAAAAGCTTTTCTTTACGATCACATGAATTGCTCACATCAGCAATCTTTGATTAATATTTGTTATTAGATCAGGAAGGCTAGATAGATCTTCTTGCAGTTGGAGATCACACTCTCTTTTCAATAAGACTGTCAGGGTTCCAAGTAATACATCCATTGCAAGGAAAAACTCCGAGGCAGATGGATTCCTCAAAGAGTAGCTTTATTGGAAATATATTGGCACATATCTGGTGAAAACCAACTCTGAGGGACCCTTTGATTTTCACCTAATTAAAGTAAAACTCTGTCCCCCCCCATCCCAAACAATCAGTCACATGGCCCAATCAAGGCAGCATCTGCTGGTCTGGTGACATCACTCCTCCTTCCTCTGGCCAGGTGTGAGAACATCCTTGGTTCCCAAAAGGAAGTATTTTATTTTGACTACACAATCCCAGCTATCTGTAATCCCCCCTTCCTTTCCCTCGCTTCAGTGTGGCAGCACTGAAGCTCCAAGATGGCTTTGGCTAGGTCAGCTTCAGGGTTGATAAAGACATTATAATGGCTGCTGATCTATGCCAGTCTTTACTTTGGGGAGGGTCAATCAACAGGAGGAAAAAGGAAGGATCAAGTCCACCTTTGACTTAAAACCTTTTTCACAATACAACCTGGGAAAGCTCTCCCTGATTATAAATGCTGTTCTTCATTCCCCACACATTTCTTCATTTGACCTCCTCTATCATTCGCTTTGAAGCAAGCTGTAATGCAAGGACGCCCATAAACAGCAAGAGCTTTTACACACATGAAACCAATCTCATATCATTCCAGTCTATCTGAAAACATTTTCCATTCTTAATGCAGTTACAGTGCTAATCATATAAAACACGGTAAATTTAATTTAATTGTAGCACTTGGTGCTAAAAGAATTCATCAAATATTTAGAAATTTTATACTTACTACAATGGGCACCATTAATTCTGCAAAACACAATCCTCCTTGGAGTCACATACATTTTATGGGTGCATCTCTATGATTCTTAGGTTTTTGGCAAGGACCCAAATCATTGTAGTCAATCCTCAGTCAATTCAATGATTATGGATGATGATGATGAAGAAGAAGAAGTGCATATACACATATATCAAAATGTGCATAAATATGAACTCTGCATTCATTTTTTATTATTTCATTCAGATCAGACTGCACTTTCCTGGAAATTCCAAAATTTTGGAATGATATATCACACATCTAGTCAAATTTATTAAGTCCAATTTGCAAGTGTAGAGTAAGACTAGTAACTCAAAGTTTTCCTTTCTTCTAGGCTTAAGAAACTACTAGACAATGTACAACCCATTGGATCATTCTTTGTTATTATTTCCTTATCTAAAAAGATAAACAGAATGACCACAGAATGACCACTCTTCCATTCACCATTATCCTGTCAGAGCTGAAGAATTTTCTTGGATGAGAAGCAAAATGTCTTCAAAGAAAAAACAAGGACGCCCAGTTGCCTCCTGAAAAAGCACCTTTGGGACCATGACTTGGATGACTGAGAATCTCTACAGACTTTTAGCTATACAATTTGAGATGAACGCCCTTTGAATGGTGTTGGAGTAGGAATGGATTTCCAGAGGGAAATTGTAGACTACAAGAACCAGGAGCACCACTCAGTCCTCAGCACTGAGGACACAGAAAAACCTCCAAGTGCTTCAACGACCCACTAAAAGGATGCAAAGGACCAGCTGTCTGCAAAGAATATAAATCCTTCCATTCCCCACTATCCAGTCAGAACTGAAGAAGCTTCTTGGATGAGAAGCCAAAAGTCTTCAAAAGAAAAAACAAAGTCCAGTTGCCTCCTGAAAAAGCACCTTTGGAACAGATTGACCACAGGCAAACAAAACAGCAGTTGGAGTGGAAATAACTTCTGACTTCCTGCAGGCTTCCCCATTGACTTTGCTTGTGGGAAGCTGGCGGGGAGTGTTGGAAATGACACATGAACAAAAATGACCATAGTGGTGATGCAGTGGCCGCACATTTTCAAATACATTTTCAAAGTTCCTTGAAATTTCAGCTACACAGGAGCAATGGGTCCTGGCTTTTCTATGCATTCTTTAAGTTAACAGATTTTTGGTACTTTGATTCAAAAATTGTTGCCCTTTGATGCACTGTTTTGGCTAACTTAACTCCACAAACATATAGAAGGGCCGTGGCATCATACAGCTCACTACAGAGTTTAAATATGGCTGGAACATCTGTGATTAAACTTCCTTAAAAGAAGAAAAGAAAGTATTTATATTCGTATTCATGTTATGCTACCTGATTCATTTTTATCTCCTGTACTAGTATATTCATTTTATACTGTCCTTTGGGCTCGATACTTTGCCACAAAGCATTTATTTATTATTTATTATATTAAAAAATCCTTAAGAATATTATTCCAAAATATCCAGTATATAAATAATGGGCAAATGCAATGATATATTATTTTTACCACAAGTTAGCTTATTTGTTTTAAACATGGCTTTCTAAAATTATCTATTATGGGAGGGACAAGAGCCTTGGTGGCGCAGCAGACTAAAGTGCTTTTAACTAGCACCAGCTGCCTGCAATTACTGCAAGTTCGAATCTCACCAGGCTCAAGGTTGACTCAGCCTTCCATCCTTCCGAACACTGCTTGGGGGGGGGGGGGGGGCGAAAGCCTTACTAAGCAGGTATATACAAAAGTATGAAGGCTATTGCTTAATGTATTGTAAGCCGCCCTGAGTCTCTGGAAAAGGGCGGCATATAAATTGAACCAATAAAAAATATTTAATGCATTCTCACTGGGGGAATACAGACACACATAGAGACAGATCCACACAAACATGCACATTGCAATAAATCGAAATAAAATTGTTAGTTGCTTGCATCAGAACTTTGCATGTTTCACAATGTTTTATAATGTTTTAATATGTGATAGTTTTGTTAATACGAAGGGAAGATGTTACAGTTGCTTGCATCGGAACTTTGCATGTTTCACAATGTAGTGTTTGTAGTGTTTTAGTAATACAGTGTCGTTTTAATGTACATATGTAATGCTTATAAGGTTAGTGGGTTTTTTTTAATGTTTTAAAATGTGATAGTTGTATTAATGAGCCAGAGTAGCGTAGGGGGCTAATGCCTCCTACTAAAGGCAGCAATTAACATCCAGCTGCCTGTAATTCTGCGAGTTCAATCCTAGCCAGGCTCAAGGTCAACTCAGCTTTCCATCCTTTCTAAGGTGGGTAAATTGAGGACCCAGTTTGTGGGGGCAATAAGCTGACTTTGTATAAATATATACAAAACTATGAAGGCTATTGCTTAATGCATTGTAAGCCGCCCTGAGTCTCCGGAGAAGGGCGGCATATAAATCAAATTTTTTTAAAAAAATGAAAAAAGGGAAGATGTTACAAGGGTTACATCTGTAGTCTTGGCAGGATTAGTTTGAGATGTACCCCCTGAATCTTGAGGAGTGCCTTCAGCTATGTCTGTGAGGTATTTCTGGTTCCTGTCATATGTAAATATATACCTGTAATGATGGCTTGTTGGGGGTTCTTCTTCTACTTATGATTAAACTTACTTGAAACAAACATGGTCAGAAAGATAAGGAGACTCAAAGCAGGATAGTTGTATGGAGTACGGTAGGAAGAAAAGCTAGAAAATGCCACTGCTTTAGCCTGGCAAAAATCCCAGAATGAGCAGGAGGTGAAAATTAAACCAATCATCACCTACACCACCTCTGGAGACTATTGAGGCAGATGCACACAGAATACTGGTGGTTGTGCAAAACATTTGAAAGGAAAGGCAATTCCTTCCTGCCGGTGGACTTCCGGGTGTGTTTCAAGGTGTTGGTAATCACCTTTAAAGTGCTCCATGGCTTAGGAACCAGGGTACTTACGGGACCGCCTACTGCCACCAATTGCCTCCCACCGGCCGGTTCGCTCCCACAGAGAGGGCCTCCTCAGGGTGCCATCAGCCAGACAATGCCGGCTGGCAACCCCCAGGGGGAGAGCCTTCTCTGTGGCAGCCCCTACCCTCTGGAACGATCTTCCTCCAGAACTGAGAACGATCTCCGACCTCCGGATTTTTCGTCGAGCCTTGAAAACTTATCTCTTTCAGCTCGCCGGCTTAGCCTGATCCCTGCTAAATTTTAAAAAAAATTTAGAGTTGATATTCATTTTAATATTTATCTGTTTTAATTCTCAGCCAAATTTATATTTGTTTTTATAATATTTTAACTTTTGTATACTGGTTTTTATTCGGCTGTTCACCGCCCTGAAGGAGAAGGGCGGTATATAAGTCTAATAAATAAATAAATAAATTTCAAATTATTTGATCAGGTTATTCCTGGATAATTATTGTGTAGTAGAGGTGTTGGACAAGGAGGAAGAACCGAAGTCAATATCTACCTTCAACCATGGAGGTTTCAATCATGGAAGTTCAATAATTTCTACCTAAATTATCTCACATGATGGGGTTTGGTTTTTTTGGTGGCGGCGGGGTGGGGGGAAATTGGAGAAGTTGTACTTCGTGCATCTACATATTTGTGTGTATTATCTTGACCTCCTGTAGAAACAATGGAACATAAATGTCTTTGTGAGTTAGATTTATGTTCCACCTTCTCTCCGGGCAGAACACACAGTACTTCTCCCAAAGGTGCTTTTTCAGGAGGCAACTGTACTTTCTTGTGGGGTTTTTTTTTGTTTTCTTTTGAAGACATTTCACTTCTCATTCAAGAAGCTTCTTCAGCTCTGACTGGATGGTGGGGAATGGAAGGATTTATGTTCCTTGCAGACAGCTGGCAAATCTGAATCCTTTTAGAGGGTCATTGAAGCACTTGGAGTCCTCAGGGTCACCTGAGTAGCACTCCTGGTTCCTGTAGCCTGCATTTTTTTCCTCTGGAAATCCATTCCTACACCCACACCATTCAAAGGGTATTCATCCCAAATTGTGTAGCTAAACGTTTGTAGAGATTCTCAGTCATCTAGGTCAAGTTTGTCTCACAGGTGCTTTCTCAGGAGGCAACTGGACTTTCTTTTGAAGAACAAGAAAAGTCCAGTTGCCTCCTGAAAAAGCACCTTTGGGACAGCCATCACCTGGATGACTGAGAATCTCTACACAGTATTTCTCCAATTTTTGAACCCTGTGAATTGAGTTGGTCTGATAAAAGTGACTAGTTCAAATGAACTTTCATTTCTAACCCTAAACATGAACCTTCCCTAGTCTAAAATCTTCACCACAACGTTACACTGGCTCTGTCAGAAGCAGAAAATAGGAGCCCCCTTGTTGCATGTTTGCTATTCAGGATATGAGGAGGTAACTTTGGGGGGTTTCTATTCTATGCATTAAAAACTAGCTTGACCGGCATGTTTAAAAAGCAATTTGTTGCTCTATCTTAGGCAGTAAAATTTTATAGCCAAGACCTGTTTCCAAATTTTAGTCCTGGAAAACTCCTGAGATTAATCCAGTAATCCTTAAATTGCATGGCATTTTATACCACCTCCTTCAGTCAGCAGGTAAAGTCAGAGAGGTTTTTATCCCAGCTGTGTTGACAACCTGTTCTAATAGTCACAGAAGCTATAGACAGGTGCCAAACATCTGGAAGCTGCTGGCACCAGCAGTTCAATTCCTCTTTTTGCACTTTTTGAGGGCCAGATAATATTAGGAAGAAGGCAAATACCCTGTTTTAAATTTCTTGCAATTCTAAGGGAAGAATTCCATATAGCATTTTTATATTCCTTAGATGCAGCAGTGTGCAACAGCTGAGTGTCAACTTCGACCAGAAGCTGGCAGGAGCTATTTTCTTGCTTCTCAGTTGCCACACACTATTAGGGCAGGGGGAGAGGTTGGAATGCATTGCCAAACACAACACCGATCTGTTCTGACCTAGGCTTCCCCAGCAGCACGAAGTTGAGTCCTTGTCCTGACAAAAACCCCTTTAATTTAATTTATTTATTTGCTTCGATTTATAAACCGCCCTTCTCCAACCGGATTCAGGGCAGTGAACAGCCAGAATAAAACATGATGTACAAAAATTAAAACAATTTTAAAAATATTAAATATTTTCGGCCAACAATTAAAACAGTCCAATTTAAGATCAATTCCAATTTAAAACAGAGGATGGGATCAAGCCAGCCTGGCTAAATGAAACAAGTGGGTTTTAAGGGCCTGATGAAAAGTCCGGAGGTCTGATATCCTGTGTATCTCCGGGGATAGGTCATTCTAGAGGGCAGGTACCACCACAGAGAAGGCTCTCCCCCTGGGGGTCACCAGCCGACATTGTCTGGCCAACGGTACCCTGAGGAGGCCCACTCTGTGTTCATTTACTGTGAATTCCTCTCCAGCAAAGTCTTTCTTCTCCTACAGTCTTTCAAGGTAGTTCACATTTACCGACCTTTATCAGGCTTGGAGAGTGGCCAGGCTGATATCTTTCAAATGCCACGATACTTGGTAAGAATGCAGTAATGAACTAATTGTCTCCTGCAAACTCCACTCCTCTTTTATTCCCACTGGGAGGGGCCATTCATTGTCCACTTGTGGCCTTACCCCCAAGTCAACCATTGTTCTTTAGCTGTTCCCTTTCTCTGGCAACGCTGCGCATGCGCACACTGGGAACAGGCTCCAGCTGGTTGTTTGCCTCATTGATGTCTGACTCCAAAGGAAGCTGATAACTGGCATCTGGCCCTGGCCCCCTCTCTGCCTCCAATGCAGAGCCCTCATCAGAGCCTTCCCCAGGTTCCAGGACTGGCCCATGCTCCTCCCCAACATCCTCACTATCCAAATCAGCTACCAGTTCCACTGAGCGCTGGCAGGCCACCACACAATCTTTCTCGTGGGAACCAAGGTCATCTCCACAGGTGTCGGATGAAGGAGGATGGGAGTGCCTAAGGAACCGGCCAATTAATTTAATTGGACAATGTGACCTGTAACACAGGGGGGTGGGGGGTGGGGGTGGAATCATTTTATATTTTAATTATACTGAAACTCTGGGAAATATTTAGAGTTGGTTTTCCATTGGAGTGTGCCTATATGATGTACCCAAACAAGAAGTTCTTTGAGGGAGATTCCAGCCTTGAAGCTTTGATTTGCTTGGGCTCATTAGCCAGAACCTTGACACTGAGTTTGTTTTCATTTCTTGACCAACAAATGTCCAGACCCCTTTTATGAAATTTATGATTAATGCCAATGGCAACAATATGTCATTGCATGACGCCATTTTCAATTTTCCCGTAATACCTCATTATGATATACTTCCCAAACTCTCAATCTGAAAATGGCAGACTGGCGTCTAGTCTTCTTTGGAGATATTCTAAAAACATTCAATTGGCCATTCAGAAATTCAGCTGCCATGGTGGGATGTAGTGGTGGGTAGGTTTGAAAGCAGCCACCAGAGCCGCTGAAGTAGAATGGGAAATGGAAAAGCGAGTTCAAAACTTTAAGAGTAAGAGTGAAATTGCTTTAAGGTGAGTTTCAAAAAAGGAACTATGTTTTCCTAGAATTTATCAAATAAGGACAACATGGGATGGACAATTGATTGTGACAAAAGTCAAACAAAATTAAATCTCCAAGAAATAAGTCCCGATCCATCATACTGTCTTTAAGAGGCTGTACTCCTACATCAAGTGTTAACTTCGGGCCTGCAAGAGAGTAAAAAAACCCAGAGAAATAGGACAACTAACTTGAGCAACAGTCGTCCTTAATCAATGAAACATCCAACTGTCACACATATACAAGATGGGGAGCTAATCTCCTTCCTTGGAGCAGCAGACAAGCCAAGTTGGTCCTCCAAAGAAAATAAATCAGAACCAAAAAGAGTAGAAGAGCTTACCAACAAATTAAACGGTACTGGTCCTGTGAGCTCATTCATGCCTGCAGGGCAGTCTGCTGTGAGCAGATAAGCAAAATCCAGAGTTCGTTATCAGGAGTAATATTTTGTCCTGCCTCATAAAAATTTGACACAGCTGGAGGTGAACTAATTGAGAAGGGAAGATAGCAACGTTGAAGGGATTTCAAAATGTAATTAAAGAGTGATGAGCAAAGGGAATCTGTGGGAGAAGGAATGCCCTGAGCTTGGAGAACACCAAGAACTTCAAAGCCACTTCCAAAAGTGACCTTTGTTAATAAGGATGAGCAAATGTGTATTAAGTTGGAGCAGAAGGCTCTCAAAAGCTTTGATTGGGAAAGTTGACACAATCTTCACTGCAGAGGTATGACTTCTGAAAACTATGACACATATTTTTGTTTTGTTTTGTTATTGCTGCATGGATGTAGAACTGAATCTGAAGATTGTTGAGTTAACAGAGCATACTTCACCAACCTGGCACTTTCCTGATTGATTCTCAATCATCAGTGGTTAGAATGCCGTACTGCAGGCTACTTCTGCTGACTGCCAGCTGCCTGCAGTTTGGCAGTTCGAGTCTCACCGGCTCAAGGTTGACTTCCATTGAGGTAACATGAGGACCCAGATTGTTAGGGGCAATATGCTGATTCTATAAACCATTTAGAGAGGGCTGCAAAACACTGTGAAGTGGTATATAAGTCTAAGTGCCATTGCTATTGCTTGGCAGAGGAAGAGAAATTTCACTAATTCTCTCTTCTTTGAATGAATAATTTGACTGGCCCTCTTGCCACATTTTATGATAGGAGATGTGTGTTCTTGCATTGAGTGAAAACATCCATGCAATTTTTGATTGCCCAATTGTCTGTAAAAGTGGCCTTATGCAAAGTCACATAGATCTATGAAATTTATCGCAATATTTTTGTGATTCCCTTCTAATACAAGAAGAGACTAACCTTTACAGGTAGCCCTCAATCTACGACCACAATGGAGCCCAAAATTTCTAAGCAAAACATTTGTTAAGTGCATTTTGCTCCATTTTACAACCTTTCTGGCCACAGGTGTTAAAATTACAGCGGCTGTTAAATTAGCAACAGAATTCCTCAGTGAATCTGGCTTCTCTATTGACTTTGCTTGTCAGAAGGTCGCAAAAGGGGATCACATGACCCCAGGAAGCTGCAACCGTCATAAACATGAGTCAGTTGCCAAGCATCTGAATTTTGATCATGTGACCATGGAGATGCTGCAATGGTTGTAAGTGTGAAAAATGGTCATGAGTCATTCTTTTTAGTGGCATTGTAACTTTGAATGGTCAAATAAATCAAACTGTTGTAAGTCAACCACTATCTATATTGCTATACGGATAGACTCAATTTGTGAATGAAATGGAGCCTGCTCATCATAGTCATAAATTATGAGTGTTATAAAGTGGGTCACTCACATGAGTAACCTGATTTTACTACCTTTTTTCTATTTACAGTAAGCAAATACAACAGTTGTAAAGTGACCACTGGAGAGAGGGGGGGGGAGGGAGGGAGGGAGGAGGTCTGGAGGTGGCTGATGAGGAAGAGGAGGAACAGCTGGGTCCAGTGCCTGATGCACGGATGCACAGAAGGCAGAGGAAAGGAGAGCACTGGAAATCTATGGGCCGACCCTTGGGAAGGAAGAGCCACCGTTGCTAGCAAAGCCCCACCCTAGAGCTGAAGATAAAAGGCAGGGGGTGGAGATGAATAAATGTGGCAGACAACTATTCATCTCCCTGCCGGAAATATTTGTTAGCCTGCAGTGAGAGAGAAACTTTTTTGCCGAGACTCATGGCGCTCCTAATAAAGGAATCTTTGCGTTCACTTCAGAGGGTTTGTCATGTTTTTCAGAGTTGGGTTCGGAGCTTCTTTGTTGCAAATCAGAACTAAATGCCTCTTCTTGACAAAACATGGTAAAATGCAATCATGTGACTAGGGATGCTGCAAACAGCTGTAAATGAATGTTAGAACAGTCACTAAGCGAGCAGCCGCAATTTGAGACTACCTTATCATCTGCTTCAGACAGTTTCAGATGTTTTTATATGCTTTTTTCTCCACTTTCCAAGTATCTTTCATTTAGTTTTAAGATTTTTTTTACAAGGACATTTATCTGATTTGCTTCAGTAAATAAAATAAGCTTTGTAAACATATGAGGAAATCTGCAATAAACGTTTGCAAGGTAGAAGAATCAAATACAAAAGTACTGCGATTATGATTTTCAGCAAACACACAAAACAATTCCAAACAAAGAAAATAATAAATTGGCTAGATTATGTTTATATTGACTTGCTAGCTTTTTCATATATGACGATTGATCTCTGTTTAGCAATGGCATTGCTTTTACTATTCCTTTTAATTTAAAGATCCTATTAATCTTGGTAGCACACCATTCACACAAAGGAGCTTTACTACTCTTTTTTTCCACTTTCAGAAATGTAGTATGCATTAAAAAAAATAAAGTTTATACTCTGAATTTTCTCTGAGGCTGTCATACAATAATGTTGAGATACGTTTATGTGTTTGCTGGCAATATTACCCCATTCCATCAAGGAGTCTAAATAACTTTGTTTTCCCATTACCACTGATAATGTGACACAGGAGATTTCTCCTAATAAAGCTATGAGAAGCTTTAATAAGATATCAACCTGGAGATTTAAAATCCTAATTCATACAGTAAATTGTTCAATGGAATAAACTGGGACAGCAATACTTTATTCATTTTATATGGTAGCAACTTGGATGAGGCAATAGGGATTGAATTTTTAGCCTTGATGATGATGTCAGTTGCCACCTGATGCTTGCTTCTGCTTTGCTGTATGGTGATACTCTGCCATGAACTTTGGGGTGGGTGGACAGGAGTGGCAATGCTTGGGGGAAAGTGAAAGTACTGCTGTATCTCCCTGGGAGGCTGCTTCAAGGTCAACCAGCTGGGAAAGAAAAGCAACTGCATGTCAACCTATGTTTGAAGTACCATTCTAAAAACATCTTGCTTGAACCTGATAGGTCATGGGCGAGGGGGTAAGTATTGGGAGGCAGTTAAGGGAGGAAAAAGTTGAATTTAGGGATTTGGGCACACAATTCTCAATTCTGGCTATGCATCACTACAATGCACTTGACTTCCAATATAACTATACCTTTGTCAAGCAATGGAGTCAAGGATTATTTCTACTTAGAGATTTAAAGGTTGTCAATGATGATGATAAATATTTTAGTTGGGGAGGGGGAGAGTCCATATTTTTTTAGATAAAACTTTCTGAACTGTATAGATCAGTATTTCTAATCTTTTAATTTTCAGCGGGTTTTTGATCCAAATTTCAGAAGTGTGATTGTACGATGCCTCTAAAAAAGAAATTTGATAGCCACATTGATTGAGTTGTCCACCATATACAGAAGTATATTTTAATGCAATGTTTTTCAATGAAAACAATTGTCAACTCTGAAGCAAATCTGGCTGAAGCCATTTTGTGATGCCTCATAGTTGCCACGGAGCCTGAAAGAGAGAAGGGAGGGGGGAAGTAGATAGCCCAGCTAACAGTTAAAATAAAAAGTGTTTCCTGTGGGAACCAAGGCCATTGTAACAAGTGGCTGATGAAGGAGGAGAGGAGCCTGCCAGCTGTATTCATTGGACAATATGACTGATGACACCTGGGAAGGGGGAAGTTTTACTCTTTTGATTAAGTGAAAACTGTGGGAACTTTCAGAGTTGGTTTTCACTGGCTGTGCCAATATGATGTATCTAATAAATATGTTCTTTGAGTAATCTACCCACCTCGGATGAGTGTGTTACTCAGAACGCTGATATAATTCTTTCAGCCTAAAGAATGCAATGTTTCACAAGCAATATGTAGGAGACGAAATGTAGCAGAGTTGGGGCCAAAACTAATTTGGACTAAATCTATGATGAACTCTTGATCCCTTTAATCCAAGGGAAGCATTGAGCATAATCTTTTACGCTTTCTGACTATGAGAATTAACTATTCTGCATCTGAATGCACAAACTTAAAATAATTCTTTTATAACCTCTAAGGGATTCTAGTTATCAAAAAGTCTAAGGCTTCAGAAACAGCAACAAATTCTTTACATCTAGGAAGAGAAGCAACAAGAGATGAAGATGAGGAATCATCTTAATTCAACATTTCACAACATTTCAATCCTGGAATTTCAATGACCCTGCTATTTATACAATTCCAGGAATTGAAGTCCATGCATCTGGAAGCTTAGATTAGGAAATATTAACTGAATCCTTTTTTAAGGTTTATGTTGACGAAAGAGATGCTAGAACAATAGATTTTCAAGTGAGTTTAACATGATCTATGCACAATACCTTGCAATGAGCTCTCCAGGGTCCTGAAAGTAGCAGAATCCAAATCTGTGCATTTTCTATTCTGCCAGAATCAACGGGGTTTTTTATAAGACTAGGACAGTAATGGTCAATCAACACACTCTGTGCAAGACATACACACTTACATTCAGAGAATTTCTCTTTAGCTTGTAACTGGCTTGTGTGTGGGGGGCGGGGGAATACCCTTCCATTATAACTCATGGAGAACTGTTCCCAAATACATAACAGAAGTAGTAGAATTTAAAAAGAGAACATAGCATAGCACAAGTTTACATACAAATATATTCCCAACAAACACCCAAGATTTCCAGTGGAAATAGCAGTAATGAATCCACAGAACCACATTAGTAGAACCTCATAACCTATCTTGTCCCCATTTTTGAACTTAGGGTTGGGGTGGATCAAGAGGTCCATAAGAAGAAACACACTCCCATTTCAATCCTTCAAACCTCTAACCTCACAAATGGCCCCTAAATGATGCTGATGAAATTTGGAAAACGGTCACATTTTAGCAGTGAAATGTTGGATTAGGAGATTTGGGGTGGGGTTAGTGATCTCCCAATGACATCTTCCAAATTGAAATTTCAACCTTAACTTCCAACCCAAGGCCCTTGTTTCTTCGGATGTCATTAGATGCAGATACTGCCTGATTTGAAGATTGATCTCAGGGATGGACCAAGAACCAACTTTGATTTCCCAGGTAAAAGCTTTGGCTAAATCCACAAATTATTCTACCCATGTGTAGTTGGTTGTAGCGGGGCAGGCAGATATTTTTTTAAATGAATTAGTCATTTTTCACATGCTCTTAATATGCTGCCTCTCTAGATAAAAGGACCAGGTGATAGGAAACTGACTTCTTGAGAGCTTGCCAAGGAGAGCTGGTTAGAAGGCTAAACTCGACAGAAGGTTATTTGATATTTTTGTAAGATCCCCCTCCTCCCTCGAGCTGTTCATAAATACATTGTCACTTTACTAAATCCTACAATTTTATGTAAATTAAATTACAGGTTTGCCTTGCTGGAAATATCTCAATGAACTCAACATTTTAAATAGGGCACAGCTAATCTGATCTGTGAACATGTCTTTGAAGGGGAGGAAAGGGGAGAAGAGATTTATATGCATTGCCTCTAATTTGTTTTAAATGTTTAAAGAACTCTGCAGCAATCATTTCCAATCAGTGAGAAAGCTTTCCTTTCCTTTTTTTTTTTTTTTTAGTCCTTTAGCCAAGTAGGGAAGTGAAGACAGAAAGATACAATTTGGCAAATCAATTTAATTTGGTGAGATGGCATATATACAATGGTCCTCATTATTATGAATGTTGGGTCTATCTTTTAAATGAACTAACTCAATTTGAAACACTGGGAGTACACCTATTCATCTGAAATGAAGCTCATCCATAATTTAAAATGAAGGACATTCTCCAAAAGATTAAACAGAAACTAAGTAAATAATCTGGTCCCCTTATTGTTACTTTCACTGTATTTAAATCATCTTTCATTTTAAAAAATTGATCGCTGGACAAGCTGGATTGTATCTGCAACCGGTCTCATTTTCATGTACAGTAAATACAACGTAAGAATAAAAATGCTATACACAGTTTGCAGACAGGACTAGGCATTGACATGATAGCAATGTGCCAAATATCTAAGAAGCTGCCACAAAGAAGAGAGGGTCAAACTATTTTCCAAAGCGCCAAAAAGCAAGACAAGAAGCAACGGATGCAAACTAATCAAGGAGAGAAGCAACTAGAAGTAAGGAGAAATGTCCTGACAGTGAGGACAATTAATCAATAGGATGATTTGCATCCAGAATGAAGTTGTGGATGTTCCAACACTGGAAGTTTTTTAAAGAAGGGATTGAACCACCATTTGTCTGACATGGTATAGGGCAATGATGGCTAACCTTTTTGTCATCGCGTACCAAAAGCGGGGGAGTGTGGTGGGGTCACACACACGTGTGCCCACATCCATAATTCTATGCCCCCTGCCCCATGTTCCCCCCTGCTTTTGGCACGTGATGGCACATAGGCACGGTAGGCCTGTTTCTTTGTTCTCCCCAGGCTCCAGAGCCTTTCTAGGAGCCTGAGGAGGGCAAAAACAGCCTTCCCCCACCCCAGAGGCCCTCCGGAGGCTGGAAACAGTGTGTTTCCTGACTTCTGATGGGTCCAGAAGGCCCGAAAATCAGCTGGCTGGTGCACACATGTGTGTTGGAGCTGAGCTTGCGTGCCCACCTATATGGCTCCACGTGCCACCTGAGGCACCCGTGCCATAGGTTCGCCATCAGAGGTATAGGGTTTCCTGCTTCAGCAGGGGGTTGGACTAGAAGACCCCTGAAGTGCCTTCCTATACTGTTATTCCATTATTCAAATCTGATGCAAAGTTGAACATAACCATTGAAAGAAGCTGTGCTTGACAAGGTAGCATTGAGAGCACTTGCCAAGTTGCCAAGAGTTCAACACAACTAAACAGTTAAAACAACAATACGGAAAGCATAGAAAGCTGGGTGCAAAATGCATCCTTTAGGGAAATTGTATAAAGAGATAAAGGCTTAAAGTTGAGTTAAACGGGACTAAAGATGTCTGTTTTGCTTGGAAACAAGCAAAATAATTTACCACTCTCTTAGGATATTTGAACCTTAGCCTAGCTTTTAATTTTATAGCAATAGCACTTACATTTACATACAGCTTTATAGTACTCTATAGACCTCTCTAAGCGGTTTACAGAGTCAGCATATTGCCCCTAACAATCTGGGTCCTCATTTTATCCACTCTGGAAGACTGAATCAATCTTGAGCCTGATGAGATTTGAACTTTCAAATTGCAGGCAGCTGGCAGGCAGCAGTTATAGCCTGCAGTACTGCACTCTAAACATTGCGCCACCACGGCTCATTTTATGATTGTTTGATTGATATAAAAATAATGCAGTATGCTGATTTTATTTTGGTTACAGACCAGAAGAAATCTAATGACATTAGAATTAAAAATTATACATAATTTGGAAGGATAAAATGGTAGTTACTATGTTTGCATCTACTTGCAAACAAAGATCGAAAGTCGCTTTTTTAGATATCTTTCTTTTCATCTCTTTTATTATTTTCATTTTGTCTTTTATTCTTTCATATTTCTTTTTTTCCACTTTTCCTCTTTTGTTTTTGTAGTTGTTAAAACCTTATGCAACATTTTCTTTGAATAAAAATATTTAAAAAATAAAAGCATTTTTTAAAAAAAATATTGATAGACTAAAGTAAAAATAAAATTATTAACACGAAATTATAAAGCTTGTAGGGTTTGTTTGGCTTCACACTGTATTAGACTCAATATAAATTGGTATAGTTTTACATTCACATAGCATTTTACAAATCCTAGTAGTACTTCTAATGTCCCTTCTAATGTCCCTTTACAGCATTCAGACTATTGATTGTAAAATTGATTCCATTTTTATAGGTCATTCTCTTCTGGGTTATAATCTTTAAAGTTTGTAATTTTATGTCAATAATTTTATTTTTATCTCATTTTATTCTCTCAGCGTGATTCTTTATTTTTACTTCCACAATTGAAACGAAATAAACAAATGAAACAAACATTAAAATAAGAATTAAACTGTACAACAGCCAACACCTTCTGGGCAATTTATAATAAAGCACACTAAATAAATACTATCTAAAGTAATAGGCATGCTGAAAAAAATGAAAAAAAATTCAAAATGCCCTATAAACTAGGTATGGTAGTCATTCAAAGGCTTAGAATTAAAAGCATGCAATTAAAAACATATTTACCTGGTGCCAAAATATGCTAAAATGGATGCAGTGATGAAATCCAATTTTTTTTACTACTGGTTCTGTAGGTGTGGCTTGGTAGGCGTGGTGTGGCTTGGTAGGCGTGACTTGGTGGGTGTGGCAGGGAAAGGATGCTGCAAAATCTCCATTCCCACCCCATTCCAGGGGAAGGATACTGCAAAATCTGCATTCCCACCCCACTCTGGGGCCAGCCAGAGGTGATATTTGCCAGTTCTCCGAACTACTCAAAAATTTTCGCTAGTGGTTCTCCAGAACCTGTCAGAACCTGCTGGATTTCACCCCTGGATGGATGCCTCTTGAGGTTTTCTGGGGAAGGCATTCCCTAAATGGGGTGCCAGCACAGGAAAAGCTCTCCCTCTTCTTCTTATTCACCTCATTTCTTTTGATGGGTTGGCCTCATTAGAAGATTTATTTATTTATTTATTTATTTATTTATTTATTTATTATTTATTTATTTATTATTTATTTATTTATTTATTCATTCATTCAAATTGAATGCCACCTTTCTCTGAAGACTTAAGGCAGTTTACAATGCATTTAAAAACCATATATAAAACATTAAAAGTTAAACCATTAAAAACAATTAAAACCCATTCACACCATTCATGGTCGGATCTCGCCAAATTGCAACAGCGAGATCAACGGCCCCAGGCCTGGCGGAAGATCTAAAAGTCCAGGTAGGTACATATTGGAGGAGGTGTTCCTTCAGGTAACTTGAGGGCATTCAGTTAACTTGAGTTGGCTGCCAACACAGAAATAGCTCTTCTCCTTGTAGAGGTTCACCTGACCTCTCTTAGTGATGAGGCCTGGAAGTGGGCTTTAGTAAATGTTCTTTAAGTCCAGGCAGATACATATGAGAGGAGATACTCAGTGTTTGATGAACTTCCACCCAGAACTAACCAGCTCCAATTGTGGCTTATGAAATCAAGCAAACTCAGAGAGCATTGCCACCTAAATTGGTGGCATATGAAAAGAAGATCTGGATGGCTTTTTTGTGTGTTTGCTTTTCTTTTCTTAATAAAGATATTACAGAATACTCTGGAAATCTAACCAAGCTTAGAATTAAATCAGATTGTAGGCATGTAAAACTGAACCACGCTGAGAATAGAATAGAATAGAATAGAATAGAATAGAATAGAATAGAATAGAATAGAATAGAATAGAACAGAACAGCACAGCACAGCACAGCACAGCACAGCACAGCACAGCACAGCACAGCACAGCACAGAACAGAACAGAACAGAACAAAACAGAACAAAACAGAATAGAATAACACAGTTGGAAGAGACCTTGGAGGGCTTCTAGTCCAACCCCCTGCTTAGGCAGGAAACCCTACACCACTTCAGACAAATGGTTATCCAACATCTTCTCAAAAACATCCAGTGTTGGAGCATTTACAACTTCTGGAGGCAACCAGTTCCATTGATTAATTGTTCTGTCAGGAAATTTCTCCTTAGGTCTAAGTTGCTTCTCTCCTTGATTAGTTTCCACCCATTGCTTTTTGTCCTACCCTCAGGTGCTTTGGAGAATAGCTTGACTCCCTCTTCTCTGTGGCAGCCCCTGAGATATTGGAAGACTGCTATCATGTCTTCCCTAGTCCTTCTTTTCATCAAACTAGATAGCAACCATTCTTTATAGCCTCTAATGTTTTAGCCTCTAATCATCTTGGTTGCTCTTCTCTGCACTCTTTCTAGAGTCTCCACATCTTTTTTTGCATCATGGTGACCAAAACTGAATGTAATATTCCAAGTGTAGCCTCATACATCCTTCTTTGGCATAAACATTGCTGAATTCCCAATAACGCTATCATGGATTGTTTCAGATACTTGTCAAAACTAAAGGCTATATATCCACATCTGCATACCTAAAGCGACTTTTTTTGGGGGAGAAAGTTGATTATGATAACGAAAGCTGCTAAAATTATCAGTTGTTTATTTACATTAATGGATGTGACTAAAAGAAGCCATGTAATGTAATTTTCTACAACTCATTTGTGAAAATACAATCAGGTTTTTCAACCTTATAATTAGGGAAAAACCTGCTAGGGATAAATTTGGTGCATCTTTAAATTAACATACCAGTAAATGACAGTTCATCACAATTTTCAAAATTTGCATGTCTAGGAGTCCTTTAAAAAGATGAGAAAAGAAGTCTTGCAATTTTGTGTTTTCCGTCTGGAAGTTAATACTACAGTGAGAAGCTAAAATATTTCAAAATAGTGAAAACACGTGTATTCTTCTAAAAAATAGCTATGTTTTGAAGCAAGTTGATAATTAACATTAATTATCTCCACATTGTGGAGCTTAAAAAATCCTATTTTAATTGTATAATGTTGTCTTTAAGTTATGTACCTCCAATTACTAATTGGATAGGTAAAGATAAAGGTTCCCCTTGAATATATGTGCTAGTTGTTCCCGACTCTAAGGGACAGTGCTCATCTCCGTTTCAAAGCTGAAGAGCCAGCGCTGTCCGAAGGCATCTCCGTGGTCATGTGGCCGGCATGACTAAATGCCAAAGGTGCACGGAACGCTGTTCCCTTCCCACCAGAGGTGGTTCCTATTCTTCTACTTGCATTTTTTAAGTGCTTTCGAACTGCTAGGTCGGCTGGGACAAGTAACAGGAACTCACCCCATTATGCGGCACTAGGAATTTGAACCATTGAACTGCCAACCTTTCGATCGACAAGCTCAGCATCTTAGCCACTGAGCCACCGCATCCCTTCAACTAATTGGCTAAGGAGGCCATAGAAAAAACAAAGCCAGTATTGAAGAATCTGAAGAATTTAAAAGCGAAAAAAAGTCACATACATTATTCTGACTTCCAAAACTTTTATATTTCAGATGCTGTAAAAAGAAAAAAAAAAAGAGTCAAAATCGCATTGGCAGTTTAGGATTGTTATATAGGTGCCACTGTGATGTGATTCAGAAATTGTCTCAGTAACAAAGGTTATCTGTAGCAAGAATTGATTTCAGAAATTTAGCAGAAACAGAGATAGATTTTTAGATATTCCCTTTTTACTATTCACTTCAACATCACATAACCTAGCAGCCAGGAAAAGGGAATTCTCAGAGAATAAAACAGTATCGTTTTTATTTTTTATTTTGCTGGATCATTTCACACATTGCATTGATCATGTTATGCAACTAATAGGTTTGGGATATACCTCTCAAAAGATAAAAAGTGTTGCTCCCAAATAGAACTATATCTTCAATCTGCAGCTATGCAACTACAGATAGTCCTCAATTTACAACAGTTCATTTAGTGACCGTTCAAAGTTTTGACCGTTTTTCGCACTTTATGACCATTGGTGATTTACATTTGGATGCTTGACAAATGACTCACATTTATGACAGTCTCAGTATCCCAGGGTCACAAGACCATCTTCTGCGACCTTCTGACAAGCAAAGTCAATGGAGAAACCAGATTCACTTAACAATTGTGGCAAGAAAAATCATAAAATAGGACAAGGCTCCCTTAACAAATTTCTCACTTAACAACATAAATGTTGGGCTCCATTGTGGTCATAAGTTGAGGACTACCTGTACATTGATCTGCACCATTACCTGGAGGAGTGTTCATATCTTGGCTGAATTTTGATGATAAGAACTCAACTTAAGAAGTTGGCATGGTGTGGTTAAGTGTCATTCATCCAGCTACTGGGGTATTATCCTTGATGCTAGCCAGTTCATGCCATGCCCTTTCCTCCCAGATCCTTTGTGTAGTGATGATCTAGGTCTTGGGGTTTAGTGATACTAATCAGGAAGAAAACTTTGTGTGCCCCTTGTTCAAGACACCTTCCCTGGTTCCTAAAGAATTTAATACCTTACCCATCAGACTGCAAGCTTCCATTCTAGGAGAAACGTATTGTTGTGGATTCAGTTGCTGAACATTCCGGAGGAAATGGGTTATCTGGACCCCTATAATCAAACTTTACACCCAGATAATAAACTGGTAACTTCATGGTTGAGATGGGTAATGCACCTTTCTTGATTCTTCTAGAATTTTTTATTTTTATTTTTTTATTTTTGATTTATATGCCGCCCTTTTCCGGAGACTCAGGGCGGCTTACAATGCGTTAAGCAATAGCCTTCATACTTCTGTATATTTATCCAAAATCAGTTTATTGCCCCCACAAACTGGGTCCTCAATTTACCCACCTTAGAAAGGATGGAAGGCTGAGTCGACCTTGAGCCTGGCTAGGATTGAACTCGCAGAAATTGCAGGCAGCTGGATCTTAATTGCTGCCTTTAGTAGGAGGCATTAGCCCCCTACGCTACTCAGGCTCAGAAATCTTGGCATACCATCAACCATGTATCTTCCAGGACACCTTGTGGGACCCAATATTCCATTTGGGAACAGCATTCTGCATTCATTCTATTTGTACTCTCCTGGTGGGAGAAAAGTTGGCCTACTTCCAAAGTCCTACAGGAGAAGATTGTCTTCCATCTCCTGTACAACCCCGATATAAAGAATTCATTTGGTGGTACAGCATATGGTACCATTATAAAAGGATCTTGGAAGACTTTTAATCCTAAAGTCTGTAGAGATTCTCAGTCATCCAGGTCATGGTTGTCCCAAAAATGCTTTTTCAGGAGGCAACTGGACTTTCTCATTTTTTCTTTAAAGGTGTTTTGCTTCTCATCCAAGAAGTTTCTTTAGCTCTGACAGGATAGTGGGGAATGGAAGGGTCTTCTAATCCTACTGAGGGCAAGCATCTTCAGACAATCCCAGAAAATTAACTATCCAATATTTGAGAACCTCCACTGATGTATCCATAAGGTACATCAGGAGGTAAGCTGTTCTACTATTTAATAGTTTCCACAGTCAAGAAGTTGCCTCTTATTTCATGATTATGTGTTCCATGCATTGATTCTTGTCCTATCTTCAAGCATCTTTCTATTTATGTATTGGTTTTTTTATTCCTAGGCCTTCAATTCATTGTTGACTCCTGGAGGCTGCCCATAAAAGCCCTTGCTCTTTTCTTGACAAGAGTTTGGAAGTGGTTTGCCATTGACTTCTGAGGGCTGAGAGACAGTAACTAGTCCAAAGCCATACATCTGGATTCAAGTCTAAGGACAAGAATACACAATCACCAAGTTTCTAGCATTGGGGGTTTTCCGGAAGTGATGCAGCATGACTGGTTGGGAAAATACCAGGCTCCTATGAGCCTGGCAAAACCCAGGCAGACGAACCGTTGCCAGGGGGAGGGGCGGGGGGTCTTCATACCGGATCTGTCCTGTAGGGACAGTGACAAAGAAGAGGCAGCTCAGTAGCTAAAGAGGAACAGGTAAGTTCCTTGGAAAGCCCAAGAAAAGCTCTTCAATCCAGCGATGGGAGCGGTGATCAGTGCGAATTGCCATGAAGCCGGAGCATCGGGAATAAGTATTGTGCAGGAGTGAAGATTTGGACAGAGTACTGGTACTGAGTGAGTGATTGGCCAACTCACACGTAATAAAAGAAAATTTGGAAAATTTTAGAGTTCCCCGGTGTAGAAATAGTGGCTAAATAGCGACGGGGGGAGATAATGGACAGAGAGACAATACGGAAGTGACAAGTGCTCTATAGGACAGCCCGACTAAAGATTTAAAATTGAATGTGAATGAAAATGTAAAGTTGGAATTTCGACCAAGTTTCTAGCGTGGTGCCTTCACTACCAAACCAAGCTTCTATGTTCAGGCACTACAGGGAGTAAATCCATGCCCACTTTCCTTGGTAGCTCTTCAAGTGTTGGAAAGCATGATTCTCCATCATCCACTCTTTAAGATAACCTACTCTTCTTTTGACCATTGCCCTTGACATTTTTCCAAAATGCAGTGGCCTTGTTTTTGAAGGATGCTTATTATGATGATCACATAACATCTATTCTGCGGGCCCTGCATTGGTAACCACTGAATGCAATTCTAAATGCTAATCTTGATTTATAAAGTCAAGTCTACATTGTTTGGCACTTTAGTACCTATAGGACTATATATGCCAACCAGAGTCAATTCATCCAAGGAAGACTTTCTGAGTATTGCTGCTCATGGTATTCCACTTTCATGATGTGAGAAAGGCTGACACAAGAAGGTGAAGCTTATCTATTAAGACATCAGTGCTCTGGAATATCCTGCAGGCAAAGTTTGGCCTCTTTCAGCACTGGCTTTCTAGAAGATACTAAAGATGAACTTTATTGAATGATTCTTCACTATTAGCTTTATTAGCTTTCATCATTTATATTTTCTATTTTATTTGGTTTATTAGGGTATATTGTTTGAGGATATTATTTGGGATTATGGATTAAATTTCTCATTTTTTTATCAAGAAAATTTTATTCTTTTTTTAAAAAGGTAGCTTTAAGCTTAAGGAGTCTGGAATAATTGTGGTATGCAGATGTTGCTGTTATTGTTGTTGGTTTTTTTAAAATTTGATTTATATGCCACCCTTCTACAGAGACTTAGGGCAGCTTACAATGCGTTAAGCAATAGCCTTCATATTTTTGTATATTTATACAAAGTCAGTTTATTGCCCCCACAAACTGGATCCTCAATTTACCCACCTTAGAAAGGATGGAAGGCTGAGTCGACCTTGAGCCTGGCTAGGATTGAACTCACAGAAATTGCAGGCAGCTGGATGTTAATTGCTGCCTTTAGTAGGAGGCATTTGCCCCCTACGCTACTCAGGCTCTTGTTGCACACTCAGCCAGATGTTCAGATTGGATTGGGTTTTTTTTCCACCTACCGAATCCTTCCCAAGGACCTGAGATAGGCAGATGTTGTCGTTTGATACTGATCAGTATCATCAGGATGTAAGCTGTTCCAAGTAAAGTTGCTTTTTGCAATTGACTGATGGTGAATTTGTCAATGCCATTTATTATGGTTTCCTGTACAGTCAGCCAGATGTTCAGATTGCAATTACTATTGGTATTATTAGGAATTAAATCTATGGCCAATTTATATTTGATAATTCAAAGGACAGCATCAGAGATTCATCCATCGACACACTCTGTATCTAGTCTTTTGACAGAACAATATACTGACCGCTTTCATAAACTATTTGGGCTGAGTCATTCCATTAACAATGGTCTTTGAAATCCAGGTGAGAATTTTAAGAGGGCTGACAAATCAACATGAATCTACTCTTCCTATGAGCACTTAGAGGCTCAACTGGACATTTTCCCCTCTTTTTAGCAAAACTCTAATAACAGATAATACCCAATTTCTCAGAATTACGTAATGAAGAATAAGTGCAGCTACATAAGTGATGCTCAGAATAAACACATCAGCTTTTCATCCAAGCTTCATGAAAAGGTCTGCACCCGTCTTCATCCACAGACTTTTGACAAAAGAGAAACTTTCATACATTTAACTTTAGACACACACTTCAGTATGTCTGAAGTAATTGAACACACGCACCCAACATTTTCCTCCTTTTTTCCCCTTATGGTCTAGACACTCTGAACTACTTAGTTCATTGTCATTCTATTTTTACATTACTTCAGACATCCTCTTTCATTCTGACATCTCTTCCCAAAGCACTTAAGAGGTGTCAAAATGTCTGCACACTTTTTGGCTAAGTAATGGTACACTATAGATTTTCTGAGGTCACTGACAAAACTCAGAGAAAACTTTCTAAACCAAGATGTACAGTTTGGCTCCAAGCCCATCCGTTCACAAGATTAGGATTATTGGAGAGACTCATTTGGAAGTGGGTGAAGGTTACTGAAAGAATTTTAAACTACGACAGGCTTGTAAGATATGTCGAGTTGCCTTTCAATTTATATGATTTAGTTTCCCCTGGGCTGGACATGCTTTTTAAATGATGTGAAGATTTTCTGAAAGTTTCAATGAGGGGCAGAATTTATAGGTCCATATGACTCCACTTAAGCCCTAGTGTTTTTTAGACCTGCACTGTTATAACAATATATATATATATATATATATATATATATATATATATATATATATATATATATATATATATATATTAAAAGCAAAGCATCTCTTCAAAATCTCTTTCCCCTAATCCAGCCATACTTATCGATCTGATTTGGCCTTGTTTACTTTATGGTCCTCAGCTCTCCACAAACAAACCTTGGCAATCAAAACCCATTGGCTACCAGTCCCTACTTTATTCTAGGCTGACTGCTGACAATGGATAGCTCAGCAGACTAATGCATTGTAATTAACTCCAGCTGCCTGCAATTACTGTAAGTTCGAATTTCAACAGGCTCAAGGTTGACTCAGCCTTCCATCCTTTCTAAGGTAGGTAAATTGAGGACCCAGTTTGTGGGGGCAATAAGCTGACTTTGTATAAATATACAAAAGTACGAAGGCTATTGCTTAACGCATTGTAAGCCGCCCTGAGTCTCCAGAGAAGGGTGGCATATAAATCAATTTTTTTAAAAAATCTGTGTATTCCTATGGCTACAGTTCCTTCCCAGCCTGCCACTCCTCACAAATATCTCTCAGAATTGCTTTCTAATTTACATTCCCATGAAGATTCTCAGTCATCCAGGTCAGAGTTGAAGAAGCTTATTGGATGAGAAGCAAAATGTCTTGAAAGAAAAACAAGAAAGTCTAATTCCTAATTTACAATTTTAATATTACAGAAGGGGCAAATTTATCTGCAGATGGAAACCATCCTATAAAATATATTTAATTAACCATTTAATTTAGATTTTGATCTGGCTTTACCCATAGCTTCCATCTAATTTAACCCCCAGCATGGCAAGGGTGTCCTTGTTTTTTAGATCTTTGCTTCAGGATGGAAGGAAGGAAGATCATGAGGAGAAAAAAAACATGAACTGGGAAGGAAGGGAGATGATTTGATTTTCTATATAGCAATAGCACTTTTTTAAAAAAAAATTGATTTATATGCCGCCCTTCTCCGTAGCCTCAGGGCAGCTTACAATGCATTAAGCAATAGCCTTCATACTTTCGTATATTTTACAAAGTCAGCTTATTGCCCCCACAGACTGGGTCCTCAATTTACCTACCTTAGAAAGGATGGAAGGTTGAGTCAACCTTGAGCCTGGTGAGATTCGAACTTACTAATTGCAGACAGCTGGAGTTAAATTACAATGAATTAGTCTGCTGAGCTATCCAGGCTTAGATTTATATATCACTTCACAGCGCTTTAGAGCCCTCTCTAAGAAGTTGACAGAGTCAGCATCTTGCCCCCAACAATCTATACTGTCACTACCACTTATTTTCCATATATGTTCTATGCAGATATCTGATCCATCACCTAAATTCATGCTAAAATAACTCTTGTCCCATGAACAAGATTTAAATGGGATTTTTTTGTGTTCAGTTCTTGGAGACCTCCTTGACATGTCCCTGCAGTTTTCTTGGTAAGGCTTTTCAGATGGGGTTTGCCATTACCTACTTCTTAGAGGGCTCAGAGAAACTGCCTAGGTAATCCCAGCTGGCATCTTGGCCAAGGCTGCACTAGAATTTACACTCTTCCATTTTCTAGCCTGGTGTCTTATCTGGCTCTCTAAATTGGAATACACCTCTCTAAATGGCTTCCAGATAAACAGAGATAAACCAAGTAGAACATTCAGTAGAACATAGAAGGGGCCTTGGAAATCCTCTAGTCCAAACCCTGCTTGAACAGGAGACCCTATACCATTTCAAAACAATTGTTGTTCAGTTTCTTTTTGAAAACCTCCAGTGATGGACCACCTCTGGGGGTAAGCACTTCCACTGATTGTTTTCTAACTGGGCAGGAAAAAAAATTCTTAATTCCACACTGGATCTCTCTTTAGCAATCTTTCACCATTATTGTTCTGCTATTCTCTGTGACAATCCCATAAATATTGGAAGACTGCTATCATGTCACTCCTAGTCCTTCTCTTCATTAGACCAGACAAAGCTAGTTCCCACAACCATTCATCATAGGAGTTAGCCACCAGACCCCTTATCTTCTTTGTTGTTGTTCTCCTCAACATATATTTTATAACATGGTAGCCAGAAGTGGACATAGTACTCCAAGTGTGGCCTTACCAGTTTTATTTAAGTAGACAACGAACTAATCAGAAATTGTGTACAAGGTGCTAAAAGTGTCTACCAAAGATATAGTTAACTCCTTTAAGTTCAATTGACTATTGATCTTGCCTGGAAGACAAATCAGCTCCATATGAGGTTCAGCCAGAGAACAAAACATCACAGTGATCATCAATTAGGGTTAAATACAATCTTAAATTACATTGGCTCCAAAAAAACATTAGCCAAAGAAATACTGGTTTTTTTATATCCTATATATATATAGGATATATATATAGGATGATTTCCATGACTTCCCTGAAAAACAGTGATGCTATTACTGCAAACGCTGAGAAATATCTATTGAAAATGGCATTTTTTTTTAAAAAAAAGATCTATTTTCTTATATTATCCACAAACCTGAGAATGAAGTGATTGTTTACAGTTCTGTGTTCAGGAATAGAAAAATCACTGTATCAATTTATAGGAAAACTTTAAAACTTCCATCCTTCCTATTACCTATCTCTTCCCACTTATGGCTTTAACCTTGTTGCTTGTATCTCTACGATTTATATTGTTTTATTTGTTTCCTAGTATGATTTGATTGCTTATTTAGTAACCTATGACTATCACTAAGTGTTGTATCTTACGATTCTTGATGAAAGTATTTTCTTTCTTTTATGTACACCAAGAGCATATGCACCAAAGACAAATTCTTTGTGCGGCTAATCACACTTGGCCAATAAAGAATTTTATAAATTCTATCTAAAACTAATAAATACTAGTCCTCAGCCTAGCCATCACTACTGAATTATGAATTCTGTCCTTTCATTATGCATTGGGGTGAGAAGAAAATAAATGAAAGCAATATAAACAATATGTAGATCATAAAAATATCTTAATCTCATAAATGGAAATGAAGAAACTTTGTAGATATCTTTTCAACATTATAAAGGATTCAGACATCCTCACAGGTGAGGAGAAAGGTCTGTCGGACTCAGTGGGCTGAGTTGGTCAGCCAATTCCAGGCCATGAGGCAGTCCCACTGGAACAAGGCCCTCTGGCTCTTCGCCACCAGCAGTGCTTCCCTCCAGCCTTCACCCAAAGTCCCACACCTGGAGGCTGAAACAGACCCTCAGTCAGAATTTCTGCCCCCTCTGACCCACACAAAAAGATCCCAAAGGGGGAGACTCTCAGCAGAAACACAAATGTTCATTGCACATATACGGCCCAGGGACCATATTGCAGGACCCCTGATTTAGTGCAATATAAAAAACGCAAATAATGTTTCTGCGGACCACCAACATTTTCTCACGGATTACCAGTGGTTCACGGATCATCAGTTGGTGACTGCTGATCTAAAGGACCAGCCTACCCAGGTTCACCAGTTTTTGAACGACAGCCTTCTTTGAATTTGGAATCATGTTCCATTTTGGCTTCCCATGAATAGTTAGGCTAGGTCAGGGGTCTGCAACCTTAAATACTCAAAGAGCCATTTGGACCCATTTCCCACAGAAAAGGAAACACCGGGAGCCACAAAACCTGAATGGGTGTGGTCAACTCGATGTCACTCACTTCCACCAGTCATATGACATCCCCCCTAGCCACGCCTACCCAGCCGGTCATTAGGGCAAAGAACCAGTTGTTAAAAAACTACAAAATCCTTTTGACATCTCTCTCTCTCCCCTCCCTCCCTCCCTCCCTCCCCTCCTCTCTCTTGTCTCTCTATGTCCCTCTCTCTCCCACTTCTCTGTATCTCTCTGTCTGACCTGGCCGCTTCTCCATCTCCTGCCATCATCCTTCTCAGGCGAGAAGGGTGGGGCCAGCCAGTGGTGGGATCACCTGACAGGGAGCACAGCAGAGGGCCCTAACAGCCACATGTGGCTCCAGAGCCGCAGGTTGCTGACCCCTGGGCTAGGTTATATTCAGTAGCTATCAGTGGTGATGATCTACAGCTTAAAAGCAAAATACATGGGTTATTTGGCCTAAAGATTTTCTTTGCAAAACTACACAGCGAATTATTTAAAAATGGGCTGAAAATTTCCTCAATCTTTTTTCAAAATGGTTGTCGCACGGCTTGTAATGTTTTACGGAATAGAGGTTATCACCTCCGTGCCATTCCAAGTTGCTTTTGTTCATGAACTTCTTGCTAGTCAGCTGAAATTGGTCTTCTGATCCCTGATGAACCATTCAGCTTTTCGTTAACTGAATTCATCTAGGTATTTTTGGTCTAAAATTCCAAACATTAACGACTGCCTTAAAAAAAAAAAACCCTCAACAAATTCACAATATTCATCCTATTCAAAAAAGATCTAATGAATTATTCTGAAATCTCTCTGAAGCAACACCACCCATAAATCACATTTCCCTTGAGGTGAAGTGAGCAACACATTTGGCCAGAATGTTCTCATAGTTAGGAGAGCTGTGCAGAAAAACAGTGTTTACCCAGAACAGATGGTCTTGGATAGTCCATGCTCAAACTGAAATATGCATCTTTATGACATTTGGGATCATTTATGGAATGAAATGAGGCTATTTTTCAGGTATGCTTCCTTTCACAACTCAAGAAAGAAAACCCCCAACTCCATTGTCATAGAGAAAGGTACTTTTACTAAGTAGGAACGGAATGCAACCAAAGAAAAGCAAGGTCTGAGGAAATAGGCGCGAAAATCACATATAGAAAGCATCCCCAAAACCCTCCCCTCAAGGGTCCAGTCAGGATTATCCAATCTAAACCCCACATGTGGGGTGCAGCTTCAGATGGCTCCATCCTTCTGGTATGCCAGGATGGTTGACCTTGACTGGTTATCAGCACGCCTCCCAGCTCCAGAGAAAGCGCTGAGGAAAACTTTCTCCAGTTCACTCCCTGTTACGAGACATCTCCATCAGTTCGCTTCCCCCCTCCCAAATACCCAGGCAGCTCCCCACTCCCGCCGTTGCAATGGCAGCTGAAGCAAGCAAGCAATATAGAGGTGGAGGCTGACATTATTTTTATTCCAGAAATAAGCCAAAATGTTGTAATTCAAAGCAGAAGAGTTCGAAATGAAACAATAGTAGGAATTTCCTGACTTCACCCTAATACGGGTAGTCCTTGATTTACAACAGTTCATTTAGTGGCCATTCAAAGTTACAACAGCACTGAAAAAAGTGACTTATGACCATTGTTCACACTTATGACCACTGCAGCATCTTCATGATCAGGTGATCAAAATTCAGATGCTTGGCAAATGGTTGGTACTTATGACCATTGGTGTCTTCCAAGGTCATGTGACCTTGGAACCTTTGGACAAGCAAAATCAATGGGGAAGCCAGATTCACTTAAGAACTATGTTACTACCTTATCAATTGCAGTGATTCACTTAACAACTGCAGCAAAGTTGTAAAATGGGGCAAAACTCACTTAACAAATGTCTCACTTAACAACAGAAATGTGTGGTCGTAAGTGGAGGACAACATGTACAACCAAGTCTATGTCCCCTAAAGACTGGAATGTATAATTGATGCTTTGGACATGCAAAAGAAAAAAAATGAACTCGCAGAAATGGACAAAATGACCATGGAGTTAAAAGAAGAGAAGAATCAGATTATTATAAAATTTGGAACAGAATATATATGTGGCTAGAGAACAGAAGCCAAAACAAGAAATAGGAGTTTTAAATTAGTGTTGATTAAATATTAACCAACGTTACCAATTATTATTAAGTTTAAATTACCGATTATAATGTAAGTATAATGTAGATATGAGTAACTAGTATTATTATAATTGTTATCATTATAGATGTTATAACCAAAAGGAAGGCAATGTAGAAGAGCGAATTATAAAAACGGAACATATATGCTGATACAGAAGGCTATAAAACTACTCTACATTTTTATGTACGTCTTGCTTTTTATTGTTTTTTCTGTTTTTGTTGTTTTTGATTTTTAAAGGTGAAAATTGTTTAATAAAAACTATTTTAAAAAAGAAAAGAAAAAGAAATGAGCTCTAAGCAAAATACCTGAGTAATAACAATTGATTTGCAGGCTAACTTTTCTTATTATGGTCTAATTTACAAGCGATTAGATAGTACACAGTACACCCACAAAGCACGACACCCACTATCTAGCTGGGCAGACACTCTCTCTCTTGATATCATACAATATATTTGATTGATTAATCAATTGACCATTTCAAAGCGTGAGTATCAGCCTCAGTAAAATGCAATAAAATGAGATAAGGTAAGGGACAGTGAAGGGACATAAAATATCTACTGTGAGACAGTATAGAACAAAACATAGCAGGCAACATAAAAGATGAAAGAGTAAGATAAAATAGTATAGGGGGGAGGAGGAGAAGGGGAGGAGGAAGAGGAGAAAAAGATTATATTAAGTTGATTGTATCAAATATAAAAATAATACAAAATGCAAGTGAATGCAGAGAAAATAAAACTTCACAATAGATTGTAACTTCAATTTGATCAAGGTATTTTGTCCTTTTTGAGAGGGTCTTTGAGACGAAGAGTGTATTCTTATTGAGAATATGCAGGTGGATTCCCTGTAATAAATAAAACTGTTTCTCCCAGGTGACCCAATATTTTTTTTAGTTTTTAAATTTATCTTCTGAGAACCCATCCTTTGAAAAACTGTGAAAATAATTAGCCACGGAGCTCCCTGCCTTTTAAAACCCAACTTCCTTTGAAAACAAAGCTGTGAAAATAATTGACAATACCCATCCTAGGCCTAAAACGTTCACACATGTCAAAAAGATGCACTATGGGGTTTTTTGCGTGTGGTTTCCCAGACTTAGCTAATATACCATCCCATGTTGTTAAGCAGACAAACAGAGCTCGGATTTTCTATCCCTGTTCATTTCTCCTCCTCCTCCTTATTTATTTGTTTTGGAATCTTGTTTGAAGTGTTGAAACAATGATGTTTAAAGTGTTTGTGCTATTGAATTTCTTAGGGATGTGCAAGGGTTTTCCAGCTATCTGCAACATCAAGTGGGAAACCCTAAAGAGTTTTTTTTCAAGAGGCAACTGAAGTTTCAAGTTTTTTTTTTTTTTTGAAGACGTTTTGCTTTTCATCCAAAAAGCTTCTTCAGCTTTTCTTCAGAGGTGAAGAAGCTTCTTGGATGAGAAGTGAAACATCTTCAAGAAAAAAAACAAAACTCAGTTGGCTTTTGAAAAAGCATCATTGGGGGCAACCCTGAGCTGGATGACTGAGAATCTCCATAGACATTGAATGGGAAAGGGAGAAGCATTGTAAGATTCAGCCTTTCACATGCACAGAGGCCTGGATGTCACGTTTCTACCTTTTGACTGAAATGAGACTTTTTGCAAATGTCAAGTCTCTTTTGGCATGATGCTGTTACATGCAGAATTCAGAGTTCAGGCCAGTTCAAAGAGATAACAAAAGCTGGAGGAAATTCACAGTCATGGCATCAGACATAATCATACCCAGCATGTAGTCACATTTACTTTATTCATTATGTATTTATAAGTTCTCCAACCAACACAGCCCAAGAGTTCTATCTTTAGAGGCTATAAACCTAAATACGAGAATTAATATCATCGCGTTAAATCAACCTGCCATCCCAAACAGGAATTCCCCAGGTTAGAACTGCAATTCCCAGGGTCAACATAAAAACTTAGAAGACGGACCACTTTATTTTCATTCTGTAACAACCTGCCCACCTTCCCAAACTCACACCAACACTGATTTTTGTGACACGGAAATAATGAAACAGTTCTGATTTTCTGACAGTTAAAACTTTTTCTGACAGAACAATTAATCAGTGGAACGACTTGCCTCCAGAAATTGTGAGTGCAGCAACACTGGAGGTTTTTAAGAAGAGATTGGACAACCATTTCTCAGGTATGGTATAGGGTCTTCCCGCTTGGACTAGAAGACCTCCAAGGTCTCTTCTGTGAGGGATCTCACGAAAGAACGATGGTTCGCTGAGGGTGCTTCCAAGAAAAGGCAGCATGCAAGGATGCAATCAAATTAAGTCTTTATTTATAAGTAAAAGTAGAGTAAAGTGGATTCCCAGGTATCCATGCCTGGGTTGAGCCTATGGGTCAGACCCATAGGAGAGTAGAACAAGAGCAGGGAAGAGCAGCCCCTGTGCAGGGGTTCTTATAGAGGTCCCTGGCCCCTCCCTTACTGATGTGGGTGGGGGGGCGGGAGGGCCATTAGCATATCCCAATGGGGCTGCAGGGGCCGGAGCTCCTTGGGATCAGAGGTGCCTCTTTGCTCCCATCTGGTGGCCCTTTAAGAAACTGCCATGGCTGGCACAAAACACCTAACATCTTCCTTCTCTGTTATTCTATTAATGGCACAATAGAGAGTCTGATATTCCTTCCCGGAATATTGTCTGATTCCTAGGAGGGAAGGGCTGCATTTAAGAGGGCCAAGAAGATGAGATGGTTTTAAGTGAGTATTATCCATCAAGTTCCATACAAGCCATATTTTGACCCATTTACAGAAGGCCAGGAGAGCACACAGGGGCGTGAAACTCGATTTCACTGAAGGTCACATCAGGGTTATGTTTTACCTTGGGAGGGAGGGGCAGCAGCATGGCCAGGTTGACATCACTCGTTGAGGCTCCGTTTTCGGCTATGACAGCCTCCTGCAGTGCTCTGCCAGCCTCCTGCAGGGCTCTGTCAGTGAAAACGGAGCTCGGGGATACTGTGCACGGCCTCCCCGCACTCTATTTTCACTGGCAGAGGGCCGCATGCAGCCCTCTCAACCTCCGTTTTCACTGGCAGAGGCACTGCGGGCCAGCCCTTCACTGTTTCCAGGGTGGACCTGCAGGCCAGATCTAAGCACCCCACAGGCCGGATTGACACCCTTCCTTTAGCAGAAGGGCATCTGTGAGAATTTGGTGATAACATGAAGTTTATTTTTCAAGCAACAGCTCTGAATTATTTTTATTGTCTGCCTTAATCTTCCAGCCTTAAGTGTCTTATCCCTTCTTATATTTTCATTTGTTCATATCCAGTTTTCTCAGCCCGACCCAACTTGGTAACAACCTTAAAACTAGCTTCTATTGAAGCTTCCTGAGTAGTTCAGCAAAGACTCATTATAGCTTTATGTGTCAATTATCTGTCTCCGAACAATTAGCATTTCCATTTCCTATTCATTCCGCTTCAATTTTCTTCACCTTTTTTCATTAAGGTTTAGGCCACGAAATATGCCTTTTGTGCTTAGTAACTGACAACCTTGTACTACGCGTTGCATCATTCATGACTCTTGTTCCCCCAAATGGGCTCTCGTGGGATCTAAGCTCTCTAAAAACCATTATAATTTTTATACATAATAAAGAGCTTTAAGCATCCTAAAATGAAAGTTAATTTCCCCTTCCCCCAAACTTGACAAGGCATCCGCGAGTGGCAAAAACTGGGAGCCGTTTTGTAAATGGGAGTTATTTTCCCTGTCCCCACATTTAAGGAATGCTGCTTCTCAATGATTTTCATTTCGCTGTGTAAAGCTCCTATTCAAAATATGATGAATTTATGTTTATCCTCGAATTGGCCTCTCTGTGTATTTTTGACTTTGGTTTGGTACTCCCAGAAGTGAAAACAATATACAGGTATTCTTTGATTTAAAATAGTTCATTTAATGACCGTTCCAAGTTATAAAAGCACGACCTTCACAGCATCCCCATGATCAGGTGATCAAAATGTGGGTGCTTGGCAACTGAGTCATATTTATGATGGTTGCATCAAGGACTACCTGTACACACATGATCACTTTCTGTGACCTTTTGACTCTCCTCTATCCCTCTCCATGTTGTGGGGAAAATAGGAGGAGTGTTGGATATGTTTGCTACCTTGAGTTACTTATAAAAATAATAAAGGCAGTAAATACATAAATACATAAATGAATGAATGAATACATAAATAAATGCCATTATTTCCCTTAAGAAATACCAACAAAGCTCCATTATGAAATGGCTAGATCAAAATTTATCAATACATTTGATTGAATATGATTAGGACTGAATCAAGAGAATGGCTATGACGTCTATTGCATGCATTCAATTCCATAGCCAATCTCAAATTGTTGCTTCATTGTCCTTTTTGTTGCTGTTACTATGCCTAATATGCATACATTTAAGTTGTAACTTATTTATTCTTATTGGATTTACAGTCAGGGACCAAAAGAAAAACAAAAAAACAAAGCTCAAGGCGGCTCATGGTCCACTTGTTGTAAAATATAGAATAGTCACATTATAGAACTGTTAGAAAACATCTTCTATGAGACATTTATAGATTATGCACATTTAATCCTTCAGTTTACATTCATTTTCCATTTCTCTTGCTTTCTCTCGATATCAATCCACAGAATTATCTCAAGTGTCAGTTTTTGCTTAATACAATAGTACATTCAGAACTCCTGCTGAATTTTCCTCAGATGTGGAAAAACCATCAATCTTATATTTTTCCTGTGCAAATAGAACTGATTATTCTTTGCCAACTTCTCTGATACTGTCAAGTATGATGAACAATGTATGACATTAATATTATCGCCCGAAGAGGAGAGAGAGAGAAAAAAACCCCACTTTTAACTATTTTTCTTCCACTCGTTCTACCAGAAAATCAGAACTATATGCAGACAATGATTTGGCTTACTTGGGAAACAATACACGTGGAATACAGCATCTAGTTCTGGTTGCCACAATATAAAAAAAAATACTGTATTTTCCTGCGTATAAAACTACTTTCTAACACACAAAAATCTTCTCAAAAGTCGGGGGTCGTCTTATACGCCGGGTCTCATTCTCCTGTAACCAGGCAGACCAGCCTATAAGACTCTGACGAGCCTTAAATGGCTCTGAGGAGGGTTGTCTTATACGCCCAGTCGTCTTATACACCGGAAAATACGGTACATTGAGACTCTCTAAAGCAGTGTTTCTCAACCTTGGAAGCTTGAAGACGGGTGGACTTCAACTCCCAGCAAGCCCCAGCCAGCAGCGCTGGCTGGGGGATGCTGGGAGTTGAAGTCCACCCATCTTCAAGCTCCCAAGGTTGAGAACCACTGCTCTAAAGAGTGCAGAGAAAAGCAACAAGAATGATAAAGGGTCAGGAGCCTGAAAACATACCAAGAACGGTTACAGAAAATAGGTATGTTTAATCAAATAGGTATGTTTACAGCCGCGAATGCAGTACTGCAGGCTATTTCTGCTGCCTGCGGGCTGCCTGCAATTTGGCAGTTCAAATCTCTCCAGGATCAAAGTTGACTCAGCCTTGCATCCTTTCAAGGTCCGTAAAATGAGGACTGAGATTGTTGGGGGCTATAGGCTCCATAGGTTTAGAGAGGGCTGTAAAGCACTGTGAAGCGGTATATAAGTCTAAGGCCGTGGTGGCGAACGCCTGCCACAGGTGGCACATGGAGCCATATTGGTGGGCACGCGAGTGTTGCCCTAGCTCAGCTCCAGCGGGCATGTGCGCACCAGCCAACTGATTTTCAGGCCTTCTGGTCCCACCGGAAGTCAGGAAACTGGCTGTTTCCAGCCTCTGGAGGGCCTCTGGGGGGAAGGGGAAGGCTGTTTTTGCCCTCCCCAGCCTCCTAAAAAGCCTCTGGAGCCTGGGGAGGGCAAAAAATGGGCCTACCGGGCCCATGGTGCCATTGTGTGCCAAAAGCAGGGGGGAGCGTGCGGGGGGGCACATGCACAGGAGGGCAGGACACATTGAATTATGGATGTGGGCACCCGCACCCGCGATCCCCCATGCTCCCCCCCGCTTTTGGCACGCGAGGGCAAAAAGGTTAGCCATCACTGGTCTATGGGCTCTTGCTATTGCTAATGAAAAGAAGGACTGTGGGAGTGCTCCAATATTTGAGGGGCTCCTACAAAGGGGGAGGGGGGTCAAACTATTTTCCAAACAACCAAAAGGCAAGCCAAGAAACGATGGATGGAATCTAACCAAGGAGAGAAAGCAACCCAGAATTAAGGAGAAATTTCCTAATGGTGAGAGAAATGAATAAATGGAATAGTATACACACAGCCATTAAGAACATCTATAGACTATGCAAAAAGAGATAATCAGCTAGCCAAAAAGGGCTAGTTGCTTTCAGAAGTTGGTGCTCCATCATTGGAAGCTTTCAAAAAAGAGACTTGGTCCAGTCATGTCTGCCTCTGGGGCAGTGGTGAAATGTAAAATTTGTTACTACTGGTTCTGTGGGTGTGGCTTGGTGGCGGGGGTTTAATGTGACTAGGTGGGCGTGGCCAACTTTTTTTTTTTTTTACTTTTAATAGCATTTTTTCTACAATCTCTTTGGCCAAAGTGGTTGCAGAAAAAATGCTTTTAAAAGAAAATTTAAAAAGCCTATGATGATCACATGGCTCAGCTGGGCATGTGGGGGGGGGGCAGGGATTTTTGCTACCGGTTCTCCGAACCACCCACCACACTCGCTACCGGAGCAAACGATCCGGTCCGAACCAGGAGCATTTCACCCAAGCTCTGGGGGCAGTGCTCATCTCTGTTTCTTAGCCAAAGAGCCAGTGATGTCAGAAGACGCTTCCATGGTTATGTGGTCAGCACAACTATACACTAAGGTGCACGGTAGGTTGTTACCTTCCCACCAAAGTGGTGCCTATTAATCTACTCACATTTGTAGGCTTTTGAACTGCTAGGTGGGCAGGAGTTGGAGCAGGTAACAGGAGATCACCCTGTCACATGGTGCTCAGGTCTCAAACCCAGGCTGCCAGCTTTCCAGCTGAGAAGCTCAGTGTCTTTAACCATGAGCCATTATGCATTGGGATATGGTTACCTAATATGGACACTAAAATTAAATGATGATGTTTTATTAATCTTAATTCTTTTTATGGGTTCTATGTTCACTCTGTTGCAAACCTATGGGGAGTCACAATATGTAAATACTGCGAGCGAATGAACAAATAAATGAATTTTCTGGATTGTATTAATGAACTCAGGAAACCCTGTGGAAACTATGGGATGCATCCAACTTAAATTCCCTCTTGATTTCCACTTAAATAAATGCTGCAATTTAAATTGCCACCAACTTCACAAATTAATTTCAATAGGGCACTCGTTTATACAATCTGCAAATAACCCCAGTTTTAATATTATCTTCCCTACACTTTTATTTATTTTATTCATTAGAACATTTAACTTTCAGTGGTGTTTAATACCACGTCTTTATAAAGATAAAAACTAATCTTGAGTCAGTTCACAATGCTCTTATTTTTGAACCTGGAAAAAAAATGACAACTGGATTTGTTTTATCTTGAATACACCTCAAGATATAAGAAACTGATAGAATCCAAGAAGTTTCTCTGGAATTTTTTAAGCAGATGGTATACATAATATCAATGTCAATATGGTTTGCCAGTGTAGCAACCTAGCAAAAGCAAAACAAAACGAACAAAACAAAAGACAACAATGTTTTAGAAAAATAATGTTTCTCCTCTTTAGAATTGATTTTACAGGATTAAGGGATACCATTATGTTGTAAATATTTCCTTATCATACACATGCTTATAAAAATCAATGTACAATATTTGTATATTGTATACTGTATGTTGGTTTAATAAACAATTGATATTAGTACAATATTTCAAACCACTTGATTTGTAATAAAGTCAGTTTAGCTTCCTCAATTCATTTCAATTTTTCTCTTTAAAAAAGTCCTTTTGTATTCCTAACGATTTAATCCCTAATCTAATAAACATAATAACCTCCTTTGTTTATATCGGCTAATTTTCATCTTTACTTCTTTTATGTATTTCTATACTGCATCTATCCCCAAAGAGATTTTAAAAATAAAAATGGTTTAAATTCATTAAAAATAATGAAAGAAATAAAAATTAGATGAAGAGGAAAAATACAGGAGAGAATAAGAATATAAAACTACAAATGAAAAGTCCCAACGAGAAATACTATAGCAGAGAATTTATGGGTTTCAGGGGAAATTTAGCAACACAGAGATGGGGACACCACGAAGAGGACCATGTTCTGTAAGTAATCCAAAAATGGCACTATCAGTTTCAGAAAATGGAGTAGAACCTTCCAGATTATTCCAGTGATAATACACTGAAGACAGCTTGCTGACCATCTTAGTTTCTAATTCTTTAGGGCCTTTGATGTCCATAGCAGAACAAGATTTTGGTCAGGTGGATGACCGGAAATGTTACTGATTCATTAACAATAAACCATCAGCAATCAGAAATACTTTTTGTAACATGGCTTGTGCGTTTTGCATCATCTATCACTTCCAATCCATGAGTTAATGAAGCTCCTCACAATGTGCATTACACTAATCTAGTGAGTTACTCGTGTGCAAACCACTGCAGATTGAATGTCCTTGTTCAGAAAGGATAACAAGGACATTTCTGGCAACAGAAAGAACTTCATATCATTCTAGATACCCTGTTTCCCTGTAAATAAAACATCCCCTGATAATAAGCCCCATTATGCTTTTGAGCTAAAATAAGCCTCCCCCAGAAAATAAGCCCTCCCCCAAAATATTTAAATGCAGAGCTGGAAATCAGGTAAGATGGCAAGAGGAGCACCATCTTGCTCAATCTATCCCCAAATAATAAGACCTCCCCAAAAATAAGGTCAAGCACTTATTTCGGGGTTAAAAAAACATATAAGATGGGATCTTATTTTGGGGAAAACACGGTAGATATAGACATTATATGCCCCCCCCCTATTCATTGTTTACTCTGATGTGAGAAACTCAAATCATTCAACTGTTAGAAGTTCTATTTTATTAATAAAGGAGAATACTTGTAGCTCAGGGTTGAAATGAGGGGTCCTTGGTGTCCTCTGAGCTTGCTTGTTTTCTTCCAGACATTTCATTACCCAAACTAGATCAGGGCTGGTAAGGAGTGGGTTTTGCTCTATATCCGTGATGGCGAACTTATGGCACATGGAGCCATATCTGTGGGTACGCGAGTGTTAACCTAGCTCAGGTCGAGCCACATGCGTGTGCCAGCCAGCTGATTTTTGGGCCTACCGGAAGTTGGGAAACGGGCTGTTTCCAGCCTCCAGAGGGCTTCCAGGCAAGGGGAGGCTGTTTTCACCCTCCCCAGGCTCCTAGAAAGCCTCTGGAGCTTGGGGGTATGTGCATTGATGGGGGTATGTGCATTGAATTATTGGTGTGGGCACGCTCACGTGCAACCCCCCCATGCTCCCCACGCTTTTGGCACACGACGGCAAAAAGGCTCTATATTCTGGTGTCTTGCCCTGTCAGTGTTGGGGGGGGGGGCGGAGAGGGTTTAGAGGTTCTTTGGTTGACCTGTTTCCTTGATTGGGGTTTTGTTTACTTGATTGTTAGTCTGATGGAGTTCATCTATGGGGATCTGGGTGCTGATTGCTGGTGGAGAGGCGCTTGTGTCTTTTTGTTCCCTTTTTGGCTAGTTGATTATCTCTTTTTGCATAGTCTTTAGATGTTCTTAATGTCTGTGTGTATATTGATGGCTGATTTTTGGACTTGGCCGGATCTAAGGACTACCCCCATCAACACTGGCAGGCAAGCCACCAGGATATAAGTTGACAGCAAACAGCACTCCTTACTAGCATTGATGATGTTACCCAGTTTGGGTAATAAAACATCTGCAAAAAAAAAAAAAACACCAAGAGAGCACCAAGGACCCCTTCTATTTTATTTTGTTCCAACTTGTATATTAGATGTCTAATTCTCCCATACTTAATGTTGCATGCAGTACATGATGTTTTTCCTGGATTTGTTTTTCTGAAAAGAAAACTCATCATCTCTTTCTAGTGCCGAAGAATAAATATTTGCAGCCAGAAATAAATTCAATAAATACATCTGAAATACAAGGAACAAATTTTTTAAAAAAGCTATTATATAGCAGAGAATCTCCGTGAAAACCTCAAAGTCGTTTGGCTATCTAATTTGCAAGAGAAAAAAAAATGTCCTGTTTTCCTAGTACAATTGAATAATGAAAAGTTTTCAAAGTGATTAACGTTTCCTGGAAATTCATCAGTAAATAAGCACATTTTGTTACCTTGAGTAACATAGGACCAAAGAAGGAAAGAAGGCATAACACACTTTAATGTGAAATCTATTCTGGAACCATTATACAGAATCTAATAATGTTTGCCAATATACACAGCCTTGTCATCATTTTCTCGTAATAGAGAAGCACATTGTAAGATCATAGGCCATTGCATAGTCCTCAATGTGGACTTGGAAGCGCCCCTTCATACTTTGCAAAAATTACAGAGAGACTGCAGCTTATAATATGACAGAAGGGGAATGTTATTAAATAAATGGGGAGCGGGTGAGAAGAAGTGGCAGAGTTAAGTTGAATAAAGTGTAGATCAGTGCGACTTCAGATAAATTAAATTAAATGTAACTATCTGTCAGACCCCAAACCAATGGTGAAATCCAAATTATTTTACTACTGGTTCTGTGGGCGGGGCGTGGTGGGCGTGGTGTGGCTTGGTGGGCGTGGCAGGGAAGGATACTGCAAAATCCCCATTCCCTCCCCACTCCTGGAGGAAGGATATTGCAAAATCTCCATTTCCACCCCACTCTGGGGCCAGCCGGAGGTGATATTTGCCTGTTCTCCGAACTACTCAAAATTTCCGCTACCGGTTTTTCAGAACCTGCTGGATTTCACCCTTGCCCCAAACCCAAGAATGATACCTGGTGATTCTTAAGAGACGTGGTAGCATAGTGTTACAATGCAGCATTGCAGGCTAACTTACTGTTACTGCCAGGAGTTTGATGCTGTCTGGCTCAAAGTTAACCCATCTTTCCATCCTTCCGAGGTGGGTAAAATGAAGACCCAGATTGTTGGGGGCAATAAGCTGACTCGGTAAACCACTTAGAGAGGGCTGTAAAAGCACTATGAAGCGGTATATAAGTCTAAGTGCTAGTGCTAGTGCTGTAACTGATTGGATGTTGCATTAGGAGCCGTGGTGGTGCAATGGTTAGAATGCACTATTTCAGGCTGAATCTGCCCACAGCCAGGAGTTCAATCCTGACCGGTTTAAGGTTGATTCAGCCTTCCATCCTTCCAAGGTCAGTAAAATGAGGCCCCAGATTGTTGGGAGCAATTTCTATAAACTGCTTAGAGAGGGCTGTAAAAGTGTTATGAAGCAGTATATAACTCTAAGTGTTATTGCTATTCTTCTAAAATGATTTTTTTTTTGTTATTTCACACGTGTAGACAGAATCTTTCCTGACTCAGGAGTCTACCACCTGCAGTAGTTGATAACCAAAATAGATAACCAAAACATAAAAAGATAACATTGAACAAATTAAATGAGCTGTGGTGGTAGTGACCTATAGATCAGCTGCTAATGAGAGCCTTGGGAAGGAGGGAAAGGACAGCAAGAAAAATCCAAAGCCATTCTACAGTGCCAATTGCCTTAGTTATAGCTGCAAAATGCACAAACTTCCTTGGAACTGAACCTGAACAGCAGAATTGTATCTAGTCTTATTTCTGGAATTATTTTTGTTTTGCAAAAAGTTTTGTTTTGCCCCTTTCCTAGAAGAATAGCAATAGCACTTAGATTTATATACCGCTTCACAGTGCTTTCAGCCCTCTCTAAGTGGTTTACAGAGTCACGATATTGCCCCCAACAATCTGGGTCCTCATTTTGCTGACCTTCGAAGGTTGGAAGGCTGAGTCAACCTTGAGCCTGGTGAGATTTGAACTGTCAAATTGCAGGCAGCCGGCAGGCAGCAGAAGTAGCCTGCAGTACTGCACTCTAACCACTGCACCACCGTGGCTCATCTATGAATGAAATATTTTGAGAAATATTAAAAAGGCAGAATATTGTATTTCCCTAAAGGGAGAAATGGAGAAACATGCTCTTGGAAAGCAGCCCTCATCTTTCTGTGCATGTCAGTACTTAATAGATAAAGAGATAGATAGCTCTATTCATAAGGAAATTCCCTGCAGCAAGCTCTGAACAAAGGTAAGATTAGCCCTCAGCCACAATAGGGATTGCCCAACACGAGCCTTCATTGCAGCCCAAACCTCAACCAAACGTAGCTCAGACAAACTCTTAGGATTGGTACATGGCCCCACGGAAGTCTGACAATAGCCAATAGAATACATGTTCTTGTACAGGAACAGGAAGCTCAAGTGCAAAGTCCAAGAAAAGGTGTAAATACCACCACCTCTCAACTCTGTGTGGTCAACTGCACCAGAACCACAAACATGTGCTTCTGTTCATCAATAAATGGATCTTCTTTCCAATCAGCCTCCATCCTCCATTTTGTCTCCAGTGCCTTTCTCCTGGCTTGGAACTGAACTAGATGGATATTTCTTCCCACAGTTTTTACTTTTGCATTTTATAACCTTGATAAAAGAATTTGGAAGAATTTGGAAACCCAAATCCTTCTTTTGTATCATTTTGATTGGTCTTTATTCAGTTATTAACTAGCTATAGTTCTGGGATCCTCATTCCTTATTAATCATTTTAATTGTTCTTTATCTCTTATCAAAATGTTTTCTTTCAGAAAACGCTCCTGCTTCATCTGATTGGAAATATTTCATGGTTATTTCAGAGATAAAACGGCTGCGGGAAGTATTTTCTAATTTGTATTTAATTAAGCTTTGGGTCAATTAGAATCAGTATTTACCTAACATTTTGTTCTCTTTACAGATTAAAAGTGTTATAAATTTTGGCTTTAAAAATAAACCTATGCCAAATGCAAAAAGCTAACCTTTTTTTAAAAAAAATATGAAGATAAGATTCAAGCAAATTCTTTATAATGTTTCTTTTATCTTCTTTTCAAAACCACCCAGATATATATATCAGAACAATCTATTTAGACTAATGGGTTAATTTAGGAGTATTAAGGCTAGTCAGAAACTCTGAACATCAACTTCAAATTGCCTCTTTAAAAATTCAGAAACTCTTGCTCATTTCTTCTGTCACTTTTTAAATCCTTTGCATTAGGAAATAATGCATGCATCCTACTTAACTTGCAAGCCATCTAACCAGCTTGGAGAATTCCCACCCTCTATGTCTTTTCCATTAATCCTCTCCCCCCACCTTTTTTTTGGTCTGGTATATATCTTTCAGGTTTAATTTATTTCCCGTTATCTTCAGTAATCGTAATGCGGCACATTACCTGTCCATTTTGTGCTTAGCGTCTAGCTTGCCAATTGCTTTCACTAAATCTGTTCTTGCATTGATCCGCCGTCTTCCCTTCCTCCCCACCACCTTTTAAATAAGGACCACTTTATTCAGAAAAGTCAGTTCTGTTTCCACGTTTGATGGTTTTCAAAGTATAACTGAATTGTAAAAGGGACTCGAGTGTTATTAAGATCAAAATAATGATGCCATTTCTTATTGATTCTCGCCACTGCCTGGAACGGAGCCCGGAGTGGCTTGGCCGTCTAATTTAGAACATTACAGCACCATCCTGAGTAGGAAGGAGGGGTTCTTGCTTGCTCCTTAAAGTCCCATCTGGAGTACTATAATGCTTGAAGAGCACTTGGAGGCTCCAAATGGTCCAGAATGTGGCCGCGCAGGTGATTATGGGAGAGATGTGGCGCACCCATTTAACACCTCCCCTGCGCAAGCTGCACTGGCTCCCAGTGGTCTTCTGGGTGCAATTCAAGGTGTTGGTTACCATTTTTAAAGTGCTCCATGGCTTAGGACCTGGCTATTTATGAGATCGCCTTCTGCCATCTATGGCCTCCCACCGGCCAATACGCTCCCACAGAGAGGAACTCCTCAGGGTGCTATCGGTCAAACAATGTCGACTGGCGACCCCCAGGAGGAGAGCCTTCACTGTGGGGGCACCCGCCCTCTGGAATGAACTGTCCCCGGAGATATGTATGATTCCCGACCTACGTACCTTTCGCCGTGCCCTTAAGACCTTACTGTTCCAACAGGCTGGGCTAGCTAAATAACAAATTCGAATGGGTGTTTTAGTTTTTGAGTTTTTAATACTGGGCCAAATTATTTAATGTGTTTTAAACTGTTTTTAAATTTTGTGATATATGTTGTTTTACTGTGGCTGTGCACCGCCCTGAGTCCCTCGGGAGAAGGGCGGTATAAAAATTTAAATAATTAATAAATAAATAAATAAATAAATAAATAAATAAATAAATAAATAAATGCCACTGCAGAGAAGAAGAGGGGATGGGGAGGACACCTGCTTCCATTCTAATCTAAGAATGGCAACAATCCAGAAGATTTCAAATACAGTCTTCGAAAGACTTTGAAAAAAAAGATGCTAAGTTATAGAACTTAGGTTGCTAAAACTACCTAGAAAATGAGCATAATTTCTCCTAACTATTATTTGAAGTGCAGAGAAGAGTGCAAAGAAGAGTAACTGAGATGATTAAAGGCCTGGAGACTAAAACATATGAAGAACAGTTGCAGGATTTGGGTATGGCTAGTCTAGAGAAATGAAGGACTAGGGATGACATGATAGCAGTATTCCAGTATTTAAGAGGCTGCCACAAAGAAGAGGGGCTCAATCTATTTTCCAAAGCATCAGAAGGCAGGACAAGAAGCAACGGTTGGAAACTAATCAAAGAGAGAAGCAACCTGGAATTAAGGAGAAGCTTCCTAACAATGAGGACAATTAACTAGTGGAACAGCTGGCCTTCAGAAATTATGGGGGCTTCATCACTGGAGGTTTTTAAGAAGAGACAGGATAGCTACTCATCTGAAATGGTTTAGGGCAGTGATAGCTAACCTTTTTGCCTCATGTGCCAAAAGCGGGGGTTGCACGGGGGGGGGGGTGTCACACACTTGCGTGCCCACACTCATAATTCAATGTGCCCCGCCCTCCACACGTGATCCCCCCTGCACTCCCCCTGCTTTTCGCACATGATGGCACAGTGGGCCCTTTTCTCACCCTCCCCAGGCTCCAGAGGCTTTCTTGGAGCCTGGGGAGAGTGAAAACGTCCCATTTCTTGACTTCTGGTGGGACTAGAAGGCCCATTTTTTGCCCTCCCCAGGCTCCAGAGGCTTTCTAGGAGCCTGGGGAAGGCAAAAATGGCCTTCCTGAACCCCCCGGAGGCTGGAAATGGCCTGTTTCCTGACTTCCAGTGGGCCCAGAAGGCCCGAAAACCAGTTGGCCAGCATGCACATGTGTGCTGGAGCTCTACTAGGGCAATGCTCGCGTGCCCACTGATATGGCTCCATTTGCCACAGATGGCATGTGCGCCATAGGTTCGCCATCACGGATATAGGATCTCCTGCTTCAGCAAGGGGTTGGACTAGAAGACCTCCAAGGTCCCTTCCAGCTGTATTCTGAATTTGAATTTGAAAGGATGCGGAAAAAGCTAGGAGGTCACCAAGTGAAAATTACATTGTCCTGTCTTGTCACAATCATTTAACTTCCTGTTTGCGATGGGTTCCTCTTGGAAAAGCGTACAGACAAGAAAGCAAGGAATTTTTTCCCCTCCCTTTGTTGAAGGGAATGATTTATGGTACAAAAGTAAAGATTTGTTTTTCTAGGATGGAGGATGAGAACACAGGTGTTTTTTCTATAAATATGCATGCCTCACACTTAACACATCAATCATCTGTATTACTTTGGGATGCATCTAGGAGTGGGGATATATTCTCCCCCCCCCCTAAAGCTTTCTATATCTTATTTCTATACATTATGTACCTTACTCTTATAGGCCTTTGTGGGTTTCCTACTCCTTCTCTCAGCTTCCAATAGCAATGTACAGCTAGTCCTCGACTTACAACACTTCATTTAGTGACCAAAGTTACAACAGCATTGAAAAAGAGTGACTTCTGACCATTTTTAATATCTATGACTGTGGCAGCATCCTCATGTAAGCATGTGAGCAAAATTCAGATGCTTGGCAACTGATTTGCATTTATGACTGTTTGCAGCGTTCCAGGGGTCGTGAGATCCCCTTTTGCAACCTTCTGACAAGCAAAGTCAACGGAGAAGCCAGATTCAGTTAACAACATTGTTACTAACTTAACAATTACAGTGATTTGTTTAACCACTGTGGCAAGAAAGATTGTGCAATGGTGTGAAACCTACTCACTGAGCAACAGAAATGTTGAGCACGGTTGTGGTCTTAAGTCAAGAACTACCGATAGAAATTTATCTTCTTTCTGTGGGAGCCTAGGTTTTTCCCCCTCTTCTCTCTGCTGTACCTTCTACAGGTAGTTCTGACTTCCCACCCCTGCATCAAAGCTTGTCCAACCCTAACATAGGTTGATCTCCCAATTGTGGAGTGCAGAGACACGAAGCTTCCTTTCTCCTCGACCAAAGGCCTAACCACCCAGGTTAGCTCCCTTGGTGGCTGGCTGGCTGGCTGGCATTTCAGAATGTTTTCAGCCAGGATCTGTGGTCTCTGATCTCATCCTCCGTGGCAACCTTGGCTTCTCTTTCAATTTCTCATCCGGTAGAGTCAAAGTTATTAAACAGTGTTGGCTAACTTCCTGTGGTGATGTGGGGCTCTGTGCCTGGTTTCACCTCTTAGCACTACTGATGCTCCCAGCTAACGAAACAGAATAACAGAGTTAGAAGAGACTTTGGAGGTCTACTAGTCCAACCCCTGCATATGCAGGAGACTTTTTACCATTTCAGACAAACAACTGTCCAATCTCTTCTTAAAAACCTCCAGTGATGGAGCACCCACAACTTGTGATGGCCAGAAGTTCCACTGGGTAATTGTTCTCGCTGTCAGGAAATTTCTTCTTAGTTCTAGGTTAGTTTTTCTGTCTGAGCTTCTGGAAAAGCTTCTGCTTTTTTTGGTGCCTTCATCCTCCCTCTGAAATCTGACTCTAGTTCCAATGTCCTTACCGAGCTGGCTTGGTTCAGGATACTTTCCTGGCTAGTTCTGTTGAACTGTCTTTTCTCCTTCTCTACCACACACAACAGATCTCCTCTTGATAACCCAACCTGTCTGGAAGGCTTCCTTCTACGACTGATGGTGTGTGTGTGTGTGTGTGTGTGTGTGTGTGTGTGTGTGTGTGTAGATTCTAAGCTTTAAAATGAAAGGCTCAACTGAAGAGAGAACTTGGGGCTAAATGCTACAAAGCTCTTTTTCCATACCATTCTATTACTAATTTGGAGAGAATTATCAAATACAAGTGGCAATTGCTCAATGGTTAAAGAGAGGGTCACAACACCTGATGAGGATGGGATTTGGTTATCCAGTGTGACTTAAATGTTTGTAATATGTGTGGGAGAGAGTTTTTGAGTGTTACATGTGCTATCTGAGGGCTGTTCTGCTATGGCTTCTTAGAAGAGTGTGATTTCTCCATCTTGTTTTCTTTCTTTTAGAAGGCAGCTCTGGACTCTCCATCCTATTCCAATAGGTCTTATGATTTGGATCCAGAATTAGTTCATGCTCTATGTAAAGGCTCCCCTCGCACATATGTGCTAGTCGTTCCTGACTCTAGGGGGCAGTGCTCATCTCTGTTTCAAAGCTGAAGAGCCAGCGCTGTCTGAAGACGTCTCTGTGGTCATGTGGCCACATGACTAAACACACAACAAAGGCACACGAAACGCTGTTCCCTTCCCACCAAAGGTGGCCCCTATTTTTCTACTTGCATTTTATATCTGCTTTCGAACTGCTAGGTTGGCAGAAGCTGGGACAAGTAACGGGAGCTCACCCCGTTACTCGGCACTAGGGATTTGAATTGCTGAACTGCCAAACTTTTGATAGACAAACTTAGCATCTTAGCCTATCATGCTGTATAGTTCTGGATAAATGCACAAATCCAAGAGACAGAATAACCATCTATGTGTCTGATCTACAACTACTCCTTCCTTCCTCAGCTCGCTTTGTATTAATGAGCTGGCTATCTGAACCAGCCACTCCTAAATCCTGGTGAATTTTATAGATAACCCATTTAAACGTTAGCTCTGTATCAATAGGTACATACTCTCTCCTGTTCTCTCTCCTCTCTCTCTCTCTTTCTCACTCGCTCACACACAAATACAAACAAATAACACATACCAAAAAAACAAATCAACAGCCCTTCTATTTCTTCCTCCAAACACTGTCTTCATTAGCTTGATTAGTAAATTACCCAGCTGTTGTTGTTTGTTGTTTTATATACTGCTACTTATCCACTGTTCAATTTAACAATGTACTGAAATACACATTAATATATTATTCTTTTGTTTAAAGTGCCAATTCATAAGTGCACTTACTCAAGAATTTTCCTATTTATTGGTGCTCTAATACAAAAAAAAAAGTCAGATTATGAAATTAATTTCATCAGGATAACATGCTTCCAGTGTATAATTATTTGATAATATCAAAATCCATTCCCTCTACAGCCTGCTCCAAATTATTTTGTTATTCATTCTTTCATTAATGCTAGATCAGTATCTCAGCTCAAGATATCAAATTAATACTACACTGAAGGGGGGAAAAAACCCCAAATCAGTATTTCTTCCATTATTGGTTTCCATATTACGATATTAAAAAAAAAAAGTTATCTACAACTTTGTAAATCCTCTTAACCTTATTAAAAATTGTTCTGTGACCCCCATTTACAAGGGGGTCACAAGGGGGTTTGTTTTTATATACTGTTTTCAACTGACTTCCTTTTCTTTTCTATTCGGTCATATGCCTCCCAGAGTCCTTAGATTTGAGTGGGCTTCAAAAACTGCAAAAAAAATATGCGAATCTGATGAGAAAAGCTAACCTCCATTGTTCAGTAAATCAACAAAAATGAGGTTTTTCCAAAGTTGCTATTTGGCTGCAGTTTTACCATGTCTTAATTCCCTTCCTCGGTCATAAGGCTGTATTTAAACTCACATACATGGTTAGGTAAAGGTAAAGGTTCCCCTCACAAATATGTGCTAGTCGTTCCCGACTCTAGGGGGCGGTGCTCATGTTCGTTTCAAAGCTGAAGAGCCAGCGCTGTCCGAAGACGTCTCCGTGGTCATGTGGCCGGCATGACAAAACACCAAAGGAGCACAGAACATGGTTAACTTCCCACCAAAGGTGGTCTCTATTTTTCTACTTGCATTTTTTACATGCTTTCAAACTGCTAGGTTGGCAGAAGTTGGGACACGTAATGGGAGCTCACCCCATTATGCGGCACTAGGGATTCAAACCACTGAACTGCTGACCTCTCGATCAACAAGCTCAGCATCTTAGCCACTGAGCCACCACATCCTTTACATGGTTAAAACCCATAAAACTCATATTCCCTCGGTAATTAGAGTGGAAGCCATTAAGAGCAACAGTCACCTCATAACTTGGTAGCTGATAACTTGTAGTTATCAGATAGTGTAATTTTTTGGATACCAATAATATAAAATAACAGAATTGAAGGGAAGATTTCAATAAAGGGTCCAAAACATTTCACTTTCAAATGATGCCCTCTATCAGAAATTATCTTTAAATTGTAACAACAAGATGAGAGACAGGAAAAAGTTAATCTTCTCCAATTTGGTATTGTTCATGTAAAAAAGAAAAGTAATGAAGTCCCTGTGGGTTTTATTCTGCTAGAGTTGTGGGGGCCTAGTGGTGAAGATGCTCACCTCCCATTTGGAAGGTTGAGAGTTCAATCCTAGGTACTGGCAAATGTTTCTCTCTCAGGCACAAAAAAATAATATCTGCTGTGAATTCCGTGTAGGCGTCAGAAAGGGCATCCAGCCCTTTTTTAACTATAAATGTAAATAAAGATTTTTTTTTTTTAAAAAAGAAAATATTAGAATGTGCAGAAATGAACAGATTAACACTGGCAATTAAAGCAAAAGCACAAACTGGTTATTATGCAATATGGGAAACATTTTATCGATGGTTAGAGGACAAATATAAAAATTAGAAATAAAAATAGATGAGTAAAATATAGAAAATAGTTAATAGAGTTAAGCAAATTAGGAAGAGGATGTAAAGTATTAGATATTTAATGTATTGGTATTAAGCTAAGAATAGATTAAATAATGAATAGGATTGTAAATTTTAACTGTTATTGCACAAACCTTTCTACCCAGATGACACACTGTTTAATGGAAGATGGATTATTTCTACTAAAATAAAAAATCTATATTTAAAAAAAAAGGGGGGGGGGCATCCAGCCAGTAAATGCTCAGCTCCACCCGGTCACCCCAACTCCACCCCAAATCAAGGATTACAAGATTGTAAAAAGAAAAAAAAAGTCATAGCCGATTTTAGTGGGCAATGTTCGTCTTCATTTCTTCCCCCCATAAGTAACTAGTTATAGTTTGGGTTGCAAATACCCCATTCCAGCATTCCAGGTCATGATAATATAAATCCCACCTACGCTTCAGTCTTCGGCTCTGGGTAGGATAAAAAGGAAAGAAATCAGAGAGAATTTAAATCCTTTGGGTTAAGACTACACACACACACACACACACACACACACACACCACATTGTGATCCTCTTTCATTAAATGCTTGATTGGTGGTTCAAAGGTACTCTTTTAATGCTTATATTGGCATTTATAATTGTATACACATTTAGCTTGACTAGTTTTAAATGCTACTTGTAAATCACCCTGGGAAAATTTTTACATTTTAAAAGAAAATTTCTTTTGTTCCCATTTATTTGTATTAATTCAATCTTAGTTTCCTTCATAGTGATAAGTTTCTAACAAAAGCTTCTGCAGAGCTGCAATTTATCATGCATCGAGCACTCCAGAAAAAACAAAAACAAAAAACAAAACAACAACCAGTATTTGATTTTCTGCAACACTTGTATAGAATGTTAACTTAAATAATGGTCTCCCAATAAATCTATTCTGTATTCAGTGTCAATTTTTTTTAAAAAAAGGTGCTGACAAACCAATGTGATAGAAATCAGCTAGGAAAACAAAAAGCAATCCTCTTTTTAGAAATACATTTCAATGTTTTCTCAAAACAGAAGATGAGATACAAAAATCTCTTTCAAGTAGAGAGTGTAGATCAAATAGAATTTTTGCACCTTCTTTTAGTGGAAAAATATCATGCCAAAAGCATGTTAATATTGGTGGCAGCAGGGCCTCAGATAGAAAGTCTATACAGAGAGTGGTAAGGACAGCCGAGAAGATTATAGGAAGCTCTCTTCCCATTATTCAGGATGCTGCTTATAAGCGCTATGTGCTTAGAGCTCAAAGCATTGTTAGACACCCCACGCACCCACTTTGGAGTCTGTTTCTGTTGCTCCCCTCTGGGAGGAGGTTTCAAAGTTTTTCTAGCAGGACTCCCCAATTCTGTAACAGCTTTGTTCCCTATGCCATCCATCTGGTAAACTCACAAGATTTGTTTTTCTCGCCATGTACATATATACATCCGAACTAGACTGTGTTGTTCCTCTGGGTCATATAATATATTGAGTATATGCATAATTTTCTATTTATTTATTTATTCTGTCATGATTTTGTAGTGTATTGGAGGTGATGACACTTTGAGAGCTTTATGCAATGAAATTTCATTTTAATGTATGCCAAATTTGGTGTACATTCAAAGTTATATTAAAGATTCTGTTCTGTTCTGTTCTGTTCTGTTCTGTTCTGTTCTGTTCTGTTCTGGTCTGGTCTGGTCTGGTCTGGTCTGTTCTGTTCTGGTCTGGTCTGGTCTATTCTTAATATATATATATATATATATATATATATATATATATATATATATATATATATATATATATTCTGTTCTGTTCTGTTCTGTTCTGTTCTGTTCTGTTCTGGTCTGGTCTGGTCTATTCTTAATATATATATATATATATATATATATATATATATATATATATATATATATATATATATATATATATATATATATATATTTTCATAATTTTCTTTGCCTGCCAGGATCTTCTGAAACAATGTATTGTTTGAACCAGTGGTGTAAAAATCAACATTACAAAATAATCAAGACATTATCCAAACAAGATAAAATAATAAATACAGAATTGTATTCAAATTCATAGAATTCTTCATTCTGATCGACAAGCTTAGTGTTTTAGCCACTGAGCCACCTAGTCAGGCTAACTAATTAACTAACATAACAAGCCTTGAGGACTAGTAAAGAACATGGAATCATGGGGTTGGAAAGAACTTCAGAGGTCTTCCAGTCCAACCTCCTGCTTAAGTCATGAGGCCTTATACCCTCCCACTCAAATGGTTGTCCAGTCTACTTTTGACAATGGATGGCGCACCCACACATCCAGGAGGGAAGGTTGCCACTGAACATTAGTAAGCAAATCAGGAGTTTTGTAAGCGGGCTGTAGATGTTCTCACAAAAACATCAAGCAGGGAGAAGGGATGCCCAATCCCTGCCAGCTTCTTGAGCTCTGAGATTCAATTTTGACACCCTAGCTTCCATTCCCGTTTTTCTAGATAGATGTCCATGCTTCCCAAGAAAGCCCTGAGCTGCAACATTGTCTAAAAATGCAATTGGACTATGACAGCATTCTTGCATATAACTTTAGCCCTAGAGGCTGGCAACTTTTAGCATAAAACTGAATCAGGTGCTTAGTATGATTTGGAACAGAAAGCAATTTCCACGGGTGGTCATGTAAAATATAGTGGTACCTAGGTACTCATCTGTTTTGAAACTCATCAAATGTGATACTCAATGGATTTTGATGTGGAAATTTTGTTCCGTACTCATTGTTTGTTTGTTTGTTTGTGCTGTGGCCTAAAGGTGGAGCTCTTGCCCCACAATCAGGAGGCTGCGAGTTCAATCATAGGTAGAGGCAGATATTTCTCTCTCTGGGCACAATGAGTATATATCTGCTGAATATAACTCTGCATTGGCGACAGGAAAGGCATCCAGCCAGTAAACACTCAGCTCCATTCATTTGCCCGGACTCCACCCTGCAAGGGATTATGGGATCATTAAAAGATGATGAGGACTCATTGTTTGCTTAGTATTCAACACATAGACAAAACAAGCACTTGTTGGTGTTGGTTGCCTTGTGACTCACTACTTTATTTCTTATGGGAAATATTTGTTTGGTATTCATTATTTTTGGTACTCATTGTACCTCCCAGAACCAATTAACGATGAGTACTGAGGTACCACTGTACAGGAAGAAAAACTACTGAGGTTAATGTGGACATACTACTTGTCACAACATATGGTTCAATGTACCTTGAGTGGATTCATCAACTCCTTTTCCTGTTCGGTTATGGCTGTTGTAATTGAGTCTGAGATCTTGTCCAAATTCATTTAGGGTTTCTCTCGACTCGTAGGACTGTCTTGCTTTTCTCCCATCTTCACTTTCATCTGAAGAGCTCGTATAAGCTAGATCCATTTCATGCTTAGCTTTGGATAGGGGCTGGTAAGGTTTACAGTCCATTTGCTCCATTTTTGATCCAGCAAGGTCATGAAAACAACAGAGTAAGGCTTCTTAAAGTTATACACCTGGAAGAGACAAAAACAGTGTAAGTCTCAAGCATATATAGTCTCAAGCTATAGAGCCTGGATAGCTCTGCAGACTAAGCATTGTAATTAAACACCAGATGACTGCAATTACTGCATGTTCGAATCTCGCCAGGCTCAAGGTTGACTCAGCCTTCCATCCTTTCTAAGGTAGGTAAATTGAGGACCCAGTTTGTGGGGGCAATAAGCTGACTTTGTATAAATATACAAAAGTATGAAGGCTATTGCTTAACGCATTGTAAACTGCCCTGAGTCTTTGGAGAAGGGCGGCATATAAATCAATTTTTTAAAAGAAATTGTTTATTTAATTTGATTTTGAGGCTGCCTAACTCCTCAAATGACTACGGGCAGCTTGCAATTAAAAATCAACGTATATAGAAAGCATATGTGGAATATATCATGACCAGGAAATTTCCCAATAAAAAAAATCAAGATCACAGGCACTCTGCAACTATCTTATCCCACAGCTTGGCAGAACCAATGGTGTAGTTTCCATGATTTTTCTAATGATAAATGAGAGTTTATTTGTCTTGTCTATTCAGTTAAAAAAAATACAAGAAGATAACAGTGTGAAGAAATAATGTAGCTTTTAATTATTAGGAAAGAAATAATATCAGTAAGACATACTCCACTAGGAAATGACTAAAATGAATTAATGTTATATCAAAACAATAAAGACCCAGTTTGGTTTCCCATTCTAAGCTTCATAAACCATCTTTGATGGAACCAGAAATGAGTTTCTCTAGCAGTGTTTGTATCCTCAAAGTAATTTATGTGGCACCTTGCAGGTACAAAGAATCAGAACCATTCATAAAGTTTCAGGATAGAAGATTTATTCAAGCCTATACACAAGAATCCAGTCAACTAAAATCCCATATAAATTGGCATCAGATAAGGGTCAATGAAATTCAAGAGAGCTTAGACATGGAGCGCTTGTGGGAACACAATGACTCTAAACTGATGACGTGCTTAATTCCACTCCTCTAGCTCTGCCTAATCTTTTCCTACATTACCAGCATCAACTTCATTTTGACACTGGGGGAAAGGGAATGGGTTCATACTGAAACAAAAGATACAGATTCCCATTTTATAAATAGGCATATTTATAATACTTTATACATTAAAAAGATGTTCACATATCGTCCAGAGACATGTCTTGTTTAACCACAGTTCAGTGAATAAATTGCTATTGGCTTGTGCACATATCACACTAAAAACTTGTTTGGTTAAATGTATTGAGAAAATGAGGACAGGCATGGATAGTGAAATAATTTTGGTTCATGTTTCTTCTTCTGAGTGATTTTCTGAACATTAACAGTGGCTGATAATACATTTTTTCTGACTGCTAATAAAAAGTATATGTGTCAAGAAAAAAGGAGAAAAATCATACTATTTCAGTTTAAAGCCTAATCTATATAAAGGGCAAAAACTTTAATCTATCCTAATCACTGGCAAAATTTGCATTATTTTAATGGCCTTCCTGCATATTCCTGCACTAAAAGTAAATTATTAGGGGAAAGCAAGATTCTTTATGGAGTACATTTTTTTAAATTTGAAGATGGAAGGAAGGAAGGAAGGAAGGAAGGAAGGGAAGGAACAGAAGGAGAAAGGGAAGGAGAAAGGAAGAAAAGAGGAAAGAGAGAGAGGGAAAGAAAGAAAGAAAGAAAGAAAGAAAGAAAGAAAGAAAGAAAGAAAGAAAGAAAGAAAGAAAGAAAGAAAGAAAAAGAAAAGGAACCAGGAAGGAGAGAGGGACAAAGGAAGATATATGTCTACCAGATGAAATCAGTGCAATGCAGCACAAAGGCCTCTTCATTCTACATTGTACAGGTTGCATCCTTTGTATACGTATAGGACTTTTTCTTTGTCTTGTGTTTGTGGGTGGGGTGGAATCCTTCTTTTCCTTTTGAAATCCTGGCTTATAATCTAAAAATTAACCAAGTGCAATGCAGTAGTTGTCAAAACCCAAGACAAAGAGAGCGGACAGCAAATTCCAGTTGAATATTAGGCAAGAAAAATTCCTAACCATAAGATCACTTCCACAGTGGAACCATTGGCCAAGAAGATTTAAGAGCCAGCTTCAATTGATAGTCATCTGTTGAGGATGCCCAGATAAACAGGGGTTAATACCAGACAAACAATCAAGCAGTAAACAATACCCTAATCAAGGAACAACTTAGACAAGCAATCAAGTAGTAAACAACCATTCAATCCAAGCACTACCAAGGAGAAAACATCACCCCCACCAACCCTGATAACGCAAGCCACTAGTATATAAAGAGACAGCAAACCTCACTCCCTTCCAGCATTGATGATGTTATCTAGTTGGGTAATGAAATGACTACAAGAAAACAACTAACCTCAAAGAGCACCAAGTACTCCACAGTTCAATCCTTCTCTTCTCTGGACATTTTAGTCGTATTCCTACACAGAGCAGGGACTTGGACTCAATAAATTAGATTGCCTTTCCAATTCTTTGATGCTGTATCAGCTTTAGGGAATGCCAAAGCAAAGTAGAAAAAAAATCTGATCCTTTACTAGAAAATTATGACTCAACAAACTTGGGACAAATGTTCTTTTTTCTAGACTTGCTACCTTCAGTTTATTGGCATTATAAAACAAAACACCTGGAGGCCCCCAGGGTGTCACCCCAACATACTTTTAGAGAGAGCAGGGTCCTTGGTGCTCTCTGAGCTTGGTGGTTTTTCTTGCAGATGTTTTATTACCAAACTAGGTCATACCATCAGTGCTAGAAGAGAATGGGGTTTGCTCTCTTTTTATATACTAGCCCTGTCAGTGTTGATAGGAATGATTCGATGGTTCCTTGATTTAGGCTGCTATTTACAGCTAGCTTAGAGATTTAGAGATAGACTGTGAAGATGCTTCTGGTTTATATGAGGGGTTTTTTTTTAATTTGATTTATATGCCGCCCTTCTCCGGAGACTCAGGGCAGTTTACAATGTGTTAAGCAATAGCTTTCATACTTTTGTATATTTTACAAAGTTAGCTTATTGCCCCCACAAAATGGGTCCTCATTTTATCTACCTTAGAAAGGATGGAAGGCTGAGTCAACCTTGAGCCTGGTGAGATTCAAACTTCCAGTAATTGCAGACAGCTGGAGTTAAATTAGAGTGCATTTGTCTGCTGAGCTATCCAGGCTTATCTCTTTCACTTCAGAGCATCAACAATTCATCACAAAAAGGCAGATACACAATTGGCTTGCACCTTCTCAAACCATAAGTGGAGATCGGGAGAAACATTTAGGAACTTGAGAGTGAATGACACCCACTCCCCATCTTCTTAATATATTTTGACAATTAACATGGGCATTGCCTACGGAGTGCATTTTGTGTGTTTCATAAAAATTCACTATTGTGTGTTGGAGTATTTATCTATCTATCTATCTATCTATCTATCTATCTATCTATCTATCTATCTATCTATCTATCTATCATCTATCAAAAGCCGTAGCCCTTCTATCATTGGTACAGTTTGACACAAAACTCCAGGTTCCAGAAATTAGAATTGACCCATTAATTTAAAAAATGGCAGTTGGGTATTAGCCCTTGAAGAGAATACAAAAGTGGTAGTGATGAAGAATTAAAGACAGTACTAAGCAAGACGCAGCATTTAAGTAGAAAATTAGTCCTTCAGTTTTTTCCAGCCTATCATCAAAGCAAGTGGGGTGTAATCATCTAAACAATTAGCCCCAATTTTCTTCCCCAAACCTGCTAACTCTTTTTAATGAGTTTAGGATTAAAACTGGCACATTTTGTGCTTTGGTACCTTAGAAACAAACCCCTTGCCTGGGATAATCTGTGGTTTCCAACAGACAAAATATATGACAAAGAATCAATTGAAATATTTCCAAGAATAGATACGGTGACACAGTTTTAAAAAGGAGCAAGCTGAGATGAGGAATTTTGCTATTTGATGGGGAAGAAGAACAGCAAATGATGCTCCACATACACCACAACCCATGTCACAAAACACAACACCCCAATCAGTCTGAAATGTCCACCAATATTTCCCCCAATCCTAACAGCAAAAGCACAAATGATAGCATATTAAACAACAATCTGTTGCCTTGGCATTGGGGACTTATCTAAGGTAGGTGTCCTACTCTCTCTGACTATAGGGCCAGCTTTCAGGGAACCCCCTAGAGATGAAACATGAGCTCAGAGGGATGGAGATGGACAAGTGGTCAAAATACCATACTTTTCGGAGTGTAAGACTCCGAAAAGGGGTGAAAATTATGGGGAATGTTGACGAAGCCCTGCCCACCCACTGCTCCTCACCTTTTGGCCAGTTTTGGTGTCCATGCATCATGTTTTCGGCCGCCACACACCCCATTTTAGACCCATTCACATCACTGCCCATCACCACGTGTCACATTTTCGGCCTCTGCACACCCCGTTTCTGGCCTCTGTGCATCACATATTCATCTGTTTCCAGGTAACGGGGATAGGTGGCGGCAGCAATCACTGCTGCCTGGAACCGGATGAAAATGCGACACACGGAGGCCAAAAATGGGGTGTGCAGATGCCGAAAACATGACGTGCGGAGCTGGCGATTGGCAGCAATGTGCTGTGGTGATTCCCACAGCCTGGAATGGGTCTAAAACGGAGTGTGCAAAAACCAAAGATGTGATATGTGGAGGCCAAAAACAAGACGCGTGGAGGCAGCAATGGACTCTGGCAATCCCCACAACCTGGAATAGCTGATTGGCGGTATTCCGGGAGGCCGATCCAACCGCCAGTCAGCTGTTCATGCTAAACTAGGCTGCAATAACCTGCTGTTTGCTGCAAGGACGCTAGCCAGATGAATACCGATGGATGCTGGTAGGCAGAAGCAGATTTTTTTTTCTTGTTTTCCTCCCTAAAAACTAATATGCATCTTATACTCCGGAGTGTCTTATACTCCAAAAATACAGTAGGTCATCTCTATTAAATAAGACAGAAAATATTCTGGAAGCAGCTTGGCATCCATGCTGGTTTTTCTTATTCCGCTAATGTTGCAGATATTTGTAACTTCTGCCAACCAAGAAAACTTGAACTCTTTTTTTTTTTTTAAATGAATTATTCTTGCCTGGAGGTGGATTAATGAATGCATAATACTGAGACATGATGCATAAATGAAATGGCAATATGTTGCTTGGATTCTTAAGTACACTTTGATGACACCAGTTACACAAAAACAGAGAACATTTAGATGTAATATGGATTTGACGCACTATCCTTGGAGGATGCACTAGGCGGATAACACATTCACATATGTAGATTTTTTTTTATCTTGATGGTAGGCAAGATAGACAACCTCTATTTTAATATTAAACTACCATCTAACAGGAAGAAAGGAACCAAGATGGAGTTTAATTTTAGCTCATAGGTGAATTAAAGCAGATTTCCTTTTAATTCAAGTGCATCTGGAAAAGAAATCCCAGAGAATGAAACAGACTCACACAAAAATGAGTAAGAAGTAGAAATGCTTTCTTTTTAAGGATATATGAAAGTAGCATGTGACCAGGTTGCCAAAATCCTAAATATATTTTTGCTGAATTCAGTTATGGCCAAGCTCTCAGTTTAGAGTAATTATTGTCAACCCTATAAATTATTTTATGAAGTGAACATACTTGGTAAGGTTGACACCTATTTTAAAAATAAGCATAGGGTACAGAGTTCAAATCAATGCCATATGGCAAGCCTTAAATGGCGGCACCATTAAGCAATTACTACTGAATAGGAATTCAGTCAAATAAAAATCTAACGTGTATCGTACTTATCCATAGAGCAGATTGGTCAATGGTTAAGGCGCCAGGCTAGAAACTGGGAGAGTGTGAATTCTAGTTCTGCCCTAAGGAAACAGGCAATCACAAACCCATCCAAAAATGTTGCCATGGAAACAGCAAGCATTTGGCAATGATGTTTTCAGGTGTCAACACTGATTTGAAGGTGCTGTTTCCAAAAGGCAAGTAGGTTTTCTTGATTTTTTCTTTTGGGAAAAAAAATCGCTTCTTGGGATTGTGGTTCCACATCTACTTAAGACTCTGATTCAGGTGACTTGAGGATACAGATAAACCCAGGGGTGGGCTGCTGGGGGTTCGCAGGAGTTCGGAAGAACCTCTACCTAAGATTCTATGCAGTTTGGAGAACCCACAAATCCCACTCCTGGCTGGCCCCGCCCACCCTGCCCCGCTCCTCCCAGGAGTCCCCAAGTGGCCCGTTTTGGATGTAGGTAAGTGCAGGCCGCACATGGAGGCTCAGGGAGGGCAAAAACAGGCCTACTGGAAGAAGGTCGGGAAGTTCAGGCCTCCAGAGGGCCTCAGGAGCCTGGGGAGGCTGTTTTTGCCCTCCCAGAGGCTCAAAGAAAGCCTCCAGAGCCCGGGGAGGGCAAAACACCCCCCCACCGCCATGGTGCAGGAGGCCGACTAGGCTACGCCCACCATGGCCACACCCATTCCTTGCTAAAATTTTTGAGGCCCACTTCTGGATAAACCCCCAAGTTGGCCTCCATGACTCTCAGAGTGCTAATGACCAGGTGACTGCTGAGAATATTCTGTTGAATATTCTTCCGTTCCCCACCAACCAGTTAGAACTGAAGAACCTTCTTGGATGAGAAGCAAAACTTTTTCAAAGGAAAAAAAAACCAAGAAAAAAAGAATATTTTGCCTTTTGGAAAAAAAGACTCTTTGGGACAACCTTGAACTGGATGATTGAGAATCTCCGTAGACATTGACTTGAAGCCTTGAAAAAAAATTAAAATCGTATCAAACTAGGGTTGTGTAATCCAAAGGACATATACCATAGCCAGGTGCTGAATCACAATTTTAAATGGGCTAGAAGGAGTATTTAAGGAGCAATTAAAATGACTGGATTTCAGTCCAGTCTGAACATGTTTCAATGTAATCAAATTTCGTTTCTGGCACTCATTCCTTCCTCATACATTGCCTATTTTGGGGAGAGTGGTCTCTTCCAGCAGTTATATGATAGCAAGTTACATACAGCCATGTACTGTCTGACATCTTGCCAATGTCTTATTTATTTGACTGCTACAATTTGGAATCATACAATGGATTGACAAAACAAGCAGACTCCTGTTTAAATTAGGACATCTTTGAACGAGCTGAAAAGGACATCTGTGAATTCAATCTATGGGTTCTCCAGGCAGAAGCTCATAGTTGGAATTCTCTGAATCTAGCTATTCAGCGGAGGATGCTAATGCTGTGTTATGCTAGCTGCAGATGTTATCATCTATTGTACATATATACATAGATCTGACAATCTTATTTAACAAGGCAAGGATGATATTTTAATGGCACCCCTTTAACGGCAAATTTCAAATTACCATTTCCTCAGAGCTGTCATTATTCTGGATGTCTATGGAGATTCTCAATCATCTAGGTCATGGTTGTCCCAAGGATGCTTTTTCCAAAAGACAACTGGCCTTTTGGGATTTTATCCCTTGAAAATGTTTAGCTATTCATCCCAGAAGCTTCTTCAGTTCTGAAGAAGTTCAGTTTAGTTCTTCAGAAACTGAAGAAGCTTCTGGGATGAGAAGGGAAATGTTTTCAAAGAAAAAAAACCAAGAAAGTTCAGTAGACTTTTGGAAAAAGCACATTTGGGACATTGCTCCAGATGTTTATGATGTATACATTCTGAATGTCACAATGCAGAATCAAACAGCTTTGCGATAAACAGGGGTTCCTCTTTATATCATTGGATTACAAGGGACGGAAAGGCTAACTTTTAATTGCCAGGTGGGGACAAGGAAATGGTGATCCTGCCTACTCTACAATTCCTGTTAGCCTAACTCAGCTCAGGAAATGGTGATGGATGGATATTAGTAAATTTAGCAATATCCAAAACAGCTAGTTGCTCATTCTCTCTCTCTTTTTTAAAATTTTTATTTATTTCTTTGCAAACAAAATATATATGTTGTTATATATTTTGTTTGCTAGTTGCTCATTCTCAACATAGCCAGAGGTGGTATTCACTAGGTTCTAACCAGTTCTGGAGAACCGGTAGCAGAAATTTTGAGTAATAATAAAAATATTATTTAAAAATAATAGAGGGGGATATAAATAAAAAATAAATTTAAAAACTCCCTGTTTATGACCCTGTAATATCTTAATTCAGGCTCAGGGTGACTGGATGGAGCTGAATGGAGCTGAGCATTTACTGGCCAGATGCCCTTCCTGATGCCATGCAGAGTTAGCAGCAGATATTTTTTCTTTGTGCCCTGGAAGAGAAACATCTCCCGCTACATTGGATCAAACTCTCAACCTTCTGAGTTGGGAGCCGCGCAGAGGTGGTATTCGGCAGGTTCTGACCAGTTATGGAGAACCGGTAGCAGAAATTTTGAGTAGTTCGGAGAACCGGTAAATACCACCTCTGACTGGCCCCGCCCCCATCTATTCTCTGCCTCCTGAGTCCCAACTGATCAGGAGGAAATGGGGATTTTGCAATAACCTTCCCCTGGAGTGGGGAGAGAATGGAGATTTTACAGTATCCTTCCCCTGCCATGCCCACCAAGCCACGCCCACCAAGCCACGCCCACAGAACTAGTAGTAAAACAATTTGAATCCCACCACTGAACATAGCTGTTAACTTACAGCCACAATTCTCAACATAGTCCTCAATTTACGGCCACAATTCAGCCAAAAATTTAGATTGCTAAATGAGATTGTGGTTAAGCAAGCTTTGCCCCAGTTTACAACCTTTCTTGCCACACTTGTTATGTGAATCACTGCAGTTATAACAGGTTGTTAAGTGAAACTGGCTTCCCCTTGACTTTGTAGCAATAGCAGTAACACTTAGACTTCTATACTGCTTCATGGTGCTTTACAGCTCTCTCTAAAACATGTTTACAGAATCAGCCTATTGCCCCCAACAATCTGGCTCCTCATTTTACCCATCTCAGAAGGATGGAAGGCTGAGTCAACCTGGAGCTGGTCAGGATCGAACTGCTGGCAATGAGCAGCGAGCTAACCTGCAATACTGCATTCTAACTACTGTGCCACCATGACTTTGCTTGTCAGAAGGTCTCAAAAGGTGGTCACATGATCTCGGGACACTGTAACTGTCATAAACATAGGCTAATTGCCAAGCATTCAAATTTCAATCATATAACCATGGGGATGTTGCAAATGTCATGTGAAAAATGATCACAAGTCATTTTTTCCAGTGCCGTTATAACTTTAAATAGTCACTAAAGAAAGGATTATAATTTGAGGGCTATCTGTAAATGAAAAGAGGAACTTTTCATCTTAAGCATCTTTGAGGTTGGGATCCAAAGCCTGTCAGATAACATCAACACACAAATACTACAAGTTCTTTATGTGCAGCTTTTGGGTTGCAACAGGGGTGTCAAACTCAAACCCATGGACCAGGGCCACTCTGGAAACAGCGAAGGACCGGCCCACGGTGCCCAAGCTCCGTTTTTCCTGGCAGAGGCGCTTGGGCCACCACAGGCACCCCCGACACAAGTGATGTCCAGCTGGCCACGCCCACTCTGGCCCTCTGAGATCAAACACAACCCTGATGTGGCCCTCAATGAAATTGAGTTTGGCACCCCTGGGTTGCAAGATGGGAAGGCCACATCTGAATGAGGTTATTGCCCTTCTTCTATCTTTTGGCTTCTCTGCAATTCCCCAAATCTCTCACCACTGGTCAAGCTAGTTTGGCTGTTAAGGATTCAGCAGCATTTTCCCCAATATGATATTGATTTTGTCACCAAAAGAAGTACACTTTTTAATCAGGACATCCATTAAGAGAGTTTTAAGTGCCCTTGAATTAATGGTGCCATTAAGACTCTATCTCCCAGCCCTTCGTAATTTCTATCGGTGCTGATTTCCGGGAGATGAAAGCTGAAGTAATTTAGCTTGGATTCAGCCTGCCACCTTTTCTCTTTAGTGTTATAAAAGAGATTCAGGTTGGTTCCCTGAATTCTACAGAAACACACAGAGACAGGCAGATGGGAAATGCTTCTTGAAAATCAGAATCCTTTTGTATAGAATTCATGGGCGCCATCCTCACAATACTAACAATACAATGAGAAGCACTTGTTTTGCCCAAACTGTCTTGTCTGGGAGACAAAATGTTATTTACCTGCTTTTCTAGACACTCAAGGCAACTAACCAACCATACAAAAATAGGAAATAACAAATTAAAAACATAGATTAAGACCAGCAGGAATCCTAATATCTGTTAAAACCTGGGGGAAGAGCTGGGACTTGTCTAGGTGATAGGATAAAGGGGGACAAATACAACTTGCAAAGGTGCTCTTCCCTTCCTCACCCCGTACCAGAAAGTTGCAGCAGCATCATTTGTAGACTTAAGCCAGGAAGTTTATAGCAGGTGGGAGAATCCCTTAAAAGTGTCAGGTCCTTGACCAGGTGTATCCAACATGTCTGAAGGCCACATGCAGCTATGAACAGCTAGTAATGCAGCTTGTAAAGATTGTAAACTTTTAACATTATTATGTGAATTTGTATTATAAATCTATATCCGTGATGGTGAAGCTATGGCATGCGGGCCACAGGTCGCATGCACAGCCATATCAGTGGGCACGTGAGCTCAGCTCTGCCAGCTGATTTTCGGGCCTTCTGGGTCCGCCAGAAGTAGGGAAACAGGCTGTTTCCTGCCTCCGGAGGACCTTGGGGTGGGGAAGGCCTGTTTTTCTTTCTCCCCAGCCTCCAGAGCCTTTCTAGGGTTAGGGTGGGACTGGAAGTTGGCAAACGGGCCATTTTCGGCCTCTGAAGGGCCTTCACGGGGGTGGGGAAGGCTGTTTTCGCCCTCCCCAGATTCCTAGAAAGGCTCTGAAGGCTGGGGAGAGCAATAAACGGGCCTACCGTGCCATCGCATGCAAGGAGTGGGGGGAGTAGGGGTGGTTGCGCATGCATGCGCAGGGGCAGAGCGCATAGAATTATGGGTGTGGGCACATACGCATGCGACCCCCTCCTCCCCCGCTCCTGGTATGCGATGGCAAAAAGATTAGGCATCACTGATCTATATTATATATTTTATACAATAGATAATATAAAAGAGAGATGGTGGCGCAGTACAGTATTGCAGGCAAACTCTGCCCACAGCCTGGAGTTCAATCCTGATTGGTTCAAGGTTGACTCAGCCTTCCATCCTTCCGAGGTCGGTAAAGTGAGGACCCAGATTATTGGGGGCAATAGGCTGACTTTGTAAATCGCTTAAAGAGGGCTGTAAAGCACTGTGAAGTGGTTTATAAGACTAAGTGCTGTTGTTATTGCTAAGTGAGGCTCAAGACAATTCCTCTACACTCAGGTCCAGGCAAGCAGTAAACGCAAGTTTAAAGCTTGTATGTTAAGAAGTCAAAGAAAAAGATGTATTAGAAAGTTTTGATTTTTAAAAAAATGGGTTTTTTTTAAAGTTTAGTACTTTGAAGGAGAAAAAAGCGGGGGAAAAGGGGGTGTTCCCTTTTTTTCAGTAAGGCCAAGGAATTTGAAAGGACACAATAAATTTTGTAAATAAAAATGGTGACAGTTCACAAAGATTACTAGGTGCAAATAGAAATACACATTATTTCCATAGCAAGGAAGATAAAGCAGGAATGGTTAAATTGATTATTTTATTCAAATATGTTCTTATTTGGATATCACTTCTGGAATGTGAAGGGAAAAAAATGAAACTTTGACCTTGGTTTTGTTGATTAGAAAGATTTGTTGTTAGATATAGATTTGTTGTAGTTATATATTAGTGTGTAAAAGCAAAAAGCTGAGGTTGGAGTGTGTTTACCTTGGACTGTGGAGTGTGTTTATCTTGGAAGAGTTGGAAGTCAATGCCCCCTTTTCTTTCTTTTTCTCTTTCCCCTTGTATCTCATACTCCCTTTTCCCCACTCCCTTTCCCTCCCTTAATTTCCTATTTTCTTTTCATTTTTGTATTTTATATAATAAAATAAAAATGATAAATTAAAAAAAAATGAGATCCAGGCAAGCCAAAAGGTTAGACACTCATACTCTCAGGATTTTACCTAGTTTAGGTAACCACCAAGAAAACCACCAAGAAAACCACCAAGTTCAAAGATCACCAAGTTCAAAGAACACCAAAGACCTCTCATTTTAACCCCAAGCTACAAATATTCTCCTCTACTAATGCCTGTCTCATCTGAACTGTTTGCTGCTTCAAAACATTGATAGAGGTTTCACTGGTCTTACCAGCTGATAAAATCTCTTTTTCCTTACTATTACTTCCTCTTTAAAATGCCAAACTGTCTTTGCAGATGTAGATGACAGGGTAGAAATACAGATTAAAACTAAGCAGGCCTTAAAAGTAAAAAATATTTGGATAGAAAATTGTCTTAGATGTGTTGCTTCAGGAATCCTGAAAGAAGATACGAGTTGAAATGTCATCACCATGGTTTAAATCACAATATTAACTGGAGGATATACCTTTGAAGTTATTATCCTTTATTTTGTCAAGCAAGTTCTAGACTACATATTTGGAATAAACCTGCCTCGTTCTATTTCAACTGGGATTCCATATACAAGCAATTCCTTTAGGCAGGTTGGAGATCAAGGGTTACGTCATTAAGCAAACAACAGTTGTCCAGTTGCAGTATGTGTAACAATTTGCCATTCAGTGGTCAAAAACTGCTTAAAGTCACAGTGAAAGGACAAATCTCCTCTCCTATCCTAATTACTTATGATGCTATAGGAGGTCTAGGTAAAATGGTAAAATACAACTGATTTTGTATTGATCCCCTGTTCAAAAATGATGATACATCATTGTATCACTCTTTCTGCAAAATAGCAATCCTGTTTGTCTCCCCTATTTTTTAAAACACCTGAAAAGTAGGCTAGACTGGGAAATTAAGGGGTATGAATCCAAGATAATCTCAAATACAAGTCCAAAACAGATTTGAGGTTGGCAATTCTCAGATATTATTCCAATGCTGTAATATCCCACATGGGTTCTTAACTGTTTCAAGAAAGTGAGGGTAGAAAAATGGCTGTACTTAGAAGTTGTCTGCAGAAAAGAGAAGAGACGGACTAGGGGTGACATGGTAGCAATCTTCCAATATTTGAGCGGCTGACACAAAGAAGAGGGCATTGATTTATTCTGCAAAGCACCTGAGGGCAAGACAAGAAGCAATGGACAGAAGCCCATCAAAGAGAGATGCAACCTAAAACTAAGGAGAAACCCTACCATTTAAATACTAAGACACAATTAGAGCAATTAATCAATGGAATGGCTTGAGTTCAGAAGTTGTGGATGTTTCATGGCTGGAGGTTTTAAAGAAGAGATTGGACAGCCAGTTGACCAGGGCCTCCTGCTCAAGCAAAGGATTGGACTAGAAGACTATCAAGGTCATTTCCAATTCTGCTATTCTGTATTCGGTACAAAACCCATCAGCTCCAACCATGATGAGCAAGAGCTAAGAGTTGGAGCCCAACAGTTCAGCTGGAAGGGCCTATTACGTGTGCAATGACCAAATTGATTAATGGCATATAAGTGCAGAGATTTCTGTAATGGTAGTTTAATACTCTGACGATGTCAGCAGATAGCGGACAAAAGCTTAGTAGAATAAAATTTTCATTATTTTAGTTCCAGAGTTCGAGGAATGTCTGTTTCTTTTGTTTACAAACATATCTGGAACTCGTATTTTTAGAATAGTTTGGTTGCCTGCATATTAGGCAGTTGTATTAACCTCTTTATTTCTTTATCAGCAAGTATAAATTTGGTATAAAATGGTTTGTCGTGAATGCGGCTCCTGGATTGGAGCTGAAAGGCGAAAGAGAAACAGTATACTTGCTCCCATATTGGGGTACACCAGGTGCTTCAACAGAAAAAATATTTATATATATATATATATATAAATATTTCCCTCTTCTTCATTCAATCACTATTTCTTTTCTCAAGTAATTGTGAACTACGTATTAGTAGCACCTCTTTTCTCCAGTGCTCCAAAAATATGTCATTCTGTATCTCCTGGGGAAACTTTCTGAAAAACCAAAGAGGAGAAAAAAAAATCATGTTATTAAGATTTTATGGAAAACTTCAATTTTATGGAACATTGGCTCTAAAAGAAGAGAAATGTCAGAAGGCTGCAAAAGGCAGCATTAAAATCCAGTATCTTCAAATTCACCACAAGACGTCTGACAGAGCTAGACTTCGGAATGAAAGATGATGGATTTTAAATTAATGATATCTTAGAGGTGAAGGCTAAGTTCAGCAGGCAAAAATATGTTCGGTCCAGGTCTGGCTTCAGGGAAAGGCCAATTTGGTAGGGAAAGAATGAAGGAAGGAATTCAGTCGCGACACAGGAAATAGCTAGAATCTTTTCCATCCTACAACAACCATCTAAGGGAGAATCTGGAACCTTTCTTGAAATGAAAATAAGAACAGCCTCTCCTCCATGTAAACAATTGTATCTTGATCTTCCGGAGGCAGAAGAATTATTACAAATTGGGTAAAACATCTGATAATTTAGTGAAAATATAATCTAGCATGTGATTACAATAAATATCTAAGAACGGATTTTAGTTAGAATATTTTTAGGCTTCTGGTAATCCTCAATTTAGGACTATAATTGAGATGCACATTTCTGTTGCTAAGTGAAATCATTGTTAAGCAAATGTTGTCCCATTTTACAACCTTTCTTTCACTTTCGCAGTTGTTAAGTGAATCACCGCAGCTGCTAAATGACTAACATGGTTGTTGCAGCTGTTAAGTTACTAATGGTTACTAACAACTCAAATGGTTATTGAGTTGAATCTGGCTTCACTCAACATTGACTTCGCTTATTCGAAGGTTACAAAAGGGAATGACATGACTTGGGACAAAGCAAATAGGAATACATTAAATAGGAATAAATTGCCAAGAGCCTGAATTTCGATCGCATGACCATATGGATGCTACTATGGTCTTAGGTGTGAAAAATGATCATAAGTCACTTTTTCCAGTGACGTTGTAACTTTGAATGGTCACAAAATGAACTGTTATAAATTGAGGACTACCTGTGTGTTAGCTGATCCAGGCCTAGCTCAAAAGTAGATTATATGCTTTGCATGCAAAAAAAACCCCACAAAAAAACCAAATTCCTGGTCTATTAAGTCGGACTAGAAAAGAAGCCATCAGAGGCGTTTCAAAGCTACTGATTGTAGAAAACATTGAGTTAAAAGGAATAACATTTTGACCAGTAACAACAAAAATCCATTTGTAATGCTCCATGGAGACCCAATGTAGTTAAAAATTAGGACAAGAGTTGAAACTCAACTACACAATCCGTTACCTTCCAACTTACTTATTTATTCAGGGGATTTTACAGG